>OZ008360.1:7474640-8132875 GCA_963931975.1 Cataclysta lemnata
CGGGGCGGGCCGATAACAATATCGCTGAGTGCGCGCATCGGGCGCTCGCCGAGTGTCCGCCGCCGCCTAATTTACTCTGTTGCTGACGCCTGCCAGCGCTGCTACCCTGGTAGCCGGTCGCGCGCCACGACCTGTCGTGCAACCCGTTCTTCCTCCTCCTGTGTCACAAAAACAATTTTGGATTAAAAAAAACTAATTACAACAAAAAACATTCATAACGTGTACGGTAGATTAATCTAAATATAGATTAAATTTGTATTTTATTTGTCATTTTCTTTAAGAATGGGGGATTGATTATTAACAGTAATGGGGCTACCGGCTATAGTATAGCAGCGTAGCACAATATATACGATACGTATTTCTCAATAAAATAGAGATAGATCTAATTTCAACGTTTTTCACTATATTTAAAACGTTATTAATTAATACTCAACACAAAATTGTACTGTGAAACAAAAGTTCGATGGCATTGAGTCTACATAATATAAGTGTATGTATTTATTGAAATTGTCTTGATCCGGTTTTGATGTGCTTATAAATTATAAACTAGAGTACTAAACCACACACAGTGTCAATTTATATCGAACCTTTACTTAAACTTATACCTTATTTAAAAAAAATAGTTCTTACAAAGAAAAATAAGCCATGAGACCTCCGCGCGACTGGGTTCGTTTCCTAACCTTTTTTTATTGCAAGAAAGTTCAAATTAAAATATTCACAATAATGGACCGTAGTCAGCCGCCAGTGCTACAACTTCCAATGAATGGCCCTAAAAGAATAAATTTATGATACGCGAGCTACATGTCAACTCCGTAAAGTACCAGGGTGAAAGAGATGAAGCGAAGCTTCAATCGCCAACAGAAAAACTGTCAAGGCGTCATGCGAAGTGACATATATCTGCCCGAGCGAGCTTCCGCGTCAGATAAGCCGCGGGGAGGGGGGATTAGGCGAAGAGGCGAAGACTTTCTGTGGTTCGCCCAGCTAAGTAGGTGTCAGTAGAGACGTAACAAATTGGGTTATCGATGTCCCGTTGTGAACTGAGTTGTATTCGCTACATATTACATACTCGCTCAATCTGGCTATGAAGGGTTGGTTTATGAAGAAATGCCTACTTAAAGGCTAAATTGCGTTATCTCAACAAACGTTACTTCCGGGAAAACTAATGTATGTCTTTTTAACTAAATAACTATAGTAAAAAGTATGATAGGTGGCTATACCCCGAAATTATTTGTGTTAGAATAATTGAGATAATATTAACCGTAACAGTAATTAGATAATTGTTTTCCTTGTTAAATAAAATGTATTGTTTATACTGCATCGATGTTTATTCGATTATTGCCAATTCACTTCTCTAGATCCCAAGCCCACATGAACGTGTTGTCTCCATAATCACCGGGGCTTATGTCCTTATACGATTGAATCAAGTATATATAAGTAGGTATAAAGACGTGGATGTTGGCGTTGCGCACCTGCCTCCTATGGGGGCAAAAGAAGCAATCATAATTACAATAATTATTATTTTCTTTTCAATTAAGTTTCATGCCTTGATCGAAAAAATAACGTAAAATATCCTAGCTCCATTCATTGAACTACTATTACTAGCGTTATGTTATTTAATATTATAACTCAAAGCTCCACCAGCATACCCAAAAAGAAAAAAGTATTTGAAAAACAGAACAATAAAAAAATGATCCAGCCAGGCAAAAATCTTACTATTCACTGAGATAGGTTAGTATATGAACCAACGAACAGTAATATGTGCTATTATAGAATTAATAAAGGGGCTTGGCTGTTGATTGAACGACTAATTAAGCTAGTTGGCTTCGACTTGTATAATGTAAATTAAAGTGATTAATTTAGTGACATTTTCGAGTTTATTAGACTAACTTTTAACACGTTGAATTAATAGAGCATTGATTATTATTGTCACTTTTACTTTTTCATTAGGGCATTTTATAATTATCTATTTATTTATTTTAGGACTATGTTAATAAAATATGTTAGTACTTATTAGATATTGATTGATTTATTTCTGAATAGGTACTCCTATTGACACCGCACACCGGCGCGTTACCGTTCCCAACCTGGCAACGGTCGCCAAACGGTAGGTACGTATGTATGTATGTATACATGTATTGAAATTATTAATTACTAATAGCTTTATTAAAAGAAATACATTTTCCGAAAATATTGAAATAAAATTGAATCATTTGACTACTAATTGAAACGTATAAAAAAGTGTACGTAAATCATAATTACACAACAACAATAAAAAAATTACTAATTTAACCTTTAATTAGGAAAATGGGAGTGGAGTTACGCGGTTTTCGCTTCAACTCGTGCACTGGGTACTGGGATCTCATAACTAATCTGATGTTCTTTGGTAGTGCAATCGTGTTCGAAACTTCGAACGAACGAAGGGTTTTTGTTCTGTCTGGTTTAGAAACTAAAGGCTGTTAGACGGTGACTAGTAAAGTATGATTCAGTCGGAGGTATTTTTAATGTTAGAAATAATTATGTTTCGTCTCTGAGGAGTTCATAAATACAAGTAGATAATTTTGTAACAAAGGTAAATAAATGTTACAACAAGAACTTTATATTTTACGATTTAGTAGTAGTAGAATCTGTTAATAAAACTGATTGGAGCTCGAGTTCACCAAAACGTAAAACAACTGATTAAAAGATAGTACTACTAATTTTTGGCAGTTCTGCGAAGGCTGGAGTTCGTTCACCAACATTTAAACAGCCGATTATTATGTACCCGTCTCTTTTTGACATTTTATTGTATGGAAGAAATGTCATAAAGTGACGGTTATCTTTTAATCCGTAGTGCCGTGTGGTGACGGCAGAGTAGAATACAATTGTCACCACCCCGAATCTCTCCCGTGGGAGTCGTACAATGCGACTAAGGATAAATCAATGATGAGGAATGGGCAGCAGCGTTCCTCTAATACCACCTAGCAATAGCAAGGTACTGCGACTTTTGTGCCCGATGTATGGCAATGGGCTCGCCACCTATTATTACATGGGACCTAACATAATTGGCGAAACGTGGGTGCTAGTTCACCTCTGCCTTCGGGGATATAGGCGTATATCCCCAAAGGTATTCCCGAAGGTGTTATATTTATGTATGTATGTATGTATCTTGTAATCGCTTGTTTTACGTGTTGGTGAACTCCAGCCTATTTATTAAGTATTGTCAACATTGACGTTTATCCATACTTAGGCCCGACTTCACCAACGCGTAAATCAAACGATTGAAAGATAACCGGTAGGTAGTTGTTGACAGTTTTTCCATACGATAAAATGTCAAAAACTGACGGTTAAATAATAATCGTTGGTGAACTCGGGCCTTAGGCTGGAGTTCACCAACACTTAAATAGGCGATTATTATATAACCGTCGGATTTTGTCATGTTGGTGAACTCGGGCCTAATTATGATAGGTATTTTTTACACTTGACTTTATAAGCAGTGTTCAAAATATTCATTCTTCTGTAGTTATTCTGTATACAAATGCACGAATCTATTAATTATAATATGTACTGGATAATGAATTGTAATAAGTTTAAGTAGTAGTCATCTGTAGTATAAATAATTATACTTGAAGTAATAATAACCTCTTAGAATAAACGGGGAAAGCGCTGTTAACAAGCTTTGAGGAAGGACACCTCAAGGTAGATCGGGATGTACCTTGAGTTTGACAGTTTGCTCAAGTGGAATGTAGGCTACTCTCCTACATGAAGATAGTTTTTCAGTTCTGCTTACCTACCTACCGACTTTATCATTGAGGTTGATTCTATGGTTGAGTCGAGAGAGTCACAGTCGAGTGCCGAGTGGAAGGAAATCAATCTCGAGGCGGTGGGTGGGTTAGTTACGCGGTTTTCGCTTGAATTCGTGCAATAAAGACTAAGGCATCATAAACTTCTTGTAGATAGATATTCCGTTGTAGGGGTTCTGATGGACTTAGCCGGTTTTGAAACTAAACTTTGTCCACTAGTGACCAGGGAATCATGAAACGATGGAAACACTGGATTGTTCGCCTTGACGGTTCCAAACTCTCTACTTTGACTTGTGTTGTTTTCGTTTCAATTCTGAAGGAGGTACTAAGATCTGAAGAGTTATAAAGAAGTCTTTTGTCGTAGGTGTGCACACACAAACACATCACAAGACAATGATTTGTTGATTGTAATTGGTGGCAGTGTGGCAGTAAAAATTATGTGATCTGTCACTTTTTTTATTACGAGGGAGACATTGGTAAATAAATGATAATTATGTGTAACTAACTAATCACCTAATCAGTTATCAATGATGAAGTGATTTAAATGATTAATTGAAATTAGTAACATACATACAATATTTATTGTCACACCTGACCTATATAAAGCGGACTTTTCCGCCCGCTACACGTACGGAAAATCCCACTTCCTGGTCAGGCTGGTCAGGGGGTGACTGACATAAAACTATGATCTTACCCCACAGGCGCTAGGCGATAAAAAAGAGGGCCTCAGATCGCATATTCAAATCGCATGTCAATTACTTCCGATCTGAGGCATTCTTTGTCTTTCGCCGCCCTTGCTATGTATGTTTAATGTACTTACTATTGCTGTTACAGTATTGCTACTACCAACTTTATGAAATCTTTTAGTATATTTAAAGGGCTTATTAAAAAAAAATGTTCACTTCCAATGTTTAGTTCAAAAAATATTTCATTGTTTTCACTTAATAAGCCCATGAGCGAATTTATTATTGTTTAAATCCGCCAATCCCGACTGATGTAAATAGGCGCTACGTGCTGTACACACTACCCACTAGATTATTATAATCCCCTAGTACTTACGGACAAAATAACCGTATGTGCAATGGGGTCAGTTGAAACAGCTTGCTTACGGATGGATGGATGGATGGATGGATCCTACACGCCTCGGAGTAAATAATAGCGCGTCTTCAGGCAAGGCAAGGCTGATTGGATTTATGATAAATAAAATAAATTATCATCTATACATATAAGGATTTATTTAAGTATTTAGTAACTTATTCAATAAACTAAATTAATTTTATTGTTGAATATTTTATTAGATGAAACAGTTATTTATTGATTATTTATTTATTTGTAATCGTTGTTTAAAAAATGAAAATAATTCTTTTGATTTTACTTTCTTACAGATATTTATAAGGGAATTTTTTTTTTCTGGTTTGGATTTTTTAATTATAATTTGGTATTTATTTATAACACATGATTTTATTTCATACTCATTTTACTTTTTAATAATGAAATTATTTTTGATGAATTTGTACAAATTGAAAACAGTGTTTCGGTCATCAGCGCCATCTAGTGTAAAATACTCTAACTAGTTCCATATTATCCGTAAGCATGATCGAGAAAAGAATAATTCAAGAAACTCTCTTGGGGTTATGTGAGCCTAGTAGAATTCGACATTATGAAGCAACATCGAAACGTTGGATGGATCATCGTCATTAACGAACGACATTGGGGACTCTTCTTTCTTACATCCATACAAATTTAATAGAGGCTTTTCATCAATTTAAGTCGTGTTAAGCAGCTATTTTAAATTTTTTTGTTGGCCACTTGTTTGTTGTGGACGTGGTTCTAATTTACTCGTCTATCATCACATTGCATCCACCCATCATCTTCAATTCTTTTTTAAATTTTTGTCTGAAATGATAATGAATAAAAGTAATTTTCACTTCTCATGCTCTGAAAGTGCTTATTTGTGCAGGATATAGGCTGCACAAAATCGAATTTTGTGCTCTAGAGCATTAACGTATCTACTCATAAATGTGTCGATAATAAGGCAAAGAAAATGAGCCATGCAGCCAAACACAATAAGAAATTCAGAGATAGAATTTGTTATTTTTTAATATTTACTTAAATTTATTTTCCAAATGTGTTTTTTAAGACATAAAAGATATTACAATTTTAATTCAAGCAGGTACGGTAGGTTATTAAATTAATTTAAGAAAATTATTATTTCAAAATTAATTTAATACTTGGCTGTATATGTCTGCAGCCCAAGCCTAATATCAATGGGAAAAACAATTTCCGTCAGTATTCAAAACTGTACTAATTTTAGTTTGAATTTTAAGAAATGTTATGAGAAATTCTGATTTATTTCCTCGCAATCGAAGTGAAAAGCAGAGTTTCTACCTCGTCCACAAAACCATTTTTATCCTCGACATTACTATCAGCCCTCGCCTACGGCTCGGGCTGCTAAAGGTCTCGGACAAAAATGATTCGTTTTGTGCACTTGATGGAAAATCTACTATTAAGGCAAATAGAAAATAATGAAATTTGTATTTTTATTAAGTAAAATCTAGTCTCTAAAGAGAAATCGCGTTGTCTATTTATTTACTTGATTGACGTTCTTCTTCAGATTAATCAGAAATAGGATGGATGGATCTGTTTTGCTTAAAAAAATCATTGATCCAAAATCATGGCTAATGTGTTCATCAAGTTCCTAGGGCATCATAAGTTTGGAGGAATTTCGGTTTGTGCCACAGAATTTGGTGATGATGACTAACGAACTGTAAGGATCGACTTTACGTCTGGAGCATAAAGAGCATATTCCACCAATAAATTCCACACGTAACGTAGGCAGTTGAAAATGAACCTTAAGACTAATATAAACAGAGACAAGATTTACAATGTTACTCGTATCAACGACGGAAAGATTAATATCGACGTCACGCTAAGGAGGCGGGCACTGTGATCTTGCGCCGCCTGCGCCTTTCCTTGTGTGGCCGGCTGCCATAATCGATCTTCTCACAATTCATGTGTGCCTAGTAACAGGCGCACATTTCGCGCAAGAGCGCCGGCGCGTGCGCATCGTTTCGTGCTCGATGCGCGCGCACATCACAGCGTGCGCAGGGACTTTTACTACAGTTTTCTTAAATTCGTTTATAATGCTCACAAACAACTAACTTCGTTCATGAAATTTATGAATAATACATATAGCATTTTGTTTTTAATGATGTATATTATTTATGTTGATATACTTAACGTTAACATTGACGACCGGCTATGAACCCTGAGCTGTATGGAATAAAATACAATTAATATTCATCCATCACTGGCAGGTTGCGGTGTGATGGATGATATGAATTAAAGATAGTGATAGTATAGGTGATCGTGGAAAGGGGCAGGAACATGATGATTAATTTAATTTTGGTATTTAATAATTAATAACTTATTTGTATAGAAATAGAAAAATTAAGTATCCTCTTGCAGCCCCATTTTTGTTCAATTCTTCACAGTCGGACTCTTCAATAATACATACATACATCATACCGATACGACGGATGGTGTTGATAGAAATAATCGGGCTCATTGGCATTATTGGGCATTCGCGGGATCCGGGAGTCAGGGACTGAAAATAGTTGGCGAAATGTCGATGTTCATACAAACCCTTCGGGGATAAATAGGCAGGCGTTGTTATCTCATCCGAAACAAGCTAACGTGATTTGGTTCAGACATAACTAGCTAGCATTCCTTGGTTCCGAGACGCTTTTGAAGTCGACTATAGCGCGAGCCGCGTCGTCCACGGGCACAGCGATTACAGCGAAGGCCGGCGACGAGTGTATTATCGCTATCGAGGCGAGGGCCCGGCGGCGGCGGAGGCGATCAGCGCGATTGTTTTGCGGGCAATTAGCGCGGCCCGCACGTGCCGGCCGGGCCGACGAGACGGCCCGTCAGTGCACCGCGCGCGCCCTACGCGAGTGGACGTCTACAGTCGGGTCTACGTCGCGTCGCGTCGCCCCGGCGCCGGGAACATCGCGCGGGACCAACGCCGACCGCCCACCGACCTCCTCCGTGTCAGGTACCTTTTGTTTCGGAACGCCTTTTTTAATTTATCGATTCCGACACCTGTTGCCGGAAATCGTGGCTCCCCTTTGTAGTTCGAAAGTTGCGTAGCTTTTGGTACTTCTGTCGGATGTTTACTTGGTACTACATACATGCTTAAATACAATTATAAATAATACTAAAAGTCAACTAAAGACAACACCTAGGAGAAACCAAGTCTAATACTGGCTACCTACTTAGTAGATACTTATCTAATGTAATCAGGAGCATTTATGTAGTAGACAAACGACAGGTTTCTGTCGCAAGACACCGCTGGCTGGCCGACTAAAGTTTTGAATACAAAGTCCTTAGGCAGCAAACTTGGCAGTCAAAAGTTCGTATTCAGAAAGTTGTACGCACGATCCGGGGAAGTTTTACGTTCGGCAACTTTTGCCGAAAACAATGCTAGAGCGATTCTCCCGCGTGTACTCCGAAACAAAAGCATACCCGAATCTAACACGAAAACGTGTATTTTCAGTGTGACGTTTCAGTGGCTAGACGATAATGAATGGACTGTGTTTGAATTGAAGTGCAATAATTGTGAAGTTTGAGTCCAAAATGGCTGCTGCTATGATATCGGACCGTGGCCTTCGCAAGAAGTTAACTCAGGAAGCTATACCAGAGAAGACGCCCCGTAAGCCGTCTAAGCGGAAGTCGACAGCCAGCAGCTCTAAAACCGACAAGAAGAACGAACAGAACAATAACAAAAGGCCCAAAGTGCAGACTGGAGATCCCAAACTGGACCTGTTTTCGACATACCAGCCGTGGGTGATCCAGACTTATGGGGATTTGGCTAAGACCAAGACGATAACCTTGAAGAAGTACGCTCGAATACTGCGCACCCTTCGTGGGGAGGAATGTAATAGTTCTGATAGTTCCAAGTTCCGCTTTTGGGTGAAGGCGAAAGGTTTTCACGTGGGGAAGCCTCCAGGGTATGACGCGAAGCCGGCTGATGGTATCGTGTGCAGATACAGCGTTGTGGACGCGGAAGGCTGCGCACGAGGCGCGGACGGACAGGAGATGTACACGGGTTCGCAGGGCGACCCGCCTCTTTACATTCCTACGCCACCATTAAAGGTGAGTCCGTTCACTGTTTCATAGTTAGTTTGAGCTTAGTTTAGTTTAGCTGGGCCTTTTCCGCACTTAGCCCCCTGATTGGGGCTTCATAACTACATTTACCTACACGTTCTGAACTTAAATCACAGTCATATTTGACATTTGTAAGATGGATTGTGAAAGTAAACATCGGCATATACACATACAATATACACATACAACACAACACGTGGGGTAGGCGATGTTAACTCTTCCAGACGTCATCAAACCCTGCACTCCCTTTTGATTCATATCATCCATCACACCGGAAACTGCTGCTAGTGCTGAATGAACGTGTAGAAAAGTGATAGAAAGAACCACGTCGAAAGACCGATGAATAGTGAGAGTATTGGGGTTACAAAATTCCAATCCATACTGCTATATTGTATTTACGGCCACCTGCCCTGACACCAACCTCCTTTGTATTTGCTGTTGTTGGTGCTTTGTCATCAACCTTCAGGGTACCTCAAGGTGCTTATTCATACACCGCGAAATCTCCTTTAGTCGATTTTAAAGACAACCCTGGAATTTTCTGCTTTCTTTTTCGATCTCTGTCCAGAATCGAAGGAATTTAAAAAAAAACATAGTAAAGTAATAATTGGTAACAGCTATCGCAAGCCGCTGCACCTGTGGATACACTATAGTTGACTAGGGACTTTAAAACTAGCATTTATAGATTTGCCACGTGAGTGCAGTCCCAAAGTGTAAAAAGGGCAGTTTTTAACAACTCATTATAAGTTAACGTTTCCAGACAATAAAAAATTTAATAATATTATAGGTACTGACTGAACTTTGGATTGGCGTAAAGATAGATAGTTTTGGTGAATTTGCAATTCGGATCCCTGATGGTCACTTTTATTTATCTCCCTTGTTTGATAAGACTGCGCGAGAGTCGCTTTAGGTCAAATTATTTCATCTGATGATGACGTTTCTATTTACAAAGCTTGTAGTTAAAAAAATCCTACTGGTTGTAGTAACTAAATTACTAGGCGAGTAGAATGCATTTGGAGATAGTATTAACAAGTGGCTGTCAACCGGACTACGTAATCAAATTGAATATTGCCGGCCCCCGCTTCGTCTCGTGGCTTCAGGCATCAATCAGTCAAGCCACGGTAATGTTATCATGGTTAGGCATTTCGAGTTTGTTTACATACTTGCAATAAGGTATGATCAATTGTAAGAAAAGTTTTTTGTTTTTATATTATTTAATTACATAGTTTACATGGACTTGTATTGTTACTTGATCTTGGTTGAGTTTTTTATAGCACTATAGTTTTTTATAACACATATTTTTATAGCACTGCAATCAATTTGCCACAATACTCAAAGAGGGTTGGTGTCAGGCAGGCGGCCGGCTGTAAGACCTAAGCCAAAACCTTGAGCAGTATGGATTGGAATGTTGTCATTCCAATCACTCTCCGTTCATCGGTTTCTCGACATGGTCCGTTCCGACTCTTTTCTATCATTCATTCATCACTAGCACCGTGTGATGGATGATATTAATCAAAAGTGACCGATATGAATGGAAGATGGACTGCACCGACCCCAGATAGACTGGGAACAGGGTAGAGAGAAGAAGGAGAAGAAGATAAATGCAATCAATTTACATTAAATTAACAGCAGGAAATGCAATTAAATCGATGTTTATACACTAATAAATACTAAATAATAATATAATTTTCATAATAAGTAAAATAAATTATCTTCATAATTTTTATTTAAGAGTTCAAAGTTGCGTTGCTTTTTTATTATTGTTTGTTGTGTTGGTTACACTTACTTTTGGTGAAGTGTGCCACCACCACACCAGGCTCGCATGACATACTTGGAAATCGTCACTACCACTAGCATTGTAATTGTAGCTACCTATCGATATATTCTCAAATCATAATAATAGCAACAGTAGGCGTTACGTATTCATGTGTAAATACATACATACATATATCACGCCTAAATCCCCGAAGGCAGAGGTGAACCAGCACCCACGTTTCGCCAATTATGTTAAGTCCCATGTAATAGGTGGCGAGCCTATTGCCATTTAACGGTCACAAAAGTCGCAGTACATTGCTAGGTGGTATAAGAGGAACGCTGCTGCCCATTCCTCATCACTGTTTTATCCTTAGTCGCCTTGTACGACACCCACGGGAGAGATTTGGGGTGACAATTGTAGGTATTCTACTCTGAGCTCTGCCGTCACCACACGGCTTTGCAGGCTCATGTGTAAATGAAATGATAATATTGGCATTGAAATTAAAAAAGAAATACCTACCTAGTGATGTTTTACGGTTTTGGTGTAGGCGTAATCTAATATATAATATTGTTTGTTTGGTTTTTAAACTTATATTATAGAAAAAAACTTTGTTCAAAAAAATCCATGATATATTTTTCTGACCTCTTTTTCTTAGTAATTAAACATTTTCTAAAATTTATGTATATTTACTTATAACTTACAATTTTATTGAACAGGCAGGTAGGTCTAAGTGGACCTTGATTTAGGTCGAGTTTTTATAAAATTATAATGCCTTACATTAACTTAACTGTAGGAAATTCAAATAAATTAAGGATTAATTGCGATATTTTTATATCCCACTTTTTACTTAGACAAAGATAGTTGGAATTTGCTTCCGTGAAGATTCCCAAGACCCTAAGAATCGTCTTATCCGAAAGTAAATCTGCTATTCACCTTTCTAAGTAATTATTGCACGTTTGCTGTCGCACCACCCGACCCGGATTAACTTAAAAATCCAAATAAATTAAGGATAAATTTGCAAAGTTCTTATGGCATACTTTTTACTTAGACATAGATAGTTGGAATTTGCATACGTGAAGATTCCCTTGACCCTAAGAATCATCTTATCCGAAAGTAAATCCGCTATTCACCTTTCTGAGTAATTATTGCACGTTTGCTGTCGCACCAGTCCATCCGACCCGGTTCAAATTCTCGCTAATTCTCGCAATTTCTCGATGCTAATTTGGATCGTAAAGTCCTGCACACTCGGGGCAAACTGGCGGGCGCGCAAAATTTTAAACTCTCACATTCAATTTATTTCGGACGGTGGCCGGCTTAGCAAAAACGAGAACAATGGCCACACATAGCCATAGCGCCGATATGAGGGCGATAACGCGATCGATGAGGTGCCGCGTACCGTTCGAATCGACCTCCTGTCATATTATGCCCGCCTGGTGAAACGTATCGACTATATCGATCTTTACGTTTCGATACTTTTACTCGGCTCGGATTGATTGTTCGTCGCAGCACCCACCATCTTGTTATTTTTAATTAGTCTGAACTTAGTGCGCTTAGTAATCTGTGGCTGTTCGACAAAGCAATTTTACTATGGTTTCCCTTGGATTGGACGGGTCGTTTTATGTCGAAACTTCTCTTTTAATTTATTGATTCATAGTTATTATTTTATTAATTGTCGTCTCGCGCTCATCTGGAATTTAATTTCATTAAGCCTTTTGTAATCTCCTGTAAAGGGTTTCGTAAGGTCCGCGAAAATGAAATGCGATTTTTACTTACAACATTAATTAATGAAGTATCATTATAAACAACGGATTACTCGTTATGGTACTTAGCTGGAGGCCTCCAGCCTTATTGTTTGTGTCAAAAGCTGAAAACTAGAGACAATTTATGATTCCCTGGTGTCATTCGTCAGCGATCGCCCTCTGTGACTCTGTGTGACACGACTAATTAAAATGAACGCGGTCATTGTTTCTACCTGAGTATTAAACGCCTGTTTGTTACGGCACCTTTTAAATTCCAGGAATGTTGAGTAACGTAAGCCTCGCCCTAATAAAGATAAATCTGTGAATGCTAATCACAGGAGGAATTAACTCTTGGCGTTTTTTTTTGTGTGGCACATGGGTATTCAAATTAGGGGTCTATTATTGTATGTAAGTCCTATTCATTGCATAGATTTTTCAACAGTATAGTGTCGTGTCACTTTTATCATATTGTGTTTCGGTGGCCATGCTAGATATGAATAAACGAATTTTGATTGATTTTTGAGACCAATGATCGGAGAAATTGATTGGGATGACAACATCCCAAACCATACCGATTAATGTTTTGGCTGAGGTCTCACAGCCGCCTAACCGGCTGCCTGCTTGACACCAATCCTCTTTGTATGCAGAAGTTGGTACTTTTCCCTCCACCATTCGGGTGCCCCAATGTTTTGTATTGGTGTTCCGGGCAATCTTCTTTACCCGGCACATTTTATCTTATTTTATTCGCTCCAGGTCAGTATGAGTCAATCCCAGGTCTATACGAGTAGCGGGCGGAAATTCCACTTTGCTGCTGGGCAAAGTGGAATTTCTTTGCTGGGCTTGGGCAATCTATCGAACGCGTAGAATACAAAATGTATGAAACTGACGTATTACAGTGTTTTCTCTGTTTATACGTCAGTTTCATACTTTTGTTTTCTATGCGTTCGATAGATTGACCATTTGGCTGGGCTAATCTCTTCGAACGAATACAAAACAAAATTAAATATCAAATTTCGGCTGCATTAGACACGTCGGTCGCCATTTTGTCTCTGTTATACGTCAGTTTCATACATTTTTATGTTACGCGTTCGAATAGATTTGCCACTTGACTAGGGGGGCAGGTGTGAGTATAACATAAAACATATCTCAGCACTACCGCACACACAGCGCTCCACACCGAAACGAGCCGGAGCAGAGCCGACCAAGCGCACGGTGACACGGCTAAAATAAAAACACCTCGCCCGCCAACGGATGCAGTCGTCGCCGCGGCAATTAAATTATTCCGCGTCATCACACGACGCGGCGCGGCTGAGTCGGGCATATGGCGCTGCCGCTTACTACTTTTAAAGTAAAAAAATAAATATGAAAAGCCTAGTTTTTTCGTTGATTATATAAATAAACGCGAATTTGTGGTTCCGTTCGTGTGCTAAAACTGACTTTTGTCTCCAGCATTTTAGATACATAAATTACGCCTATATATCCCCGAAGGGGTAGCCAGAGGGTGAGTCAACACACACGTTTCGCCAATTAGGATAGGGCCCCCTGCCATGAAATAAATAGGTGGCGAGCCTGTATCGGGCACGTAAGGCGCAGTATAGGTATAAGAGCCGTCCATTACTCATCTCACCGCTCTTTATCCTTAGTCTCTTTGTACGACATCTACGGTAGAGATGGCCTCAAGATATGTATAATAAAGTTTTCACCTCAAAAATAAAACGCAATATTAAATATTAAAACCGAGGCACCGATAAATCGACCCCACACTGATCGGCCGTCAATAAAATCGAATTCGTAGAACCGGGCATCTCCACGGAAGGCGCGAAGTGGCCGGACTGTAAATAAATAACGAATCCGGATAATACCGAATAATCCCCATCACTATTGGATTACACGTCACCGTCGGTCGCTCCGACAGACGGCACGGGACTAATGATAAATTGAAATTGGAACGTGCGATTTCAAATTTGGAACTGACGAAAATGAAAACTGACAACGAATTCTAGTTTTGAATTTTCGACCGGCCGAATTATGCTCGGACTCGGTCGGCGGCGATAATTTAGAATTCCATTTGACTGCACGAATTCCGGCTTCCGGTTAAATAAAGAATGGACTGTAATGGCCTCCTTTGGCGTTTGATTTCGATAGTGGCAATTATAATCTTCTTCTGCCTGCTCTGTTCCCAGTCAGTCTGGGGTCAGCGCAGTATGTTTCCTCTTTCATTCATATCGGTCTTTCATTCATTCAGACCTGATCAAGCCACCCTTTTGATTCATATCATCCATCACACCATAAAGGTGCTAGTGATTAATGAATGTATAGAAAAGAGACGGAAAGGACCATTTCGAGGGATCGATCAACGGAGAGTGATTGGAAAGACCACATTCCAATCCATTAAGCTCAAGATTTTGGCTTAGGTTTTACAGCCGGCCGCCTGCCTGACACCAACCCTCTTTTGGTTATGCGAGCTTCACCTGGAACCCTCAACCACAGAACAAAATAATGCTATTTACATAATAATTATTGCGACAGATTTTGATAAGATGGGGTGTTAGATAGCCAGGCGGACTTGAAAGAAGGTCTACCACCAACCAAACCGAGTACAAATTTTTACCTCCCTGGGGATCGAACCCGGGACCTCTGGATCTTAATTCCGGTGGGCAAACCTCAAGACCACGGAGGCGATTAAACTGTCAGGCCAGGGCCCAAGCTGCTAATTCAACCGGGCGTAGGTACTAGGTACTTTATAGGCGGTGGCCGAAGTAAAAATTCAGAAGTAGAACTGTTTGAATTTGAGCCAGTGCTGCTTATTGAACCGGGCGTCCTTTATAATCGGCGGTGACATAGTAAAAATTAAAACCAAGAAGAACTGTTTGAATTTGGATTCTAATTGCAGGGTCAGTGGTGCCAACTTAACCAGTTGTACCTACTTACATTATAATCGGCCGTGACCACAGATATTGGCGGTGACCATAGTAAAAATTCAAAATTAGAACTGTTTGAATTCGGATTCTAATTGACCAGGGCCTAGGCTGCTAATTTAACCGGGCGTACTTTATAATCGGCGGTGACCATAGTAAAAATTCAAATCAAGAAGAATTGTTTGTATTTGGATTCTAATTGCAGGGTCAGTGGTGCCAACTTAACCAGTTGTACCTACTTACATTATAATCGGCCGTGACCACAGATATTGGCGGTGACCATAGTAAAAATTCAAAATTAGAACTGTTTGAATTCGGATTCTAATTGACCAGGGCCTAGGCTGCTAATTTAACCGGGCGTACTTTATAATCGGCGGTGCCCATAGTACAAATATTCAAAATAAGAACTATTTGAATTCGGATTCTAATTGACCAGGGCCCAAGCTGCTAATTTAACCGGGTGTACTTTATAATCGGCGGTGGCCGTAGTATAAAAATTAGCCCATAAATCGGGCGGGCCGCTCCCGACGACCGGTCGCGGGCCCTCGTAAATTACGCGGCGGGCGGGGGCGCGACATCACAAAGGCGCGGCGAAAAAATAAAGATAAGCCGGTATTGCCGGCTTAGGGTTGCCACATGGCTGTTTCAGTTTAAATATTATACTTTTACATGCACCGCCTTTGGCCATGGACATTTTAACCGCCCTCGTGCTCTAGTGATTCGCCCACCGGAATGAAGATCCAGATGTCCCGGGTTCGATCCCCAGGGGGGTACAAATTTGTGCTCGGTTTGGTTGGTGGTAGGACTTCTTTGAAGTCCGCCTGGCTAGCTACCACCATCTTATCAAAATCTGTCGCCATAATAATAATGTAACAGAATTATTGTGTTCCGACAATGTGTGATGAGATTGCCAGCCCCTCTATGGTTGAGGGTTCCAGGTGAAGCTCGAATCCATCTTCAGCCCTTATCCTTCGTCACTTACAATCATGTGAGATGAAGGGCAAGAGCTTCCCTGTCTAACATAAAAAAGACCATACTTTTACATGGAAAAATATATGTAAAGTCAATTTATTTATCTCGGATACTAAATAGACAGGTGCCAATGTCATGTTTTATTGTTAGAAAATTTTCGAAAGATCAATACGTTCTGTGTGGTGATGGCAGAGCAGAATACAATTTTCACCACTTGTTTGTCAACTGTCTCTCTCGTGGAAGGCGAACGGCAGCAGCATTTCAATACCTATACTGCGATTGATTTACCCTATAGATGGTAATAGGCTGGCCACCTATTACGTGGGACTAATTTAACTGGTGAAAAGTGGGTAATTCACCTCTGGTGCCACCCATTCGGGGATATAGGCGTGATTTACGTATGTAGCAAAATTTGTTAATTTTCCTAAAATTCAATAGCAACAATGTAATACTTTGTATTTTTTTTCTGACATCTTCCTCTTATAATTTCAGTAGGACACCTACAGAAGATGATTTTAATACTTATCATATAGATTAACGTGATACGAAAATTGCCGAGTGGTACAGGCGCGGGTTCGATTCCCGCATCAATACTATAACTTTTTCAAACCACCATAATTCTTTGTAATAATTTGTCTAACGTTTATCAAATTGAAATCAAAATAGTAAATGAAAATTAACCTAGTGTCATCCTTGATACCGAAATCCGAATGTACGGTGGGTGCTATACAAAGGCTCGCCTGGCAGAGCGCCATCGCACACTCTGACGGCATTCAGTCGTCAACGTAGGTGTTTAATGATCGGCAGACGCAATGCCTCGCCTCGCATCGTCTGTAGTGCAAGTGGATTAAAAGCCTGTTTCACTACCGAAGAGCACGTTCTGATTAGCTTACTTGGCAGTTCAATTGACTATTATAGTACATACATACATAATTCACGCCTATATCCCCGAAGGGGTAGGCAGAGGTGAACTAGCACCCACGTTTCGCCAATTATGCTAGGTCCCATGTAATAGGTGGCGAGCCTATTGCCATTTATCGGGCACAAAAGTCGCAGTACTTTGCTAAGTGGTAGGTATAAGAGGAACGCTGCTGCCCATTCCTCATCACTGGTTTATCCTTAGTCGCCTTGTACGACACCCACGGGAGAGACTTGGGGTGGTGGCAATTGTATTCTACTCTGCCGTCACCACACGGCATGACTATTATAGTATTTTATGAAACAGGCCCTAAAACTACCAGCTTTGTTAATAACCTACGACGGATCAGCATTGTTAATAAAGTCATTGAACAATAAACATGCAACTTATTACCAAACCAATTACTGTCGAGTCATGGTTATTATCTATAATTTTATTGGATAGCATCTGACCCCACAGACGTCGTCCTGACTTAGATGATATGAATATTCAATTTTAACAAAGACTATGCCCCACACAAACAGTATTTTATGTAAAATTACTGTAACCAAAAAAAAATATAAAAAAAAGAAATGCGTTATTTTCCTAATTTACATACATACATAAATCACGCCTAAATCCTGGAAGGGGTAGGCAGACGTGAACTAGCACCCACGTTCCTAATTTGTCTTTCCATGAGGACGATCTACAATTTATTTAATGATATTATATTATATTATATAATTAATATATAATTTTGATACTTTGTAGATCGTCCTTATATATAAATTATTTAATGACGTTTTGAAAAGTTAAAGTGTGACCGTAGATAGTTTATTTTAAGATAGACTAGCTGACCCGACAAACGTTGTCTTGCCCTCACCACCTAGGCTAGGGTATTTGACTGAGAGTACTTTTTACTGAGAGTAGGGCTACCTATTCTCAGATCTACAAAATATACACGAAAAAATCCATAAAAATAGGTTAAGCTTCGGAGGAGTTCGATTACAAACACTGTGACACAAGATTTCTATATATTAGACTAGCTGACCCGGCATACGTTGTGATGTCATATAAATTATCCCGTAGCCATGATAATACTCGAGCGGCCCTGACTCTACCGAACTTCAAATGTTTGACAGATATGGGAAAATGAAATTGTTGTTTTTACAGTTTTCCTTGCAATTGTGCCATATTTTCTCATCTTTTATGTCTTGCCTAACCCAGACAATAATTTCAAAATCGAAATCAGCTAAATCGGCCCAGCCGTTCTCGAGTTTTAGCGAGACAAACGAACAGCAATCCATTTTTACATTTAGAGAAGATAGAAATAGATACTCGTAGATAAAGTAAAAGACACCGTCGACAGCCCTATTCGAAAGGCGAACGCACGGGTGCAGGCAGACTGTGGACCCTTGGCTTTAATCTCCTTTGCAATAAGAGCGAAAATAATGTATTTGGAGGGACTTCTTTTGTGGAGCGAACTCTAACCGGTCGTTGGCGGCGGCGGGCGTTGTGTTGTGGGTGTGAAATTAACGGAGATGCGCCCGCGCAGGGCTCGTCGGGCCCGGCGCGTGTTACGCGGCGTCTGCGCAACACCGCTTTTTTTATTCACGGCGCGCCGCATGCCGTTGGAGGACTATGGCTTTGCTATGGCACCGTGAAATAGCGCGCTCCGCCTGCGTAAACTAACCTAAAAAAGGCACTGCCAACCAGCCCTTGTGGTCAAATGGCCCTTTCGGAATGTAATAAAATTGTATGAAATTGACGTAGCAGAAAAAACACCATGACGACCGTCGTGTCAAATGTAAGAGTAGCTGTCAAATACTGACATTCGTTCGATAGAAACGTTGTATTGTACCACTTGTCTAAAGTTTAGGGAAGTGGTTTGTCTAGAGAAGAGGTTTGACACCCAGAATATTCTGGTTGACCGAGTGGTATACGCAGCCGCCCTGATTGCTAAGGACGCGGATTCGATCTTGCGGCCGCATTCAGGACTGCATCGTATTTTTTTTAACCTCTTTTACCAATCTTTGTACCAATGCGAAGGCTGGAGGTTTTTCGAGGCATTCCAGCCTTTTCCGGAGGATTGCTCTACGGCTGACAGCTTTCCCTAAGGAGGTATACGTCTTGTGTTTAGAAATGTAGCTATTTGTTTCCAGATAGTCCCCCCCCCCATGGGGGTTTCATGTCGTTCGATCAAATTATTTATTATTCGTATAATACTTGTCGTGTCGTAGGATTCGTCTATAGCTCATAATGTGTAAGTGTAAGAGATATCTTCACACTTTCATCCGTTTGTCTCAAACGCAAACGACTGAAAGTCTAACGACTGAAAATCAGAAAATGTTCAAATACATTGTCTTCAATAAAATAAAAACTTATAAATGGCTCAAACAACGCCGGGCCACACTTCACCAAAAGAAGACGGATAAATAATCGCCTGTTTAGTTAAGTGTTGGTGAACTCCGGCCTAAATAGCCGTCAATCTGTCAACCAACCAACCAACTTATAAAATAACCCAACCAACACCAACACTCGCATCGAACTGCAGTGGGCTGATTTTAAAGGTTGGAAAATAAGAGATAAAATTCTTATTTTGGGAATCTAGGCATATATAATATTTAAGACGTTTTTATTATATGATTTTTTTTTTATTTAACTAATAGTTTCGGAGATATAGTTGGTCATTTCAATTTTGTATGAATAGTCATACATAAAGTCCTAAACCGCGCCTAGTTCTAAACCTCTATCGATATTCTAGAATAATCGAGACTCTAGAATAGGCGCTAAAATATGACAAATAATATACGTGCTATGCACACGTAAAGTCAATTCTTTTAAGAAAATTAAGAATTACGAGATTTTAAATTTTTTGTTTTGCTCCATACAAAAAAAAATAACTTTATTTTCTACCGGCCGTTTTCGTTCCACCGTGGCGGGCGCGCCCGGCGGCACAGTACCAGGCTCACAGAAATGCGCGGAGATAATTCGCGGCGCGACGGGCCCCCGCGGGGGGCGGGGCAGGGGGGTAATGCCCGCGCGGCGGGTAATTGGTTCGCGCCGCCCGAGGCGAGCCCGTAGTATCGCGCTTTAGCGACGGCGCCCTCCGGTGTCGCACAGGGGTGGGGTCAAGTCGATAGTGGATATATTTATTTTATTTTATTTTTTTCCTTTAAAGTTAAACGTCAAACCTCAAATTCGTGACTGCAGGCATATCACGTAGAAACAGGTTACTACAAAATTAATTGTCAGTAAAAATTCGTCGTATATTATTCTTTGATCATTACATACATACATAAATCACGCCTACATCCCCGAAAATAGGCAGAGGTGAAAGAACACCCACTTTTCTCCAAACAAGTTAGCATCCCATGTGAGCGACGAGCCTATTACCATCTATCAGGCACGTAAGTCAGAGTATATTGCTAGGTGATATAAGACGAATGCTGCTGCCCATTACTTATGGCTGCTGAACCCTCGCCTGACACCCACGGGAGAGATTGGGGATGGTGACAATTATGTTCCCCTCTGTCTATCTATCTCCGTCACAACACGGAGGTTCGCATATCGTGGCATAAACTCATCACTCATAATATAATAAAGCTGAAGAGTTTGTTTATTAGGTTGGTTGAACGCGCTAATCTCAGGAACTACTGATTGAAATTTTAAAATGTATTTTTGTGTTAGATTATCTATTTATCGAGAAAGGCTATAGTTATGACATCACGCTACGACGAATAGGAGCTGAGCATTAATGAAAATGTCGCAAAAAAATATTCATTTTCAGAGCTTTCGTTGCGTGCGCTGCGTAAACCGCTAATGATACGCAAAAATCATGTATGGCGAAATTGTTCTCCGTAAAAAGTTTTAAAAATGTCCAGGAAAAAAGTTCTCTTTGGTGGTTTATCTTATTTTAATATCTTTTAAGGTTGACCAATTATCACCTTTTTTTGCATTGCAACGCATTAATAGCGAAGGTATTTTTATAAACACTATTTAAATTCTTCACCGCCAACGTACGACATGTTATTTTCCGAATTTCACGCGAACGAAGCCGCGGACGACCACCACCTACACGCGTAACCTCCGCCGGTTGCTCGTCGGTTAAATTAAATATATTCGGTGTCGACTCCACGCCTCTCCGAGCGCCTGTTTGTCACGGTCTGTCGCAGCTATACGTATGTGGCGCGGCCACCGGCGCGCCACTTTATACATCCGCCGCTACCGCCCGCCGCGGGCCCTGCCTATTGCGGCGAACGGCCCGCGCTATACCGCACCGGCTCGTGATACTGATGTTTGTTCACGTTAACTTTCGACAGTCCACTGTTTCGTATGTCGCACGTTTTAGGGTCACCCGCGTTCGAGTCTGGCGTTCGAATTCGTATTTCGAATGTGTCGTCGAATGTCTTGACGTTTTAGATGAGACGGACATTCGAAATACAAAGTTTTACGGGTTCGAAATGCATCTCGCTCTTTTGAAGCATTTCGGACATTGGAATAAAAATGATTCAACCAAAGGCGTTTTGAAGCGGGCGGTTCCATCTAGTTAGCATTGAATTCGATTTTTTTTGGTAGTAACCAATTTGTCACCTTGTACGACACCCGAGAGAGAGATTTATGGATATGTGTAGTTTACGTAATCGTAGGCTAGCCTGCGGCTGCTTCATTTAGCACCACTGTAGTAGTAAATTAATCCAAACGAAATATAATTAGCAGCTACCATTCCATTTGCTGCTGCCGCGTGGTGACTGCAGAGTAGAATACAATTGTCACCACCCCAAATCTCTCCCGTGGGTGTCGTACAAGGCGAATAAAGATGAATCAATGATGAGGAATGAGCAGCAGCGTTCCTTTAATAGGTACCACCTAGCAATAGGAATGTACTGCGACGTTTGTGCCCGATAAATGGCAATAGGCTCGCCACCTATTACATGGGACTGAAAAAATTTTTGCGAAACGTGGGTGCTAGTTCACCTCTGCCTACCCCTTCGGGGATATAGGTGTGATTTATGTATGTATGTATGTATGAATGCTGAGCAACGCTACGTTGCAATCTCAGGTTCTAGTTCCATTACTATTTTTGATTTCATTTTGAACATCATAATATGAATGTTAGAAATTTTCAGAAAGAAAATTGTGGTTAGAAAAAGTTCAAAAACTCATAATCTGGGGGAATCGAACCTGCGTCCTCTCTAATCGACTTACAAAATACGAGTGCCCGGCAGATGCCTAATATGTATACCCCGGATTCCCGCAGTATCTCTGTTCTAGTCCCCATGTTTATTATTTCGCATTGTAACAGATTCACAATCTACGAACTCAGCTCAGCTGTCTACGTCGAACTTGCTGGAGAGAAGTTAGGCTCACATGCAATATTTAGTTAGTGTGTACTCCGTGGATGATGAGGTAAATTGGATACCTTCGCTTCGTCTTACATCGGCAGTTCCATGAGTTAAACTTTACGGCAAATACGGAATAGTTGTTGTAGCATAGACGCAACTTGTATTTAAGAGACAGTAATCGATAACACGCCTACATCCCAAAAGGGTAGGCAGAGGTGATCTGACATCCACGTTTTTCCAATGAGATTAGGTCCCATGTAATAGGTGGCGAGCCTATTGCCATTTTTCGGGCACGGAAGCAGTACTTTGCTAGGTGGCATAAGAGGAACACTGCTGCCCGTTCCTCATTGCTGTCTTTACTTTTAGTGTGTTTGCTCTTCCATTAATATTATTAGCCAGAGACGACATCAAGACATCTCCTCCATTTTGATTCTAGACATCCATCACACCTGAAAGGTTCTAGTTATAAATGAATGTATAGAGAAATAGTTGAAGAGCCATTTGGAGAGACCACAGATATATCCATTTTTATCAATATATTGATATATCTGTGGGAGAGACCAATAAACGGAAAGTGATTGGGATGACAACATTCCAATCCATACTAGTCAGTTCTAAACGGTGGACTAGAAATGATTCTTCGCTCATTCTTCGTCTCATTAAACGGTAAAATTCCCCAGGATTTTCAACCTTAATGTGATTGAATCCAATGATGTTGGCTTATAAGGTATGCACAACATAATATCTGACCCGAGACAGGTAACTGTACAACATTATATTTTAGTGATGTGTGTGAACAGTCACACATATCCGATAACCGAAACCCGTTACGACTTTGTTACTGCTTACCCGTCAGTAGTTATTAAGGGTTACAGCTTCTCTGGGGCATAATAAAACGCTTACACGTAAGTATATATATATATACCCTCCATGAATTCAACGCAATGATCGATAATGGACTAGGCTGTCATAGGTCCGTATGCTGAAACACTATAGAATGTAACATCCCATACCTGGGTCGTTAATAAAGGGACCGTGACAGTGTCCTATCAAATCAATAAGTGGCGAGCCTATTGCCATCTTTCGGGCCCGTGGATCGCAGTATATTGATAGGTGGTATAAAAGGAATGCTGCTACTCATTAGTCATCGCAGTCTTAAATCTTAGTTGGTTTTACCCATTGGAAACATTGGGTATACTGACAAATGTATTTAGCTCTACCATCACCACACTGCACTGCACTAATCGTTTCGATTTTGCCGATGTATTAAAAATACATCATACGTATTTTAAATTTCATTTCCTAAAAATAAAGAAACAATCAAATTGTACATTTTGTCTCTACCAATAATGGCTGCAGTATACTTACGTAACCAACCACGATTAAGTGTCTGTCTGTTACCCAGTTCGCTCGCCATAAAGGGTGGGTACTTACTACCCGAGGTGGGTAGTTTCCGTGCAAATAAATGTTACGACATAATAAATCCGTATAGGTATGTACTCCTGTTCGATTTTACGTCAGCATTAAAGGGTTATTAGTTGTTTGTTCGTAGCGATCGCGGTGTATAGCCGTCCGGCGGCGCCTAGAGCATACTGATTACTATACAATTATGAGTATGACTTAATCTCTCTTTGCTACTTGGCAACATATCTATGGATGTACGGAAATATGGTGTATGGGTGTGGCTAAATACTCCGACACTCACATAACATAAAACCTTACGCCAAAAATTTGTAAAACAGATAATATATATCTAGCCCAAAGTAAGAAGTTATGTGGTACAATAGAAACTCTGCTGCTTACTCAACGCTGTCTTAACCCTTATTTGACTTGAACGACACCGGCGGGAGAGATTGGGAGTGTTTACAATTGTATTCTGTTCTGCCTTCACCACACGGCTTTAAACTAAAGGTTAAGTTGATTGACGACAAAACAATGCTTTAAGGTAAAAAATAATCAAAAGACCTCATCAAGAAATACAGGAGTCGGTTGAGAATACACAGAAGACCACATCCAATATTAAGGTCTTAGATAAGGTCGTTTCCAGGTCGTAAGCGATGGCGCGCTCTCAACCCGTCAGTGCTCGAGCGAGTAAAACGTTACGATGTCGTAAATCTGCGCCCGCACACGGCAGTTTCATCGCCGCATTAAAGGGTTAACGGCGAGTACTGGCGGTGGTCTGTCGCCGGGATAAAATCCCGTAGTGCCCAATGAAAAGTTAAATAATAACGCAGTTTGCTGATTACGTAGATATAAATGATATTAGACATAATTGGGGAATGCGTATTGATCGTCTTCAGGCATAATGTTACCCATCCATATAATTCTGATTCTAACTCATCATCAATATCACCTGCTCTTATACTATTTGGGGTCGCCAAAGTATGTCCTATTTCTCCACTCTTTTGTATCACTCGTCATCTCCTCATTCACTCCCATCACTTTCATATCATACTTCACTTTTTATGTCACTTTTGTTTCTCTATGTTTTATTACTAGCAACATTGTAAATGTGCACAGTATTTACAATAAAGATAATTCTATTAATTTTACGCTACGGAAGCTCTTGGCCTTCATCTCACCTGATGATAAATGACGATAAAAGCCGAAGATGGAATAGAGCTTCAACTGGAACCAGAACCACAGAGGGCGGCTGGCTTTCTTATCACAAATTGTCGAAACATAATAATTCTGTTAACATTATTATAATGGCGACAGATTTTGATAACATGGTGGTAGCTAGCCTGGCGGATTTGAAAAAAGTCCTACCAACAACCAACCAAACTGAGTACTTTGTACGCCCCTGGGGATCAGGATCTTAATTCTGGTGGGCGAACCACTAGACAGTTGAAAATTATATTCTATTCCATTCTTGAAACTCGGCCCACTCGGCCCCGGTCGCCACTCCGCGCGGGCTTCGACACAACAATTAACCGCGCCGCGTCTGGGTCGCCCCCGTTATATTTTATTTCGCGAAAGTCTGCCCTCCTCTCCACTCATTACGCCCTGTGACTAGGGCTGTCCCCCAACGGGTCCTTTTCATCCGCTTAATCTCTCTAAGGTTAAAATAAAGTCGGGCTGCTGTCAAGCCGTGAGTGCGAACAATATTTTCTAAGTCTTTATTATCCGATGTGTCGGATAAAGCTGTTTCGGATACGGATGTTTTCAGTTTAGAGATACAACCTGTCAGATGGGTATGAGTAAATGGTGTCGTGCACACTGGAGAGTCGCCATAGATATTATTTGTTTTGTATTATTATTGTAGGCAAATTAATGTTTTAACTCATTTTAATGGGATAGACTAAAATGACATTGGGTAGGTAAAAATAGTGGTGTATCCTGTCTAGTCAATACTATCGATAGTATATATATAGCAGCATATAGCATATGTAGCGCGAGGCCACAAAATATTATTTTTGATATTTTAAATAAATATTACGACTTCCACTCAATACGTATATTTTCTATCTCCTATTACATGTCATTAAAATACTTATCAAAACTGAAATGTCAACTGTTGACAAGGAGGTCTGTTACACCACTCCCCCTCCTGGTTTCTTCTAGAGAAGAAAGGCAGGCTTCAGACGGTCTATTGAGATTTTATCCTCCTTGCCTTTGATCAGCACAGTATAGTATTTCTCATGTTTAGATAACACTTCGTAAGGCCCATCATAACTAGGTTCAAGCGGTTTCCGAACTCTGTCTATTCTGATAAAAACGTGTGTACATGTTCCTAAGTCTTTATGTATGAAAGTAACTTTTCTTCTGTTATTTTTGTTAGGCATTGGTCTTATCTCGCTCATGACAGTCTGCAATTTCTTGAAAAAGTCTTCATTAACTTCAGTCTTTGAACTTTGGAAAAATTCTCCGGGCAGTCGGATAGTTTTTCCATATGCCATTTGCGATATTGTGTATTGTGCATCCTCTCGTAATGCCGTGCGCATGCCTAATAATACTGTTGGTATTGTTTCGCTCCATTTGGTCTGGTTGTGAGCTTTGATTGAGGCTTTCAGTGTTCTGTGCAGACGCTCGACTTTTCCATTACTTTGGGGATGATATGCTGTAGTATGTTTTAAGTTAATGCCACAAATGTTTGAAAGATTTTTGAAAAATGATGACGTGAATTGAGTGCCTCTATCTGTGATGACTGTGCTTGGTACACCAAATCTTGTGATCCAATTGTTGTAAAAAGCTTTAGATACTGTCTCAGCATAAATATCTGGTAATGGGATAACTTCCATCCAGTTTGTAAATCTGTCGATGCAAGTTAAACAATATCTGTTACCTTCAGATGGTGGAAATGGTCCAATTAAATCAATATGTATAGTATCAAATCTGTTGTCTGGTTCTGGGAATTCTGAATATTGTAATTTATTATGTTTGTATGTTTTATTTTTCTGACATTGTATACACGATCGTGCCCATATTTTTGTATCTTGCTTTATGTTTTTCCAAATATATCTTGATGTCAACTGTTTTATTGTTGCTCTTATACCGGGATGATTGAGATTATGAATTTGGTCAAAGACTTGTTTTCTAAATTTAAATGGTATATATGGTCTAATTTAGTTTGTTGATATATCACACCAAAGAGTCTCTTTTGTAGGTAAGGTATATTCCTTAAGCTTCAATGAGCTGTGTTCTTTTAAGTGTTGTAATTCTGGATCATTTTCTTGTTCTTTTGCTATTTTATCATATTCTATTGAATCAACTGCTTCTATTCTAGACAATGTGTCTGCAACGATGTTATCTTTTCCACTAATATGCTGAAATTTTGTAGTGAATTCCGAAATAAATTGTAAATGGCGTAACTGACGAGGAGATGCTTTGTCGTTTCTTTGTTTGAATGCAAATATTAATGGTTTATGATCGGTATAAATTGTAAAATCTCTTCCTTCAACGTAATGTTTAAAATGTTTGATTGCTTCATAAATACTTAATAGTTCACGATCATAGGTACTGTACATAGTTTGTGCATTGTTTAATTTTTTGGAAAAGAAAGCTATTGGTTTCCAAGCTTTGTTCTCAAATTGCTGAAGTACTGCGCCAATTGCTGTATTAGAAGCATCTGTAAATAATGCTAATGGAAGATCTGAAATAGGAATGGTTAGTATGGTTGCATTTGCAAGATCTTGTTTACATTTTTCAAATGCTTTTTTAGTGTCTTCATTCCATGGTACTTTTCGTTTGTCATTTTTCGTTGCTCCTTTTAAATAATCATGTAATGAGGCTTGAGACTCAGCAGCATTCTTAATATGTCTCCTATAAAAATTAATGATACCAAGAAATTGCCGAAGATCACGGTAGGTTTCTGGTAGTTTATAATCTAAAATAGCTTGAATTTTTTCTGGTATAGGTTTCAAACCTCCTTCAGTTATTAGGTAGCCGAGAAATTCTACTTGTTTAACTCCAAGTACTGATTTGGATAGGTTCATACGTAGCCCATATTGATCTAGTCTTTGAAATAATTCTTGTAGGTGCATTTCGTGACATTTCTCGTCACTGGATGCTACCAGAATATCGTCTAAATAGGCAAATACATATCCAAGTCCTCTTGTGACTTCATTTATAAATCTTTGGAATGTAGATGGTGCATTGCGTAAACCAAAACTCATAACGTTAAATTCGTATAATCCAAAGGTGTTGTGATCGCTGTTTTATGTTTATGTTCTTCTGCCATCGGAATTTGATAATAAGCTTTTAAAAGATCAATTTTTGAATATATTTTTGTGTTTTTTAAAATATGTTGGAAATCATCAACTCGTGGTAAAGGATATCTGTCCGGAATGGTTTGATTATTCAAGCGTCTGTAATCTCCACACGGTCTCCATGAGCCATCTTTCTTTGGGATCATGTGCAATGGACTAGCCCATTGTGATTTTGATGGTTGTATGATTCCATTGTTCATCATGAACTCAAATTCTTCTTTGGCTATCTGTGTCTTATTCCCATCAAGTTGTCTAGGTCTAGAAAACACAGGATCACCTTCGGTTTCAATATAATGTTTGACGTTATGTTTGAAATTACTTGGTAATAAATTTGGTATAGTTATGTCGGGAAATTGTTGTAAAATATCAAAATATGGCGAAGATTTGTCAGTAGTGCTTAATATTTCATTTTCATCAATAGATGTTAGTTCTGCTTCAATAAATAATTTTGTGATTCCATCAATAATTTTCCGAGAATGTAAATCGATTATCAAATTAAAATGCTTCAAAAAATCAGCACCCAATATTCCTCGTTTGACATCTACTACTACGAACGGCCATGTAAATTTGCGGCGTAATCCAAATTCAACTGTCATGATTCTGATGCCATAAGTTTTAATTTGGGTGTTATTTGCAGCATACAATTTAAAAGAATTGTCGAGTTTGTCCGTTTTGCATGGTGGTATGATTGAGACATCTGCTCCACTGTCAATTAGAAAAGGTATATCTGATTTGCTGTCATTAATAAATATTCTTGATTTGCGACAGTATATTTTGGCAGCGGAATTCGTCGCTAATTCTGTTGCCTTGAAGCGTTTCCCGAATTGAATGAACACGGTTTCTTGCACTTTTCAGGTATGCATTTGTTTCGAAATCGAAAATGATAGTAACAAAATTTGCCATCTGGATTATATTTTCGATTTCGTGATCGACTTCGACTTGCTGATCTTGCTCCATTTGAACGATAATTAGAACGAGAACGTCCTTTATAATCCGTCCGTAAAGCTTCAATTTGTTTTTCAAGTGAAGAAATTTTTTGTAACAAGTCTATGTTGTTGACTGTACTTTGGCTTGTTGACGGCTGTATGTCATTCGAAAGTATTTCGGTGGAATGAAAGTCTTTCATTTTGTCAGCCATGATTGACAATTTGTCTAAATTTTCTTCGGATATTATCAATATATTTTTTATAGAATTTGGTAATTTATCAAGCCAAAGGGATCGCAAAATTTTTTCGGAAATATTTTTGTCGGCGAGTTGTCGCATCTGCCTTAATAGTTGGCTAGGCTTGTTGTCTCCTAATTCTAGTCCTGTTAATAGTGTTTGAATTTGTTTTTCTTCGCTTTCGGTATATAAATTTAGTAGTCTTTCTTTTGCCAAACTGTATTTGTTGCTGTCCGTACTTTTGATGATGTCCCAAATGTTTTCGATAATTTTCGGTTCTAATTGTGAGATGAGATAATTGAATTTCGTGTCTTCTGATCTGATATTATTAATAGAAAATTGAGCTTCTACCTGGTAAAACCAAATTTCAGGTTTGTTGGTCCAAAACGTCGGTAATTTTATTGAAATTTTTTCTAGTTGTTCCAGTTCTGTATTCATTTTGTTGTATTTGTTCGAGATCGGGGTCACCAATTTGTAGCGCGAGGCCACAAAATATTATTTTTGATATTTTAAATAAATATTACGACTTCCACTCAATACGTATATTTTCTATCTCCTATTACATGTCATTAAAATACTTATCAAAACTGAAATGTCAACTGTTGACAAGGAGGTCTGTTACACATATATCGATTAACAAGGTTAATAAAACATTGTGATTCGGTAAAAAATCAGAGTAGTTTACGTGATTTACCCTTTTTTGGGCCGTTTCGACATCAGACATGTGTCACAAAGATATAGAATAAAGAGTGATGCCACTCATCCCCAATTTCTAACCCTAACACATAATAAATAACGCCTATTTTAGGTCTAAGTAATAGAAACCAGGGATGCTATTTCCTCTTACATTAATAACAGTCACCTTGTTTGACAGTCATGAGAGAGATAGGGGGTTGTGACGCGCATCTGCTCTTCATCACCACAAATCTTAACCCCGGGAGAATCGAATACAATCACGGAGTGGTGAGTTACCTTTTTTCCTTTAGTTATGTTTTATAATAACTTCCTTCCGCCCTTGATTTGGTTCAAGCCTGAACTAATCTAGACCGTTCGCGGGACCTACTTAGAAATTTCGCCTCAAACTTTCAGTTCAGTAGCTAATTATAGTTAAAGTTAATAATAAGTTGATGTTTTAATGCAGTTATAAGTATTGTTCAGTGTTCTTATGTATTGTACATTATAACTCATAGATGTTTTACGTTTATACAAAGCCACCTGTCTGTATAATCGATCGCTCAGCCTTACTCTAGCCATGCTCCTCAACGCTCTCCTTTCACACACATATACACACACACACGTGCCGTGGTGACGGTAGAGCAGAATACATTGTCACCATCCCCAATTCTCCGGCGCGTGTGTGATTAGAGACAGCGAGCAATAATGGGCAGCAGCGTTCCTCTCATTCCGTACCCTCTCATACCATCTAGCAATATACTATGATTTCCGTGACCGGCAGATGGCAAAAGGCTCGCCATCTATTACATGGGAACTAACCTAATTGGCTTAAAACCTTATCTATCACTTTGGAGATATATATGATTTATACTATATATTATATGACTATGATACTAGGATACCAGAAGATGATGAGCACTCTGCCAACCAGGACTTTTGATGTTAATCAAATTTTTTCATTGATTGCTGCATTTCCTTTCCTAACCTTGATGCCGTGTTAGCCGCGTATTTATTGAAACATATCGCCAAGTTCAGACGGCAGGCGGCCAGCCCTGCGTTCGGTTTATTTCGAGAGAGCGGGCGCGCGGCGCAACGGGACGCATAAAATATGGCGCGCCGTGTCGCCGGCCACGATGTGTCACGGATACGTGACACCCAGTGTTGCCCACGAGCGAAACCGGTTACAGTTGTCGATGTTTATTTAAATTTAATTTTAAACTAAGGGCTATATACCTATCCATGTTAACACATGCAAGTAAATAGTGTGGCGATCTGGCGATGTTGAAAAATGTATAAACCTCACCATTTACGAGTAATTAGCTAATTATGTTTTTGAGTGAAAATTCTCGTTGGACAGCCCTGCCGGCAGCTGTTTTCTATTTCTACGTTAGGACGGCACTATGAGCGTTACATGTAATGCTCGTAGTGCCGTTCTTACGTAGAATTCGTGTTACGTTACACTCGTCTGGATCCGGCTGAAGTCGCCTTGTATGATACCCGTAGGGTAGGTCTGATAGTGGGTGGTGACTATTGTATGCTCTGCAGTCACCACACGGCCAGATTGAAGTGTTCAATATACTCATACTAATGACGGCACAAGACTGGTTGCAATCAGCCGAAGCCGCGACGACGCTCAGTACGTCGTAAACATTATCGGCAGTCGTAAAAATGCGTCTCAAAATCGCGCTCTTAATGTTCAGCCAGTCAACCTGGCATTGTTTATGAGGATAGGCAGCTGACGTTTCTCTCTTTTTCTTCTTTTATTCTCACTCTGAATCTCATTCGTTTTCTTTGATAATAAAAATAATTAATGATTATATATAATACTTACATTCATTTTAAAAAATCGTGTTTTTAATTGATGTAGTTTCGGGAACAAACATAAAAAAACATACGGGTACGAATTGAGTAACCTCCTCCGATTTTTTGTTGGTTAAAAAGAGTCAGAAACATTGTGTGTTCTAAATTTATGTAGCAGGAATGCAATTTTGTGTTCTATCTCTTTTTATTAAAGATGCGATTCTTCCTCGCAGTTATGGCCGCTGGATAGAATACCTACGCATCATAATCTGATCAATCATGGACAGCGGTCGTGGCACACTGCTCGCATGACATGCGTCAATGTGATAACGTGGCTGTCGCATAAACGTCTATTACATACATTAGGTACATTATGCAAATGACATGCCTGTCCGTTCTGAAACTGAAACGGTTTCGCTACTATTTTATTCGGAACCTTACAGTGTGATTAAATTATTAATTTCACATTTGATAGTTTCTTTTTTATGTATTTGGACGTAGTTGATCAACTAGTAACCCTAATATAAGGCGCTAATTATTATGGAAAATCACTCTTCTTTTTTATTCCAAATTTAACGGACTCGAGAAAAGCTAAAGCTAGTTATCATTTTAAAGCCTTATTGCCTATGGTTGAATGCATTTAAGCAAGCCCCACGATCTTAGGGTGTATGTGGGACTCGAAATCGATATAAAAATGTAAAAATTTTCGGCTAAATTACATCACTAGTCACGTGTGAGCTTGCAATCAGTCGCGAGCCGCGGCGACGCCACTCAGCGCGACTCGTAAACGTTATCGGCCGTCGTAAAAATGCGACGTAAAATGGTGAACGTGCTGGCCGCCGGTGTCGGCGTCGTCGCCCGTTCTAATTTTGAATTTATTCTCCGAACGCCGATTTGAAATTCGCATTGTTTTTATTCGATATTTCAAATAGGTAGCTAGCTAGGACATTTTTTTTACGAAAATGTACGTGTAAAGAAATAGTAGATTTTCCATCAAGTGCACAAAACGAATCATTTTTGTCCGAGACTTTTAGCAGCCCGAGCCGAAGGCAAGGGCTGATAGTAATGTCGAGGATGAAAATCGTTTTGTGGACGAGTTAGAAACTCTGCTTTTCACTTCAATTGCGAGGAAATAAAACAGTGATTTATCATAACATTTCTTAAAATTAGTACAGTTTTGAATATAGAAGGAAAATGTTTTTACCATTGATATTAGGCTTGGGCTGCAGACCTATACAGCCTAGTATTAAATTATTTTTTAATAATAATTTTCTTATATTAATTAAATAACCTACCGTAATTGAATTTAAATTTTAATATCTATTATGTGTTAAAAAAACACATAAGGCAAATAAATTAAAGTAAATATTATAAAAACAAATTCTATCTCTGAACTTGTTATTGTGTTTGGCTGCATGGCTTATTTTCTTTGCCTTAATATGGATACATTTATAAGTAGATACGTTAATGCTCTAGAGCACAAAATTCGATTTTGTGCAGCCTATATCCTGCACAAATAAGCACTTTCAGAGCATGAGAAGTGAAAATGTTTATTGTTGACGTTAAAACTCTTTTATTTTCTTCATTAGCGTGGTACTAAGAAAGCTTCAGTCAAATTTTTAAGTCAATTACTTCGATGTCGTGGCCAAATCGACGAAATGATCACTTCATGATGTGGTCGACCATTTCATGAAATGGTGGCATTTCATGAAATGGCCAACTCTAACTGACCATATCATGATAATTGTCTGGCCAGATCAATGAATAAACAACGTTTATCGATATGAACAGCTAAACGCATGGTTATTTCATGATATGGCCAAACATTATTAATCATATCGTAAAATAGTAACATTAACCACCGTTAGAGGCGCTTATTTCGATTTGTTTTTGTGATGCATCATGGCGGCGGACAAATAACCATAAAAACAAACTATTAGTAATGTTGTAATGGAAGATAAAAGTGAATTGAAAGATCGTTACAACACCAAATTATTAGAATTTTACGTTTTAAGTCACTCAAAAAACGAGCGCAACTTAAAAATACTAAACATTAACTACATTAATGATATGGCCAAACGTGGATGGACATATCATCAAATGTTGACGTTTCAACGATATGGTCAGTTTTAGCTGGCCATTTCATGAAATGCCACCATTTCATGAAATGGTCGGCCACATCATGAAGTGATCAATTCTACTATTTGGCCACGACATCGATACTATTTAAAAATTTTATCATTTTTGATCGTGATCCAACCACCGACCCACATTGCTTATTTTACGCAATCACGCTAAGCGGAGAAGATACCAGGAGAGAATAGACTGCTAGGAAGTAGCAAGAGTTTACTCTCTACGGGAATCTCATCAGATACAAATTTTGCGGAACACACGAAAGAGCGAGAGAGAAAGTCGAAACAGGGTACGGGACGCCTCGACAATGTTGTCGTTTCATTCCGCGGCATTAGAATTTGCATAAAATAATAAACGGAGGCCGGCGCGGACACTGAAAAGCACCTACGAGGCCGCGACCCGCGATTCTTCTAACGTCTGGTGACAGATAAAGCCCTCGGGTGTTCGGGTCAAAGCCAGGGCTGTCACTTGCGACATTTTTTTTTTCGTGACGCTTCTCCATGAGTCTGCGTGAGGGAAGGCTTAAAACAGTCCGTTTTAGACCAATTAACACCTTGGGGTTATCCATGGGGAGTGTAAGACTCAACTGTGACATACACTATTGCGAAAGACTGAACTGCGACAGATGGAACTGCGACAGACAAGTTACTAGCACTCGCCGGGCGCTGCCACGGCACGCTCGCTTCGCTCGCTCGGCTTGTGCTGTTCGTTGGTTCATGTACAAACCTAACCTAACCAACTTATTGACAAACTCATCGACCTATGTTATTTAGTTAGTTATGTAAAATCACGATATATCTCAAAATATCGAGTGTCGCAGTTCAGTCCTGTCGCAGTTCCATACTGTCGCAGCTCAGTCTTGTCGCAGTTCCGTACTATCGCAGCTCCATCTGTCGCAGTTCCATCTGTCGCACTTCAGTCTTTCGCAATAGTGTATGTCACAGTTGAGTTTTACACTGATCCATGAGTCTTTCGTGTATTTCATCATGAGATTTTGAGTTATGTGTTTTGTTGACATGTTGAAGTTATTTATTAGACAAGACTAGACAATGACATAACAATAGAAATATAATATTTGAAAACCACACTATAAAGAGTAGCCAGTACAAGTTACCGTAAGGGTATACTACCTCAACATGTTTCTCAACTTTTTCTTTTTGCTACCTAGGGGAAGGCCTAAAACAGCCCAGTGTAGACCAATAAGCGCCTTGGGGTATCCGAATAGTGGAGGGCAAACAATACCCAAAGAAAAGGGTTGATGTCAGGTGGGTTGTTAAACCTAAGCCATAACCGTGAGCAGTGGATGGATTTGAATGTTGTCATCCCATTCACTCTCTCTGTTCGCTCTCTCGACCTTCCTTTCCATCACTTTTCTGTAAATTTGCTAGCAAACGCTCCTTTCCTGTGTCTTCTACCTCTCCCTGCCATGTTCCCAGTCTTGGCGTCTTTCCAGACAACATGCTAACCCATACTGCTTAAGGTTTTGGCTTAGGTTTAACGGCCGGTCGACTGCCTGACACCAACCTTCTTTGAGTAAGCTGTTGTCGGTTGTTTGCCCTCCACCATTCGGGTGCCTCAAAATGCTTATTGCTCTACACCGGGCCATCAATCTCCCTTAATCGACTTTTACAACACCCCGTGAATTGGGGCTGGCACATTCTACGTAAATATTTCGCTACCAGACCAGCATGGAAGACCTTTTCGGTGTTGTAGGTGTTATAAATTCAGAGGCAGTCGATGGATTGATGACGCCTGACCGATATGATATAGAAGGAAACTTACTGCGCCGACCCCAGATAAACTGGATAAACTGAAGACTTATTTAGACTGTGACAACCCTAGCATGACAAGCGGTTGGATAACGGTCCACATGCCGGGGACGCCTCGGGTCGGCGCCTTATCAAGTTATCAATTCGGCCCCACACATTACGAACAAGGAAATCACGAATGTCGTTAGCTTACCACGGAAAAAGAGCTTTTCCGATAGTTTTGGGGCACGAGACTACTTAGAGTGTTGATTGCGTTATAAACACTCAATTTCTGTGATGGATGACGTCTGACCGATACGAATGCACTGAGAATATGGCAGGGAGAAGAAGATCCTAAATGTGACTTGCGCCGTGTGATGACGGCAGAGTGGACCTATAATAACTATCACCATCCCCCGATCTCTCTCCCACGGGTGTCTTACAAGACGACTAAGGGTTAAGACAGCAGCGTTCCTCTTATAGCACATTATATATACCACACAGTATTCTGAGTATACTGTGCTTATAGCGTGTAGCAATATATTGTGATTTAAGTTTCAAATAGCTTGAAATTAATAATAGGTTCGCCACTTAATGAATCGGATAATTTATGATATCGGATAGGCACATGGGGCTTAATATAATATGGGTGTTAATTCATCTCTGCCTGCCCTATTGATTCCCAAGGGATGGACAGTAGATAGGTGACCATATCACAAGAAAATAATTCTTCAATTTATAGATTTTTGACTTTGAAGTACCTACTGAATTTGAAATAAAACAAATAAAGTCACGGGGAGACTGTCGCCCCGTGACCACGGCCACTGTAAAGTGATCGAAACGTCGGGTTAAATAATTAATATGCCAAACACCAAATTATACGCGAGTCTTATCCGTAATAGTAGATTTTCCATCAAGTGCACAAAACGAAACATTTTCATGATAAAAATGGTTTTGTGGACGAGTTAGAAACTCTGCTTTTCACTTCGATTGCGAGGAAATAAAACAATAGTTTATCATAACATTTCTTAAAATTCAAACTAAAAGTACACTTTTGGATACCGAAGGAAAACTTTTTCCCAGTGATATTAGGTTTGGGCTGCAGACCTATACAGCCAAGTATTAAATAAATTTTAAAATAATAATTTTCGTAAATTAATTGAATAACCTACCGTACTTACTTGAATTAAAATTTTAATATCTTAAACACATTAGGCAAATAAATTTAAGTAAATATTAAAATATAACAAATTCTATCTCTGAATTTCTCATTGTGTTTGGCTGCATGGCTCATTTTATGAGTAAATACGTTAATGCTCTAGAGCACAAAATTCGATTTTGTGCAGCCTATATCCTGCACAAATGAGCACTTTCAGAGCATGAGAAGTGAAAAAGTTGTTTTATTTCAAATGTGTAGTGCTCGTGCAAATATAAGAAAACATTATACCTATTGAATGTCAAATGACACCGGTGCCGGTGGTACCCGTTAAAAATATAGCTTTTCCGTGAGTAATTAATATTGTCAAGGATAATAAATTACGTATCAAATGTTAATCTATAAAAAAACAGTAATGTACACATTCAATGTATTAGGATAACAGAAAAGGCAGTGACGATTCCCATTTCCAATATCGAAACTCGGAGCATCGAAGCGTACTTGCGAATCGAACTCCAACCATCCGAAGTCTTGTTAACATCTGACACGGTTATACACGGTTGTAGTATAGGCAGGTCCGCTCTTCGCATCCTTGTGCGGCCCAATTACCCCGCGGTCCGGGGACGGTGGTGGTCCCGGCCGGCGTCCCGCGTCCCGCCCTAATCCGCTTTTAATTTTGATTAATGCCCCGGCGGTACGTGTCGCTCCAAATTTTTTAATTGGCTCCTTTTCACAGGATTTCGCCGAGTTTTTATGACGATTCTTGGCTTGGGTTTTGGGTCGGGTGGATTTTTGCGTTTCTCATTTCCTAATGGTCTCTTGTGAATGTGATTGTTTGTACGTATAGGTACGATCACAACATATAGTAAAATGTGTGTTGAGTAATCTGGGGTTGGTCACCGACCGGAGGTATCGTTATCCTCAGAACTCCGACACACTGAAAATATCATATAATTTTTAAGCTATACATGTAGGTAGCTAAACCCTTTTTCTTGTAATGTTGTTTGTTGTGAGTCTTAAATTATTAATAAATAATATAAAATAAATAAAAAATGATAGAGTTAGGTTACAAATGTGACCACAGCCGATAAAAGATTGTGTGATTGTGATCAAGGACAAAAGAACAAATTGTAAAAAATTATTCAACATGCTTATATTGCCAATTATTAAAAATCAAATAATTTGTCGTTAAGTTAACCAACAGTTCTCGAGTATAAATTCAAAATTCAGTATTTTACGTTTACAGTATGAGGCACTGTCATTTGTTTGAATATTAAATAAAATTAAAACCTATTCGTATTAAGTGTTTTGATTTACAAATTTTGTTTAAGACAGCGTAGGTACAGAGAAATAATGTAATTGATTGCAAAATTGTTAAATATGTGCATAATAATGAAGATTTATTCTTTATCTTTTGATAAATCTTTTAACAATTTTTTATTTACTTATAATATTAGAATATTTATGTCTTTAATATGATTTATACCTTCTTTATCTACTTATAGATTAAATTATTATTTTATAAATATAGGTCAAAAATTATTAAAAATTCATTGTTTTATATTATTTTTTTTACTCTACATTATTGACCCACTATTTTTGTTGTTTCAGGTACGTTAGTTACAAGAATGGGTAAAATTGTCAGTAAGTACAAAGAAATAGCGCTTCTTCAATTATGGTAGGTAAACAAACTCCTCAAATAAAACAACATTCCTGGCTGTAGTATACAGTAAGTATACTTTTATGAAACAAAAATAAAGGCTACATTTTCAGTAATTACATACATACATAAATCACGCCTGTAGAAGAAGTAGGCAGAGGTGAACTAGCACCCACGTTTCGCCAAATATGTCAAGTCCCATGTAATAGGTGGCGAGCCTATTGCCATTTATCGGGCACAAAAGTCGCAGTACATTGCTAGCCTAGCTGGTATAAGAGGAACGCTGCTGCCCATTCCTAATCATATTCAGATATATCCTAAGTCGCCTTGTACGACACCCACGGGAGAGATTTGGGGTGGTGACAATTATATTCTACTCTGCCGTCACCACGCGGCTGTTTCAGTTATTATTTTCAGAAAATAAATACAATTTATTTTGAATACAATTATTATTAAGATTATATGAGAATAATTTATTTTTTAAAAACAATAATGATAATAAGTTTATTTATTGGTTTTAAAAATATAAATCAACTAATTATTTAATAATAACATTGAAACTTTTCCTTTTTTTAATAAACCATCAAACAAAAATACGAAGAAAGTAAAAAAAGGTAAAACTAACTAACTACTAGGAAACACAATGCAATTTCGTCTAGCGAAAGTACCAGGCAGTCATAACCTGCCAACAGTCGTCGGGCGCAACATCCGGTGCTTCCTCAAGGAAATAGGGCCCGTTCTGGCCGCCTAATGGCGCGTGCCCGCACCGCCTGTAATGTCATCCCACCCTGGTACGCTCGTTAGCTTCGTCTTTTTACCCCGGGGCCGACGATTTCTCTCGGTTTTTTTTTGTTTGTATTATTTTTTATCAGTCTCATTATTTTCCGCGAATATGGAACAATCACTGTATCACAAAAAATCAGAAAATAGAAAAGCAATATTACGTTTTTGTTAAAAGTTTATTGGTGGTTGGAACAGAAATAGATCCCTATAGATAAAATTAAATAAGGTTTAGCAGATGTGCTCAGATAAAACAGACATATACATACATAAATGACGCCTACATCCCCAAAGGGGTAGGCAGAGGTGAGTTATGCGGTGTTTTATTAAAATGATGATTTATTGTTAAATAATATACTTATCCAAAATAGGATAATTGAGGGTGCAACTAACTATATTGTTATGCTTGTTGTTGAAAATAAATGTTATATGCAGCTGTCACCAACCGTAATCTCCTATTTATGTCTTGTACATAGTGTCTTTAGTCGTATAAATACGACTAGAAATGGGCAACAGCGTTCCTCGTAGGGAAAGGTAGCCCAATACAGCCTATAAGCTCTCGACTTTATAATCATTTTTAAAATTGACATTATCCAGTCCCAAGAGGTGAATAGGAGGCAATTTTATTTCCTTCTAGGCCCCATGGGCATGTCGAGATCATTTTAAACCCGAATGCCCGCAGTGTATCCGTTATAAACCTCCTTCAACATCAAAGGGCACTACTGCGAAGGTAGTATGGTAGATGGACTACATGGTAACAGAGTCACCTCCTAATTTCCATAGTTAGCGCAATGGATGTTGTATTACGATAGAGTACACCTTTATATTTTGATTCTCGAACATCTTCGTTTATTTTGTACACCGCTGCCTAACCTCGAATATCATATAAATTACATTAAATTCTACACCCCAAGTCTTGTTTAAACAAATCGCCCAATTAGACCCGGACAATCTTCAAATAGCCTGCTAAATGGCGCCGATAGCTGATACATCGGTGGCGCGCTACATAACTACGTGGCTACGTAACGCCGCGCCCGCCGTAGACGTAAACACCTAGCTGTAGTACCGCGTAGCGTGTGGTAGCCCGGGCCGCGCCTCGGGGCACGTCGAGTGCGGGCTATACTACGCACAAACGTTGTTGACACTTTATTTCAATATTTTTTTTACTTTGTTATTTATAACGAATGAGGAGCTCGCTAGCGCAGAAGCATAGCGCGCTTGGCCTGCGATTGCGAAAAAGCGATGTTCGCTAAGGCCGGTCATTGGATGGGTGACCAAAAATTTATTATCTCAAGTTCCTCCGTGCTTCGGAAGGCACGTTAAGCTGGTGGTCCCGGCTGTATCTGCAGTCGTTAATACCCACCAACCCGCACTGGGCCAGCGTAGTGGGTTATGGCCCAATCTCCCTATTTATCCGAAGGGGTTGGCAGAGGTGGTTAATTAGCCACGATTCACCAATTATTTTAGGTTCGTTAGATTAAAAGAGGAACACTGCTGCCCACTACTAAATAACTAATTAACCCTTAGTAGCCTTGTATGAAAAAGCCGTCATCACAGTCGGCAATTTAACAATAATAACTATTAATAACTTAACAAGTAATGGGCTATGACCCATTCTCCATATATTCTTCCATCTATAGGGAATGCCTCTGCCAGCAATGGGTAAATGAGAGGGTTGAGGGGATTGGGACTTAAGCATGGTTGGCGAAATGTATTTACACAAATACACCTCTGCCTACCCTTTTGGGGATGAATGCAAGCCCCCTTTCGGTGATTCGGAATATGCGTGATTTATGTATACGTATATATTTATTATATTGATGATGGGACTATTACATGGGACTCTAGCATGGTTGGTGAAAAGTGGGTGTAAATGCACCTCCGCCTACTCTTTAGGGGATGAATAGCCGTGATTTATGTATGTATTTATTTTATTATTGAGCAACTATCAAACAAACCCTTTCGGGGATAGATAGCCGTCATTTATGTATATATGTATTTATTATATTATTTAGCAACTATCAAAGAATCCGAGCACCGTGCAGGTCGTCGGTTCATAAGTGGGCCCGCCGCCTGTTCCCTCCCACGCCGTCGCGCCGTTCGGTTCGCCCGCGATCACAGCCCGTGCCTCTAATGTCTCTGTCCTCTGACTTGAAAGAGAAAATATTTTATGGTAGCGTTTTTCATTTTATTGCTTCATACATTTGCTTGCCATGGTTTCAAATATTGGAACCATTGACTAAACGCCAGGTAACTTGAGCAGTTTGTCACACTAACTAGTCATTATATAAGCACAGCAAGCTAATCAGTATTTTTAAGTTTATTAAAAAAATATATTGTAATGATAAAGAAGTAGGAATTACGTAGACGGTATTGATTGTAAAGCGATCATATAAATATATTTGTATTTTTATAGGTAGAAATTTTATTCCTCGGGAATATAGTAAACATAATTCTGTATTGAGTTCTACTTAGGAAGCTGAAGCATTACCTTGGATACCTAGGTGCTAGCATGAACGTAGAAATATTGAAATGTATAAACTTACAGCCTTTCCACCTTATAAGAAGATCTACCGAACTCCTTACTGAATAGGTGAACCTGTTTTAATTTAAAAGAATACTTATTCATAAACGTAAGCCTGCGACAAACAAGGCGAAAGAAAGCGGTAAATACGTTTTAAATTAAGCTTAAATTCATGATGTCTCAAATGAAATCTACATCATAACACCCTTTCTGCCTTTCTAACTCAATGCTGCACTAAATTTTAATGACTGCGCCCGGAACTAGACGCTGTTACCAAGTCAGTTTCTGCAAGAACAATTTCTGTGAGTTAAGTATCAAGTGCGATAGTCCGCAGTAGGTGGGAAGCCGGCGCTGGGCCCTCCGCCCTCATTACGGAGCCAGAAGATATCCCGTGAAATGGCGTCAAACCGACATAGCCTGCGCTTGTACTATAACTATACACCTAACCTGCCGCCTCCGGAATATTTTGAGCGGGAACGCGGGAATATTATTTCCAGACAAATCTGTGTTGAATAAAATTATGTCTTTGTATCGCATGGGTGTTGAAACTCATTTCTTTCGTATTTAATTTATAACCGGCCTTCTTTTATTTTTTAAGACTCTCTCTTCCTTTATTCTTTTAATGATTATGCTTGTAACAATCAACAAACCCGAACAGGGTTTGTGTCAGGCAAGCAGCCTGTTATATAACCTAAGTCAAAACCTTGATTATTATGAATTGGAATTTTGTCATCCCAAACACTCTCTCCGATCATCGCTCTCTCGACGTTTCCGGTGTGACGGATGATATGGATTAAAAGGGAGTGAATGGCTTGATAACGTCTGACCTATATGAATGAAAGAGGAAACATATGGCACCGACCCCAGATAAACTGGGAACAGGGAAGGAATATTATGATCATGATCATCATCATTCAGCCGAGAGACGCCCACTGTTGGGCATGGGCATCCCCCAAGGATCTCCAAACCAGTCGGTCCTGCTCTGCCCGCATGATCCTGATGATTCTTGTAAAAATCTCTATCGTAGTTCGACGACAATCATTAGATCTTTACACAAATTACGTAACCGTCACATTGAACACTTAAGGGCTTTAATTTATAACGATGACTGGTTCCGTATAATTGACTAATTAATGCTGCACCGCCACTTTACATATATCAATTTGTTGGATGCCTTCGGTAACATAGAAGAGGCTTATGAAAATTACCCAATCTTTTAAGACTTACAAGTCATAATTATGATTGTCTTTTACTTGAGTCCTTCGACGTCGCGTGTAGTCTCAGAGGGTTAATAGCGCCTTCGTTTAGGACATGATACAGCGAGAAGACCACTGAAAAATTGGATTGAAGGTAATGAGTGTGGACGAGTAGACGAAGATTGGCAGAAGAGAGTAGAGAAAAAGGTCATTCTGCGCCAACAAAAAGGATAAGGCTGACGACGCGTAAAGGGGCCTAGTTTTCTTTTTTCCTTTCATGCTCTTTCTCCAACTCACATTAGACATTAGGCTCACATTAGTTCCACGTCATGTGTTAGAAATTACATTTAAAAAGGTTAGTCTACTGCAGTATTGCAAGATTCTACTCAAGAGACTGCTCATCTTCTTATGCTATTCCCAACATACTATGTCATGCCCTGTAGTCGCTACACATGCTTTATATATAAAAAATGTTTATCCCGAAGCGGTAGGCAGCAAAAAATGTGCAAACGTAGCTATTGCGCGCGTTAGAACGTTTTAATTCCTGACCATATTTCCTCTCCGATAAAATCTATACATATAGGTATATCTATCAGGCAGGGTACAGAACCTGCTTAGCAACCAAAAACCAGCTAGGTTTGTTTAACACAACTCCTATAGCAGTTCTTTTAGCTTTGTTTTTCTCACTTCTTGGTATGAAACCTTAACACCCTTATGCAATAAATCCCCTATAAAACCCACGTGCAGGAAATCGCGGGCGTGGGGTAATTTTTTATTCATCACTGACAACCCTACGCTGCGTCGATAAATAATACAGGGACCGGCGGAGAAAATTACTGACCGCGTGCTTCAAAGAGTCTGCTCCTACGATATTTTATCTGTCACCAAGCCTTCATATAAATGCACGCGTCATTTTCGACGCTATGCCCACTGTCTGCGGTCGAGATTGCTTTGGCAGCGCTGTAGTTAATTGGTAGGGCTGCGCTATGTACTGCTGTGTGACGCAATCTAGCTAGAACTTTGTATGCCATGTATATACGTAGTTATTGTTTTCGCGATGCTCACATCATACATATTATTATGTACATTATAGTTTAATTAAAACCCTACAAAAGATCAAGAAAAATATACCACTATGACATTCACAGGAAAAATTCAATAACTAGCCTAGTTGATTTTTCGGTGGCCTCTCCATTGTATATCTTAGTAGAACTCTGTGTAGCAACTTGCAATTAATATTAGACAGACAATAAGAGAGACTATATCGTGATACCAGGAAGGTTAGTTTCTTTTGTAAAGTTATGTTACAAAAAAAAAAACTTAAAACCAGTTTTTGCACTGTTTTTATAATGAATCAAATTAAGCTTTAATGTGCATACCATGATATGATGTGCTCTTATTACTTATTTTGAACTTTAAATCACTTTACCAGGGAGGATGGCCATTCGGTATAATCACTTGAATATTATTATATATTTTTAAGACTTTTTTACAGTTTATTTCAAACCCGCTAAAGTCTGAATTGCATTTAATTGTTAAACTTAACAATAAGAAACAAAATTATTCACGGTATTAAACAATTGATCAATCGTTATAATTATAATGATTTCAATTTCATTTTTAAATATATTGTTGTAAATTTGTGGATGAATAATTGTGTCATTAGGTATCATCACCATCATCATTTTGAAATTATAACATTATATACTTACACTTATCTATCACCTAGCTACCAATTATCATAAACGCTTATAATAATATAATGAAATGAAGAGCAGCTGATAACGGATATACCAATAATAATTATGCACATAAATAATGAAGTGATTCGGAAGGCAGAGGGAAGATAACACCCTGTGTTAGCGACTGGCTGGCAATCTAACCTTTTTTACTACGTTTTATAATAACTTGTGTTTTATAATACGTCACTTTGATATTGTTCGTTGTTATCATTATTGCGTTGTCTACCGTTTTTGTATTGTTGCTCTGTTTTACCGAAATTACATCAATTCATTGGATTTACTAGTGTTTCCTTCATCAGCCTTCATCATTATACAGTCCACTGCACGGTTCGCTATCATTTGTCCTTACGATCCTACAAATTCTCATTTTTTTTCCAGCATAAGCCACGTCAGTTTTCCATTCCATTTTTCATATCATTCACGCAATGGAAACACGCAGTAAGTCTAAGTGTAAGGCAGATCAACAAGTAGACTCCGTGGTGAGTGATTTACCACCATCCGCTGTGGGCCAAAAGTTAACGAGCGGTGACATCCAAACCCAACATATCGATGCGCGCCGCCCGTTAGCCCACGATGATAAATCACCCACCACTGACAGCAGTCAACGTTCAGCCCACTCGCGTTCCTCTTGCTCTTCCGCCACAGTTCGTGCTAGGAGGCTCGAAGCGGAAGCAGAGCTCGTCCGCCGGCGTGCGGAGCGAGCACGGCAGCTTGCAGAGCGCGAAGCCGAAAGGCAGCGAGAAATCGCTCGCCTCGAAGATGAAGCCGACGAGTTGGCCATGCAGGCCAAGCTCGCAGCTTCCGATGGATCAAAAGGGTCGTATCGTAGATCGCATTCGTCTCGTAGATCGCACTCAGTTCGTACCGATCAAGAAACGAGTTCGTGGGTACGCAACCAGGTTCAATTCCAGCGTGACACTAGGCATGGTGCATCACCAATCACGTTGGATCGCCCCCCAGACGTACCTCCGACCGACATTTCGGGACCTTCTCGATACGTTCCACTACGGCCGATCTACACAGGATACGAAGATCCACAAACCGGTCCAACCTCAACCATTCCCCCGACTGGTCTCTCTCAAACCTCGCCATTACACGAGCTTACTAAAGCGATTACAGCCTCGACCAATCGCCCAAAACAACCAGACTTATGTATATTCTCTGGGGACTTAGCATGTTGGATGGCCTTCAAGTCTAGCTACGATAGGTCTAAACACCTTTATTCCCCAGCAGAGAACATGTCCCGACTTAACCAAGCCGTGCGAGGAGCTGCGTACCAAGCCGTTGCTTCGCTTCTGTGGGCATCACAGGACCCAGAAGAAGTCATGCGCACGCTCGAACAATCCTTCGCACGGCCGGAGATTCTCGTGGGACACGAGTTAGCTAGCCTTCGAAGTATCCCAAAGATAAGTAATCCAGAACAAATTAACATGCTTCCAAATAAAACTCGTAACTGTGTTACAACAATAAAAATATTAGGACAGTACGAATATTTATATTCACCGGAACTGTTCCGAACAGTTTTATTAAAGCTCAGCGAGCATGTGCGTTGTCGATTCTCTGATTACGCGGCCGACAATATGCCATCATTAGAAAATACATCAAAGCTTGAGACTTTGTCAAAATTTCTGTTACTTGAAGTCGACCGACAGCTCAAGTACAACTTTACCTATGACATTACTGCGTCATCGCCAACATGTCAAAAAGTGTTCACGTATAAGTCTGGCAGAGAATTGGTGCACGCTACGACGTCACCCTCTAGTGGTGGCTCGTTCAACACCATAGCCCTCCTAGATGAAGGCAGCACCACAATTCTCATCGACGGCGATATAGCTGTGAGAATCGGTGCCACGTCAACCTATAAAGAACATCTGCAACTTGATGGTGTGAGCGGTATGACAACTGTTGTCTGTTGTGCGGGTTATGTGAATTTCCATAATCGAGGACGTAATCTAACCGACCGTTATTTGATCGAGCATGCAAGGGCCATTACGCCATTGTCTTTGAAAACACAAAACAGAGATGAAATAACTCTTTCTGATTTTACCCATCACATCAGTTTTCTGCAGAGCGCACATCTTTTTCGATGCAAAATTACTCGGTCAATTCCTCCAAATTCCAAATTGAATGTATTTGACGTCACATCACCCTCAACCTTGTCAACAGTGCATATGCTACAGGCAGAGAAGATGCTTTATCAACAAGCTCAACTGGAAAGTTTCCCGGCGGAGATCAAGCTGCTGAGAGAGTCCCAGCCAGTGCCCAGAAAAAGCCGAATTGCAACGCTTGCACCAATTATCGATGAAGAAGGCGTGATGAGAATGGATTCTAGGATCAGGTCTGCGCCTGAGGTGACTGACAGTACGATTTCTCCGATCATTCTGGATGGCCGACACCACATATCTCGGCTTCTCATCTACCATTCCCACATTAACGCCGCACACGGTTTCCACGAGCTAGTAATGAACGAGTTGAAACAGAAGTACACGATCTTAAGAGCCAGAAACTCTATCAAGGCTGTTGTTCGTGACTGTTTTGTATGCAGAAGGAAGCAACCTCCTCAGAACCCTCGACTAGGAGACTTGCCCCCGGAACGGCCTGCGTATCACCAGAGAGCGTTATCAAAAGCTTGCCTCGATCACCTTGGGCCCTTACATAAATTAATGCACAGACGCCGTGACAAGAGGTGGGTGGCCCTATTTACATGCCCCTTGGACCCCCGGATTGTTGTCAAATACAGATGGTGGTTCGCCGCTGCGATTAGCACCGTGCTTGTCTCGCAGACCATTTCTGGGTACGATGGCTTCATGAACCAATATCTCTGAACTTTACGAGCTAGAGGAGGCAGCAGGAAAAAGGTTGTGAGGGTGACGTGGTGGTCATTTTTGATCCATCCCTTTCACATGGATTGTGGTCACTATATTGTAGTTGCCCTAACTACAACATTTACGCGAGTTGACGGAGTGGTTCGCGTGGTGGACGTCCCAACTACGTTACGCCGACCAGTCCGTAAACTAAATATGTTGGAGGATAGTCAGTCAGTCACTACCAGGTGTTAGTGTTCCACTGGGGGTGGGAATGTTAGCGACTGGCTGGCAATCTAACCTTTTTTACTACGTTTTATAATAACTTGTGTTTTATAATACGTCACTTTGATATTGTTCGTTGTTATCATTATTGCGTTGTCTACCGTTTTTGTATTGTTGCTCTGTTTTACCGAAATTACATCAATTCATTGGATTTACTAGTGTTTCCTTCATCAGCCTTCATCATTATACAGTCCACTGCACGGTTCGCTATCACCCTGCGTTTCGGTGACTTGAGTAGTGAGGTTATGACCCATTTTCCTATACTTTTCCAACCAAAGGGAAGGCCTTAAGTGAAACATGTTACAAACTTGTGAAGAGAAAAAAAACTAGAACTAATTGACGCGTCCGCCAGGAATCGACACCGGGACTCTTTGTAGTCAATAAGCCTCTATCCACACGAGCAAACCGGTTGTTTTAATGTTTTTGCCTTTGCCACGCGGCGAGCTTTTTAATTTACTTTTTTTTCAACAAACAGCAAAGAATTTGTATAATTATAATTACACCTAGGGTCACACTCAGGTTGTGTCCGAAATGTGTGCAGATGTCGCCAACATCACCGTAGATTACTCACACAGATAGTATAGCAGCCGGAAAAATTCAATTTTGTGCCCTAACGCTGAAGGCGTAAGGACTATTTCCAAACGCGGTTTATCGTTAGACTACAAGGCGACGAGTAGCGAATGTCCTGCCCTCTCAAGGATCACGGTCGTTTGGTCGTCGTACACACATGGCGCGCTCTGTTTTTTAATAAAATAATATTATTTGGTTTCATCAGTTACCAGTATGAAAAAGTTAAATTATATCATATTTATTTGTAGGTAGAATGTAGTATTGAAATTAAAGGCTTATAATCTCTAGTTATAATTAAGTTTATATTAAAAGTATAAAAAAAACTATGTAAAGTAGTATAGTATAGAAAAAAAACCGGAATCTTGTTTTTTTTTTATAAAATTACTTTTCGGAAAAGTAAATACATAATTCTTATTTTGATGAGTTTAATTCAAACTTCTTAATACTATAGTCTACATACTATTATTATTATTACCTTACTTAATTTTATACAAAAAAGAAATTAAAGAAATATTTTACAGTGCTTTCTGCTTTATGTTTTTAAAGCATTAACTATCCGTCCTTTTAATCCATGTATTTATCTTAAAACTATAAAAGTAATTAAGTAAATGTAACATTTTTGTGCTATAACAAAAAAGTGTGCAAAAAGTGTTGTGCTTAAACCATGTTTAAATCAGATTTTGTCACTTTTTGTTAACAGCTTATGATTTAAACGCTTTTCAATGAAAACACTTTTTTGTGATAACACATGAACCTTCATCGTAAATAATGTTTAAATCAAAATAAAACTATTCCTCCATCCATACTGATGTGATTTATAAGAGTGGCCTAGGGGTATCCTACTATGAACGAGTCGCGAGGCCCGGCGTCGGTCACAAATCTTCCGTTTCGCTCGGGCCCAGCCTCCGCGCGTGCGAGAGCAACAGCACGCTCCACAGCACGCGGCTGCGTGATGCCGGCTACTCCCGAAATAGCCCCCCGCCGCCGGCCCCGGCCATCGACGTGCTTTTAGTATGCTGCGCGCATGCGAACCGCCCGCACCCTTCTGCGCTCCTAGTGACGAGCCGGCTTACTCGCGAATAATATCACCGACAAAAGCATGCTGCGCCACGCGAAGTAAACGCAAGATGGTGGCAATTCTCGCCAACCCCAAATGGAGTGAAGACCTCACCATCCAAATGATAATCGAGTACGAGAAGCGCGAGTACCTCTGGAATCCGGTATCCGAGAACTACAAAAACAAGAAGATAAGGGAGCAGGGCTACGTCGAGATCATCAACGCGCTCAATCTAGTGGACGTCACGGTCAAGGAGTTGAAAAACAAGATAAAGAATATACGCTCGTCGTACAGTGTGGAGCTGAAGAAGATTCGCGCGGCGCGGAAGGCCGGCGCGCATGCGTACCGGCCCAGCGTCACGTGGTTCGAACACGCGGACAGGTTTCTGCGGGCGATCGTCACTCCGAGCTCTGTAAGACTATTTTTTGTTTACGTCTCGCCGCGCCACACATGCGCCGTGGCGCCGGCGAGAATCGCTCACATCCTTGACTTTTTTAGGTGGACGCGAGCCTGTTGGAGATTCCGGTGAGCGACGACAGCGACGCGGTGCAGGACCTCAGCGAGCGGAAGTCTCCCGAGAAGAAGAGCCCTCGAAAACGCCGCAGCTCGACCCGCTCGTCGACACCGTACGTGCTCAACACGCCGTCTCCTCGACCCAACACCCCCTTCGGGCTCAGTCAATCGGCGAGTCCGTACAGCATCCTGACGCCGGTCTCGTCGGGTCCGTTCCTGAACCCGCCAGTGGGGATCGCCACCCCGTTGACCACCTCCTTAGCCACCATTTACCCCGTGCCGACGAAACAGAAGAAGTTAAACTTGGACGATCGCAACGGCGAATCTTCGGATGGGCCCCAGGACCTCAGCCAGCACCCTGAGGGAGGCAACGAGAATGAGTTTGAGATGTTCGGCAAACTGATCGCGAGCCAGCTGAGGAAGCTGCCGCTCAGCTTGGCATTGGACACTCAGCTGAAGATCCAGACGCTCGTGAACGCGGCGAGGATACAGGCGGTCTACCAGCAGTACAGCTACGCTGGGCCTTCGCAGGAAGCGCTGTCCGTTCAGGCGTTGTCCAACGGCATTTTGGCCAGCATGGCGTCACAGAGCACCTACGCCTCCCGAGTTGGCCTCGGGAGAAACGACTCCCCCGAAGACCTGATCAGAGACAAAGCGGAGTACGTGATCACCTCGGAAGCGGAAGATTAATATGAGCTGTCCAAGAGATCCATATTATTATATACCTCATAGTTATTCCAGTGATGATATGTAAGAATTTATGTTTGCTCATACGAAAGTATACAATTTAGATATATGTGTCATATTATATAATATGTATATGTGTTTTTAGATATTGTGATAGATGTCTAGAGAACAGATTTATATTATGATGAAAGATAATAAAACTGGGGCAGTACAAAGTCGCTGTGTGCGACATTTCTATAATATGTTCTTTAAGTGGAAGGTCTCGTGGTTGTGGGTATTCGGAAAATTAATGGAAACTAGTCAATGTTTGGTGTTTATAAATAGATCTCTGTGTTTTGGCTGTGGTAGAGTTATTGTTTATGCAAATGTAGAGCGTATTTTCTCACTAGATTGCCGAACAATATATTATCTCTCTATTTTATAATAGCTTCTTCTTAATATTTTACACTTGCATTATAATTTCAAAAAAATAAGCAGGTTTTTACTGCCTACTAAAGTATTTCATTGTTTTGATTTTGTTCTTTTATGTACCACCTACCATTAATTAGGAACTATTATTAATATACTTAATTTTTAGCTCATTACTTAGTATGAAGCGTAAATGTCAAAATTTTGCATTTCTGAGTATACGACGACTAAATAGGTTTGATTGTTGAATAGTTAAATGTTCTAAATGTGGTATGTATTGTACGATGGAAATATTTCAGAATAATACGAATTTATTTTAAGTGTGATAGAATAGTGTTGGTATCTGTGTTAAACATTGTGATTACTGGTTATTAGTAATGCATGCCTATAGAGTAAGGAACGACGAATAAATACCTCATAGATGCAGTACCTATATAAACAAATAGAATAATATGTATTTGGATTACTTATATTTTAACTGTTTATCGATGTGCCACAAATAGATATTATATGTAAACAGAATGTGATTGATTATTGAAAAATAAATATTTTATAAATGTGCGTAACGTTGTTTAATTGGAATAAGTGATGTCTTGATGAACAAGATACACTGTGATCAACGGGTCCTTTTTGGAAAAAACATTAGGTACCCCATTTATTGCACTTTATGAAGAAAAGTGAACCAATTCAAACGATATCATATACTGTTAGTAAAATGTTGGAATTTATGTAGTACAATGTTGAAATCCGTTGCGTTATATACAGTCGGTAATACAAATCCATAATATTGAATTGTTGTCTAAGCCTTGTTTCTAGACGATCATTATTTTAAATTGTATTAATGACAATCTGTCTGTGTACCTATATAAATAAATATCAGACCTTCAAGAACAGACCATTCAGTGATCAAACCTTCACCTTTAATACAGCGATGCGACATAGCGCTGTAATTAACAGACAAAAAAATCCAACTTGGAAAAAAAAGTATCTTAATTTGGAGCTGACTTTTCACAGCTAAGCCTCCATTAATCTGGCGGACTCCAGACGAGACCGATTGTTCCGATTTTCAGACTTTTTTCCCCGTTAACGAAGAAACCTCATAAAGCTTTATCTGGTCCGTGATTTGATTGGCCGCTAAACCGATTAAGGGTCTGATAATTGCGTTCTGCGTGCGATGATTGGCTAACGTTTACGGGTCCCCTGTTTCGTTTTAATTTTTAAAACTTAGTAGAGAACATTTATTATTGACTGTATTCCTCATACGTAGAGTCATTTTTGGTTCCAATAATTATGATCTTACTCTGTATTACATTACGCCCTATTTATTAACAATTTTTGCAACATAAATAAATTACGCCTGTAAATCCCCGAAGGGGAGGGAAGCGGTGTATTAACACTCACGTTTCGCCAATGATGTTGATGATCATGGCGAGCTTATTGCCATAATATATCGAGCACTTAAATCGCAGTATATTGCTGGGTGGTATAAGAGGAACGCTGCTGCCCAGTAGGTACTCATCGCAGTCTCAACCCCTAGTCGCCTTCTACGACACCCGCAACACAGATTGGGGTTAGTGACAAGTGTATACAATTAACGACTGCAGGTGCAACCGGGACAACCGATTAACGAGCCTTCCGATGCACGGAGGAATTCGAGATAATAATTGTTTTGGTCACCCATCCAATGATTGGCCTTAGCGAACATTGCTTAGTTGAACGCAATCGCAGGCCGAGCGCTCAATCGAGCTCCTCAGGACAGCTCCTGTTCAGAACAGGCTACCGCCTAACTCGATTGCTAAAGCAAAAGCTATAGTTTATGACGGCATGCTGTCATTTCGTACCAAATGTACCTAAACTATCAGCGATAGCTTTGAACGAATGATCGCCGAATGATTTTGTATGAATTTGGCACAACATCCGTACCGCCTAAAAATTCAGGATGGCTGCTATAGCCGTAAGCAGTGCATTGCTATATAGCTATCATCAGCAATCGAGTTAGGCGGTAGGCCCCCAGGTATTTAGATAGATAGTATCAACGCGAGCCGATCCGACTGCGAAGCGCGCGTTAAGCCCGCCGGAATATTTAACATAAATAACGAATCGCGGGCCGCGCCGTCCGGTCCGTGCAGTAATTTACGGCCGGACGGCCGCCCGCCTCAATATTGATTACCGGTTAGGATGCTGCGGACCTTTCTGCTTTTGGTAAGTATTATGATTTGGGGGCTATTAGCCGTCGCCGTCGTCGGCTTGTTAAAGTTCGCGCCCGTCATTACCCATCGTAGCACCAGCCCCCGTAGCACGGGACGTGGACACATCTCCTTCAGGAAAGAAAATCTTTTGCTCTCTATCTAACTCCCACTTAAACAATGTCAAGTGGTGGAGAGAGAGTTGTCCACGTGCTTTTCTACATATTCGAACGCATAGAATACAAAAGTATGAAAGTGACGTTTTGTTTTCTCTGTAATACGACAGTTTCATACATTTGTTTTCTATGCGTTCGAACTTCAATTAAATTGGCCACTTGGCTAGGGCCACAGTTGTATTAGACACTTGTAGCAGCTACGTCATAGCGCAAGCCAGTTCGCGCCCGTCATTACCCATGGTACCACTGGTAGTGTTAGATACTTGTAGTGGCTGCGTCATAGCGCTATACATCAAAGTGTCGAGTAAACGAGAAATGGTTGATCCACGGAAAGTTGACTGACGATAATAATGGAGTCAAAGAAACTTGAATTGAATAAAAAGGTCAACAGGGGCCTTACCGCCAACTCTAAACGCGACTCAATTCCCATTGTTAAAGTGAGACAACGCTATAAGCCGAGTAGAGCAGCGTCCCGTTTTTTCACCCGCGTTTGGATCGCACTAATACTTCATGGTACGGCCACAGGTAGTTATTTCTTTCATTATTAGGTAGATAGTTGTTTGAAAAATATAATATCATAATATGTAAAAAAAACTTAAAAATGCTTTTCAAAATTATCACACGTTTTCAAAATTTTTCTTACCTAAGTGATTTTCTTTATAATTGAATCTGCACTTTGGTAAAAAATTGAAAATAGATAATTAATGAAATTTATTCTTTATTTGTCTACCTTGACTTTTTCTTTTTAATTTACTTGAAAGTTTCTACCAAAGGTAGGTATCAGGTAAACCATCTTAACACTTACGCCTTAAACAGACACACAAAATCAGTTTCCATTTACATAATATATAATGTTCGCGTGGATAGACACGATATCTTCCCGTGCAGTGCCTATTATTTGAGCAGTAAACCGATGCATACAATTAAGCCTTCGTATTTGGCGGCATTTCGAAATGCCTGCAGCGCCATTTCAATGATGAAAACATCACAAAATGGCGCACCATTAGGGATGTCAAATTTTAATGAAAGTCAATGGGTCTGTCTATAAATATAATAAACTAAACCTGTTTCGCCAGGTATGCTAGGTCTCATATCTTAGGCGCGAAAGCGAACCTATTGGCACCAAGGGCACTAAGAAAGTTCATCGTTGTATTTTGTATTGTTTAACACTGGTAGCATATTCATCACTATATTCAGTCTCCTTGTACGACAACCGCACAAGAGAGGAATTAGTGAAAATTGATAATATTGTAGAGGAGCTCGCTAGCGCAGTGGCACAGCGCGCTTGGCCTGCGATTGCGTAAACTAAGCAATTTCGCTAAGGCCGGTCATTGGATGGGTGACCAAAAATTTATTTCTCGAGTTCCTCCGTGCTTCGGAAGGCACGTTAAGCCGTTGGTCCCGGCTGCATCTGCAGTCGTTAGCACCCACCAACCCGCACTGGGCCAGCGTGGTGGGTTATGGCCCAATCTCCCTATATTCCTCCATCCATAGGGAAGGCCCGTGCCCCAGCAGTGGGGACATTAAAGGGCTGGTGATGATGATGATGATGATGATAATATTGTAGCTTTAAAAAAAACTTTTAGCCAAAAAAGCTACTTACTATAATAGTCTTCTTCATCGGCTTTGTTCATTCATTCATAAATTGTGATAGGATAAAGCTTGAGTTCAACAACACTAAAACAGGCGATTATTAATTAAACGTCGATTTTTGACATTTTATTATATGGAGGAACTGTCACAAACTGGCGGTTACCTTTTAATCGCTTGTTTTGCGTGTAAGTTAAGTTGCCTAACTTATGCTATGTTCAATATCATGAAATACAGTCTCTGGTAACCATAGATTATAAATTTCTCGCAGCAGGCAGCCCTACCAGCTAGGAACCTCGACGCGCCTCATTAGCATTTATTATTATCGCGATCGGCGCGTGAGCGACTCTTGTTATTATGATAATATAACCGCGCAACGCCACGCTATAAATGTAGTTTCTATGCGCAGTCCGTTAGAAAAGACCGATACATAAATTAAGAATATATCCCCGAAGGGGTAGGCAAGGCAGAGGTGAATTAACAAACACTTGAAAAGGATTGACTGTCTGTGTATGCCCAAAGTCTTCGTAAACTACGGATTTAGGTGCAGTTATCACCATCAGTTAGATAATTTTGACGGCCGCCTTGGTCGAATGCTCAGATTGCTGGGTATTGGCCAAGAGGTCCCGGATTCGAATCCTGGTAGGGGCAAACTTTGTGATGACCACAAATGTTTGTTTCCGAGTCATGGTTGTGTATATGTTTATGTAGTATATTTTCAACATTTATATACATAATTATATTTAAAATATGTCCGTCATCTAGTATCCATAACACAAGTGCTTAGGCTACTTACTTTGGGCTAGATGATAGGTGTGAGTGTAAAAATATTAAAAAAAAAAAATTCATGGCAGGTTTAATCCTATGCAGAGACCGCAGAGTAGAATACAATTGTCCCCGCAAAATCTACCGCGGGTGTCGCACAATGCGACTAAGGGTAAAGGCAGCGATGAGTAATAAATAGAACATGTAGTAGGCAAGGTAATATCAGATGAGTAACATTACATGGTTGAAGTAAAATTGTTTGTTTAGCTTATGTAAAAAATAGGCACGAAAACAAGTATGTAAACGTCGTACCCAACCATTATCTATATGTTCTAATATTATAAAGCTGAAGAGTTTGTTTGTTTGGTTAGTTGGTTGAACGCGCTAATCTCAGAAACTTCTTTCTGCCCTTATCCCGCTCTAGGCGGGATAGAAACAACAGACTCAAATTAAAAATTCTTTTTGTTTTGGGTAGTCTATCTATCGAGGAAGGCTATATAATAACCGACATTAACGCGAGCGAAGCTGCGGGCGACCACTAGTAATAATAATAATATACATGTATCAGATTTACAAACCACAAATTCTAGCAAAAATACACACACGAATGATACGAGGAGCAATTGAAATAAACAAATATCCAAATTTCAATAGGTTTCTCTTATGACAACACCATAAACATACATACATACATACATAAATCACGCCCATATCCCCGAAGGGGTAGGCAGAGGTGAATTCTCACCCGCATTTCGCCAATTATGTTAAGTCCCATGTAATAGGTGGCGAGCCTATTGCCATTTATCGGGCACAAAAGTCTCAGTACATTGTCTGGACGGTAGTATAAGAGGAACGCTGCTGCCCATTCCTCATCACTGATTTATCCTTAGTCGCCTTGTACGACACCCACGGGAGATATTTGGGATGGTGACTATTGTATTCTACTCTGCCGTCACCACACGGCTTACCCTTACGGCTTACCCACACGGCTTACTTACACGGCACACCATAAACCCACGCAAATTATAACCGTTGTGTTCAAATATGTATTGACCGCGCAAACAAATAACATGCATTAAACGATGCCCAAAATCTAAACAAGTTAACAAAATCAAGGTCTCAAACCGAGTCGATACCCAAAAACTGGCGTGGCAATGGAATCAAGCTATCCCTAGCTTTGGGGAGCGCAAATCCGAAACCCAGAATGCCCACCGCACACTTATTAGTAGAGTCTGCACACGTTCCGCGCCCCTCCGGACAAATCCTCAAAACTTTCAAGCCTGAAATATAATAATATGTATTACTAGTGGTCGCCCGCGGCTTCGCTCGCGTTATTGTCGGTTAATATGTAGCCTATAGCCTTCCTCGATAAATGGACTATCCAACATAATAAGAATTTTTCAATTCGAGTCAGTAGTTCTTAAAATTAGCGCGTTCAACCAACCAAACAAAACAAAAAAACGAACTCTCTACCTCTCAGCTTTGGGACAGAAACGTATGTCGTGCTACGGTATAATGTTAACTGCGCGTCATGCTTTGGGACAGGGTTAATGTACTTTTATAAATTTTTAATTTTTGTACTACTTGTCTACCTGTCTACTACTTGGTTTTAGTTAAACATATTTACAAAAACACTAATTTTAAGTTCTTTTTCCATAATGGGTTTAAAATTTGTCGAAAAGGAGACACGAACTTCGATAATTAGATTAAATGCGGTCTTGTCAAAAAAATATTTTCGTCCACGGGTTTTTCGCGTCGTGCCAACCCTACATATCCCACCGCAGTTATTAGTGGCCGCTTGTAGCCGGGTGTCGGCCCGGGACGTGTGAAAGCGAGCGCGGTGCGAGCGGGACGGTGATATGCGGCCCGCAGCGGGACACCCGGTGGCCGGTAGCGGCGACCGCGGTGTCCTGTACTGGCGCGGACGATGTTGATACTTTGTAAACGATAATAAATTAGTATTACTTACATTAGCCCAAGGCAAGTAGCTTAAGCACTGGTGATATGGAAACTAGATGACGGATAAGCTTGAAGACACATTATTACTATTTAAAAATATATTAATACTATAATATTTATTTATTACTAAAATTGCGATACCGATAGCTGGCCGTCAAAGTTTTCTTTAATTTTCTTGGACAGAGATGAATTTCTGGGACCTTGATTCTGAGAATTTAATTTATTGTCTTTGATGTCCTCATCACCATCATTCTGATAATGTCTTGCCACGTTTTTCTGGGATATTTTATTTTTATTTTATTAATGTGTCTTTAAATTATAATAACTTAAGCATCATGTGCCTATTATTTGTCTTGAAACAGGTGGTTATAGTAAACTAAAGTGATTAAAAAGTATATTTGACGGCCGGCTTAGTCGAATGATCAGATCGCTAGCTGTTGGCCCAGTCATGGATGTTATTATGTAGTATAATTTGTAAATGTTTCTATGTTAATTTATTAAGTAGAAATATATTAAAATTGTCGCCTTCTATGCTGGCCTGGGAGCGAAAAAATAACATAGAATAGGCCAGCCCCGACTCATCCCATGGGTGTCGTAAATGTCGACTAAGGCAGATTGCCCGGTGTAGACCAATTAGCACCTTGGGGCACCCGAATGGTGGAGGGCAGACCACCAACAACAGCATACCCAAAGAGGGTTGGTGTCAGGCAGGCGGCCGGCTGTAAAACCTAAGCCAAAACGTTGAGCAGTATGGATTGGAATGTTGTCATTCCAATCACTCTCTCCGTTCATCCATCTCTAGACATGGTCCGTTCCGTCTGTTCTATAAATTCATTCATCACTAGCACCTTTACAGTGTGATGGATGATATGAATCAAAAGGGAGTGGATGGCTTGATTACGTCTGACCGATATGAATGGAAAAGGAAACATACTGCGCCGACCCCAGATAGACTGGGAACAGGGCAAGGAGAAGAAGATATTAAAATTTGTCCGTCATCTAGTATTCATATTTACTTTGGGCTAGGTGTGAGTGTATGAAATATCTATTTATTAAACATTTTATTACACACAATTACATAATTTCTTTTGCTGCTGCCTTCATCTCGGGTTACAGCATCCGAAAAGCTGCGCCGAATCCCATTTGCGCTTATTCACAAATAAATCAACATGTTTACGGCGGTCCACAACTTACACCAGTTTACATCGTCGCCTCTTTATAATAATTGCCGACGCGCGGTCGGCGGCCACGATAAGGGATTACGCCCCCCGATGCAGGGGCGACACCCCCGCCCCCGACCCGGCCCCGCCGCCCCCTTGCCCCGGCTTTTTTCGCGCGCTTGCACTTCACCACGGAAAGTGGGGCGAAGCGAATATTGAATTATGAATTAAGACATGAGCTGGCTGGCGCACTTGTAAACGGATCCGCGTCCGTGTCGAGAGCTCGGCCTTTTGTCTCTTCTCTTTTCCAAAGTCCTCTCTGTCTGAGGGACGTGAAGAACATACCTGAGTGCCAGATTTATCCTTATGTAATTTTGCGAAAGTGACGTTCTGCGTCCACATTCGATCGATTGCGTTTAACGAAAATAATATAGGTAATGTATGAAACTGACACAATTATTACTGAAAAAGCCCTATGGCGAATGTAAGAGTAATATCAAAATTAAAAAAAGTTCTATCGTTTGCCACTTGGCTATCTATGCACCCTTTTTTTTACGCGGCCGGCGGTCCTTGGTAACTACAGTGATTCCGTATAAAAATGGAAGCTGTGATAAAAATTGCTAGGATTTTAAACTTAATAATCAATTGACTATTCGATTTTAATTTTAACATTATATAAATGTTAGAAAAATTAGTACAAAGATTTTGGCCTTTTTTCCCGCCTCAAGATCATAATTTTTCGAAATTCTTTTTCTAACCCCAAAATCTTTGAATCAATTGGCTATTGATCTAAAATCTCAAGGTTTATTATACTCAGCCCGGCTAGCATGGCCACCGAAACACGATATGATATAGTCATTTATCGCGTTGAACTTACAAAAATCATTGGATTTTTGACAGTTCATAGCAATAATAAGCTATATCTTTAACATATAGCCATATATTTATGCTTAATTATTAAAATAAGTCTTATTCAAGTGTTAAAATCCAATATTTTTTGTAAGTTCAACGCTATAAATGGCTATATCATATCGTGTGTCAGTGGTCATGCTAGCCGGGCTGGACATGGCTAAACGACTGCCCCAGACGTGTATAATAATTTTATACGTACTGGTAATATTGAAATATTAATTAATTAATTAAATAAGCTCGTACACCGTTTGAATGTCGTTTTGAACAAATTAATTAATTAAAAGTTCTTAGATTGATTTATCATGGGTCTGTACTGACCTAGTAGGGATGTTTACAATATAACGATGTATCGACGAGAACGATACAACAGCGACATAGGTCACAAACAACGAATCACTAATTGTAATTTATTAAAACCAATATAATATAACTAGCAAATAAAGTGCACACCTAACTGTTTTCAAAAAAATTATTACAAACGAAAACAACAATTTTTAATAATAATTCACACAACGTAAACAGAGTCTATATTATCAATCCAAATAAAACCTTAAAGCATTACCTCGTTGTCTTTTTTATCTCATGCAAATATCTATTATACCTACTTAATAGTAAATATCTTCAAATCAGAATATCATACGATATGATATCTAACTATAATATACGTTTAGTTAGTTACGTTTCGTTATATCGGTCTCATGCAGGCCTAGCACGGACGTGGACAAAATCTCTCTACACCACTTGACAGGGTTTTGTCTCGTGATTTAGTGGGAATTAGAGCGAGATAAAAGTATTTTCTTTTCCCTGAGGAGATTTTGTCCACGTGCCGTGCTACGGGAGATGATCTCATGCCTATTTGACAGATATCTATCAAAGTTGAAGTTTCTATACCTATAACGGCACTAGCAAAGAGTATTTACACACTACGTTCCAGTAGGATTTCATGATTTTATTTTCAGGATCATAAAGATATGAGTAGTTTCAGATCCTTATTTTAAATGAAATACTTAATATTCAGCTATCAAATATCACATCGTAATATGTACAATGTCTATACATTGCTGGGCAGTCGCCCATACTTCAATTTAGCCATGTCCTTTACTCATTTTTTTTTCTTATTATGTATGCTTTAAAAGGTCATATGCTAAGGCAAGGAAAGTCTTCGGTGGCCCTCCACAACTAGCGTTAAGTGTACGCCCGCAGAGATTCCATTGTTTTTCTTCGGATTCCGCCAGTCCATTGAGTTCGTGCCGCAGATTACATTTTTCAGCTTACACTTGACGCTTTCCGTATCTCGCTCGCGGAGATTTGGCGCGGAGCTCCCCCGGGTTTTTATCTGAACTTTTCGATCGGCATTCGCGTTATGTAGTCATCATCTGCCTGTCCTGTTCTCTGTTTATTTTTCGGCGCAGTACGTTTTCTCTTCCGTTCATGTTGGAGTCTTCTATTCCCCTTTCGATTCATACATCACACGCGAATCTAGTGATGAATAAATGTATAGAAAAGAGACGGCAAGGACCATGTCGAGAGACCTATAAACGGAGAGATTTATTGGGATGACAACATTCCTATACATACTGCTTAAGGTTTTGGCTGAGGTTGTACAGCCGGCCCCCAGCCTGACACCTACTCTCTTTGGGTATTCAAGTTTTTGTTGTTGGTGGTTTGCCCTCCACTGTTCGGCTGCCCCAAGGTGCTTATTGGTCTACACCGAGCAATTTCCTTAGTCGACTTTTTACGTCTTTTTGATTTTTTAAACCTACAGAATGTCAAACTAAAAAACTTTAAACAAACATACATAGAGATACAGTAGAGAGAGGCCCAAACTGAAACGCTGCTTAATTTAGCAATAGCATTATTAGCGCCGTGTGGTGACGGCATAACAAAATGCGGGTATAAGGTTAAAAGAGTGATGAGGAATGGGCAGCAGCCAGCAGCGTTTCTCTTATACCACCTAGCAATATACTGCGACTTTCGTGCCCGTTAATGGCAATAGGCTCGCCACCTATTATTACATGGAACCTAACATAATTGGCAAAAAGTGGGTGTTTATTCACCTATGCTTACTCCTTCGGGGATATAGGCTTGATTTTTGTATGTATTATTAGCGCCATCATCTATTCGGCTGCTCTGTTGTACCTAGCCAACATAGCAGCCGGTGGTAAAAAGTTACGGCTGCGAGAATATTAAATATCGAAAATATGGTTACGTATTCCGGGCAGTTCATCACAGGCCGATAGAGCCGTAACGAAACAAAGCGTGGCGCCCGACAGAAACCAGTCCGGACAAATTAAATATGTAGGAGGCGGCTCGCTCGCACCCACCGCCAGGGCTGTCACCGCCGTTATTTATTGGCACCTCGCAATTCCACGGCCCACGAGTATCAAGACTAATTCGTCGACAGCGCGGGTTAATGAGAGTTCTTTTAAGCAAATGTGAGGTGTGCATATATAAAAAAAAGAGTAAACAATAATGTCATAAAGCTCTTATATTTAAAATATCAGTATTTTAAGATTTGCAGGAATAGAAAAATGAGAAAATTACACTGTGTGGTAATCAAGATCGTTTAATATTTGTTATCAATTTTATCTTTTTATTTGGCTTATCAACTATTGCAACTGTATAACATTTTTTATAATTTGTATAACATTAAAACACTACCGTAAATGCTAATATAATTAACTTACAGCAAAGTTTTGACAGTCAAAAGTTTTATAAATTAAAGATACTACTTGTTGTGCTATCAAGGACTTAACCTCAATCAGATCAGCCTCAATTTTGACAATAGGCTCGCTTATTGCCATGGGATTTGGTTGGTGTTATGTAGGCGTAAATACACTTCTGTCCGTCCATTCTGTGATTAAAACAAATCTCTAATCTACGCCAAACATTTTTAGCCTTAGACAAGTAATAGCCTTCTAGTTAATTCGCAAAATTACGTAATCTGAAAAACAAAGGATGGTTCCACTCATTTGCAACCCGGCAAAGTATCAATGCTTACGTAATACAATCACTAAGGGAACCGAACCATAACCGGATCCCGTCGAGCCAACATCCCGAGGCCGACCGACCATCTGAATGATTTATCGGCGAAGAACTGCGTTTCTAAGCTTTTCGGACGTTCAGAGGGTGTGAAGGAAAGTAGTTAAGCACACCACAAAGCTGGGGATCAGGTAGCGCTGGTCCGGGGGTAGTGCCGTAAATATAAAAGTGGCTCCCGCCTGGATGGAAACCAGTCCAAGTAAATTAAATATGTAGGAAGTGGCTCGCGCTCAATGTCAGGGCTGTCGGCTGTTTTCTTTGGTATAAATTGCATAAAGTTTACATAAATACATTTTTTAAAAGAACACCTTTGAATCCCCGAAGTGGTAGGTTCAACGTTTATTTACATGTCGCCAGTTGTAGACGACTTCTTCACCATGTGGGATACTTACGTAACTAGCGAGAGGGAAAAAAGAAGAAGAAGAAAGAAATAAACATTTATTGAGACACAAAAGAGAAACAAAATATTAAACATAAAATTAATATGTCTTAATCAGTCCCAGCTCAGAATATTGCCAGCCTCGCCGCTAGCGCTGATCTTTTCCGCTGGAACCGTTTTCAACATAATACAGCGAGACAGTAGTACTCGTTTTGTCAATCGATTTCCTAAATATTCTGTATAGAAGCAGCGTGCTTATAACGAAAGCCTTGGGAGAAGGCTAGCAGAACCATATCGAAACTTAATGACGGCAGCGCCCACACTGGAACCAGTCCGGGCAAATTAAATATGCCAGAGACGTCACGCGCCCGCCCGTAGACCCGTATCAACAGGGCTGGCATAGGTTTGCGAAACGTTGTGCCTGTGGAGCTTGAATATAGAATAATTATTAATTTCAATAAAAGGATTTTGTTTGATTCGCATTTTATCAATTTACTGGTTTCACTTGTATTTGTGTTTTTATAAAATTAATACGTTTCAATTTTTGTAACGTCTTAATAATGTGGTCTATGGGGAAGTAATTTAAATTATTTTGGCTTGGAAAGAGTTGTTACTATAATTTAATATTAAATCTAAAGAAAAAAACTGGAAGAAAAGAGGATAATAGGGTCAATTCTGACATGATTCTCTAAACTTAAAACTAAATTTAATATCAGTCTCTCCTCTTCATTTTATATTAAGAATGAAAGAGAAACACTGTTGTCAAATTAATCTTAGGTTTAGAGAACCGTTGTCAGAATCGACCCTTATAGTGTTTAATTTTAGCTTAATGAGCTAAACAATATATTTTCAAAACACCGTTAGAACTAAACGAGGGTGTTTAAAGAGTCGTTTAGTTTTTATGAGGGTGGTAGTATTTACGTAAAATTGTTTAAATTTTCGTAATCCTCTTATCCTTTTTAGTGTCCGTGTAGTATTTGAACGCGTTAAAAATAGAGTTTTGTGCCATAGTAGTAAGATTTTTTTCTTATAAATTTCACTTATTTTTGTATAGAAATGCTCGAGAGCCGCTCTCACGATACACAGACATGTAAATATAAATCTTATGTCAATAATTCCAGATTCAATTTTAAATGCGATATAAATTTTTCCCAAAAATTATTTAAGTGGGCCAACCCTAAGATTAATGTGAGCAGCGAGCAGCAAGCTCGGTCATTAGAGCTGGCGTTAGCGGCCACGCAGCCCGGGCGCACGTTTTAAACAATCTCCCGCACTGTTGTTTTTTCAACACCAGTGGCTCCGCCATGTTTGTCTTAACGTATTTAGTGGATGTTAATCTATTTTTGCCGTGTGATTGTAACCTGCTTAACAAAATATGCAAAGACTGAAAAACAGCGTTTGTTTTTTTACAACCCAATCAATAATAATAGGTAGAGTAGAATGTAATTGTCACCTCCTCCTACCACTCCCACGGGTCTCGTACCGACGTATGGTCGGTAGGTAGATAGATTCAGAGATTTGTGTTTTTGTCCGTTTGCATGCAAACCTTTTTAATAAAGAATGTAGGGTAAATAGTAGATACCAAAATAAATTAATACTGCCATTGGTTACAACTACGTCATATGCTAGGAACAGCTATGTTACAGCAATTAAAGCTTATAATAAGCTGCCTGATGACATGAAGACAATGCCTATAAATGTTTTTAAAGCAAAACTAAAGAAATGGCTCATTGAGAAATGTTTTTACTCTTTGGAAGAATATTTCAATCCCTACAACGTATTAAAATAAGATTTTGTTTAACTAACATATAGCTCCATTATGTTAAATTTTGCGAACCAGATTCTGGTGAAATATGTGAAACATATAAAATTGTAAGATCTCATAATATACCATATTTATGCGAAATAAAGTGTCTTTGTCTTTGTCTTTAGCTAAACAGATTTCATCACATTCAGATTTAGTGACTTGTATTACTATACAAACCCTTAAATTGTTTACAGGGGGCAACGATACTAACTTTTTTTTCGATGGTTTTCTCATAGATATCGAGTAGTATATTTCGACTAGAACTACTACTATTCGACTAGAACGCGTTGAAGAAAAACCGAGATCACCACAAAGTCTTTTAAACACAATCCAACTACCATCGACATTACCTTCGAACGAGTTGACGAAATGACTGTGTCATCAACAAAGTTTTTTTTTGCACATACCGATTAAAAAGTAATAAAATTTTAAATCAATAATTATTATATGGCGCCTGACAACCCTACGAGGAATGCGCGCGGCGTCATTAGGCCTGGCGTTAGTGGCTGCGCCGCCGCCGGCCAGACATTTTTTATGCAGCAGGCGAGCGGCGCTTTTTCAACGCCGACTACCATGTCGGCCCGCCACAGATATCTATCTACACACACACATCGATCGCTATCAATAGTCAACTTTATCTGGATGCGAAACGTGTTATTGTTATTCGCTGCTTCGCCGGTGAGGTACAAATGGGGATTGAATTGTTTCGTTGGTGACTAAAAACGACTGTTCTTCCTGCCCTGTTCTTATTAACTGGTGTTGGCGCAGTAAGTTTCCTCTTCCATTCGTATCGGTCAGACGTCATCAAGTTATCTGCTTCCTTTTAATTCATATCATATATCAAAGTAAATAAATTATCAATACTAAATTATCAAAACAAAAGGGATAAATAAAATGTACAGTAAGAGACGAACGGACCATGTCGAGAGGTCAATAAATGCTTAGGTCCTACCTATGTGATAAGTTGCGAGCCTGTTGCCATCTATCGGGCAGGTAAATCGCAGTTTACGGCTAGGTGGTATTAAGAGGAACGCTGCTGCCCATTATTCACCGCTGTCTGTACCCTTAGTCGCTGTGTACGATACCTGCGGGGGAGATGGGAGTGGTGACAGTAGCATTCTGCTCTGCCGCCACCACACGGGAGTAGACTATGGAGCGTATCAATCCCTCAATCCCAATCAATCCCAGAAAAGATGTTCATGGGAGCGCCCGCTGTTGCCTGTATGACCACTTTAGGCCCCCTTTCCCTACACAGCTCTCTGCGCGTGATTTATGTGCGTCGCGCTGTGGGCGCGGTCCCGACTTATGGCTGCTACTGTGAGTTATGGTCAGAGCCGTGCCAGCTGCTTATCGGACTCGATAATGTATCAATGCAACGGCTGTTTTGACTGCCCGCCGCCGCACTGTGAGACTAACGAGCTGCCGTAATTAATAGTTATGTTAATGAAGACTGCAACTGGCTATCAGCGTGATGCTTGTATGGGGAAATGTGTGTATTTCCCCTTACAAGCATCACGCTTTTTTTATAAGTACGGTAGCTTTTTGTTTTTTTTTCCATTTGATTTTTTTTTTGTAGTTATTGGACTTTTTATAAAACGATTTTAGTTTCTACTACAAGCTGTTGGGGTGTGCGTTCTGAAATCATAATTATATCGTGTTGATTCTTGTTGAATTTTATTATAACTGGATTAATTATCGTATAAAATGTATTAGTAGGTGAAATATAAATATAATTTATATAAATTTTAATAAACATATTTTTTTACTCCAGTGAAGGATTTGTTGTATTGAACTTTGTTGAAAAGATTTTACACACGAGACCAACCGGTATAGGCATCATGCCCGTTTTTGCCCCTTTCCCCTACATGGGAAGAATTATAGCAGAGCCACTGGTATTTTTATGAGGCGCAACTAAACTCGTAAATCATACGACCAAGACGCGTTGGACGGCGTACAGCAGTCGGCAGCCCATTAAGCCGGGTCGGTGACAAGGTGACGCTCGCCGCGGGGCGATAGCGCGGCCCGTATCCTGTCGTGATGTTCGCTCGATATTTGAGCTCTATACACTTTATACACGCCTAGTATGTCAAGTGGATTACTTACTACACTTTTCGTAGACAGAAGAACTTCCGCGTATTGGAATTGGAAATTTTATATATTCTGTGTGTAGTCGACTTTTTTATATCACTGAAGGGTTTTTTAATATTATGATTTGATTTTTTATTTTAACATTACAATAAATGTTAGAAAAAACATAATTAGTCCCTCATATGAACTTTGCGAAGTTTTACTTTATTTTCCACGTAAACTTTTATATTGTCCACTTTTCGTGGACTATAATTAGAATTATATTATGTTAGTCTACTGTTTTATACTTAAAAATCAAACGTAATATTACTGTTTTTTTTAATATTCTTCAGTCATGTTTGGTGGCATCCAACGCTAAATGCAATGGTTTGACATCGTTCACAAAGAAAAATAAGTTTATTATGCACAATAAATACCCCCCTTTCTCGTATATTAGGAAAGCCCTGGTTATTTACGAACTCGTGGCTTGGAGAAATAAAGCAATTGCGACTCTGAGACACGCGCCATCGGCATTTTTAGCTTCCGTTGCGTATGATATAATATGTTCATATGGGGTGTGTTATCGCACACAAGGCAAAAAGGTATCACGCGCTTGAGTAACATATTCGTCTTACAGAAAGGCTCAGGACTGATTTTCCAATTCTTGAAAAAAAAAAAAAAAAATTTATAAAGAAAATTGTGGTTAGAATAAGTTCGAAAAATTTATAGTCTCGATGCGGGAATCGAACGGGAATCGATGACGTCCTCTGTAGTCTGGCTTATACCACTCGGTCAACCAAGACCACAATTTTCTTTGCAATAATTTTACTACGTCAATAATAAAGATGTGTGGATAGATAATAGATTTTATATGGTGTCAGTCAATTTCTTTATTTTGTTTAATTATTAAATTTAACTAAAATTAAACTACCAATCTATTTTGTATAGTTTTATCTACTTATAGTTTTTTATCTTTTTATCATCTTCTAGTTTTTATACTTACTCAATGAAAGATGTAATTTAACATTTATAGTATTTTTTTTAATAGGTACATTAATGAAATTTTTATTTTTCTGAAATGGGCCGTTAGTAATTGTAATCAAAATTTAGATATATTCACGACGACCGCTCTGAACAATTTAAGACGAAATTGAACAATTATTTGCTTTCGAGGTGTCGTGTTGAGATTCAACTTGTTATTAAGAAATTGTGGAAATAAACTCGCTCTAGATGAGGCGGAAATAATTTCGCCTGCACCGAACGGAGAGTTGGCTGTGTCGTGACGCCCCCGTAAATTAGGTTAGAACCAACTCCTGCCTAGAACCGTACGAATATAACGAGCCGAGCGAACGAGCTATCTTTATTAAATGAAAATGTCATATAAGAACCGCTTTGAGTATGACTAGCTATAACACAAATATATATTTGCGAGTTTTTTCTTACAGATTTTCGGAACCAAAGCAAAAATACACAAGTAAATTTCGCTCTTTTAATAATCATACCAAATATGGCTGGGCGGAGAGAGGTCGTGGTGGCATATGCGAGAGTTGACATGTTGTGAGCGGACCCGTAAACTTACACTTGGTTCACAAGTCCCAAGCGCTGCCCCTGACTTCCCTCTCTACTACATTATGGCACACGCACATTGTGGCATTATCTCAAGGCTTAAAATGTGTCTGGTTCTGCTTGAGATACATCTCCCTCCTCTAAAAGCATGCTGTAGTTAAAACCACTAATGCTAGTTGAGAATTTTCAATAAATTCATTATTTTTAGCTGTTTTTAACAATGGTCAATAGAAAACCTCTCACAGCACCATTTTGAGTTATGGCAGTAGAGTGCTATTGGTGAGATTATTTTAAAACTCATTGAAGTTGTAGGATTTTTTGTAAGCTCTAATTATAGTTCTACAGCTTTACAAAATCAGTAATTATCTCCGTATTTTTAAAGCTGGCCAAATCTGCCCAATCGTCTCTTATATGCTAACACGATGCCCCAGTTTACTGCAGTGGTATTTTTCTAGGATTCGAAGTCGGAAAATTGTGGGTTTGGCTAGAAACTTTGGCATAATCTCAAACAAATAAAAATGTTAGAAAGTTGTTGAAATCTAGACAAGGGAAGTTGTAAGTATGAGTCAGGGGTATATTGGACGGAAGCGTTTTGATTGGGAGCCGCTTCAAGCAAATGTAAGTATATATAAAAACATGCCTAAATCACCCCTGTTTATCTTTTCATGGCGTATTACCACCCATATAATAGATATTACTTTTGATATTGATGAGTCTACATATTATACTTACTACATAGTACATACATACATAAATCACGCCTATATCCCCGAAGGTGTAGGCAGTGGTGAATTAGCACCCACGCTTCGCCAATTATGTTAGGTCCCATGTTAGAGGTGGTGAGCCTATTGCCATTTATCGGGCACAAAAGTCGCAGCACATAGCTAGGTGGTATATGAGGAACGCTGCTGCCCATTCCTCATCACTGTTTTATCCTAAGTCGCCTTGTACGACACCCACGGGAGAGATTTGGGGTGGTGGCTATTGTATTTCTACTCTGCCGTCACCACACGGCATAATATACGATGTAATATACTATGTTTTTTTATTTACACATTCAACTCATCACAGTATATTTTAGAGCTCATTGTACGTGTTTTTGTAGCTTAAGTTCTACGCCTGCCTCAAACTCGCTGCTTAGAACGTAAGCTGTTTCATAAAGTCTTGCAGTCTTATTCATAAAAATCTTCTAAAATAGGTTTAAAACACTTATAAGTTAAAATGCTCATAAGTACTAATAAACCTATTATAAAATGTTCTATTCATAAACGTTCAATTAACCCGCTATAGCTATGTTCTCGTTATGAGACATTTTAGCGTTGTTCAGTTGTCATTCTGATGAATCCATAGACAAAAATGCCAAATCCACGTGTCTACGGCCTAAAAAAAAGTTTGACATCGCCACTTATGACATTTGTTTGTTTATCAATAACACCACGTAAACGTAGTGTATTATATACTCTTTGAATAACACTATCTATTGACTATTTGCTTGTTTCGTGCAGAGATTTTTCGTGGTATTTTTATGTGTAGCATTTGCGAAGACAATTGGATTTCCTGTTAATGGAAATAAACATGGAAATGGAATCATCTTAAACCTAAAATGTTACAGAGAGATTTAAAAACGTACGTAGGTATATTAAAATGCGGGATATATTAAGTACTTGTAAAGTGCTTAGTTCACGACGACCCCAACATCTTATAGCGGTTAACACCTGTAACTCCGGTGAAGTTCCATATCCTCGCGTGTCCAGTTGCAAGTCTTGCCTAACGAAATCAATTATAAAGGCCATGGTATCTTTGTTAAAACGGTATCGTCGTTTGAACTTTACCTGCCGCACTCAGAGACGTCAAATAACTTTAATGAGTACCTAATGTCAAAAAAATTCAATTAAATCTAGACTATAGACCCGGCAAGAATAGCGACTAGTTTTGAATTGTCATTTTTTGACATTAAGTACTCATTATCGTTATTTGACGTCTCTGAGTGCGGCAGTACATCTGACAAAGAAAACGGATCACATCTCTCTTGGTAAATCTTCCGACGACGTGGAACATTTTCTACTCGTTCAATAGCATGTAATGCTTGCAGAGCTTGCATAGCTAACGCAAAACACGATATCACCAAATAATTTTATAAAAAATTGATCTCTACTTCACAGCTCCTTGCAAATAACCAAACGAAAGACGGACGACAACAAACCTCAAAAAACAGCTGTTGCCCATGTGTCGGCTATATTTCTCTTTATTAGAGGTTTATAGTAGGGTCGACCCTGTTATAAGTTACGAAGCCGCTATTGAATGCTTACAAAGCCTTTTAGTGTTATTGGTTGTTTATGAATAATACTTTTAGTGATTCTCATTATAACAGGCTAATAAACCTATTTTTCACTTCTCATGCTCTGAAAGTGCTTATTTGTGCAGGATATAGGCTGCCCAAAATCGAATTTTGTGCTCTAGAGCATTAACGTATCTACTCATAAATGTGTCTATATTAAGGCAAAGAAAATGAGCCATGCAGCCAAACACAATAAGAAATTCAGAGATAGAATTTGTTTTTTTATTATTTACTTAAATTTATTTGCCTAATGTGTTTTTTAAGACATAAAGGATATTAAAATTTTAATTCTAGTAGGTACGGTAGTAATTTAAGAAAATTATTATTTCAAAATTAATTGAATACTTGGCTGTATAGGTCTGTAACCCAAGCCTAATATCAATAGGAAAAACAATTTCCTTCAGTATTCAAAACTGTACTAATTTTAGTTTGAATTTTAAGAAATGTTATGATAAACTACTGTTTTATTTCCTCGCAATCGAAGTGAAAAGCAGAGTTTCTAACTTGTCCACAAAACCATTTTTATCCTCGACATTACTATCAACCCTCGCCTTCGGCTCGGGCTGCTAAAAGTCTCGGACAAAATGATTCGTTTTGTTCACTTGATGGAAAATCTACTATTATTAACTTTTTATGAATAAGACTGTTGGAGTAACACCCGAAATAAAATACTTAAAGTATCAAGTCAGTTCGTGCGCGCTATCCTGTGGTAGGTAAGCACGCGACGAACCGGGCTGCCCGACCGATCCCATGTCACATAGCCGCGCGCCTCCGCCCGCCGCCACGGGTATACTAGGGTTGCCACCTTTAGAGCAAAGAAACTTTCATTCTTTTATTTAAAAAAAAATTAGGAATTGTGATTGAAGTTTTCAACCAATACAGTTGAAAACTTTACTCAAAGTACGGCCGGTTAAATAGCTGAAAAAAGAAGTCCATAAATGGATAGATTGCGTTAAAGACGTTTTATGTATGATAGCTGACCAAGACGATGGATGGAAGTATAAAACAAACTGCGCCGACCCCCCAGATAACCTGAAGCGAATAACGATATTTTGCTATCTCTGTCTACGGCGGGCGCAAGCGTTTACTACAGTTGCTGTGTGTGATTCATTCACGTAGATTGTAAAGACTAAAGATGTTCGCATCTCAATTAGTTTCGTATGTCCTACGTTGTCATGCGTTCCTAGTACCGTTCATGTACTTAAGATGTAAAAAGACGTATCTGTTGTTATCGGCGTCCATGTTAGCTGAGATGCTGCGTGAGACGAAGACGAAATATTTGCCGTATTGTTTATTGTATTTTGAATGGTTTGTCATCATTACATTTCATGTTCTAATTTATCAGCAGAGGTAAGTTTTTATCATTACAAATTAGATATATTTTTCGTTCTTAGATCTTCAATATCTCAGAATTAACAAGAAAGTTTTTGTTACAGAAATAAAGTAAAGGCTTTCTGAAATAAACGATGCTTGTCTATAATTAATACTATACTATTATCATTTTCATTATTGGGAATTTGGACACTGACTACTTCCGGTTACTGTTGTGTTAATTTTGCACTTTACGCAGTGAAACTAAGGTAGAAATTCGATTGCAGTACTTTCTATTCCTATAATCAGAGTAAAAATCTTAAAAGTACAGCGAGACAGACAGACGGACGAACGGAGACAAAGAAGCCACACAACACCAACTTCGCTGTTAGCGTAGCCAAACAAAGTAACCTCCATTTTCACTCGCAGCCAAGTACCAGGCGAGTATAAATAAAGAGTGGTTGTGTGTGGCGCTATGTCGCATTAGCGCGGCCACCTACATAATTTAGATATAATGACTGCACGCTTGCTTGCCGCCGCGCGCCATTAGGGACGTAGGTACTGCGGCAATTTAGCTGGTGATATACGCAAATCGCACGAATCATTAATGTACGAGTAGGTTGCCGTGCGAACGATTTCGGCGAACCAAGACTGTAACTTGCCTGGAGAACATGAGGACATTAGTTTTGCAATGTATAGTACAGTAGTTGCTGAAATTCTTCCATGATGGCCTGGTAGCGAAAAAATATCGTAGAATGTGATTTGCATTGTAGAGAGGACATTCTGTAGCCGTTTCTTCTTCTCCATGCCCTGTTCCCAGTCGATCTGGGGTCGGCGCAGTATGTTTCCTCTTCCATTCATATCGGTCACACGTCATCAAGCCATCCACTCCCTTTTGATTCATATCATCCATCACACCGTAAAGGTGCTAGTGATGAATGAATATATATAGAAAAGAGACGGAACGGACCATGTTGAAAGATCGACGAACAGAGAGAATTATTGGAATGACCACATTCCAATATACATACTGCTCAAAGTTTTGGCTTAGGTCTTACAGCTGGCCGCCTGCCTGACACCAACCCTCTTTGGGTATATTCTGTTGCCGTTTATTTTTATTAATTGTTCTGGGTTCGATCCCCGGGGATCATAATTCATCATAATTATCAAAAAATCTGTCGCTATAATAAAAATGATTCATCATTCAATTTAGGATAAGATAGCCAGCCCCTCTGTGGCTAAAGGTTCCAGGTGAAGTTCGATTCCATCATCGGCCTTTATCGTCACTTACCATCAGGTGGGATGAAAGCCAAGAGCTTTATTTCAAGCCAAGCTAGCTAAAGTCTTTAACAACTTTGTTTTAAACCGACCAACCTCAACCGAATTTCTCAATTAACTTGAGATCATGTTTGCAAATCACCGAAATAATAATTATGTACTTTAATTAATTCTGCTCAAGATAATTATCAACTTAGCGATTAAGTTAAAGTTGTCGATTGAAATAAAGCACAGCTTACAAATGCATAACTCTTGTAAACTTCTCCGAGCTTCTCATCCTCTTTTTCCTAAAACGTCCGTTATGAGGCAGTAACCTCGGCGGTAATGGAGACTTAAAAAAGAGGCCAAAAAAATTCCGAAAAATCACTGTTCCGATGTCCTGTACTGAACCTGTGTCCTTCGCGATCAGTAATTTTTTTTATACATTTTCACCTCTTCCTCTGCTTCAACATCCATCAACAGACATGCTTTTTCAGTAATCCATTTCACCTCTACACATTATGTGTTCTGGCGATACAATATTTTTTTTTACATTTTCACCTCTTCCTCTGCTTCAACATCCATCAACAGTCTTGCTATTTCGGTGATCCATTTCACCTCTACACATAGTAAAATGTCAAAACAAATTATGTTATCAGCCTTTCAGCCATACGGCTCCTTATAAATGTTTCCATCATAGGTGCTACTTAGTTTTCCATTCCGGGCACACCGCACAGACATCTCAATAGTCTCACCTCTGTTGTACGCAATTCAATCGGCACCATTTCATGAACAACTCAATAGCCATCACTCTTATACCTTAATACAGTGTAGCAAGAGTCATATTAAGCTTGACTCCATTGCCTCCCACTTCCCCTCAATCGAGAGCTCACGACCCCTCAGGATATGACATCGAAGGGGTCTGTCGCTTCGTATCGCTGAATGGGCCATTTGTCCGTCCATATTTCGTACTCATTTAACCAGCCAAGAATACGTTGCTACGTCCTTTCATTTTTGATATTTTCAAATACTTCCATTCTAGTATAATATCACCTTGGAGACATCTCATGGAATTAGGAGCTTAAATTATAGCTTTGTGTCACTTATCATCATGTTCCTACCAAACAATCTGGGGTCGGCGCCGCATGTCTCCCCTTCTAATAATTATCTTATCTTATCTGATGTTCCAATCGGATCGGTCAGCCGTCATCGATCCACCTACTCCCTTGTAATTCATTTCAGCATTCACACCGGAAAAGTGCTAGTGATGAATGATTATATAGAAATAAAAGGAAAGTCCAGAGACCAATGAGCGAAGAGAGTTATAGAGGGAAGACAACATTTCAATCTATACAAGATTTTGGCTAAGGTTTTACAGCTAGCCGCCTGCCTTATATCAATCATTTTGGGATTGGTCTTTTAATGTGTGCGTGTATTTTGCATTTATATGGATGACCCGATACTCAAGCCAAAAATTGCAAGGATGGATCCTTGTAATGTTAAAACTCCGCTATGTTTATAGACTTATGTTACTAACATTACGTTATTATGTTACTAACATTATGGACTCAGTCTGAAATAAATAATTTTTATTTTATTTTTATAGACGTTTCGCTTCAACCGTCTTGAAAAAAAATTCAAGCATTCATTAACGAAACCGATCCAATGATCTCTCAGCGGAACCTCTTCAAATTAATGAGTAATTTTTAATAATTAAAAATGTATCTCGAGGGACGTTTAAGCAATCGAAGGCCTACGGGCTACTGAAGTTAGTGTCTAAAGTGTTATTCCGTTATTGTCGGCTTTTTATAACGATCTTAAGGCTACGCTTTGAGCGGGTATCGACAGGAAATAATATTTGGAAGACTTTCGTATATGTATATTGATGATTATTCTAACCTCGTGAATATAACACTCTTCTCTTAAGATTTACATAGAGCAGTACACACTTACAGGATTTCGTTAAAGACGACATTAATGACAAAGAGTGGATGGTTTTCCAAGGTGGGGTCGTTCGGTGAGAATAGTATTCTGTTCTACCGTCGACACCACTCGGCACAGATAAGGGTGCTTTTCTACCAGAGATGTGCGAGGAAAACGTGTCGTGCGAGGATGAGTAGCTGATGTGCTGTGAAAATGTCTCTTACGAATTCTAATTCTATACTAGCAGATATAGAAAACATCGCTTCGCCAAGCCCTTTTCCACCAAAGCTGTGCTGTGCGAGGCTTGGAAAATGGAGTGATTCTATTGGTTCTCCTCAAACACATTCATCGCAACGCATCCTCTCACAGCTCCGGTGTGAAAGCACCCTCATACCACCATTATCTATCGCCGTGTTTGCTAATGCCGTGTGGTGGACGGCAGAGTAGAATACAATTGTCACCACCCCAAATCTCTCCTGTGGGTGTCGTATAGGGGGACTAAGGATAAATCAGTGATGTGGAATGGACAGCAGCATTCCTCTTATACCACCTAGCAATGTACTGCGACTTTTGTGCCCGATAAATGGCAATAGGTTCGACACCTATTACATGAGACCTTACATAGTTGGCGTAACTTGGGTGCTAGTTCACCTCTGCCTACGGCGTGATTTATGTACGTATGTTATATACCTGTGTTTGAGTCATGGTAAGTATATGTCTCGGATAGTTGTTCTGGTTTCCCGCTCCGCTCATGACAGTGCCCGCCGCCTGTCGCCTAATGGGCGCCGCCCGCCCTGCTCATTACCCGGCGCACACCCTTGTTGATTGATTGATTCATTCGCGCGTCTGCGACAGTAAGTGTTCAGTTTGGTCTGTTATCATCTGGCTCATATTAAGCCTCGGGCTAAATTATATTATCAAGTATCTTCTATTCTTCTTCTACCTATATTGACATTGAATTTTATCTTACCATGGATTGGGTAAAGACGGATCCTTTACCCAATCCATGGTAAGTGGATCCTCGAATGGCGTTGGTCGGCCCTTCACAAGGGAGGCCGACGATCTGGTAGAAGCCGGGGGAAACCGCTGGATGCTGGCAGCCCAAGACCATATCTTTGGTCTTTGCCAGCTGCGCCTCCCGGTGCGCGGCCACCATTCGAGGTTCTTTCCGTTAGTTATTTTTCTATTTTCAGGTAATCATCATTATTTCCTCCAGAAACTACGTAGGTACGACAGCTAAAACTGCTTTGATTTGCACCTAAAACAAATACCTATCACCTCTTGGGGACAGACAATGAGGCCTACTGCAAAGAAAAAAATCATTTAAAAAAATCTCATCGAAATCTGTTGCCATAATAATAATGTTAACAAATTTATAATTGTGTACCGGCAATTTGTGATAAGGTAGCCAGCCCCTCTGCGGTTGAGGGTTCCTGGTGAAGCTCGATTCCATCTTCGGCCCATATCATCGATTACCATCAGCTGGGATGAAGCCCTAGAGCTTCCCTGCCTAGCACAAAAAATTGACTGCTTTTAGCCCTTTTCTGACGGGAGTTCTAACCCGACATCCTTTTTAGAGAGTCGATTTCGAATCTCGATAGCTTTCGATAATTGCGTTCACAGCGATTCCTATACGCATTGCCTCGTATTTAGGAAAGGGGAAAGGCGCCGGCGCAGATGTTCGAGTGTTGCATGCTATAACTGATATTTTGTAGTCGTAAGGACTGCTCGTAATAGGCTCGCCACATATTACATGGGACCTAGCTAAATTGGCGATAACTGGGTGTGAATTCACCTCTGCCTACCCCTTAGAGAATATAGGCGTGATTTATGTATGTATGTATGTGGCACCAACCCGCACTGGGCCAGCGTGGTGGGTTTATGGCCCAATCTCCCTATATTCTTCCATCCATAGGGAAGGCCCGTGCCCCAGCAGTGAGGACATTAAAAGGCTGGTGATGATGTATGTATGTAAGGACTGCTGGATGGAATTGTCAATATATAATATGATTCAAACGTAAAACTATGTATTGATTGAGTATGATTATTGGCCAAAAGGTTCGCATTTGAACCCTGGTAGGGCCAAATGTGACTTGCTTTAGAGATAAGTCCTCCCTTGCAAACATAATATATTTTATATTTCTTGCGCGACACCTGTGAAAGATATATATATAGGGGGTCGTCACAGTTGCATTCTGCCCTGCCTTCACCACACGGCTACGAATTACGATACTGGCCATGTTATGCGTCTGTAATCGATATTTTGTTTTAACTTCAGTCGAACCAACTCAGCCATAGTGCAACAAATTATTAATCAGTAACCCTGACAAGTTTTTAGCATTGACTTGTCAGCTTGACAAGCACCTTGGGTGTTGGTAATAAACGCTATTTTCCAATTGAAGTGTCAAGGGATTTGCGCGATTATCCGCACTACGGTTCAGTTTATGGTGCTGAATTGTTAAAGTGCTTTAAAGCCATTGAACTACATATATATAACTCAATATTTATAGCCTACGGGCTACGACCGCCAACGTCTTTCATTGCCTGTAAAATCGAATGGCAAAGATTTTGTAAAACGTCAGATGTTAAATAATTTTAGGTAGCTCCTACTTTGTTACACTTCCTTATTTCAGTGCTTATAAGACTATAATTACATAATTATTCAGTCCTTTCGTTCTAACATGAATTGATACAATGGTAGGTAAGTATACTACATGTTTAAATTGGATTAACGCAGTAAGTTTCCTTTTTCATTAAAATCGGTCAGAACGCTATCAAGCCCAATCCATTTTGATTCATATTATCCATCGCATCGGAAAGATGCCGATGAATTAATGTATAGAAAATAGGCGGAAAGGACCATGTCGAGATTGTCGAGAGACCGATGAACCGAGAGAGTGGTTGGGAAGTGGTTGGGATGACAACATTCCAATCCACGCTGCTCAAGGTTTTGTCTTAGGTTTTACAGCCAGCGGCCTGCCTGCCACCAACCGTCTTTGGGTAAGCTGCTGTTTGTGGTTTGCCCTCCACCATTCGGGTGCCCCAAGGTGCTTATTGGTCTCCACCGGGCAATCTCCTTTAGTCGGCTTTTACGACACCCAAAGAGATGAGTCGGGGCTGGCACATTCAACGTTATTTTTTAGCACCCAAGCCAGCATGGAAGACAAATTTACCATTAAATATCGTAGTTAGTAAAAGTAGCGAGTAGCGAGCGCGTGTCCACGGCTTCCCATGAATGACGCACACGCGGTCACGTGACGCCCCGTCCCATAATTACTTGCACAAGATAAATAAAGTGGAGTGTCGTGACGCGCCGGTAATTGGAGACGGATTGAACGCGCCACCCCACCGCTGATGTGCGTCGGCCATTTTGTTCGACACAATCGTCCTTAGTGCTCTTATGACATTGACGTTTCATTTTCAAAAATTAAACATGCCGCGCTCACGAAGAACGCATTATGTACTATTTTTGGCGGAACTGAAAAACCCTATATGTAAACGTTTTTGAAATTAGGAAACAAGCTTCTCAGTCCATTTCAATAAACTCTAGTCCAATTTTCACATCAATAGCTAGATCAGTTCATACTGTGCCGACTCCTGACAAACTGAGAACAGGGCAGGGAGAAGAGTATGATAAGTCTAATACTTGATGGAATGGCATTCGCCTGTATTCGGAAATGCTATGGTTGCCGATGTGCAATATCTTACCGACGGGTACACTGTACCCTCGTAAACATTCTAATCTTTATAGCGTTCGGCGCCTTTAGTGCGTTCAATGTTTATTTTACTGCATTTATTCGCCAACGCGCACCGGGCACCGGGCATCCCAATAAAGGTCCGCAGTAATAATCGGCCCGCACTATATATTTAATCTGTGCCCCCCTATCACCGTAGCACACATTGGCCAATCTCGCCCGCGCGGTAATCGCCAGCGCCGTTACCTCCCGTAATTTATGGCCTCCTGGTGCCGCCGCGGCCGGGTAATGTCGTCACAGCGGTTTTTTTACAGCTACTTTACTACACTTACTGACTGACCTTCCGTTATTGCTGGTTGCTGGGTATTTTTTTTGTTTATTCCGAAAGCTTTGTTTGTAGTTTAAAAGTAGCCGTGTGGTGTGGTGAAATTCAATTGTCACCACCCCTAATCTCCTCCGCGGGTCACATCTATTACTACCACTCTGTGCGCGGTTGCCGTACAAGACGACAAAGAGTCCTAAGTTAGGACTCGGACTCAGGTAGGAAGAACGTAAGCGTTCCACTAGTAATATACTGCGATTCACGTGCTTGATAGATAGCAATAGGCTCGCCCTCTATTACATGGGACCTTAGACAATTATTGGTGAAACGTAGTGTTATTTCACCCCATCGGGGAAAAATAGGCGTAATTTATGTAGTATGTACATTTGCACCTATAAATTCGGAGGAGTGTGGTAACTAACCAAATACGAACCATTTACTTTCCGAGAAAACTTCCCGTGGAATACTTGCGTCTTTCCGGGTGGATGAAATTGATTGATTGATCGCCCAACTGGCTGGCACCGATGTAACACGTTTTCTGCGCGACCACACAAAAATAGGGGAAATAGAACTTTTGTGTAAATATGCACATGTAAGGAGGAACCCTAACTAAAGCACCACCGTTGGTAGTAGTCGACCTTTAATTCAAATCTAATATCTTCATCATAAATAACTATGATGATATTGATGATAGAAGATAATTAAGTAGTAATTTTAACGAAACGTGAATAAAATAATTCCTGTAATGCTTTAAACGGAGGAGCTCAGTGGTTTAGCGCGCTCGGCCTGCGATTGCGTAAACTAAGCAATGTTCACCAACGCCGGTCCACACTGGGCCAGCGTGTTGGGTTATGATTATGAACTACACTACACTATTATACCACGAAGGCGGTTTAAAAGGTTTAAAATCTGAAAGAGGTTGCTGAAAACTGTATTCTGCTGGTATCCAGATAATATTTGACATTATAATATAACCCTGATACGCATAAGTATCTTTTTTAAGTAAGACAGGGACAGCTCTTCACCTTTATCTCATTTAATGGTAAACGACGCTAAGGGCCGAAGTCGGAATTGAGCTAGCTTTACCCGGAATCCCTGATCTTCTTCTTCCTGCCCTGTTCCCAGTTTATCTGGGATCGGTGCAGAATGTTTCCACTTCCATTAGAACCTGCCCGGCTACCATGACCACCGAAACACGATATGATATAGCCATGTAGACTTTAAATTATATCCATTTTTCAAAGCTTTATCAAAGTGATAAATAGTGTTATATCACACGAGTATTATTATCGTGTTTCGGTGGTCATGCTAACAGGGCTGGTATCCTTGATAGCTAACTAAATTCTTGATGCAACCGACCGGCCTCTCCAATTCTGCTTTAGACACAGATAAAAACTTGGCACCTGACCAATTTAACTTTCAATCGATTTGCCATTCGATCAACTGCCTTTAAGATGCCGAGGCGCGCATCTGCTGCAAAAACACAGCGGACATGCCGCCCGCCCGCCGGCATACGGAGTCACAAAGACTGATGGAGAGAAATGGGACATCGCGAGCTGTATAAGCACAGTCCTAATATGGAAGTTTGCAAACCCGGCATTTGGTCGGCAAGGCCGACGATTGTCACCACCCCCATCTCTCCTGCGGGTGTCGTACAAGGCGACTAAGTGAGAAGACAACGATGAATGTGCCACAGCCTTGCTCTTATACTGCCTAGGAATATACACGCCTATCTATCCCCGAAGAGGCTGGCAAGGATGAATTAACACCCACGTTTCGCAAACATATAAGGTGAAGGTATTCAACAGGAAATAAATAGGTGGCGAGGCATGTTTATGGCAGTACGTAGGAGAGATGTGGCTGGTGTATCTCAAAACCGCGCTCGTATTGGATGATGCTGGCGATGTAAAAATATAACGGTTCACATGCATAAATTACGCCATCCTTCCCCAAAGGGTAGGCAGAGGTGTTTGAGCCTATTTCCATTCGCCGGAACTTAATCGCAGTGAATTGCTAATTATTACAAAAAGTGTTTGATACGTTTTGTTTGAGAAGTGTTTGAATCAAATTCCTTTTTAACAGCCGAAGAAACGGAGGAGGTTACTCAATAAGTACCCGTATGATTTTTTTTAGCCAATAGTTAGTGGTGTGACAGAGGCAGCGTCCGATCTGAACACTTCTTAAACGAAACACGTCTTAAACGCTTTTCGTAAGGGTGTTACCCTAAAAGTTTAATGCGAAAGTATAGGCCAGCTGAGCGGCAGCCGCGGCCGTAACTCCCGCCAGCGTAATAAATGCGGGTGAGATGGCGTCGCGGGCAAAAGTGGCGTGTAGACGGGCGCCGGATCTCGCGGCGGCATTACGACTAGGGATGGGGTGGTGCAGCCGGCGACCGACGCTTAGTTATCGATGAAAATATTACTCTATTTATTTTTTTCCATCATCATCACCAGCCGTATAATGCCCCGTTGCTGGGCACAGGCCTTTTCTATGGATGGAAGAATATCTTTTTTTGATCACCCATCCAATGACCGGCCTTAGCGAACATTGCTTAGTTTACGTTATCGCAGACCGAGCGCGCTATTTCATTGCAATAGCGAGCTACTCAAAATTACATCACCGAATCTTGCCAAATATGGCTGGACAAAAATACAAGTCGGGGTCCCGTAAACCTACACTTGGGTCACATGTTCCAAGCGCCCGCCGCCTCTGACTTCCCCCTCTGCCACTATGCCAACGGGACCCGCACGATGAATCCATGGAAAGCTAAGAGACTCTTAGCTTTCCATGGATTCTCATTATCCAAAGCCGTGTGATGACTGCAGAGCAGAATACAATTGCCACCAGCCCCAATCTTTCCCGCGGGTGATGTACAAAGCGACTAAGGACGGCAGCGTTACTCTGATGCCGCCTATTGCGGGTTACGTGCTGGATAGATGGCAATACGCTTACCTGGGACCTGGCATAGTTGGCAAAACTAGGGTATTATTAGACCTCTGACTGCCCCTTTGGTTGATAAATAGGTGTGAATTATGTTTTTATGTGTGAAAACTAAGTTGTCATTTTAATTCCTGACTATCAATATCAAGATAGCAGATGGATCAAGTATCAGATGGCTATTAAATCAAACTTATATTGAACCTACGTGGTGTTTTATAAAACCGATTTGAAAATAGATCGACAAAAATATCGATGCTTTTGTGGCATAATTCCTGACTATCAAGATATGAGATGGACATTAATTCAGACTTATATTGAAGTTAAGTGGTGGTTTTACAAACCCGATTTGATTTATTAATTGTATCGACAAAGATATCGATGGATTTGTCAAACGGTGGCGTCCCTATGTACAGTTTCGCCCCACAACAAGGCGGGCGGCGCGCGGCGGGACAAGCACGTCATTAGCGCGAGTGCCACTTGTAACGTGACGCCGGGACGCGGCTCGCCGGCCCTGTTATGTAACCCCGCCGTTGTCTGATAACGCATTCTTATATAACGCACTCCTGTGGCCTATGTGTCCTTGGTAGTTGGTACTGCTGTACTTTACTTACATTGTCCATATATTTTGTGTAGATTATGTGATAAACTTTTACACAATTCATCATCATCACCAGCCCTTTAATGTCCCAACTCTTGGGACACAGGCCACACATCTTATGGATGGAACTATGGAAGAATATATTGCCAAGTGCGGATTGGTGGATATTAATAACTGCATATGCAGTCGGGACCAACGGCTTAACGTGCCTTCTAAAGCACGGGGGATGATTATAGATATGATATAAGAGGTTCAGCTCCTTACTTAGCCCAAAAGTATTGAACACAGAAATAGATCTTCGATCGAATTCGTTAGGTACACGAACAAGTAATATTGCAATTAACGTGCCCGATAGATGACAATAAGCTAGCCCCATGGGACCGAAAGTAGTCGGCGAAGTGTATTCAGGTGTTCAAATGTAAATACCTCTTCAGGAATAAACAATAAATCTTTTTTAAAGCCATGTTAATTACACCAGTAAGTGTCTTTTAGGTCTCGAACAATTTTATCTAGCTTAAGATCAATTAATATGAGATATCGTCGTAGATAAGCTGCAATACAACAGCAGTCAAAACAGCGGAGAACTACAAAAAAATTAAATTTAAGATTTGCCGCGCCAAAAGTTTCACGAAATCGAGTAAAAAATCTAATTTTAAATTTCATATTACATTTTTGTAGTTTCGCGGTATTGACCACTGTTGGTTATGCAGTATTGCAGTATCAATGACGATAGAGCTGGAGCTTCCAAAGTAGAAAAAATATGACCCACCGTACCTTCCAATGGGCCATTCTTAATAAACATAAATGCATAAAGCATGGTAGTGGTAGGTGCATTATATCCAACCACATTTCGCCAATAATGTTAGTCATGAACAAATCACGTTTATAGCAATACTGCTAGGCTTCCCAAAAACGCTGATGCCCATTCTTCATCGTATTTTAAACCCTTAGTCGTTTTGTACCAGACGAAGGGGTGGCATCTTTGATACACCTTTCTGTATTCACACAAGAGCATTCATACCTAAAGCCCAGAGGTACGACTATAACGTTCTGGCCCTAATTACCAAAGCGAGCTAGACCTACGGGCTTGGGCGTGCTAATGACATACATCTATGTATACCGTGTATACAGTATGCATGGCGAGCCCAAGTTCGGCGGTGTTACGTCGGCAGGGCCACTGAGACGAGGATGCCTTATTTAAATGCTGTAGGGTTACCACTACAAAACAACTAAGTCTTTTTTGTTCCCTTTCTCATGTCATGAGTCTGACTGATGATAACTTTACACATTTTTATTGAGATTTGTTTAACATCAATGTCAAATTCAAACAATCCTAGAGAACTATAGACGACGACGACTATAGACTATAGAAATCGTAAATTGTTAGTTAATATAGTATTTTACGAGAACTGTCATTCTGTAGATGCTAGTTTCTAATTTAGGAGTATGTAATCTAGGCAAATAAATAAGAGACAGTTTTCCAAAATATTAATATTTAAAACCTTCATAACTTTCAGATTCACTTCTAACAAGGCTTGTCTCGTACAGGGTAGGCCTCGTGCCCAACTCGTTTTAATAAAATTAATTCTCAAGTGGTTTTATATCAAATTACGAAGGATCGACAACCCTAGCCTGCTAAGTGGAACTCGCGCTATATCTGTGTGCGAGCGCGCCGACAGAATCACCTGGGCTCGCAATTTTACGAGCCGTGCCGTGTCGGCCGCCTCGGCTTCCAGCGCGGTAGGGGAGGGGTAAATGGTCTCATTAGACGGCGATATCGATGATCGTTGAAAAAGTTTAATAAATTCGCCCTTAATTTATTGCCAATATATAGTTACATAACATACTTATAGTAAGAAGACTTTTCACTTAATATTATTATGCCTCAGTTAGAAAAATGTTGCGGTTCCAAAATAAAAATCGTATTAACGTTTATTCATATTTGGTATTACAATTGTGCCGTGTGGTGACGGCAGAGTAGAATACAATTGTCACCACCCCAAATGTCTCCCGTGGGTGTCGTACAAGGCGACTAAGGATAAACCAGTGATGAGGAATGGGCAGCAGCGTTCCTCTTATACCTACCACTTAGCAAAGTACTGCGACTTTTGTGCCCGATAAATGGCAATAGGCTCGCCACCTATTACATGGGACCTAGCATAATTGGCGCAGCGTGGGTGCTAGTTCACCTCTGACTACCCCTTCGGGGATATAGGCGTGAATTATGTATGTATGTATGCATGTATTACAATTCAGATTAAAATACACGTTTGGATCGCCAAGACACTATATAGAAATTGAAATTAAAACCCGGGTGTCCAAGGGAGAATACACTATACGTGTTGACATCGCGTGGGATTGTGTATAGAAGGCGTGGGGTTAAATTCCATCCGAGTTCCGACCTCCTTCCTTATCTCGATTCAACTTTTCCGTACTTTGTAATTTTTAATTGACGAAAATCTGAGGAGGTTACTCAATTCGTACCTGTATGTTTTTTTTTTATGTTTGACCACGCAAAACTCCGACATTTATGAACCGATTTTGATAATTCTTTTTTAAAACATACATAACATGTACGTTTTATAACAAACTACAACATAAACAAAACAACATAGACATGTTTTTTTTTATGTTTGACCACGCAATACTCCGATATTTATGAACCGATTTTGACAATTCTTTTTACGATTAGAAAAGCATTAGAAGACCGCCTATATTTTTAGTCACCGTGCAGTTCGTTACGTTTCTTACATACTGGGTTAGATAAGAACCAAAGACAGAGCTCTTTAATGTAACGTACCATAAGGTGAATAAATAACACAGAAGAAGTCTGGACAGTAATAGAACAAAAATATACAAACATACACAAATCCTATATTCTTCAATCCATTGGGTGGGGCAATTAAAAGGCGGTGATGATGAATATTATACATACATAAATAACCCCTATATTTCGGAAGGGATAGGCATAGTTAAATCGACATCCACGTTTCGCCAGTTAGGGTAAGGCCCATGTAATACGTGGCGAGACTGGCGAGCATAAAACAAACAAATAAATATATCTTAGAAATTTATCGACATTGCCACACCAATAACGGACACATCACTAGCGCGCTGCTCCCGTCCCGGGCGAGGCGATGGAATTAAATCGCACGCACGACACTTCCGCCCTCCCCCTCCCACCGCCCCCGCCGCGGGCTCACTCAGCCGTAGGGTTGGCACCTGACAGCCCTTTGATACGGACTTAGAACGGGAGCTTTGTCGATTGATTCCTATTTAAGTAACAAAATGGTTTTGTTGTTTAAAAATAATAAGGATGCTTGTTAATTCCGCGGAATTAATCTAATTATTATTAACATTCTTGATATTCGCACTGGTGGGCTAGGACTTTGCCCTGGATATACAATTAGATGCAAACCTAATTACAAATAACTTTATGTGGATGATTTTCTAGATTAATACCTCATAATCCAAAAACAGCCGTAGTATATAATTGTTTCCACTTTGGGTGTAAGGTCGGACTGAATTCACTTGGTGACAGTGTCACATCTTTAACATAATGGCCAATTCTCCAAACGACCAATACTATACGTCCTTATTTTGTTAGATTTCGAATTTGTAAAATAACTTGATACTTCCCCCCATCCATAGAGCTCCCCTCGAGCCTCACAACCAGCTGAGTGGCTGTCGATCTCGCGAAAAGGGAAGCAAGTTGGATGCTCTATTTGCGTTGGGCCAGTAACAGATTTCAGACATTCTTCTCACAGACATCTTAGTAATACGTAGCGGCGTTACTCTTATACATTTATGTTAGAAATGTACTGTTATTTAGGTGCTCGATATATGGCAAAAGGCATATTACATGGGCCCTATCCAATTTGACGTTGTTGTTGATTCACCGCTGTCTACCCCTTCGGGGATAAAGGCGTCATCTATGTATGTACAATACCCGGCACATAAGTTGACCTATTCACAGCGCAGTAAAACGTTTTTAGGTATGAATTGATACCCACTTGTGCGGGTTCAAAATGTAGTTTAGACACTTTTCCTTCTAATAAACCTGTGCGGACGACCGTCATTTTTGGTTCAACTAACGTGCTGGGAACTATATTATGTATGTGTGTAAATGTTTCAACACTGGCAAAATTATTCATTATCATACGTGAGACAACCCTATTTAGCCCTCGGGGCGGCCCGACTGATGTAAGACGCTTGTTGCCCGGGCGATGTCAACTCCGAAACGTGCAGAGCCCGCCGATACCGAATACGTTCCCCGTATCACGATATTCATCGGCCGCGGAGACAGTTTGATAAATATAGCGCCTTTCGCTATTAATATTTCTTACGGGTTCCGTTTCGGAATTGTATATTCGCAGTACACTCGCTTTCGGAGATTATGTTGCGAATAAATCCGGCTCGAAGGACCAACGCTGGTGGGCTGTTTGTGATATTATTTTTGTGCTATGATTCACTAAGCATTGACTGATGTATCTCGACAAATCTGCATAACAAGTATTTGGGAAACGTAGAGATATATTTTTCTCGTAACGGATGTACAAACTTCGTAAATAGAGGTACCTATCTATAATTTCCCAAGCTAGCGCTCAACATATGAACGGAAATCCATTGCGCCCTATTTTAAAATTCGTCGATCGTAGTGAAAGCAGAGCAGAATGCATTTGGTCACCACACGCCCATCCCTCCTGGCGACTGAGGGTTAATACAGCAATGAGTAATGTGCAGCAGCGGTCCTCTTATGCGACGTTTACGTAGCAATGTACATACGTACTGCGATTTCCGTGCCCGATAAATGGGACCTAACCTGGCGACTTAATTGGCGAAACGTGGGTTTTTATTCACGTCTGCCTACTCTTTCGGGGCATATAGGCGTGATTTATGTTTATAAAATATGTGTAACAAGATGCCACGGAAGACGTAGAACTAACTTTACGTCACAGTAAATAACTAATGCTAGGATGCGGTTTTACTCATTGATCCACCCACAGTATGTACCCCTGGTATTAAATATAAGAAGTCCCCTACGAAAAACCTTATATCATAAGGCCGGGCGTAATCTTTGTGGGATTACGACGGTTCTTTCAAAAGGCGGCATTAAAATGCGCTCATTTAAGTACAAGTCGTCTTGTTTACCGTTGTTTCGGAATACTGACACCCCTAAAGCTAGGCCTGCTTACTCCGGAATGCCTGCTTACTAAGGAATATTGAAAGTAAAAAGACATACCTACGGCGGTATTTTTTCCGTTCAGTTACATACAACTTAAAATAGCACTGTTTTACTAATTTTCGTATGCATACGGTGTTATTATAAAAAAGTGTTAAAATCAGACGCTGTCACTGTCACACACTATTGACAAAAAAGGGACAACATCACATTAAACATTTCTTAAATAAAACTAGTTTCACCCTCTTTTATAATCATATCGACAATGTTTCTAGTATTTTTTTATGTTGGGTCTTTGTTGCACTGAACGAGCGGTATATTATGTTTAAATTGGAACACAATTTTAAATAATGATTGGCAAATTTGCACAAACTGAGTAATTCAACCAATATCGTAATATTGACTTTTTTAACACTTTACACAAGTTAGTAGTTATAGATATGTATTATATAACGACATTTTCGCATTTTAAACGAAAATTATTCAACTGGACTTTGGACAACCCTACCATATTATACAGCTACGTTTACGCCTCTTTTATTAGTCGTGTTCCGTACAATACTTTTTCGGCGTTTTAATTGTGTCATCATTACAGGCAGTTATAATATACAGACAATAGCAGGTAAGAGCTAATAAATATTATCTCACCTTTTCTCCACCCCCGACTTCTCTTTCTGCCCAGCCATATTTAGTAAGATATGTAAGTTCAAAAAGTTCTGTAAAAATGCTAACAAATGATTTTACACGAGACTGATAATAGCGCATGCTACCTAACCCGTGCACTAGACATTCTTTGTGAGTAAAAATTTACCACCACCGACTATAGAACATAAATCCTACGCTCTCACGTTCACACATTTTTACGGTAGAAGCCTCCATGTGGTCACATATGCGGGATAACGTCCAACTTCGCGATTATGCTCCCTCTTACGTTCTTGCGTAGAGTTGAAAATTGTGCGCAGTCGAAAGCTCGCCCTCCCATTAAATGACTTTTATTTGTCTAAAAATAAAGTTGAAAGTAGCTTGCGGTTGTCGCCAGACCGCATCCCATGCCTAATGCATGCCGTGTTACACAAAGCTTTTTATGCTTTCCTGGTACTTAGGCGTTGTCCAGCCGGCTCGTAAAATGGTTTTAATATTTTCTGAAAATTTTGAAAGAAAATATTGGTTGGTTGGTAAGTCCTCTTAATAAATCGGTATTTTAAGTTTAAACCAAACCTTATTTCATTTTTATTAATCAATAATTTAAGTGTAAATCCTAGAACTTTTATAAGTACAATAAAATAATACTCTGCTTTCATTGTGTATAAACTAGAAAAAAAAAACAATTGATCTATAATCGATTTATAATTAATTAATTGGAAATAGTAGATTTTCCATCAAGTGCACAAAAAGAATCATTTTTGTCCAAGACTTTTAGCATATGCAATGATAGTAATGGCGAGGATAAAAATCGTTTTGTGGACGAGTTAGAAACTCTGCTTTTCACTTCGATTGCGAGGAAATAGAACAGTAGTTTATCATAACATGTCTTAAAATTCAAACTAAAATTAGTACAGTTTTGAATACTGAAGGAAATTGTTTTTCCCATTGATATAGGCTTGGGTTGCAGACCTATACAGCCAAGTATTAAATTAATTTTGAAATAATAATTTTCTAAAATTAAATTAATTACCTACCGTACCTACTTGAATAAAAATTTTAATATCTTTTATGTCTTAAAAAACACATTAGGCAAATTAATTTAAGTAAATTATAAAATAACAAATTTTATCTCTGAATTTCTTATTGTGTTTGGCTGCATGGCTTATTTTCTTTGCCTTAATATAGACACATTTATGAGTAAATACGTTAATGCTCTAGAGCACAAAATTCGATTTTGTGCAGCCTATAATCCTGCACAAATAAGCACTTTCAGAGCATGAGAAGTGAAAAATACATTTGGTTTACATTGCCGCGTTGTGACGGCAGAGCAGAATACAATCTGAATTCCAGCAATATAATTTTTATTGAGGTTTACGTGCCCCAAAATATCTGGCGAAACGTGGTTGTTAATACCACCTCTGCCTACTATCCCTCCGAGGTGATACGTACGCGTAATTTTCAATTAAGCCTGCATGTAAGCATGTTTAATAGTCTGTCCGTGTATAGCATCTTTTTCGCGGCTACCCCCAGAATAAAACCTCTATCGATCTCAGCGGAGAGCACTCGTCACAGGCAGCGGCATTGTCCGGGCGATTTTTACCTGGCAAGTGCCGCCGCATCCGACCCGGATTAGCGAGGGTTGGAACCCGGGACATTTTAATTCGGGATCGACGTGGGATCCATAACTCAATTTGCGCAAGATCTGGCCTCGTATTGACGTATAAAACGCCCGGGAAATGAATCCGCTTGTTTGCCGCACTATTGTTGGTTAACACGTTTCATGGCGGGGCGCCAGTTTTTTAGTTTTATTTTATTTAATATCCTCCGAATACAGAAACGCTACTCATATATTGAGCACTGCTTTTAATGTTGAGTGAACAATACCTGTCAGAATTTGCATGGAAAAACGTCAATTTTGACAATACTTAAATGTTAAGCAGGACTCAAACTTTGAGTAGCGTTTCTGTATTCGGGGGTAAAAGCTCACTAAACAAATTACGGTCACCAAATAACTTTATACAAATTATACAGAAAGGAAAGTCCAGACTAACTGTTTTCTGCACTGTCTACCCCTTCGGGGATAAATTGGCGTGATTTATGTTTGATGAAAAATATTCACTGTAACACTATCCTAGTTATTGTCATCCTCAGCATAATAGGTGGTGGTGGAGCTAATAGGTGGCGAGCCTATTGCCATATTATATCGGTAACATAAATCGCAGTATATTGCTAGGTGGTAAAAGAGGAATGCTGATGCCCATTACTCATCATCGTCTTTACGCTTAGGCGCGTTGTACGACACTCTCTCTCTCAAATAATAATATGACTTCTCTCTGCAAAGGAAATAATATGTACGCCGAAATGCCAAACACTACTAGGAATGTATAATATAAAGGAGGCGCCCGTCGAAGCGGCCAGTGCTGTCGCCGGCCCATTTCGACCGCGCATTAAGCGGGCAGAAAGGTCCCGGGACGGCAAACACCGCTCGCAGGGTTAACAGACGCAGGGCTGACGCGCGCCGAATAATTTATGTTTCTGTGGCTCATCATTTTTTTAGCCCGATATCACCGCGGGGCTGTCCACTGCTGTGGTTGTCGAGAATATTCGAAAGATATAAATAAATAATAGTTATTTGTTATAAGGGAGTGCAAAGTTGCTTTTTAACCGCGTGCTCAATTTTGATGACCGAGCTAGCGAGGGAATCAAAAGAGCACAAGGTGAAAAATCTTTGCACTCGAGTGCAACACGTAACTTTTCATCCCCCCTCAGCGAGGAAATGGCAAAATACATACAAAAATTACAATAACATTATTAAAAGTTTCAGTCAATTCTATTTACACCCTGACACTTCCACACCCATCCTACCAACCACACACACACACCATCCACCCAGACACATCCACAACATCCACCCAGACGCACCCACAACATCCACCCAGACGCGCACGTACAAAGCAAATTAATAAAAAAAAGTACACCAAGAAGGTTCCGAATCTGAATTTTTAGCAGATTAAAAAGGTTGCATAATAAATTCGGCACTATAGAGGTCCAATAGGTCCAATGATGTTTTTCAAAGTGGATTTTGTGCAGACTGTGCAGTGAAAGTGGTGTTGTTTTGATGCACAAGCATCCGGGATGATGTGAAATTATGCAGAATCATTGAAAATAAGTCTTGTGATGTGTTTGATGTTGAGAATTTTAAATATTTTAATGTAAAATTAATTTCATACATTCATTTCACTCCCTCATTTATTCATATTAATATAAAATAAAAATACTAAAGACATAGCTGTATGGGCTAGACCCTTTGCCTTCCCTAAAAACAGGGAGAATTAAAAACAAATTAAAAAATATATGTTTTGTATTCACAAACAGAATGCACTTGTACACGATGTTCTAAATTCAAATTTACTTTAACCTCTCGCACTCAGATATCGAAGAGCAAAAACGGTTTTTCCGAGATGGGGGGATGAAAAATGTATTTCCTTGCACATAGAAGAAAGAAGTAAAAAACATACAAAGATACTGTAAGTAAAAGAAACAGAAAAGTACAATTGGGATATTTAAAATATCTTGATAGTTGATTTGACTTTTTTTTATTGTGACGTCAAATGTAACAAATAACGTAATTGTGTGGAAACAAATAGTAGATTATTTGTATACCAAAAGAATAAAGGAGTGTCTTATATCATCACGGGTGCAGACTTGAATAACGTAACGAAGGACTCTAAATACATTATTAAATCATAGCGAGAGATTTAAGAATAGAGTGCAGCGAGTGATTCAAGCGCACCTGTAATTTCTCACTACGTTTTCGAACTTCGTCTTCTTTCAAACCACACCTTTCTTTTATGACACTGTTGTATAGTAATCGATCGCTCCGCCTTATCCCAGCCATACTCCTCAACGCTCTCATTTCTACTGCATTTATTCTACATTAATGCTTCTTCTCCCATATGCAACTTTCACTTTCATACATTATTGAGCCTTTCTGGATTATATTAGTAGGATTATATTTATATACTAGAGTCGCGACAACCCTGACGGGTAAACATCTCGCCGAGAAATACTCATCGCGCAAATATCCCGGCGGGCGGGCAAATATCGCCCGCGTGGGGTGGCCACTCTTTTGTCTTTGGCCAGACGCGCTTAGAAATGTCTCGACTGACAGGGACCTATCTGGCGGGCGGATGATGTCTGGTTTGTTGTTGTTCGTCTTTTGTTTACTCGGTACGCTTCTCTGGGTGTTGTCGAGCGTTGCACTAATCCTGACACCGAGGCACTATGCTGCTCTGGTACCTAATAAGAGTTAGTTTTGAGAATAGAATAGATTTTAACTTATAAATGAATGAGATATAGTGAAAGGGATGGGAGTAGACGTAAATGGTTTAGGGCGATTTGCGCAGTTCAGAGTTATTAATTATAACTAGATTTAAGTGCTAACCCAAGAAGGCTATATTTTTAATTTGTCTTGCATTGCAACGCCTAGAGATAGAGTTTACCTCGGGTTAGAATTAGAAACTGTCAATTTTAAACTGCCGAAAATGAAATAAACAGATGTAATTGTGCTATGATGGGAAATAGACGTGGACATGCATACATAAATCACACCTTTCTCCCCAAAGGGGAAGGCAGAAGTATTTTAACACGTGAGTTTTAAAAAAACAGCTTATTTTAGGTCCCGGGCGTGAGCCTATTGCCGTTCACCGGCAATAGGCTCACAGATATGTCAGTAATATACAGAAAAGTCTCACATAGTATTTATAGCTTGGTAACCCTACTTGCGAGGTTTGCTCGCACGCCTGAGCATTCAGCGGCTGCTGCTGTCAAACACTCGCTTCCATGGTGACACTTTTCAACAATCGACACGCCTCTATTTTCCAAGGCGCAAAGTCTAGAATCGTGCGGACGGAACACCGCCCAGATAATTCCCTTCCACTTTCACTCCTATGTCTTGGCTTGTAGAGACGGTATTTGCGGGCTCCGTACTTTGTTTACTGAACGGGGCGTTGAGCCCTGCCAGTTCAGATTTAAGGTTGACATTTGAAGAGCTGTGCTGGCCAGGACGTGCCATCGTCTCTTTATGCTAACAGGGTGTTCCTTGCAGTTTTTGTGCGAGTTTTCTGTTGTACTCTTTGCGTTTTATGTTTACCTAGTATCTAGAGGAGAACTATTTCAGAAATACATTTCTTTTGATACCCATGTGTGGACTAAAACTAGGATGAGGAAGTCATCAGCTAATCATCAATCATGGGCATCAATCAGTGATTATCAGCATATCGTCAATCAAAATCAATGAATATGTCTGTAAGTGGCAATTATGTGCCACCCTTTGGAAGCGACACATTCTGCATGTAATCAGGGGGCAAGATAGATAGATACTTGGAGCAAAACGGATACTCAATAAAATTGAGTATCCCATCAAACAACCCACACCCCGATTTAGAGAGAGTGAGAGTAGAGTGGGGGCTGGCTGGCGCATACTACGTTATTTATTCGCTCACAAGCAACCACGGAAGATGTGTCCCAGCCGTGGGGACATTAAAGCTGATGTACCAAGAACGCAGATGCCCATTTCTCCTCGTATTGATTACATTTTTGGACGCTTTGTACGACATCCGCGGAGAACTAGGAGTGGTGTCGTATTCGGTTCTACCGTCACTAAGTGGTCAACATAATTTATTATATTCTGTGCAGACCGTATAGTATAAATATTGATTGACATTATCAGTCGCCTGATAACATTCGATATCCGACGCGATAATATTTCACTCGATTTTTATCTCGCCGTGATATTCGGCGCGGCCGCGCGCCGAACCCTCGGGATCATGGCGTAACGATGCTTGCTTAATCACTTGCCAGTGAGGGGATCGAATGAGAGTTGGCCTGGTATCGATGAGGTTGTTATCGACATTTTCAACTTTTACGTAAATTTCAGTTTATTTGCTATTTTGATTTTAATATTAACAATAAATATATGTTAGAAAAAATAGGCCGTGTGGTGACGGCAGAGTAGAATACAATTGTCACCACCCCAAATCTCTCCTGTGGGTGTCGTACAAGGCGACTAAGGATAAATCAGTGATGAGGAATGGGCAGCAGCGTTCCTCTTATACCACCTAGCAATGTACTGCGACTTTTGTGCCCGATAAATGGCAACAGGCTCGCCACCTATTACATGGGACCTAACATAATTGGCGAAATGTGGGTGCTAGTTCACCTCTGCCTACCCCTTCGGGGATATAGGCGTGATTTATGTATGTATGTATGTAGAAAAAATAGTACAAAGAATATTGTGGTTAGAAAAAGTTCGAAAAATTATAGTCTCGATGCGGGAATCGAACCTTACGCCTTGGTTGGCCGAGTGTTTTAGGCATCTGCCCGAATGCAGAGGACACGAAGAAACGAAACGTATCAAAAAATATCGAATTAAAAAAAAATGTTACGGATACTGTTCTGGGTACGGTACGTAAGGTTCCTTACCTTCGCCTCGCCGTTTCCTATTGCATTGCGCATTCGCATTGCACATTAATTAATCATTATAAATTTCATCGACACGACATCCGTATCGTCACATCACTATAGGGCCAAACTCAACGCGTGGAGCATTTAGGCGTCGCTTGGGCGGCGTCGAGACGGGTTCGAAATGACTGATTCGAGACCTTGTAGGGTGACGAGGCGACAACGCGACGTTCAGGACACGCTGGGGGTCTGACTTTGGCATCAAATTATGTTATGTATCCTACCTATATGAACCCAAAGAGGGTTGGTGTCAGGCAGACGGCCAGCTGTAAAACCTAAGCCAAAACCTTGAGTAGTATGGTTTGGAATTTTGTCATCCCAATCACTCTCTCCGGTCATCGTTCTCTCAACATGGTCCATTCCGTCTCTTTTCTATACATTCATTCATCACTTTCACGTTTACGGTGTGAGGGAGGCAGTGGGTGGCATGATGACGTCTGACCGATATAAACGGAAGAGGAAACGTAGGTACTGCACCGACCCCAATAGACTGGGAACAGGGCAGAAGAAGAAGATGAAGGAAAATTAACTTTAATTATAAGATTAAAGCGTTAGATCCTGTTGGTGCCGATTTATCCCCGAAGGGGAAGGCAAAGGTGAATTAACACCCACTTTTCGCCAATTAGGTTATTGCTAGGTGGTATAAGAGTAAAGCTGTTGCTTATTACTTATCGCCTTCTACAACACCCACTGGGAAAATTTGGGGGTGGTGACAATAGTATTCTGATCTGCAGTCACCACTCGGCCAAATTATGTCATGTATCGTGTTATATGAACTTGACTCTATAAGAAAGAAACTTATCTTTGTCTATAAAAAAAGGCAAAACATTTTCGAAATGTCCCGATGCAAAAATCGAACCCGCGTCCTCTTCGATGGACGGTTAGAGTAATTTCGGCAAGTTAACTAACGTCCTGTTGGCCGAGTGGCATAGCCATCTGCCCGGATTGCAGAGGACGAGGGTTCGATTCCCGCATCAGGACGAATAATTTTTCGGCAATTCTCTGACTTTATTGTCTTTGTAACTCAGTTAATATCCGGTCTAGAGTACAGTACTCCGCAATATGTTCCTCTACCTCTCAGCTGGGCGTTGCAATAAACAGACACCTGTTGATTTCGGGTGTACGTAGTCGTATCGCTGTATCTCCTCTCTCAAGATTCTTCTAAGACGCGGCGAATTTGCGAGTGTACCAAATATAGGTAAATCAAGCTACGAATTTATGTATTCAATAAATATTTAATTACTACCTATTAAGGCATATTCAAATAATTTACCGAATGAAAAGATAAGGTGGTGGCAAAAGAGAAACAGGACTGGAAAGTAGCAGGGTACAATAAGTTTAAATTCACTTCTGTTAACTCTTGTGGATTTTTAATCTCATCAAACTTGACAGTAGGAGCTCCTTAGCGTAGGGGATTACCGCGCTCAGCCTGCGATTGTGTAAACTAAGCAATGTTCGCTAAGATCGGATTTTGCTTCGGAAGTCATGTTAAGCCGTTGGTCCCGACTGCATCTGCAGTCGTTAATACGAGACCGCTAATCCACAGACCACACTGAGCCAACGTGGTTGGTTGTGGCACATTCTCCCTATAGGTAGGTATTCTTCCATCCGTAGGGGTGAAGGCCTGTGCCCTAACATTAATAAAGGACGGATAGTTACAATTGTATATCTGAATACGGATGTTTGGTGTCAAGATCCGCGAACACGGACACGGATCTTAACTTTCTTAGATCCTCCTATTAGTATGATAACTCACTATGATAAATGTTTGCAATATAAAGGTGCTAAATATTTGATTTAAAAAATAATCTGAACGAATGTTTTATAAATTAATAAGATAAAGGATCGGACTAAATAATAATGGATATCTCGGCATACGGATTTTTCTTATCCGAATACACGCGGATACGGTCATCCGGCACATCACTAGGTGATGATGATGACCTCTCGGTGACATACCGACAGTTTTTCTCCATCACAGTCTGCCAGTAACACCTTATTAAAGCATCCTATCTCCGCCGCAGAGCAGCACGTTCCGCGAACAGAATAAACAGATTACCGACGCGCAACTCGCATCGTAATAACCGATAAACATCTGGTTCCAGCCAGCCGCCCCCGAATTACTCGCCCGCGGGCGAATCCGACGCGGAATATCGTGCGAGATTTGTTTTGGTCTAGGGATGGGGTTGGCGGCAGGCGATAGGGGTGCGAGTTATGAGTTTGTTTCAGAAAAGAATGTAATAGAATTTTTATTTTTGAAATACAGGTGTTGGTTTACTCTACCCTATAAATTCAATAATTATTAATTCTACCCTATAAATTCAATAACTATTGTACCTAAATATTGCCGTTTGGTGATGACAGAGCAGAATACAATTGTCACCACCCCAAATCTCTTCCGCGGGTGTCGTACAAGTCGACTAAGGAATAAAACAGTGATGAGGAATGGGCAGCAGCGTTCCTCTTAAACCACCTATCAATGTATTGCGACTTTCGTGCCCGATAAATGGCAATAGCAATAAATGGCTCTTTGGGGATATACCTAGGCGTGATTTATGTGTATGTATTAAGGAAGCCCCTCTGTGGTTGAAGGTTCCAGGTGAAACTCGATTCCTTCTTCGGCCCTTGTCGTCACTTACCATCAGGTGAGATGAAGGCCAAGAGTTTCCCTAGCATTAAAAAAATACTAATAATAATTTATTCAAACGAAATGTGACAACCCTGTGAAGTCAAGCGAGGGTGGTGTGGTGTGGGCCGATTATTTTGTTCAGCCGAGCATCCGTCTCAGACAAGGCTCTGACGTTGTGCCTAAGCCGTTACTAATGATCTGTAAAGGATCGTCGAATGTCATCAAACAGCGCCGAAAGATGCAATTTTTTTAACGTCCGCCTTGGTCGAGTGTCCAGATCGCCGGCTACCGGACGATAGGTCCTTGGTTCGAATTCTATGTACAGTCAACAGCACGTCATATTCATAACAGAACTGTAAAATAGGTCTTATCGGATGTTAATCTTAACTTTTATATCGTACACGAAAGCGATACTTAATTGGCGAAAAGTGCCTAGCCTACCCCTTCGGGGATATGGGCGTGATTTATGTATTTAATTAATAAATAAAATGTCACGCCAGCCCTACAAATGGTTTTTTTTTGGTCGAGTAAGTGGTCAGTGTCATTAAAAAGGGCCGAAAGACATCCTCGCGATGTCATCAAATTTAAATTGCCGGTGACTTGAGTCGTTCGCGGAATGCGTCGCAAAATTGACGGCCTGCCACGTCAATTAGGTATCAACTCTGAGAAGATAGTACACGGAGATGCAGTATGACACTTCAAACAGTAATTCTTTTCCATAATAATAATAACATTTATCGCTAGGAGGAGCACGCTAGCGCAGTGGAATAGTGCGCTTGGCCTGCGATTGCTTAAACTAAGCAATATTCGCTAAGGCCGGTCATTGGATGGGTGACCAAAAATTTATTATTTCGAGTTCCTCCGTGCTTCGGAAGGCACGTTAAGCCGGTGGTCCCGGCTGCATCTGCAGTCGTTAATACCCACCAACCCGCACTGGGCCAGCGTGGTGGGGTATGGCCCAATCTCCCTATATTCTTCCATCCATAGGGAAGGCCCGTGCCCCAGCAGTGGGGAATTAAAGGGCTGGTGATGATGATGATGATGAATAACATTTATGGCGTAGTTTTTAACGCGCTCTACCTGCGATTGCGGGAACTTGTGGTGCTTCTACACGGTGCAAGTAGCTGGAGCAAGTAAAGTCGCGAGCTATTTGCGCAAGCAGCATGCTCAAGTTAGTTGATCAGTGCATAAACAAAGGCGCGGGCTACTTGCGCAAGTCACTTGGTGAAGCTATATGTGCATACTGCCAGTTGTTCATGCTGTTCACTAATTCCAGTCGTAGAATGGTAGGTCTAATTTATTACCTATCTCGAGCTGTGATGGGATCCCGTAAACCTACACTTGGGTCACAAGTCCCAGGCGCTGCTACTGACTCCCCTCTCTGCCACGCTACGGGCCCGGCACCCGCACGGTGAATCCATGGAATGCTAAGGAATCGTCCTAATAGAACGCGGTTGCGCGAGTAAGCGACGCGACCATCGCGTGTACGCGTACAAACATTTGAGTCGCACGGCTGCGTGGTGCGTTTGTCAGTTAGAATTAGGACACCTATTCGAGGTCAATAGGTTGATCGCGCGTTCGTACGAAAAAAATTCGCACGAACCTGCAATCGCGTTCTGTTAGGACGTCGCCTTAGAGTTTTCGTCGCTACCGCTCTTGTTCTACTGGCGCAACTACACTGTGATTGGTAGCGGCTGATTACCGCCGGCCTGCCGGGCAATTACCGCGGCCGGGTCGCTGTAATCACGCCGCCCCCGTCCTTATCTTTATCTCTGCATTAACTTATCTACGGTAATTTGTAAACAAAGGCATAGCTTTGTTAAGAATTAGGGAAATAACTGTTTGACCACCACTTCCAGGCCCACACCAACCTTGGCATTTTAAAGTCATGAATGGTATATGTACTGTAACATAAAGCTTGGAAATTACGGTAATAAATTGTCACATGATAAAAAAATAATTGATTTTTATCAATAGTTGGTTCAAGTGCTGTTGCTATCTAACTGCCGCACTCAGAGACGTCATTTAACTTTAATGAGTATTTAATGTCAAAAATTTTCATTCAAATCTAGACCATAGACCCGGCAAGAATAGCGACTAGTTTGGAATTGTCATTTTTTGACGTTAACTACACATTAACGTTATTTGACGTCTCTGAGTGCGGCAGTAAGTCTTATTTTAAACTATTGTTTACACACTGATGTAGGCAGACGTGTATTTTGTATTAGGTACAATTTCATCAACTGTATTAATTAAGTCCCATTTTAATAGAGGGTGAGCCTCTTGTCTTCTGCCAGGGTTTGTTGCTGTATTACCAACCACGACATAATGTGCCCGATGGATGGCAATAGGCTCGCCACCTATTACGTGGGACCTCACTTAACTGGGTAAAAGTGGGTGTTTAATACACCTCTCCCTACCCATTCGGGGATACAGGCTTGATTTATATATATACTTAAAAAAGTCAACGGTATGTTTGCCAACATGAAAATCACATCGAGTTATTTTTAAGTTCTTGTCTGCGAATGCCCTTAGGCTTAATGCGAGCGTGCGCGGGCTGGCACAGTCCGCTCTCTGATTACCGTGGCTCGGGCCTGGCAATTACCCCCTGGTAATTACCGACGTGGCTACCGCCGTTTTTTGCCGGCAGAGGCCGTCATTACCGAAGTCTACCCAGTATTAATTTTGCACTAGCCGGCTACATAGAGAAACTAACGGATAACAAACAATAAATTTAACTTAAAATTGTCTACTCATAATTATTGGTTTTCATAAAATATACTTATGCATTATAAGTTAAATAAGCAGCGCAGTATGAAATTGAATTGTGTTCGTTTTCAAATCACAGAATTTTGATATTCTTTTTTATGATTTGTTTGTAGTAGGAATAAACCTTGGAAAAATATTACAAATTTAAAAAGTTTAGGTACATCAGGTTAGAAATCTCAAATTATTTAATTAATTAGGTACCTACTACCTACCTACCATTTATTATTATAGCGTATAGCGTATAGTGTAGCGCCATCTATACAGAAAGCAAAGCGCTAATACCAAAACTTGCTTTATAAAGCATAGTACGTATGTTTTCCTCTGCCCGCCATCTGCCGGCGAGTAGCAGAGTTTAGCGAAAATGTTTATCTAAGTTTTGTTGTTTTTATGAAAAACTAAATTGTTTTTTCTTATTGTTACAGAATGCACCAAATCAAGAGCCTGTTTATAGGAAAGTGGCCATCGTAGAGAACTTCTTTGATGTCATTTATACGGTGCATGTAGAACTTGAAGGAAGGCCTGGAAAGCATGCGGGGCAGAAAAGAACTTATCGCACTGTGAGTTATTTGATGTCTGACTAATTTTAATATGCAACAATTTTTTATTTTATTTTTATAACTGAGTTTGCTTATTATTGAAATTATTTTTTTTGTTTTGTCTCCAACCTACTGTGAGAGCGCCATCTAGTTTTATGTCATTTCAACATTGAGTAGCATTAGGAACGTATCGTTACTCTGCTAAAGAGCTTTTGTTACTAGAGGGCGTTACTGATATTCTGAAGTTCTGAACTTCACAATGTCTTCAATAAGTACCTAGGTAGGTACCTACCTAGGTAGGTATGTATTGTTTTTGGTGATTTTAAGACAAAGTAAAACTGCCTATCCAATTAAAATTATACGGAATGGCGGATCCTTTGAGTAGATAGAGCCACAATCTCACAACTTAATAATATAAATTTATGCTCTAAAACCAAACTTGTAATGTTACGTAAATTTAAAACTTGTTCGTAGATTTGTTATGTATAGAAATGTTTACATTTTCTGAATATATAATAATAACAACATACATAGGTACAAGTCGGTAGTTTGTAGTGTGTATAGTTTGTAGTTTGACGCAATGCGGCTCATGTCCACTGCCATATTATAAATATTTTCTGGGACAATTTTCAATGAGCTTAGAGGCTACAAGGGTGACATAACATTTTAATGATATGGGGCCTTTTGGTAATGTACATTACCTTAGATACCCATACCCATACCCTTAGATTATACTCTACCTATCTGACGGACATAATTTTAATATAATTATGTATATAAATGTTGAAAATATACTACATAACAATATACACAACCATGACTCGGAAACAAACATTTGTGGTCATCACAAAGTTTGCTCCTACCAAGATTCGAATCCGGGACCTTTTGGCCAATACCCAGCAATCTAAGCATTCGACCAAGGCGGCCGTCGAAGGCGGAAATCTACACCAGTTAATGGCATTTGACTGTACATTAAGGTTGGAAATAAGAGGATTAATATTTTATTAATCTTATTAATATCACGTTCTTCGCCAGCTAACAGTTAAGGGCAAGAACAACCAACGAAACACGAAACCAGATAAATCAACGATTCCAATTTAAGGCCGCAGCAATAAGTTACTTTCTTCGCAGCTTATCTGGTAATCACGGATGTTTTCGCCAACAGATCACGGAGACGTACGCGTTCCTGCCGCGGGAGGCTGTCACGCGCTTCCTGACCGGATGCGCGGAGTGCGCGCGGCGCCCGCGCAGTACCTCCCCCCCGCCGCTGCCCACGCCGTCCCCATCCCCCACCAGGCACCCCCCTTACCACCCCTTTCTCCCCCACTGCGCGCCGGACTACACCCGCAACTGGGAATCCGAAATTGACGCTCAGCACTTCTACGAGCCGAAATTCGATTACGAAGTCCAACCACTGAAGAAAGTAGACAGCCCGAAGCAAGTTGACGAAGAAGAACCCACCTACATTGAACTGACTTCCAAAAAGACCGCCAATTTTGATAACGCACCGCTATTTAATAGAACTTCCCCAGTAGAACCACCGTTCAGAGAAGTGGAACCAGTCCGGACGGACCCTGAGATAGACAAGGATGAAAGCAGCCTAATAGACGTGGAAGACGTCAAATCTGACAGTCCTGTTCTTCTGACATTGCATAGGGAAGAAGATAAAAAGAAGACCAAGGACGACGCGGAGTCCGAAAGTACCAGGGCGCCAGAAACCGCGGGAGCTAACGAAAAGACTGAACCCAAGAAAGAGAAGAAGTACAACCCTTTGGACGTTGCCAATTTGACGTCGAAAGACCCGCCCAAATCTAGATCGCCGCCCAGAAAGAAATTGCTGCCCTCGAGTATAGAGTATCCGAACGCATTTGGGCGGGTGGCTAAGCCTTGGAGGCCTGATGGGGGCATGTTTTATGGTGACGACGTGGACTACAGCGTGCCCATTACGACTGCTTATTTGAAACATATGAGGAGTATGGCTTACCAGGAGCGGTTGGAGCTCGCAGCTAAGGTAGGTGGAACATAGCTTTTTCCTAATTCGTATTTATATTTACCATTACCAAGTAATTGTCACCTCTGACAGGTGTGTTAATCCCTAAAAATTAATGTGACTACATTGCAAAGTATTGACTACCCCATCCAGTGCAAAGTATTGACAACATTGTAAAATGATGATACAAAAAATACCACAAGTGTTATCACCGACATGCAAATTGGTTAACCTTGCACAAAATGGAGGATCTAACCTCTAAGTAAATCATCGAGCCATCCACTCCCTTAATTAATTCATATCATCCATCACACTGGAAAGGTGTAAGTGACCACTGGAAAGGTGCTGGTGACAAGGTGTATATTTCAGTTCATGTGATTGGTGAGTTATAGGATTGTGTCTATTTCAAAATTTGTTGAGAGAGAGATTATGAAAACTGACAGCCACATTCGACCACGAGAATTAATTAGCACGCTACGATTCCAATCCAAATAGTTGTCCATGGGTCCGAAGCGCCCCACAGCACCCTTGGACATGAAAAGCATTCCACAACTTCTGCCGAGAATAATTTTGAACAAATCCAAAACTGAACAAACGTATGATTTTGCGGCTTGGGTGCCGCGGAGCCCTAGCCTAAACTTGTTCGGCGTAAAGCTGCGGTGGTCGCTTCGACCCGCAAACCGGCCTTTGTGTAGCTCTAACCCTAGCTGCGACGGGCTCCGTGATTTTGTCTAAGTTTAAGGGGTGCGGGATACCCGGGCTCAATAAAGTTGAAGCAAAAATGGCTGACTGTTTAATTGTTAGCCCCGACTGTGTTAGCAGACAAAAGTATATTTTATAGGTGTATCTGTATTAATATATTAATAATATAAAGCTGAACAGTTTGTTTGTATGAACGAACGCGTTAATCTCAGGAACTACTGATTCAAATTGACAAATTATTTTTGTGAAAAAAAAAAGTATCAGTTAAATACACACGCTACTTAACCATTTCTGAGGGTGAAGTGTTATTGTTGTCAGACTAGTCTTAAAAAAGCTTAGGCCTCTGCGAGACCTTTTGACAATGACAATGAACCAAGATCTTGAATAGGTCTACCCTAAAGGACTAAAAGTCTTTATAGGCTTTAAGCCTGTCAACTACCTCAATTCGAGTCTAGCCTTCTAAAATAGACTAAAAAGCCTATAGTTCTTGGATACATTAATATCTAATGTGTCTTACAAAAAATCGTTTCTGTAAAATCTTCTCAAAGATCACAATTAATATTTATTTTTTCATTATACATTGTTTTCTGCAAAAAAGATGTGATATGTGAATTCTACTTATTATTATGATAATCTACTATTAACCCCGGTCGTAGGGCACATAGATGATTGGAAGAAAGAAGGGACAATGGGGCACGGGCGGCACGACACATCTGCCGCACTCAGAGACGTTAAATAACTTTAATGAGTACTTAATGTCAAAAAATCTCATTTAAATTTAGACCCGGCAAAAATAGCGACTAGTTTTGAATTGTCATTTTTTGACATTAAGTACTCACTCATTAACGTTATTTGACGTCTCTGAGTGCGGCAGAATGCGGCACGGTTAAGAGTAACATTATAATTACATACCGTTGCGGATTTTTTAGAAAAACAAAACTTTTTTGTAAGTGCTTCTCAATGATGATTGACTGGTGATCACTTTTAAGCGCCTCCGAAACGGTCAAGCGGCTTCGTGGCAAGCTCGTTCACTTTCGGTGTGTTTCATTCTGTTGCTAGGTCAAACAGATCTTTTTTATGTCTGTTTGATTTGTTTGTCATAAAAAAGATCTGATTTACCTAGTAACATTACGAAAACGAACGAGCTTGACGCAAAGCCACTGGATCCTTTCGGAGGCGCAACATATTATTTTGACTTAATGAAACTCTTCGATCATCCATATAGGTACATTCGGATAACTTTTAAATAAATGTTAATTGGTTAAAATATAAAATTTCCCAGTCTTAATAATTGTACTGGTAAATTATTTTTAAAAGGATCCATTGAAGGTTTTACGAGATTATCCATACGATGTAAAGGCTCTTTATATTTTGACACTGCTTTGATTCTGATACTGTTGTATATTTGTATACATGTAGGTCAGTTAACTTATTACGTCCAAACAATAATTATTTTTAATCTAGCCCTCTATCTATTTCATACGTGATGGGTATTTGACGCGACAAGGAATATATAGATACCGGGAGGTATTCTTTTATCTATTCCAAGCAAACACCCGAATATAAATCTACACGTACCAGGGTGGCAGGATTTATAGGCGTCACAGGGCACCTGACGTAACCCTGTAACGCTCGCGTCCCACTTGTTCCCGGATCGTCCGATTGATTCCGCCGAATGTGCCCGTACAAAGGACCGCAGAGCGTCATGCTATAATCGGGCGGCGCATCTTTTCTAACTCATTTTTCTCGCTCAAGGCGGGTGGGGTCTCATCAGGGGGGCACTACACACCCCCATAAGACAAGACACAAAAACGGTGCCCGCCGCAGAAGCGGGTAACTACGTTTTCCGATGACGGCTTTTTCGGTTTTGCGTCTTACGGAAAATTCAGGGAAACTAAGTCAGCCTTAAAACAATTTTTGGATTAAATTACTGCGATCTGCCTGTTTTCATCCCAGCGTGTTGAAAAGAAAAAAAATGACCGAAAGAGACGAATAAATACTGAACTTAAGGTGTAATAAAACTGTTTTAGTTCTTGGAAGTAAAGGGGTTTAATTTTTGAATGTATTCCTTGTCGCAATGGAGTTTTTTAACGTAGCGTTTTTGTGTTGTGCTCGGGGATAGGGCTTTATACGTCTGTAAACACAAATAATTCATCTTCTACCATTTTTTTAACGAACATTTATAGATATTGTCCTATTTTTATGTATCTCTGTAATCTGGTTTGTCTGGTATTATATACTGAATAAAATTTCAAATTTTTCGTTTTATATAGGTATTTGTTTTATAACGCACAGCATCGGTGTCGGTCTCTCAGAATAAAACTTATCAATACAAGGTGTAACAGAGAGGTGCAGTCATATTTAAAGCGGTTATTCAGGCCATCAAACTGAACAACTTTCGCTAAGGGACCAAAATCGAAATCTCAGAACAAATAAACACTCCCCCATACAAACTGATGTCAGCTGGTTCTCGGTTTAGTATGGGAAGTGATTTTTTTTTCTGATATTTCGATTTTGGTCCCTTAGCGAAAGTTGTTCAGTTTAATGGTCTGAATAACCCCTTTAAATAAGACTGCACCTCTCTGTTACACCCAGTATAATATTCTGTTCTATACTAGCTATCATAATTTTCGTGCGTTAATGTTATTGTTAATAAAAAATATATATATTATATTAGTTTCTCATAAAGTAGCTTTCTAATGGCAAAAGAAATTCTCAAATCGGCTTAAGGGTTTAGGCGTAAAAGCGTTTCAAACAAAAAAACTCACTTTCGCATTTATAATATTAGTTAGTTAAGATTTTTATTTAACGGAATTAAACTTTATACACGTAGCTCAGCCACAAACAACTATCCCCATGCCCATTCCTAAGCGACTGCCGTCAAGCGGCACAGCGAGTGACCATCAAAAAGCTCATGTTCAACCTTTTCCGTGAGGCGCCACTCTAAGGGTCAGTCGTACCCGTCCGTAAGAGGGTATCGTCCCTACGACCCCCGAATGTGGCCCCCTCCCATCGCAGTGCGACTTGTAAGATTGATTGGGGCTCCTTCAGTCCATTGCCGGCCCCCCTTGTGGGATATTCGACCCACCCCCCCTTTTTTCTCTAGCTGCCGTCCGGAGCTAAAGCCGCTGGATGTGGTAATTGTTATGTCACGCGTGTGCACTATCTAGGATTCGGGTTTGTTTTCTTTTTAACCGACTGCGAAAAAGGAGGAGGTTCTATGTTCCCCTGGTACGATTTTTTTAAAAGTTATTAGATGACCCTGTAAAAGTTGTTTTTTCTTCATCACTTATGGATAAAAAAAGCCCACTCTCAGACCTATTATACACTATACACAAAAAAAATCATAAAAATCTGTCAATCCGTCTCCTAGGGGTTCGATAATAAACACTGACACGATATTTTTATATATCAGATTTTTGTTCGCTTTGTTTACAACTCATTTTCGTTATTTATAACAATACAATTTTTGGGTCATTATAAAGTACCATTACCTATATTTACGTCGACGACGAATATATCTATTGTTGAACGGTACGCTGGCTATCAAGTCAAGAGGTTCCGGGTTCGATTCTGGTACGGGACAATATTTGTGTGATGAATAGGGACATTTGTTCTCGATTCATGGTTGTTTATGTAGTATATTATTTAAATATAGATATATAACTTGTTCAATTTTTAATTTATTGCTTTAACGGCTTGAAATAACCTCCTCATCAAAGTACGTATAGAAGGATCAGGAGGAGCGATCTTATTAATTTTAATCGAGAATTGTTAGCATCTACTTATGGAATTAGCCTGCTGACCCTATTATAGTTTGTTCTAAACTTTAATCGTGCTTTGTGGTGATGACGACCAGAATACAATTGTCACCACCCCCATCTCTTCCGTGGGTGTCCTGCAAGGTGGCTAAGGGTAAAGGAAGCGATGAGTAATGGGCAGCAGCGTTACTCTCATACCATCTATCAATAAACTACGATTTACGTGCCCGTTAGATGACGGTAGGGGTAGGCAGAGGTGGATTAACCCCCACGTTTTGCCAAATGCTAGTCAACAATAGGTGGCGAGCCTATTGTCATTTATCGGGCACGTAAACCAGTATTGGATTAATATGATTATATAATTGATAGGCGGTATAAGAGGAACGCTGCTTCCCATTACTCATCTCTCATCTTAATCCTTAGTAGCCTTGTACGACACCCGGAGTGATTGGGGCTGGGTATTTAACTCTGCCGTCACCACACGGCGCGATTTATCTATGTAATTTAGGGCCTTTTTCACAATCGACGGGTAAGTTCTGGATGGCTTACTTGGCAGTTCAATTGACACATATTTCATATTAAAAGTGTCAAATGATCTGCCAAGTAAGCTATTCAGAACTTACCCGTCAATTGTGAAATAAGCCGTTAGTGTATGTAATTTAATTTAAACCCTGGACCTTCAGAACTGCATCGCGGCGGCGACAGTGACACCGTTACAGCACTCTTATTTGCACAACGGCACCTAATCAACGCAGTGCCCAACAATGGCACTTAATCCCAGCCCCTGGCTCATCCAGGCACGCGGGCATGCCCCCCTTTCTCGGGCGGGGCAGTTAATAACACAGCAGGCTGTTTTATTCGCCTGCCGCCACTTGCCGCGTGCGACCGCTTTGATGTCAGAGATTAGGCGACGGTTCGGCTCTGCCCGGCTAGTTATTGTGGACAGTGCGAATCGCAAAGAAATGTGTGGTCAGAAAAAAAAGAAGTGCGAAAAGCTATGGTCTAGATGTGGCAATCGAACAGGCGTGTTCTGCATTCCGGGTGCCTATGCCTCTAACACTCGGCTAACCAAGACGCTCTTTCGCGTCTCAAAAGGATGGGTTCGATTCCCAAAGTCGAAACTTAAATTTTTCGAACGTTTTCTAACAACATATTTCCTTTTCTGATCATTTTACTTATATTTATACAATAATGTTCAAATAAAAATCAAAATAATGACAATGCGAATGTGTGATGCCGATTTTTCTTTTGTTTCGGGGCAGCTCGATAGCGCAGTGACTGGGGGTGGCCTGCGATTTTATTTTAAAAAAAATTTTTAGAAAAAAGATTTTTACAAAAATCACACATAATTTTACGGTACTGACCAAAAGGCTGATACAAAATAATGGAATGTTTTGGTTTGGTAAGAGAACATAACAAAACAACATTGCAACAAAACAACCAAATCACTTTGCATAAACCAATTAGCTGCGTAGCCTAATGACCTTGAACTGTTTAAAATCTAATCTCTCGTCCCCCTGTGATCGATTCAGCGTTTTAATAACAGAGGGTCTCCCGTTCTGCATTCGCAGAGGGTCCATTTCGACACAACCGATATCGTCCTTTGCCGTCTACGTTTTTAAGTTGAATTTGGTAATTACACTTTTCATTTCTGCTGGGTTGTCAGAAAATAACCTACCAGCAGTATTCATATTAATAATTTGAATTTTATGCCGTAAGTAACAAGGTTAAGGGTTGCATAACTATGGCGTCATATTGGAGTGTGAATCCATGCTCGTTCGATTGTTTTTTTTATTGACTTAGAAAACAGTGTTACGCAATACATTATGAATTTATACTTTCATGGTCACACATATTGGACAAGCCTTCGCTATGGATGGAAGAATATGATGAGAATGAGGTCATTAATCCACCACGCTGGCCCAGTAAGGATTGGTGGGTATTAACGACTGCAGATGCAGCTGGGAACAACGGCTTAACGTGCCTTCCCAAGCTCAAAAGAACTCGAGATAATAAATGAATGAGCGGCCATTGCTTAGTTTTCGCAATAGCCGAGCGTGGTATGTTTAACTGCCGCACTCAGAGACGTCAATTAATTTTAATGAGTTTTTAATGTCAAAAATTTTCATTCAAATCTAGACCATAGACCCGACAAGAATAGCGATTAGTTTTGAATTGTCATTTTTTGACAGTAAGTACCCGTTAACGTTATTTGACGTCTCTGAGTGCGGCAGTAAAAGACTCTTACTGCCGTACTCAGAGACATCAAATAACTTTAATGAGTATTTAATGTCGAAAATTTTCCTTTAAATCTAGACCATAGACCCGGCAAGAATAGCGACTGGTTTTGAATTGTCATTTTTCGACGTTAAGTACTCATTAACGTTATTTGACGTCTCTGAGTGCAACAGTTAATTTGCAATTAAGACTTTAGAAGAATTAAATTACATTCATAAATTACTAATTTCTTACATAAATATTTTTATCAAAAAAATCTACCACAGGCATGTATCTATAAAACGCAAGTCTGTATCTATAAAAAATGTGTAAAGGCATCAACGCTCGTTGTATGTGTTGTTATGTTTTCGGTTAGAGCAAAAAATTAAGGCCAAAATTTAAAAGCAATTCGTTTTTTTAACTTTATCGACGAGCAAAGTAACTTCTTTGACGCACTGTCCCACATTGTAAGCAACCTAGAAATAGTGCACATTTTCAATCCCATTCATTCTCTAAATAAGCAGGTAGGTAGTTTGTTTTTCTCCATTGCGTGTAGACACCTCGCGTTCCCTAGTTACTAGGCGCTCATGCCGAGCGAGGAGGTGGGTGGGTCGAGGGTGACCAGTTTTCGGTAGCGATAGTCAGGGGATTTACTTGTTTATTTATATGTTTACAAAGGTTTTCTCGTGTTTTGCAAATTGTGAAATTATTTGTGTACTTTCGTGCCACATGGCTTCCTCTTAGGGTGATAAAAGTGATAATATACTTATATTGAGTATTATTCTATTTAGATACAAGTTGCGCCTCGCAGGCTTACTTGCCGCAAAAATCACGTATTTATACATTACTAGTGGTCGCTCGCGGCTTCGCTCCCGTTAATATCGGTTATTATAGCATGCCTCGATAAGTGGACTATCCAAAACAAAAAAAAAACAATTTCCTGAGATTAGCGCGTTCAAACAAACAAACAAACTCTTCAGCTTTAAAATATTAGTATATATACATTATGTGTCCTTCTCTCCATTACACCGTGTCACTAATAGGACTCCCCCAGATCAGTGACACAATGAATGTTAATCACATACTAACATAAAGCATGGATATTATCTCTGACATAAAGTATTGGTGATTGGTTGTTAAGATATGAATTTTCGTAATCTTAATGAAATCTTCATCTTTAATAATATATTTCAATTTGTATATTAAGGTTGAAATAGCGACAGGTTACAACAACTACATCTGACCCAACAATGGCAATAAACTTAAAAGGACACTACAAGTCTGTTATAAGACCTCTCGTCATGTATGGATCAGAATGTTGGGCTATGAAAAATTAAAGAAAATTGCATGTGCGGTGTGAGAAAACTGTTATCAGATAAGGAATGGGTACGTAAGAGGGAGTCTGAAAGAGGCGCCAGTGTTTAATTTGACGTTTAGCTTGATGTCAAAGTAGAGAAAGACTACTGAAAAGATAGATGGATTGTGTAAGATAATGGAGGTGATGGGTGTGAATGCGGACATGACGAGTGACAGAAGAGATTGCAATTAGGATGGGATTAGGGCAGGGTAATGATGATGACGACCATATAATTAAACAATAATGAACTTAAATTTCATGATTCATGAAAGAACGGATAGTTTTAAGTATAGTTTTTATACCGGAAAGAATGACAAAGGGAAGTGAAGCAAATTCTCACACTTTATGCAATTGTACTACTACTAAAAAACCGTGACTGTAGGTACTTAATGTAATCAATAACCAACAGTTTTCTTAGTTGTAAATAGAAAACAGTTGCGTACTACATAACTAGTATTACTCTCCTAGTACATGTGTGGATTTACAGCGGCGCCCTGCAGGCGGCAAGCAGCCGACTAATTCCCTTAAAATTCTCCGTTGGCTCTGCCCGCCTGGTGGCGACGGTAAGTAGGGTAAATGACAACGGGGTGTTCCACCCCCATTGCAAGGGTTTATTTGTGAGTTTCACCCCCTTGGCACAGGCAAAGCACGCTCTACTAGGAATTCTGAAAGGTAATCCACGTTTTAAATGAAACATTTCATATGAAATCGCTTTGAGTCGCGAATCGAACTCGTCCGTTTTTGCATCATCAGGTGAAGGTGTTTTAAATAATAGATTACAAACATTGAACGTTAATAATTATTATGGATGTGTACCACGGAAATATTAACATGAATTATGCACAGCTTATGCTATACATATTTTTGAATCTTGTTACCTATTCGTCCGATGACAGGCACACAAATAGTACACGAGATTGTGTTTTTATATAGTTTTGGGAACAAAAGTCAGGACTGAAAACGTGTTGTTCTTTGTAGAACCAACAGCATATCACACTATACAAATCTGTCAAACATCTCCAAACGATTGTCAAGTTTAGCGATTAAACATAAAGGATACAGTTGATTGCAAATATTTGACCAAATGTAACCTGACCAGTTGTTGACTGTACATTCCTATCTGTATCGGGCCCACTCGTATTTCAAATCTTATGTCAATGTGTGTATTATAAAACCGGCACGTCTACTGTAAATCACGTGTTGATGGTCTCCGAGATGGGGCCCTGACCGTACTTAGGTATCACTTTACCGCGGTCAATTTTCATTGAAATATGCGATATTATGTTTAAAGCGTTTCTTTATCGCCCGACATTGAGATTATTCTAGGTCCATGCATGGACGTATTGCGTCGAATCTTTTTATGCGTAAGTCTGTTATCATCATCACCATCACCAGTCTTTTAATGTGGAGGGAGCTTTCCCACTGCTGGGCAACGGGCCTTCCCTATGGATGGAAGAATATAGGGCGATTGGGCCATAATCCACTACGTGCGGATTAGTAGGTATTAATGACTGCAGATGAAGTCGGGACCAACGACTTAACGTGCCTTCCGAAGCACAGAGGAACTCGAGATGATAAATTTTTGGTCACCAATCCAAGGACCACTATGACCAGCCTTTGCGAAAATTATAGCCAATTATAATGTCGACTATTTGGAACACACATTTTTTCAACGCCTGATTTTAACGGCCTGATCATCACCGCTCTATCATATTACCGGTTTTATATGACGGCGTATTTATATAGCACACAAAGGGACAGGCATTGGATGTTAATCAATGCACTGACGGTAGGTCCGTCGGCCGTTACTCTTATAAAATTCTGATTTGTTTTTTAAGAATACTTAAGCCTAGTACTTATTTAATAAATTTCCTCAACCTGGTAATTTGCTGAAACAAAACTAAACCGTAAACTTACGTAGGTATTAAAAACGAAAAGGAAGGCTTTACCATAAATGTTTTAGGGGTACGTAAATCATTACGAACTCGGTAGGTAGCTACGCGCGCCTGCCAAGATGTACTTACATCGAGGTATCATTGTAATCTGATGGACGCGGCACTAATATCCATTTTTATTGGATAGACAAAATTAAATTCCAAGAAGTGTACCTACAGTACATATTTACATCTCCTCTTGATCGTACAAACAAATGCCTGAACTAATTACAATGATTTGAACTTGTGCTAATCAGGCAAGTTCACCAACACGTAAATCGAGCGATTAAAAGATAACTGCCAGATTTTGACAGTTCTTCCATATGATAAAATGTCAAAACCCGACGGTTAAATAATAATCGCCTGTTTTAGTGTTGGTGAACTCCAGCCTAGACAACATACATACATACATAAATCACGACTATTTATTCTCGCAGAGGCAGGCAGAGGTGAATAACACCCACGTTTCGCCAATCATGTAAGGTCCTATGTAATAGGAGGTGAGCCTATTGCCATCTGTCATGCATTTAAATTGCAGTATGTGTATAAGAAGAATAAGACGGACGATGCTGCCCATTACTCATCCCTGTTTTTACCCTTAGGATGGAGTTTACCAACATACAAACAGGCGATTATGATATAAACGACGGTTTTTTACATTTTACCATATGAAAGAACTGTCGAAAACTGACGGCCATCTTTTAATTGCTTGTTTTACGTGTTGGTGAACTTGGGCCTTAGGCTGGAGTACACCAAAGAAGGTTACAAAAGTCACAAAAGATAAATATTAGGAAAAATAGTACTGTTTTTGTAAAATGTTACTATTATTTTGCTAGTTAATGCTTAAAATAAAAACTTTGAAAAAACATAGTTTATTTCGGACAATTTAAACTGTTATATATAATAAACTGGGAATGTCACCTATACTGAATTTGCCTTATCCACCCAATAAATGATTCTGCTTCCTTGATCCATGGCGGTATCGCGCGGAGCGCTACGGGAGCCGGCACTCGGCCTCATATAATCTCCCCCTAACCGCGCTGCCTTGCCGTTTATGTTACCCTGGTACTTCGTCATTTAATTAACGCATAATATTAATTTTCACTAATTTGATTCTTTTCGTCCTTTGTCTTTGTTTTGGGTAATTTAGAAAAAGGACTTGTCTGTTTTTCTTTCAGCAATTATTTAATAATGTTCAAATGGCCGTGTGGTGACGTCAGAGCACAAATTGTCACCACCCCCAATCTCTCCCGCGGCGTGGGTGTGTCGTACAGGGACTAAGGGTTTATGCAGCGATGAGTAATAATCAATGGGTAGCAGAGTTTTATGTGTACCACTTAGCAATATACTGCGATTTACCTGCCCGATAGATAGCTTCTGCATGAGCCCTAACATAATTAGCAAAATGTGGGTGTTGATTCATCTACCACCGACCCGCTTAGGTGATAAATAGGCGTGATTAAGTATGTATTTAAAATGATTAACGCCAGTTCCCAATATTTTATTCACAGTAGAAGTTAGACGTTAGTACTACAGATTCGTAGATAGATCGTAATATTATAACAAAAAATGCCAGGCAACTAAACTTAAGAGCCCTATGAAAAATCTCACAGAACACTGTACTCCTAGCGGTTCAGACGGCCGATGCATCGCATTTCGTAGTAATTTTGACGTTATATATTTCATCGGTTTTATTGAAATAGGATAGTAAATTTCTTGCTTTAAAATTATAAAATATTTATTCCTCATGCTCAAAAATGTTATCGTAGAAAGGAGATATGACACGGATAACTTAACGAACATGTAGTAGTATGTAGTTCAATTCATGGAGCGCAAAAAAGCACATTTTATAAAATTCTTTCTCTACAATTTAGGGTTTATTAAAAAGTAAAGCAAAATTTACAAAAACCGAGGCCGCTACGTAATATGCCAATATCTATTCTACACTATTCACTAAGTCAAAATTGTCAATGTATTTTTGTTTCTGAGATCATGAACGCCAAAATTTGCCATTTTACGTAAAAATCAGTCAAAATGTAATAGTTCTTAAGTAAGCTAACTTTTAACTGTAGATAGAATATTGGGCCCCGCCGTAAAACCAGTCCGATAAATTCTTAAATAATCAAAATGAAATCCGTCGTGATACATTAGAGACGTATATGACAGCAGATTGTTTATTTATCAAAACAATACGATATCAGACGAATAATATTTATGTAGGACTGAAAAATAGCTGTTTATGTGCGTGACATAACATAGAATAGATGTGCCATGTCGTAGAGACTTGAAACTTCGAAATAGCCTTCGCTACCTAAGACTACACTAATATTCCATCTCATATCTCCACTTCTCCCGGGATTAACTCCGTGACCATAGTACATCAGCGTTTCTCGCCGCAAATTCACATAATCGTTTGTTCCAACTTGTAATAATAAACCTCGTATAGTATTAGTTTTGGGCACATATAATTTGCAGGACAACAATAGTATTGAAAGGGATTCGCTCTAAAAGTTTTGGTGCGTGCTTGTTTGGTGTGACCTCCAGTGTATTGGTACTTGCTATGAAATTTTTAAGGAGTTTGTGAGATTCAAACTTTGGGCTAAATGAAATAACCAACGGATATTTGAAATGGGACCTTATTGTAAACAAAATATTGCTTTCCTTAAAATTATTTATGCATATTTTTTTGTTTATAGATAATCATGTTCTATAATAACGATAATGACGTAATTGACGAGTACATTATTTTGGTAAGCTGCTTATTTTTTATGTATTAAATAAAGGAGTAGCATTTTTAGTAAGACGGCGACTACAAGAAAACACTGTTAAAAGTAATATTAACATAATATAAGATTCGGTTAATTGTGATTTTATTTAACCATATTAACATTGATCATATTGTTATAAGACCTCTTCAATTGTCACTAAAGATCATTCTTGTGAAAGGAAAAATAAAAAAAGCATTTGTCTTAATCTATCAACTCTATGGGTCTTGCTGTCCGGTCCCTCAGTTTGATAGACGTGGCTACGGAACTTTTTCTAGGGACGCCCCCCTAAGGCACAAGGGGGACAGGGTGGGTTTTCTATTAAATAATCATTTCGGACTCGTCGTGTAGGTGCGCCCGTTATTAACTCTTACAAATTAGTCCTTCGCGTATGGGCCCCTGGTCGATTTTTTACTTTCGTATTGTTTACTTTCGGAAGTTACGGGTACTACTTATTAATTAGTAAATTAAAGCAAGTTAATAAATAGGAAACATCTTGAGATGGGACAAATGGAGAAATGGATTTAATAGATATTAAATTTCGACTTAATGACGTCTACTTCTGACCTCCTCTGTGAGCAGACAATAGCCTGACTGCAATTATAAATTTGTAAACTAACTTTCTTCCCCCATGGTACCCGTTTTAGGCAGTATACCAGCTTTGGGGAGCCTTCTACTATAATCAATATAATGTTTTCATTTTTAATTGCAATTAAAACTAGAAGAATATTAATGTAATAATTATTGTTTATTAGTCTTTTCTTAGTAAATTTTTGATGGAGCAAGTCCGCACACGTTAAAAGTTAGCCCAGCTGCAGATTAAAACCTACATTTTCGTGTACGCGAAAAAATACTGAGCATTTTGCAAAAATACAAAAAATACTAATGTGGAATCCGATCATTTCCACGCGGGTGCCACGGTATTGGTTCATATGTGAAGGGGCCAACAATCCTTACCTGGGGGAGGAGGGGAGGAACGAAATCTCTTAATTATTGTCACATACGAGTTATTTAGATACTGACACGTCTTCTGCCTTTAATTCGTCGTTCTTTTTTTGTTACTTCATAGGTGGTTTTTGTGATTCTGGTAGTAGTTGGATCAGAAATTTGAAGAAAGGAAAAAAATTATTGAATTATTTTATTGTCATGCTCAAGAACTGAAAAACATCCTTATAAAGAAAGTGATTGAAGATTGATTTTCATTTGTTTTTCCTAAATATAAACTTTTATGTCCATTTTCTATTTTAACCTTACCTTACGAAAATAAAATTAGGCCAATCCCATTTAAAATACTCTTACAAGTAAAATTTGTCAACACAGTAAACTTTTAATGCCATATTCGACAGTTCGCGGTCCGTAGTTTGTGTTTAAGCTATAGAAAAGAAAAAGAAAAATCGTGGTGGCACAGTATCCCCTTTGCGGTGAAACTTTTCGCGTTCGCGCAACTAGCCAGCCTTGCCCTTTACCGCTAACCAACATAATAATCGTATAATAATCCCGCGGCTACTTCGTGATAGTGTAGCAACTTTAATTTTCCAAATTCACCTGCCGTTTATGTAATTCGCCCCCCCATACATGTTGGCCCCCTGGCCGCCGGGAGTCTAATGTAAGGCCAGCCGGGGGGTACAGAAGCGACGCTCACGAAAAGGAAAGGGTGGCTACAAGCAATTTTTTTCTGATTTTTTCCCCTCCGCCCTTTTTTCCCCGATAATACCCTAATGGTCGCTCGCTTCCTTTCCGGAGGATTTTTTTTCGCCACCGAAGATCGAGACGTATTTTTTACTCGCTAGTAATTTCCTCGTTTCCCGCCGAAATGAAAAATAAACGATGACTCCTTTGACACGTGACTGTTGGCCGAGCAGCGGCATGATAATCTTCGCAGACGATCTCCTCATTGGCATGACGTTGTATGTCAAAAAACTAAACTTCCACCTTGAAACGTAAGAGCCATTAACTTAACTAATCTGTTCTTAACCATAGTTACCTTGCGAATGGAATCAATTTAGCAGTGTTGTCGGAACGGAACAACTAAAGCTCATCTGCCATCGTGTGCCGACCGACGCCGACGGTACATTACTTTTATTTCACCATCGATAAATTTCGAACCCATACCACCCTGCATAATGCATGCAGCGAAAAAGTAGGGAAAATAGAGAAAAATCGGGGAAAATCTCGCCCCCTCGCCGGGATCCTTGGGCACCACCTACTAGGCTAGCAGGGGTGCGTTGGAGGTTAGGACGTCCGCTCGGCTAAGATTAATACTGAGCCGTTCGCCCGGCGGACGCCAGGCGTTCATTAAAAATACTGAGGACCCTGATGGGGAGCCGGCGTCGACTTGTATTAAGAAACGCCTGCTTTATGTACGCATTGCTGTTTGTCCTCGTATATTGCGGAATAAATTAGGCTTAAAATACAATAATATCATTTATTTCACGTGGAGGTTTTAAGCGTTAATTAAATTTTGTACTGTCTGTGGATAAACAAACGATTACTGCGCTAATGAATTAATATTTTTTTCAAGCACGTCTATTATAAATTGGTGTACCCAGCCTGACTGTGTCACACAGGACACACTTCTATTCGATTATCGCTCCGCACAAACAGCCAGTGAGGAGAGCATAAGTTTTGTCGCAAAATAAATTACGAGGCCAGCATAAGCAATGCGTAGAAAAAACACTCGTGTCCAGTAAGCGTTCTTTGCATGCGCTGCGGTTATTATTTCTTAGCAGCGAGCTACCAACACCCTGTGTCCCCCTGGCCTGGTGGTATGCGCTCTCGCTAACTACTAAGCGGGACTGTTTGTAGGCAAAAAGTACACCCCCCTTCGCTTACGCTTTTAAACCTCAAGCGTCCAAGTGCGGGGAATATGAAATTTTCGAAATGATAAAGCCGGTAAATAATAACTGCTAGTACGCTGGGCACGCCGGCCGTCTAATGTACTCACTGCAAAAAAATCTTCAGAAATTAAATGTTTGGTTATTCATTGTTTTTGTATAGAAGTAGCAAAAATTGGTATTCGGTTTCTTGCAATCAATTAGACAGCTTTAAAATAAATATTTTTTTACTGTGAAATCAGTCGAATTATATTACTGCAATACATTATTAAAATGCACTGGAAAAATGTGTTCATTATTTTAATACGAATGTACTGTTATTGATAATAATTGTTCCTAACAGCAACATATTTAATATGCTAAAGTTTGCCTGGAAGAGATTGACTTATAGCAATAAGGCCGCATAAAGTTTGTGCATGTCTCATTTTCTGTGTGTTATCGATTATCAATAAAGAATATATTTTGTTTTGTATTGAAATAAAAAAAAATATATAAAGTGTAAAAATATAATAGTAAAAAATTGCAGCCGCGCTTAAAATATGAACTAAGATTTAATTTGCCATTCATTTACACATTTCACAAACATTAAATAAAAAATTACCAATTCTTACGGGAAAAACTCGTTGGATAAGAAAGAGGAGAATAACTATTATTAAAACATTATAAGCTTTTTGTGCAGTCCGTACCGGGGCAGCAGCGGGGTTCGTGTGTCTGCTTTCACATTTCCCACTCGCAACGTAAGGCGGGGTACAGAGCACCCCCACCCGCCGTCGGTGCTCCTGGTACCTACCACCCGGTTTTTATTCCTTCCTGCCGGTCGAAAGTAATCAATTTGACTTAATTAATTAAGAATAAAGCTTTGTCGACGTTTAGCGGGTCAAAGTTGCTTGTTTATTTTATTGTTCCTCTCTAAACCAATATAAAACTTAGGGGGAAAGGGTTTCCTTACTTTTCTTGCGAAATTGAAACGCTCGATTAATTTTGTTAAATGTTACTTAAGGCCAAATGAGATTGATCAAAGAAAAACACGAGGGGAAAAGATTAATGATCAATAGTGTAACAAATCATTACGATATTTTGCTACACAATAATGTCTTTGTGTATTTTCAACCGACTTCGAAAAAGGAAGAGGTTCTATGTTCTATAAACAACATGTAAAATAAATAACGCATACCATGAACACTACTCATACCAACATAGCCATATATAAATACTATGTTAATAAAACATCGATATTGTTAAATATTTTCTTCGGACTTGACATAGTTGGCGAAACGTGGGTGCTAGTTCACCTCTGCCTAGTCCTACCCCTTCGGGATATATGTATGTATTTTTCATCGCCCATACAAATTGTTCGGTCAGTAAAGCAAAATGTATGGAAACTTCCAAAATTAATGTTACAATTTTGAATTTTTGATATTATTATTATAACAAGTTAATAATTATTATGACTAATAAGGGCCAGTTTTTTGATGGTTCAATCACGCCTATATCCCCAAAGGGGTAGGGGGTAGACAATATCAGTCTAATTAGTAACATAACAATTGGTTGAGTTAACTATGCATCAAAAAACCGGTCCTAATTTAGCATGGGTAGTGTTCAGTGTGCGTTATTTCGCTTACATGTTGTATTTTTGTGTGTGCCTGTGTTGTATTTTCAATATTTTGGGGCATAACTGATTTTTGGTTTTACATCACTACACATACATTACATACTACACCATATATTTTTAATTAGCTGCAAACATGTTAATTCGCCTGCATACTGTGACCCAATTTCTATCTAGTTTCCACGCTAAAATACTTTCCCCTCTAGTTTCTCGTTCGTCCGATATTGTCGTTATCTAGTTAGAGCCCCGGGTGGACGAGGGTCCGAAGGGTCTGTAAGTATCAGGACCGCATACGTAGGTAGGAGGCTCGCGTGCCCACACCCGCTATTTATAAACGTAATGCGAATGAGGGATTGCGCGCTCGCACGCTGATACCAATTAGGACTCATGCTCATGGGATCCTAGTATTAGTTTATTTTTACTCGAATAAAAAAGACCCCTCGATTCTCTTTGTTTTTCCAGGTCAGAAGAAATTGTTCACTATTTATTTAACCTATTATTCAGGGGTTGAATGAATTTTACTTTTGTTCTTGAATAATAAGTAGGGGTTTAATGTTTTGACAAAAGTAAGACTAAAAAAGAATACATCGTTTTTTAGTCTTACTTTTGTCAAAACATTGGTCCTTTTCGGTCTATTTGTTAGGATTTTTAAGTCACTTAAAACGTGTAAAGATCTAATAAAACGTATACATAAAAGACAGCACATAAAATAATAGCGCCGAATTGGATTGGACCTTTACGCCTAGATATCTCGGAGGACCCTTACAAGCCTAAAGTTTGAGTTATGACTCGGGACACCGAATCTTTTTGGGTTGAAAGGTATAAATAAATCTTTTTAAGAATTAAGTTTGATGTCTTTGCTAGGGTGGGGTAAAATATCGTAACACTCTTATATAAGACGTGGTTGAACATTATTATTTCATATTCCTGCTCTATCCAAGGTTATCTAGGATTGCCTTAGTGGTTCCACTTCCATTCACGTTGGTCAGACCTCATCGAGATATTCGCTTTCTTTTATTTCTGATTCTACTACATTAGAGTCATGAATGAATGTATAGAAAAGTGTTGGGAAGGACCATGTCGAGAGACCGATGAACGGAGATAGTGATTAGGATGATAAAATTCCAATCCATTTTCCTGAACGTTTTGGCTTAGGTTTTATATTACAATGGCCCGCCTGACTGTCGGTTACCAACCCTCTTTGAGTTTGCTATTGTCTGTTGGTTGGCTTGCCCTACTATTCAGGTGCCCCAATCTTCTTCCTGCCCTGTTCCCAGTCTATCTGGGGTCGGCGCAGTATGTTTCCTCTTCCATTCATATGTCAGACGTCATCAAGCCATCCACTCCCTTTTGATTCATATCATCCATCCCACCGTAAAGGTGCTAGTGATGAATGAATGTATAGAAAAGAGACTGAACGGACCATGTCGAGAGACCCATGAACGGAGAGAGTGATTAGAATGACAACATTCCAATCCATACTGCTCAAGGTTTTGGCTTAGGTTTTACAGCCGGCCGCCTGCCTGACACCAACCCTCTTTGGGTACGCTGTTGTTGGTGGTTTGCCCTCCACCATTAGGGTGCCCCAAGGTGCTTATTGGTTTACACCGGGCCATCTCCCTTAGTCGACTTTTACGACACCAATGGGATGAGTTGGGGCTGGCCTATTCTACGTTATTTGTTCGCTCCCGCCAGCATAGAAGACGAAAAGTATTTGCTTTGCTTGATATTTTTATAAAATAAAATTATTTACAAGCTATGTTTATTTTCAGATGGAATTTTCTTACACATTGTAAGACGTATTGATAAAGGTTAAATTACTATTCAAAAATTAGCTTGGGACGAATTGCAGAACATATTATTAATTATTTTTGGTTTTCTTCAACTCGTCCTAGATGGGCCGTAGGCATGTGGGACCAGATGACGAACTACCCAAATATTTTTTCCACCGTGACTTGAATCCGAGACCATGTTCTACAGATACACCGTCTGACCAATTGAGGAATCCGATTGCCAAAATATTGTTGTGAAATAATTCATACATACGAGTACATATCACATCACACTAATTTACCCCCGATGGCAGAGGTGAATTGACACCCGCGTTTCGCCAATTATTTTAGGTCCGGCACGTAAATCGCAGTATATTGCTAGGTGGTATAAGAGGAACGCTGCTGTCCAATCCTCTTCGCTGTATGTAAGCCTCAGTCGCCTTGTACATGCATTCAACTCTGCCGTCACCACACGGCACGTTACTGAAATATTTCAGTAACGTTATAAACTCTACCCAAGAATCCGATTCAAAGGTTTCTAATAATTTAACGTACGATATTTAACCTTTGACAAAGGCAACATAGAATTACCCTGCTCTATTCAATCGAGTGGAATCAAATATTTTTACTCACCGACTTGTCTCGAACCGAGATGGGTCGCCGGGCGTATTCGACAACAAAATCACTGCTCAGACGACGCGTGAAGGACCATAATAAAGGCAGCCACCGCAATTCATACATACAGTTTCATACTTCCCCCCCGAGGTGGCCCCCTTATAAATTTTACCTTAAAAATCCGCAAATTCGGGACCACGGCACGGTCGCTGGACCTTTCCCAAAAAGGGTCTGCCAAAAGGGATTTGCCGTGGGTCCGAGCATTCGGCCCTACACTTATACAAAATGTCCAATATGGCGACCCTCGAGGCTCAAACATACCTAACCGCGGACCTTGACGCCACACGGACACGACTACGCACAAAACTTAAATTATTTACGGAATAAATGTAACACCGTGTACTAATTCCTGTTGCCATACTCGCGCGTTCATTATTTGGTGGTAACATTGAGACGAGTCGCATCGTTGTGGCGTGGTGCGGAGTAGGGAGATAGCTAGTAGTAAAATGCGAAGTTTGTTGTCAGCTGTTTCTGCGATCCTGGCAACCGATAAACATTGAAAGGTCACCATCGCTTACACCAAGCTAGCGCTTGTTTCTTCTTCCAGTCTCTATCTAATTCGGTCTATATTGTAAACTATTTTTTTTTATGTTATTGAAATAATTATTTTGTTTTTCAGGTAAGTTCGGGTTGTTGTACGAATAATAAAAGATAGTAAGTATGATAAACAAACTGTATGTATAGTTATTATACCTATACTATAAATTAAATTCTACATTATTAGCTACATACAACGACCAAAGAGAGACCAAAACTTTTTTCCTCTATTTTCCATAAGATATTCCCGTTAAAAATATTGAATCTTTAAAAGAAAAATCGTGTATTTGTATTGGAGTATAGTAAAGACTACCGATAGGAAACATATTTGGAAGTATATAAATAAAAAAGTGCACTACAAACTGCTTTTCATTACAAGATGGCGAACACACGAGGGGTGTCTAGAAAAAGTTATAATAACGTTAATGTAGGTTCTTTTGACAGCTAGCCGGCCGTCGTTAGCAGCCCTGTGCGCAGTATCTTGTCATAATCTTTTAGGGCTGTATTTTGGCAGCACTTTGGGTAGTATCGATGGCGTTATCGATAAGGAGATTAATGGTATTATTTCATATTTGATTTTTATCTGAACATTATACATGGAACAGATATAAATAACACACATCCTGAATACGAACCATGCTAACAATGTCATATAAATACTAGGTATGCTATTATTAAAAAAATCGAAATTGTTAGTTATTTTCTCTTCTCCGTAGCAAAGCAAAATAAATTGAAAATTTGAATATTAATTATACAATTTTAGCCGTGTGGTGACGGCAGAGTAGAATACAATTGTCACAACCCCAAAATCTCTACCGTGGATGTCGTACAAGGCGTTTATCCTTAGGATAAAATAGTGATGAGGAATGGGCAGCACCGTTCCTCTTATACCACCTAGCAATGTACTGCGACTTTTGTGCTCGATAAATGGCAACACAATTGGCGAAACGTGGGTGCTAATTCATCTCTGCCTACCCCTTCGGGTATATAGGCGTGATCTATGTATGTATGTATGTATGAAAACTGTATTTGGGTATGTACTAAGAATGTGCTCTAGTCAATAGGTAATTCGAAACTACTATAAAATAATATCTGGATCTGGTTTAACAGCACTTTAGCACAGGAACACTAATGTAGGCTACCACGCCATGATTACCAATATTATCCCGAAATTTATATAATTATCGTGCGTGTTTCATCGACTAGTCCCCGCACCTCACCGCATCACTAATTACGGGCGCAGACGGCGCCGGGTCGCGCCGAGGGTACGGTCCTCGACAGAATTTTTTCCCCAACACCCCCTCACCCGACACCCTCCCCCTGGACCCTTCTTAACATTTTCCCTGGCTCCAAGCACAGAAGGAAGACGCACCGTCTATATGGGTCCTACCTACCTCGGGTTATATACTTTTTTAGGGTCCCTCAGACCCTTTGAGGCTTTCCCTCGAGTTAGGGACCTACATATCCCCTTTTCAGGATCGTTCTGACCTTTCAAGGGTTAGGTGCTTTGTTTCGGCTCCATATAAAACTTCGGCTACAGTACTGTTATTTGCGGATGTAAATAACATCGTTTGGTGGGTACGCACTATTATATTTTTCGGCGAAACGCCTGCCGCCGGCTTAGTTGATTAAATAAGCCATACTTGGCTACTGAAAATGTGAAGAATAAAAAGAATAAAAACTTTTTAATTCAAACTAAGTAAATTATAATTCATGAACGTGGCTACATTATATTCAACTACCTACATTATTTTTGTTAGTTGACGCCTTGAATAATAACGTTTGAATTTTTATGGTAATAATAAAAATAGGGGCTATAACCCAAAATTATTTACGGTGGGTTTAAATATTCTATTCACAGTTTAAAGTAAGCTTACTAAAGTCTACTTGCCTGGCATGTTTTGTTATATATAATACGATAAATAACAGAAGTTCCTAAGCTACACAACTGTGGTACATCTATCTTTAACTGTTGATAGAGTATTGAAACGGGCCGATAGTCACTGAAAAAGAGATAGAACTTTGCGTTCATTAAAATCTTTAGCTGAACGTGTTCTGTAGGCAATTTTATCTTTCAAGCATGCTTACTGTGCGCTCTTTATAAAGCAAGCACGAAAGTAATGGGTATCTTTAATAGCTCTCCCTAGCATAAAATGAAACCTCTCATGCATTCTGAAATTTTTTGCACGTTGCTTGATTCATTCAGCGCCAATTAACATTTTTATTTATCCTGAAGCCAATAATTTTATTAATTATTTTGATCCTGTTGAAGCCATTGTGACAGATGCAGGACAATAATTAGGCTAAATAAACAAAAAATATCATATTGCCGTTCTTTTACATTTTTTTTTAGTTATCTATTTTTTCTTAGTTATTAATTCCTTTTGAGTATCACTATGATATTAAAGAAAACTTAATAGCCGACCAGATTTTTTTTAATTTATTTTTCACTTCTCATGCTCTGAATGCGCTTGTTTGTGCAGGATATAGGCTGCACAAAATCGAATTTTGTGCTCTAGAGCGTTAACGTATCTACTCATAAAAGTATCTCTATTAAGGCAAAGTAAATGAGCTATGCAGCCAAATACAATAAGAAATTCAGAGAGAAAGAAATTAATTTTATTATATTTACTTTAATTTATTTGTCTTATGTGTTTTTTAAGACATGAAATATTTTAAAATTTAAATTCAAGTACGGTAGGTTATTTAATTAATATAAGAATATTATTGTTACAAAATTATTTTAATACTAGGTTGTATAGGTCTGCAGCCCAAGCCTATACTATCAATGGGAAAAACAATTTCTTTCAGTATTAAAAACTGTACCAATTTGTGTGAATTTTAAGAAATGTTATGATAAACTACTGTTTTATTTCCTCGCAATCGAAGTGAAAAGCAGAGTTTCTAACTCGTCTACAAGTCTACAAAGCTAAAAGTCTCGGATAAAAATGATTGGTTTTGTGCACTTGATGGAAAATCTACCATTATTTTTAAGGGATGTTGTTACGAATTGCTGCTCCGCTAAGGACATGTTACTAGGCTTGCTTGGCCAGCGTTCGTTTATTTTGGGAGGACAATGGGTTCAGCGCGGGGGTTATGTATGGGTTCCATTTTTATTATTTGTTATGTACGAGTGTACTTACAGGATTTGGGCTTTAGGAGAACGTCGTAGGGCTGAATATTGCGTAACAGTTTGCCACTTAAAACTTTTTGAAATGGACATTTAGGTAGTGTGTTTTTATAGTGAAACAAGACATAATTGTTAGTCTCTTTTTTAAGTACAAAGGGGTATGGGCATTTTGGTCTACTGACCAATAGACTTAAATCGTATAGCCTTTCTAGAGGGTAAGAAGTTATTTTGAGGTCACATTTCGAATTGTTGTCCGATTCGAGATATCGGCTTATAAATATGTGTTTTTGTATGCAACTCACGATCGCCATCTTGATCTTTTGTTACATACCTGCGCTATAATTGATCTCAAGCTCTCTATACGTACAAACTTACTGACGAACTTACGGCTGAACTGATTTTAATGATTTAGGTCTTAAATGAATAGGTAGGTAGGTATAGAATTATTGTATGGACGAATTACGGCGTTTGACGAATCTGACAAAAAAATACTTAGAGATGTAATCACAAAATGATTTAATATTCAAGATACGCGCACTCCGATATCGGACAACAAATCAGGACAAGCGCCATACCAATTCGTATTCTATGAGTACATACCTTTCTAACGATATATGACTTATATTTATATATATTGGGTCCTAGACCAGAGTCCATACATTTGTGACCATACCCCTTTGATTTGCATACACATTATTACACATACATACATGAATCACGCCTATATCCCCGTAGGGGTGGGCAGAGGTGAATCAACGCCCACGTTTCGCCAAATAGAATAGGATAGGCTCCATGTAATAGGGGGCGAGCCTGTTGCCATGTATCGGACACCTAAATCGCAGTATATTGCTAGCTGGTATAACGCTGCTACCTATTACTCATCGCGGTCTTTATATATAGTCGCCTTGTACGACACCCGCGGAAGAGATGGGGGTGGTGACAGTTGTATTAGGCTCTGCCGTCACCACTGTGATTTATACGATCATCTCCTTCGTATCGACTCACATTTTCAAAATTTGCCAATTTTGCACTTTGTATTAAAGCCGTTAAGGCTGACAATTTACTACACTTTTGCATAACCTGACCTACTGCTTACTGTACTTTCTTATGGAGTAATGTGCACCGGATATCAGACGTTGATAGTATTAAACAAATATTGCTTTTGTACGAAAATCTTCGAGCAAATAAAATAAGCAAATATGAAATTTATCCTGCTGAGATAACTGCCCTGTTTTATTGGGTAGAGTTGAAAGACTAACATGCTATGAGAAAAAGCAATTCCACATATAATCTTCTTACTTCCTGGTACTAAATTATTAAAGATCGGTGGAGTAAATCTATTATGATACTGCTACCAACACCCTTCTAGTACTAAAACTTTAGTCGCCTTTACCGCCAGTACGCTTCATATTCTTATAGAATATTTCCCCATTTTAAAGTCACTTTTATGTTGTTTGCTATGGATATATTCCATAGACTTGGGAGGAGCTCGAAAGCGCGTGACTCAGCGCACTTGGCCTGTGATTGCGTAAACTAAGCAATGTTTGCTAAGGCCCGTCATTGGATGGGTGACCAAAAATTTACTATCTCGAGTTACTCCGTGCTTCGGAAGGTACGTTACGCCGTTGGTCCCAGCTGCAGTCGTTAATACCCACCAATAAGCACTAGGCCAGCGTGGAGGGCTATAGACCATTCTTCCATCTATAGGGAAGGCCTGTGCCCAGTAGTGGGTGAGTGGGGACTTTAAAGGGCTGGTGATGAAAATATGACGTGTTTGTGCTATCAAAATTAATAATTCTCTCATATTATTACGAATAACGAAAATATACTACATAAGCATAACCACCCTGATTATCGTAATAATCAATGGATGCAATAATTAATCTTAGAAATCAAAAATAGTGTCAGTCACAATAAAATCTTAGTTAAAATAAAAGTATCATGGAAAATTTAAATGCGGTGCAAATCGAACCTGTGACTCTCTCTTTCGTAACTTGACCTTCGCAATTTTTGTAAATCCACAAACATATAAGCGATTCACGACTGAGTTTTGTCTTGATTTAATAAATCAATGTAATTTCGGTTACCATTTATTTTTATTTAAAACAATCACAATTTCGTTAATTTCGTAATGATGGTGTTTCTTATTAATACTCAAATTAAGTATACCAATAATTAATTAATATACTTTTAAACAAGTCAAAAGCAATGAAAGTACCAAAAAATAACCAAATCGAAGATTTATATTAAGATGATTTGATTTATTTAATGTTTTCAAATAAATACTCTTTTAAAAATTTTTTGGCCAACCAGCATTTTGTCTGTATTATTATTTCACAAAATGTTACTAATCTCATGTTACTGTCTCTGAGACATAAATATAACAAAATATTGAAATAAAGCTTAGGGCATACAATTTTTTCTGTTTATTAATTATTTAAACATGATTGTTACTACCAAAAATATTTTTAAGTTTTCTATTAGTCTTTTCACACCACAGTGAATCCTAAAATACTATATTTATAAAAGTACAGTTTCAAAGGTACAGTCATGTTCTTAGTATCAAAAGAGTAGATCAATCCTTTGAATAAAACTTGGAACTGTGTCTCTTTCATGAATTCCGCATTTAAGAAAAAATAGACTATGTTTATTTCATAGAATAAAATTTGTTTTGTTGTTTGATTTCGTTAAAAGTTTTAAAATCATTTACGAGCGATTCAATATACTAATTCCGATGATTTATTCTACTGCTTCGTTGAGCATAGTCCTGAAACAATTTCACAGCTAGACCGCTACGGTACTCGGCAGTAGATATAATGGCAAAAAATATCACATGACTGTCGCGCGGCGCAGCAGTGAATACTCGCGACAGTCACGCGATACCTCTACTACGTGACTTCATGCCCTAGAACACGTAAATTAGGCCACACTCCGACTTATCGGGGATTATTCTACTTTATACCGCGTTGCGCCCGTGTACGCCTCCCTTAAGTGCCTGTCACGAGGCAAAAGGCGAACAAAGTAGCTCCCACACTACGGATAGCCCTGCGCTGGGGGCAAACTTTGATACCCCGAGGGGGTCGACCCCCCCTGAACCCACCCACAGGCTCTGAGGACGTCTTTGAGCCGAACTTTGGCGGGGAAACCCCAAAATTCAAGTTGCCGTCCCGATTACGAGTTGGCAATATCTTTGAAATTTTCTACTCTCCTGGTGGCTTGGGAATTTCAGGCGGCTTAGTTTGCCAATTTTTTGCTTGATTGAACCCACCTCTATACGAAATATTTCAAAACATATAAACAAAAATATTTGTGGGAAAAAATAAAAATTAAAGAATAACCCGGCCCACTATCATGCATAATTAGGCAGCGGTATCGCTATAGATAATATTATAATATTTTAGGAATTGATTTTTGATCTTACTTCAATGGATCTCTTCATATTCGCATGAAATTATGGACTCTGTGTCCTATGGCTAAGGTACTTACCTGCCCTAAATTTAAATTATCATACTCCTTGATAGTATTAAACCGTTGGTGTTGCTAAAAGACTCAAGTACACCCTACAGTAAAAATAAATTTCTTATTATCACTTCCTCATTGATATTAAAAAACTCTTCATTTTAAAATGTTCTCCATACACACGTTGATGTCTTTTATTTGGGCACATTTCTTATGGAATTCTTATAATTTTAAGATTAAAACTTTAAATGAGACGTATTACAATGGCCCTAAAGTTTAGATTTCAAATGCACATTCATTTTCAGTTGGATTCTTGGAGCAGTCGGTGATTGTTGTTGCGAGACCATACTTTATGTTATTATATTTTTGAGTCTTCTTTAGGTTATTATAATTATTATTATTCATCAAAATACATCTTAATTTCTTTAAATGTATTTAACAGTAAAATTTTCCTAATATTTTTTTGGTTGTTTATTGTATATTATTATGACAAACAATTAATTATCCAAATATAAAAAAAACATCGAATTTATTTACCAGGAGTTTAGTACCAGGAGCGTTACTGCACGAGATGTATTAGGCGCACAGATCTAACAGGAGTTCGCTCGGACTTGTGGAACAAATTTTATTGACCTTGAGTTGGGGAGACTTTTCCGTACCCCTTTACTTTCTATGCGATACTAGGATCGCATAGAAAGTAAGTACGTAGAATTATTTACTTCTATTACTTGCATTGGTCTGTTTGCGTAAACACGTTATTATGGACAATAATTTATCATAAACCAACTATGTATGATTTATTCGGACTGTTAGAATGAAAGAAAACGTTTTCTTTCCCTTGTTATTTGAAATATTAAACATTACAAACAATGAAGTAACTCTCCTATGCTGGCCTGGGAGCGAACAAAAAACGTAGAATAGGCCAGCCCCAACTCATCCCGTGGGTGTCGTAAGAGTCGACTAAGGGAGATTGCCCGGTGTAGACCAATAAGCACCTTGGGGCACCCGAATGGTGGAGGGCAAACCACCAACAACAGCGTACCCAAAGAGGGTTGGTGTCAGGCAGGCGGCCGGCTGTAAAACCTAAGCCAAAACCTTGAGCAGTATGGAATGGAATGTTGTCATTCTAATCACACTCTCCGTTCATGGGTCTCTCGACATGGTCCGTTCAGTCTCTTTTCTATACATTCATTCATCACTAACACCATTACGGTGGGATGGATGATATGAATCAAAAGGGAGTGGATGGCTTGATGACGTCTGACATATGAATGGAAGAGGAAACATACTGCGCCGACCCCAGATAGACTGGGAACAGGGCAGGGAGAAGAAAGAAGAAACAATGAAGTAAAATATGTATATGATAAGTGTAAAAAACATTTTATATTAATAATGATAACATTTTTTTACTCCAAGATAAGCACAAACTAGATGAGATAACCGAATTTCGTGAACTTCTGTAGAGTGACAAGGTTTAAAACTTTTGTGCCATCTATTCGGGCTCAATCGTAGGTTACTTTCACTCACGTAAATTTTTAAGATGAAGGATATAGATAGAGTAACCCCTGAATACAGAAACGCTAATCAAATTTGGGGCACTGCATAAAAAGTTAAGTGAACTATTGCCTGTCAGAATTGTATGGAAAAACGTCAATTTTGACAATATTTAAATGTTAAGCAAGACTCAAACTTTGATTAGCGTTTCTGTATTCGGGGGTAATAGGCCGTTGTGAACATTATTGTATTGGGTTTAAAGTTAAAACATCGTCCCTTTTAGTTGCAGTTTGCTCATAATTATTTAACTAATATACCGTGGCGTCACTAGAATTTGACACGGACCTCATGAAACAGCGGAGCATGCAATGAGGCGTGTGCACCAAACGAAGCAAATAAAAAGCTCGCCCGCGTAGGTTAACTACGCTACATTAATTAAAACCTCTCCGAATAACGTATTCGCGGAGCGGCCGGCCGGCAGGAGGTGCGATAAACTTGTTCGTAAATAAGCAAAGTAATACTGGAAGAGGAATTACCGCTTTGGTGCCCGGGTAAGGCAACCGGATATTTCTTTTAGCTGTCCAAAGAACCCCCCGGTCATAATGCCCTAGGGGGCCGCAGGGGGGCAGATATAAAGATACAGACCCCCACTTATCCCGGGACCATACCCGGTCCTTTTGCTTTTATAGGGGGTGTGTATAAACCGAATCGCCCGGTTTTAGCTGCGCTAGACGGTTACGAGCGGGGCCGCCGGCGGTGTGGTCGCATTATGCCGACGAACGAGGCTAGATGTGGGAATGCCAGTGCTTAGATACAATGTTTCGAAGGCGGCTCCACTCATTTATTAGTCCTCTAGCCCAGATGACTGCCGCTCCGAAGAGCCAATAAAACGTGTATACGGCCTAATGGTAAACAGATACTGAGCAGCCCTCTTTACCTAAGCGCCGACCGTGTCGCCTTCCCTATATTGGACACTGATTTTTTATTTCGATCTATTACTGAGTCTAAATTCAAGAAATTTACCACCATAAGTATATATGAGGTCCTGGCGCTGCGGCGTGTAAACAGATCATAGGTCAGTTCGTAGTATACCTAACTACGCAGTTATGCTTCGGGGGGTTGGTGGCGTCGCGATATTAATTTCTCGTCTTTATTGCTAGGGCGACATGTGCTTATAAGATGAAGGTAACTATGTTGTTTCATTATTCGAATGTTCGAGGGCCGGGGTCTGGGCGGGGTGTGGGGAGGGAAGCCGTATAAAAACGACAATTTCCTCTAAACGCGCGCCGCGCCCGCGCCCGCGCCTGTGGCGGCGCGCCCTAGCTACTAATTAACTGCCACAGCGGTTATGTCACCCTGGTACCCGTGTTTGTAGGGCGTTGTTATTTTTCTGAAGGTTGCCTGCTTGTTGACTGACTGAAGTTCAAAAACTTAACGTGATCGGCATCAAAGTTAAACATTGTCCATATGTCGGAAGTTTGAATGTGCAACTAGTTGTCAAAGTAGCCTTGAGTCGCTTAGAGTTAAACTCGATCGAACAAATGGATGTAGTTTTTACATTGTGTTCTAGTTATGATAGGTACCTACTTCCTATTTAATAATAAACACGTGTATGAGTTAGGAAAAATATCTTCGTGTTTTGTTATTATGTTGGTCTTAGTAGTAAGTTGGTTATAGTTATGGACAATGAAATCAATTGAAGAGCTCGATAACCGTCGCTTATCGCGCTCGGCCTACCATTGCGTAAACTAAGTAATCTTCGCTAAGATTGGTCATTTTATGGGTGACCAAAAATAAATAATCTCGACTTAAGAGACGGTAAACCGTTGTGGTCTCGGCTGCATCTGCAGTCGTTAACCCACCAATCCGCACTGGGCCAGCGTGTTGGGTTATTGCCCATTCTCCTTATATTCCATCAAGGTCTGTGCCCCGGCGTCGGCAGTGGGGCACAGACCTTCCCTAGATGATTTATAATGATGTTAAATTCAACGGGTTAGGCCTTCTGCGACATGGTTGAGTTCGATAATTCTTATATCTTATTAAATGAAGTAAATAAACGTGATTTTATAAAGGTACGTATCTGCTAATTTCTGATCATGTCTCCTCAATTCTAAGTCGATTACTATTATAGTCATTATAATAGTATTAAATTATCTATTTGTGCCTATTCCATAATAGGAACTAAACTATAATTCCTCGGATGTTATTGAACCTGCGTATGTTAAATGAATCCATGTCGTAACCGGTAGCAGTAAGGCTTGTTTTGGCAGAGACGTGGAGTAAGTACATCTTGTACTGTCTACCTGTTTAGTGGGAGTAATTATTTTGATCTGTTACTTATAAATGTTGCAGGTGTAGGTGAGCCTTTGGGCGTTTTGGTAAATGACTAATTTATTGTGTTTACTTTTTAACTCGTCAACGTCGTACTTTAAATGTTAGTTTCTGTGCTAATTGTGAAATAATGGCATATGTATTAATGTTTTACGAATAATATACGTAGATAGGCGCATTAAATTGTCTTGTTGGCGTATAATTGTCAATGATATTATGCTGTTTTAATGCTCATCGTATAAAGTATTTTCACCATGTAGATTTTATCCGGTAGAATGTTTATTAAAAACAAATCTTCGAATACATGAATTTTCAAATACATTTAGTAGGGTTTCAAAAAAACTGCTGAAGATGTATTTTTACTTAGCAATCATATAAAATTCCCTGTTAAATATGAAGTTTACAGTTGAAGCATGTTTCGTATTATTTAGTTTCCGTCAAGGGTTCATTATTGTCTTTAATCACTACACAGTGCATTTATAGAGATCAGGTAGTGCGCCTTGTCCTGTCTTTATAAGTTATCCCTGGCTGTGTGCATTCGATGAGAATGAATTAATGATTTACAATGTGCATTATTGTCGTCACCGTCCGGTCTAAAACACGACTTTAAATTTTTATAGCATAAAAAGTTTTTCATTTTATTTTTATACAAAGAATAATTTCAAAAAGCATTTATCTGAACGGTTTTTCTCTAATCATTTTAGAGTCGCAACCAAACATTGAAAACATCTCTTTATCAGAGGTTTTATTTATATATTATTTAGATATTATATCAAACACAACTACTGCGTTATAATGAACAACAATTTCGTCTCAGTTTTGTCAAAAAATATAGACCATAGAGATGTGCAACTGATAGTAAAAAGATTTTATATCCAATTTAAAAAACGCCCGTTTTTGTGTTATCTCCTGCCACATGTAGCATTCGTACACGGTGACAGCAATATATATAACGCAAGACGTCTGACACGCGGCGGCGCGAACCTCGTGATTTCCCGGGAATTGAGGAAAATATACAACACAATTTCATATAAAAAGCTCTTTATGTATATGGGGATAAGGATCGTTTTACGCATCCCTTTTTGTGAGTACGGTCGTAGTCTGATGGATTGTAATTTTTTTCACGGTAAGTTGCGGGGGCCATAGCAAGGCCAACGATTGGACGTGCCAGTTTCTCACTTGTACTGTCACATAGACACACACTAGAAGAAAACATGGTGATAACCTCGGAAAGCTAGATGGCAATAGGCCTCGTGAGCCCAGCCTAATGCCTTCGTCCGAACAGATCCACTCTTACTCCTCAGTTCGCAACGCCATCCACCGCCTGAGACAGATGGAGAAAGACCATTCGGGAGAAAGTGATGCAGGTGGGACGACCCTCAACACTGAGGAATACAACGCAAGGAGGAGTATAGTCACACTATCTGCCGCACACAGTAACGTCAATTAACTTTAATAAGTAATTAATGTCAAAAAATTTCATTTAAATCTAGACCGACAAGAATAGCGACTAGTTTTGAATTGTCATTTTTGATATTAAGTACTCATTGTCACGTGTCTGAGTGCGGCAGTTAGACCTGCTTTAGAAAATTCGTCATATAACTGTGTTAAATATACAGTAATACTGCCTGTCCATGCCCATAGAGGTAGTCAGACGTCACATCGGTTCCCTTGCTACGATCCCTTACCCTTACACGTTATTTTCGCCTCATCAAATCTCATCAGTGTCTTCATATGCCTATGGGATTCCGATATTCTTGACCTGGCATTAATATAATAGGTTTTCAATTTGTACCACACGCACTCTTAACATACAAACCCGTTTTATCAATCTTTTATCGCTGATCCCTCATGCATGGAAACAGCATTAAAGAAGGGGTGTAGAACTACTAACTATTTACACCGACATAACTATCCAATCCTTAAAAAGTTGTCATTGAAAGGCGTTTAAGTTGAGTCTGACTACCAGTAAAAAAATTTACAAGCACTTTTAAACTTCAGAAACAATCAAGGGAGATTGTTTTAATGTCCATCCTTAATAAGCCGACTTGAATGAGTGGCGCATCCCAGTGAGACTGGTTTCGTGGCGTATTGAAATGTGTAATGGACAGTGCCTACCTAATTATTGGCCGAGAAGCAGCATCGTTAGCCGTATGCAGATTCGTCAACTGCAAACCTGTAATTTATTTAATTAACCTCTTCACTCTCAAAGTTGGCAGCGTGGTAACGGTAAAGAATATAATAATTTTCACCACCCATTCCTCGCTAGAGAGTACCTATCGTATGAGGATTTAAGGGATATACATAATTTATCGAAGAATGTAGTGATGTTGTTAAAAACTTACTTACTTACCTTGACTTACCCACCCCATCGAGGATAGTTAGGCAGTAATTTATGCATGTGTAACTCTACTTTTTTGGACGGCTTTTACCTGATGGCTCAGCAGTGAGGATATTAAAAGACCAGACCCTCTCGACAAGTAGCCAATCTATTCGAACGAATAGAATACACATGTATGAAACTGACGAATTACAGAGGAAACAACCTGGCGACTGTCGTGTCAAATGTAAGAGTAGTTCTTCAAAAATTGACATTTGTTCGATAGAAACAAGAAATGTTTTATCGTTAGTCAATAAAAATGTTGCCATCAGTATATACCCGAAATAAAACATTTAGATGAAATGCACCTCTACTAACTTGAAATAAAGGTTAATTTAAACAGCTGTGACTTGGCAGAATTGCATTTCAAGCAGTGTTACAATTAGTTCTCTTGGGAGACAGTGTAGTGGTAATTAATAAAATAATATAAAATGCGATATAATATTTTAATCCACATTTCTCTGTATCCCTTCTATAATGGAAAGAGGAAAAAGGAATATTCGACGCGTTACATCAACCTTTTCATGCTTGCTTGGTATTTCGGCTGCCGGCTAGTACAATGGCGACTTTTGTTAGTTACAAATAAATATTATAAATACAATGCCAGTTTATTTCATATACAGTGAAAAACATATAAGGTTATATGGTCTTCAAGGATTTTCTAGTTATATTTCATCCTTTTGAGTCACTCTGTCAATCAAATGATTGACTGGGCCGGCTATTTGATGCATAGTTAACTCAAACAATTTATTGTTAAAAATTGTTACTAATGGTTAAATATTCTGATATTTAACCATTAATAAAACACTGGCCCTCTGTTATTGAGTCTGTTGCTATGATAAGTGCTTCATAGAATTTAGTTTCTTTCATAAATATATTACTAGCTGACCCGGCATACATTGTTAAGCCATATAAATTATCCCGTAGCCATGCATGGTTACTATTTGGTGCTGTCATGGCCAAACACGACAATACTTCGAGCAGACCCTACCGTCCCGAACGGACGAACGTCAAATGTTTGACAGAAAAGCAGTTTATATGGGAAAATGAAATTGTTGTTTTACTTTTTTCCTCACAATTTTTCCATATTTGTACCTTTCCTGCCTTGCCTGGCCCAAGACAATCATTTTAAAACCACTAAATTAGCCTCACGCTTATACCTTGTTTATTATTATTAGTAGGGCCGTTAGTATAATCAAGGTATTATTTAATATTTAATTTCGATCGTTAAAATATACCTACTGAAGATGTTTCCAGTGTCAAAGTCCAATTTTAAAACCGACAACTCGTATCGATTAGCCGTTAAAATAATGATCAATTTGACGTTAGTATACATAAATGCTCCATTTCGAGTCTATAAGAATAATTATTGCAAGTTATAAACAATCGATTTCGATAAATATCCTTCGTATGTAACATAGTTGTATCACATTTCATGCAGAATCAGATAACGGCAACCAACATAATTTCGGCCAACATACCTACACATGTGTTAATTCATAATTTATGTATCTTCATTGATGCACCATGTACACCGAAACCAACACAAAGACAATAGGCCTGTTATATATGTGCCGGGCCATATACGATTGCGCGGTAGTGTGCGTGCTGTAATTACACATGACATTATCAGTATGTATGTAGGTACATACGTGCGTAATAATATATTGGTTGAACGAGATTGATTTTCCTAATTAAGACGATTCAGGTACAGGTATCTTCGAGTAGCTAAATCTGAAATGCTAATTGATGGATTAAAAGGGCCTCTGTAGAATTGGGACTATATTGTTAAAATGAGATATTTGCGAGTTTTAATTTAAACAAAAATGTGTGAGTATTTATTCGTTTATACAAAAAAATCTGTACATTATTGTTACTACTATGAAATAATTTTCTGTATGTAAACAGTTAGCTCAGCTTACCTAATGTTTTTTTTTTGTTTTTTTCGGATGTTTTCCGCAATTCCCTTTGTTTGGAGTAACAGGCTTTCATAAACGTCGGACGATTTACGGCGATACAGTTTTTTCCATATCGATTGTCCCCACATTGAGCGCTCAGAATGTGCGTGCGTTTCGAGTGTCATTGATGCATTTCGGTGTGGGGCCGGGGGGCGATGGGGGCGGGCGTTGGACACTGGAATCGGAGCCGAACGCACCTAGTCCAGTGTGCGTTCGGCAGGCGTGCGGAGCAGACGTGTGTCGTGCGTGCCGCCAACTTGCTCGCGAAACTCCGCTACGGGCGACTGGCACAATTTCGGCGACTTTTGTGAACTCAAAGGTTTGGCTTTCCACGTGCCCCGATCACACACGAGCCGCGTACTTGACAAAGTTGCAATTACCGACGACCGGTGCGCGGGAAGTTTGCCGTCTTGACATTCTAGTTTTTGCCCAGTGCAGGTTTGCATAAACACTGTCAGGAATGGACATAGGAACTCGCGTTGAGTAAGTAGGCCTTGGCATTAGTGCGCTGTGACAGTAAAAAATGTAATTAGCCCATCGATGAGGCTGTCGTGACTCTAAGTTTCCTTAGTCACGCCATTTTAAGTAACGTAGCATTGTTTTAGTGAATTTATGATATTTGCCGTCGTTTGTCGCTTCAAGAATCCGAGATTGCTCTCAAACCTGTTTGTTGCTAAGTACATATCTGAACTATAGTGTTTCCTCCATTCTATTGACAACAGTTAAAAAAACAAAAACAGTGTTTTCGCAAGAGTTTCTATTGGGAATACAAAACTTGGAAACTAATTTTGGAGTGCAAGCGCGCGTCGAAGTAATCAAATCGTTCACGGTCCTTGCTTCGTTGATAACACTTGCAGTGTTATGTTGCTCTGGTAACTCGTACTTCATTTGTACATTGTCTTACTTTTTGGTGTTTTTGGGTGAATGTTTGGTTAGGTCGATAGTTTTTTTTCCAGTAATGTTACTTATCACTAAATCAAACATCAAAATTATAACACTTTAGTAATTATATAAAATTTAGAAATTAGATCAATGCCAATAATATAACCTGACTTGGTTAGTAGTAATAGTTTGACTTATTTTTTGTTTGCAATACAAAATTTTACTATTACTTCTTCAGTTATTAGTCGTTATAGCTTCCATTGTAATACCAAGGTTGACTTCGTTATTGTCAATTAGCTGGGATTATTAATTGAGATAGTTTCAGGGGTATCATATTGAATTCGTATTGTTTAATTTCACGTACAACAAATTTAGTTGGGACGTTTAAAAATGCGCCATAGGCCTTATAAAATAAATAGTTTTTAACAAGTGAATACATGACTGAATGAACATGTTAAGTAGTTATTATGAATTTTCGCTGTTCTTTACATAGATGATCCTACGGGCAACAACATCAAACCTTATTGTGACTAATTTTCAGCAAGTAACTACCAGATGAAGATGCGATATACATTTTAATTTTCTTTGCAGGAATAAGAAACGTTAACATTTAAAAAAAAAATCAAAATTTTCTTGAAAATTATTATGCGACAAATCAACCTTCATTCACTCATGTTTTAAAGTATTTCAACGAAGCCTAAATCCAGCGACTGGATAAAGATTCGGGTACTTTATTTTCTATGAAAATGGTCCAGTACTTTCAGTTGAACAGAATAACCCCCGTTCCGTCATATTATAACGGTTCTGTGCGTATAATACGCACGTGTAACCTTTCTGAGAGTTCGTACGGGTCCAAACGAATAGGTTCTCGGAATTTAGCGCGATATTTATTCGTATCAAATTCTGTAATTATCAATATCCCAGACACTGCAAAAGGTTTCTAGCTTACTCGCATTAGGTTTAATTGATATAAATGTACTTGTGCGAAATGGGCAACGTGATTCACATTAAGGTTTTTTAAAACAAAAACGGCACAATTTGAAAAATAAAAGAAAAATTACTTGTCCCTTTATAAAATTAAGACTTACTTTTGCAAGAAAAAAGCTTGATCCGTTTTTTTTGTGTGTCTTGTATTAAACAAGCAAATTATCGAGTTATCAATTGACCTTGTCAAACCAAAATTATGGAGACAGAACTTAAATTAATAAACTTTTATGTTTCTCAGTACAAGCCTTATTACAAAGTAACAGAGAAGACCTCTTTAAAATGTTTACAATACCGCATATTATCATAACTTTACATTTATTCATATTAAGATTTATCATCGCAATTTCGTTTACTTGGTGATACGACTATCGTATTAGATAATACTGGTTGTCTTTATTTTAAAATATAAGCATAAGTTTAAGGGTCGGTTTGATTCATAGTTAACTTAACCAATAGTTAAAAATTGTTATGGTTACATATAGGACTGATATTTAACTATTAGTAACAATATTGGTCGAGTTAACTATGCATCAAAAAACCGACCCTTAAACTCACACTCACAAGAAAATATTTGTTAATAATTTCAACAAATGTATACTTGACAACCAGGATGGTGATGTGCTTTTTTGGCGTGTAGTTTAAATAGCCGCCCATATTGCGGAAGATGCGATTAGCTTTTCTAGTGTGATCATCCGTTTTTCAGCAGTTTTTTGTACTTACATACAAGCAACTTAAAATAATAAAAAAAATTTGAACCAGGGCAATATAAACGCGGGGCAATCTCGAACGACGCTTTATGTTGTCTGAACAGCCAACGCGCCGGAATTACTGTACGTACATTGAGCCACGAAACCTGCTCGCATAAAACCTTATAGGCCAATCCTGAACCTAATTCGCAGGCTAGTTATAAAAACGTTACGGGCCACCGTGCCCAAAGCCATTACGTGGCCTTGCTGTTATCGCAAAGAAAATAGCTGCCGGTGCAGTGACCGTACGGCCGACGTTTTCCATTTGATACCATCGTGTGCTTTGCAAATAGTGATTAGGTTTTGGAAAACTACAAAAAGTTGTTAGCGCCTTCATTCGGAAACGGAGTTTAGTTTTTATTACGTACAACCACGCCTTTTTTAGTCCCGAACGAGTTTATTTAACGCACGTTTGCCAAGCATGTTAGGTGCCATGTAATAAATAGGTGGTGAGCCTAATTGCCATCAACTGCTGCTGCACATTACTCATCGCTATATTTGCGTTAGTCGCCTTGTACGACACCAACGGGAGAGATAGTGACAATTATTATCTATAATCTTCTCGGTGACGGCAGAGCAGATTACAATATTAATTGTACACACGGCTACTCGGTCCGTTTTTGCTAGTGTTCTGAAATCAATATTCAATTCTTCATAACAAATTAATGAAGTTGATATTGTCATGTGTGGTAAATAAGAAATAGCCACTGTATTAAATATAGGTTTTTTTGCAACTCAGTGCAGTCCTATAGCGATTTTTTTTCGAACTTCTTCTCAATTTTCTTTTTCCTTTTAGTTTGTTTATCTTTCTTTTTTTGAAGTGTGCGCAAGTATACAAAGTACCAGGGTCGTATGACATCTTGGGATTGTTCGAAACGATTGCTGGTGAAGTACAGTGTCGCATAACAAGCGTTCTCGATTCGTTGACGTAACTGCAGGGTCCGAGCTTGCCAATTTCCACAAGAAACTTGTTTATGTGCCTACTGCCTTGCAATGAACTTGTTCAGTAATTGAAATCGAAGATGTCAACGAATACTTGATTTAAAATGCTTAATGGAAATATTTTTGTTTGCTTTTTTCCAATATACAACATGTAGCAGAAATAACTCACACCGTGAATATCTACTATTAATGCCAATATAGTCATATATATATACTATGGTGTTATTCAAAAATCAATACTTTTGGTTAATGTTTTTCTTCCCTCATACAAATTGTTCGGTCAATGAAACAAAATATTTGGAAAATTCGAAAATAAATTTTACAATTTGGAATTTTTTATATCACCATAATTTTTATATGACTAACTGCCGCACTCAGAGACGTCAATTAACTTGAATGAGTTTTTATGTCAACAATTTTCATTCAAATCTAGACCATAGACCTGGCAAGAATAGCGACTAGTTTTGAATTGTCATTTTTTGACGTTAAGTACTCATTAACTTTATTTGACGTCTCTGAGTGCGGCTGTAAGTTAGCACAATGGGTAGTGACGTTTAGGATGTGCGTTATTTCTATTACAGTCATGTTGTATATTAAGAATGATGAAGTAGAATTCTTTACACTGTTTGTTATTATAAACTGTTTTTGTTACTCCCTTGTGTCCCTTAATAGAAGCATCTATTCGTGAGTTTCTGACGATATAACGTTGCGCTTAGACGGAAAATGGCTGATGCTTTTATCGTGTATAGCACGAGAAGAGCCCTTTGCGATCTAATCTATTTGAGTTTTACACAGCTCCTGTATCTCTGGTACTTTTTCATGGAACTAGATGTTACATGAAAATTATTCTGAAAAACCCAGTCTGCCCACATAAAAATCTTCACAGGCTTATTGTAATATTAGTAAAAAAAATTATCTTTAAATAACAAAAGCTTATCTAACAGTTTGAATTCCTAGAAACTCTTGCGAGAAAAATATATTGAACATTTTTGGAAACCAAGAAGAGTGAAACCTAATTGTGCTCTGCTCTCTAAAAAATATAACTTTTAATTTATAACGATTATTATGCTGTGATTTTAACAAAATTTTCTTAGATTACTCTGAGAATTTTTCATTAATTACTATATTTTTATAGTTGCTAATGAGGAATAGAATAAATTAGATTAGATCAAACATCTCTACGTTTAGGAATGGGTGCCAAGCTAAACATTTTACCGACATTTAAAATAATAGGTATATTGTATTACAAAGTTATTCACGGATGATACTTGAACCTTGTATTATTTATTCTTATCATCACCGGTCTTATTTCTGTCAATAACGAACGATATTCATTCATATTTATTTAGATGCAGTGGTAACCTATTTTTCAAAAAATCACCCTATTCCTACCGGTTAGAATTAAGTGCAGTGGGTTCGCTGTGACTAAAAAAACACATTAGGTCAGCGATTTTTTTCCCATTTCTATTCCAAATAAGAGCGAGTAACGGTGGCAAACAATATGAGAGTTCATTGAAATCTAGCAAATAGGGGAGCCTGCCCTCGACAAAAAGTAGCCTCTTTTCGAAAATGAAATACTCGTTTGCAATGCTAGGGTCGTACCCAAATATCGATAGAATGCAACCCTAAATGACTTAGAGTCTAGCCTCGAAATACAGAAACGCTACTCTATAGTTTGAGTCCCGCTTAAATTTTAAGTATTGTCAAAATTGACGTTTTTTCATACAAATTCTGACTTAACCTTTTAAGCAGTGTTAAAAATTTAAGTTCAAAAAGATCATGGTTATAAAATATATAAAATAAAGTTGATATTATAATCGTCGTCTTTAAAACAATGACTACAAAGATCAAAAGTCGAAAAGAAAAATTTACTGCAAAGATAAAAATAAATATGCATAAATAAAATATCGATAATCAACGACAGGCGTACGGTGCATCCCTCGGATGGTACTGACCTTACGCACATTGTAAACGAGTTCCCTATTGCCTTCCCCTCTACTTGCTTTTATTTACATTTACAGTTGAATGGTGCGATTTGTTGGTCATCTTCCTTTTGGGGTTTCAGTTCATTCATGTATTCATGAATGTTTAGTGATGGAAGGTTCTCAGCTCTTTATCAAGTTAAATGTATTCTTAAAGTTTCTTTTGTTGTTTCACAATTAATGTATGTAGAGTCACATGACTCTACATTATCGATTGCAACTTTTTCAAACGCAGTATGATTTAATTACCGATGTTTGTTTTTAAAATTGCACAACAACTAGAATTTCCAACTTCATCTCAATGCGGAAAGGTGATCGAAGCATATTGAAAGCATAATATTTCTTTTCGCCGTAGTCAACTAAAAACATTGCACCATTGCACCGAGATGGGGTCAACGTACTGAAAAAGAAAAATAACATACCAAACCAAAGACAAGAGTGCTGTGTGTGACCGACCAAAAATAATTTCCAAGATGGCAGCCAAAAGAAAAGCTGGCGCCCTGCTCCAACACGTCCTGCCAAAGGTAACTTTTTAATTTTGTTTTACTTATCCCCCCTAGATAAAATCAGCACGTATGCGTTTTAGCAGCTATACTGCTGGGCCCGTCGCGTCCTCTCCAACACGCACACCGAGAGGTCTCTTTGCACTGGTCCTGATAAACATGCCAAGGCTGAGGACGTAACGGCGATGGCACTTATAAAATAATATGGCCAGCTCCCCATGCACGCTCGCAAGCTACTATAAAGTGCAGTAAAAATGGTATAATTAAAGGAATTTATAATGACAACGTGTAACACTGCCGATTTGCGGTGGTCATCGCGGCTCGGGCGGCGAGAGGCGCCGCCTGGTCGCCCGGATGTGGTCGTGTAGCAGGCGGCATCGAAATTGGCGCCAAAGTCAGTTTTCCCGCCGCGCGGGCGGTTCGCCTTGCAAGATGGCGTCTCGAATGACACGCTGCGACGCCCGATGAGATTAGAATGGATGTGCCCGGCTTGTTTCTAACTGACTATAAAATTAGGATAAGCCTCTGAGTTATCGTTAGTTTAAGTGGAGGCGAGCGTAACTTCAGGCCCGCATATTTTTACGCTGCTGTTGTGGTTTGCGGTACCTATAAAATCGAACTTGAGCCGGCCGGCTTCGAGTTTGAAGGGTCGTTGTTTTCAAAGTTATTCAAGACTCTACAGGTGGTATGGTAATGTCCTGTTTATTCTCCGTGCTCCTCCGCGTTAAAAGTTGTTTCCCCATTATATAATTACGTTTGTTCTTGTACAATATTTAATGATAGGACTTTCCTTTGTCTCTTGTTATGGTTCACTTGTTTTGTGTCCATGATTATCGGGTTTCTTCTCAATATTTCTATCTTATTTTTATGCTACATTATTCGATTTTTTTTTAATTTCAACATTATATGAATGTAAAAAAAAATAGTACAAAGACCATCAAGACCATAATTTTTCGAAATTCCTTTTCTAACCACCAAAATCTTTGTACTCATTAATTTATTATTATTATTATCATTACCTAACTTTTTGTAATTCTGTCCCATACAAACTAACGGATTTATTTAAAGCATTTTAAATAAAATAAGTAGCGACTAATCGACGCATCGATCAATAACCAGCACTGTGACAATCTCCAGCGAAATCTGCGCCCAAAAATATACCAACTAATTAATGTTTCACATTATGCCAGTTGAATGTTTTGAATTAATTATAAGGGAGCGCTCTGTGTGCTGGGTTCAGTTCGCGGATGGGCGTAATGTTTGCCGCGTCGATTCATACAAAACCGCCATTTAGCATTATTCAATTCCTCCTGAAACGAGCAATGTGTTGTTCGCCATTAATTAAAACCTAGCTTAATTGGTAATTACCCGTACATACATAAGTCACGCCTATATCCCCGAAGGGGTAGGCAGAGGTGAACTATGTGAATTACCCGTGTAATGACTATTTTCTCCATAGTCTATTGGGATTATTATTTAATAAGTGTTATTGTTTATTTGTTGTGGTCCTTTTTTGGGTTATAATTTTTATTTTCTCTTACTATCTCAAAATACGCAATGTTTACAATCATGTCCATTCAAAGGTTGTCTGGAAGAGATCGCTCTTAGCGATAAGACCGCCAATTGTATCACTTTTATTGTAGTAGTAATAATTTGTCTTGTTTTGTTTAAATTTGGTGTGCAATAAAGAGTATATCTATCTATCTATCTATTTCCTGATTTTCTGGTACTTCTTTGAGAATTAATAATGTTTTGCTCAAAAGTTTTCTTTTTCATTAAATTTTTATTATTAGTATATTCAATATTCAAATATTTATATGCATTTAACGTATAACTGTTAATAGAGCTTGGAAATGTCGGGAATGTAGATACAAATTGGATTGAGTTTTAAAGATAACAAACCGATTACTTTTCGTTTGATGTAAATCGATAAAAAAAGTCTTATAATATTTCCTATATTAGTAAAAGAGACTGAATTGCTCTCGATATTAATTTAATTTAGAAACACAGGCATGAAAATTTGAGATACATATTGAATAACCGACTAAAATCCGTATGGTAACGTTTATACTTGTTAAGACGAAGAAATATTCGTGTTGTGTTTTCCACTGCCACTTAGTGCTAAGAATACGACCTTGTAGGCAGACACGTGCCAGAAATTCAGCTTAAAGAAGCTATAAGTGCCCACATAATAAGGCGCAATTTGTATGCCACAGGATTCTGAATAAGATTTAATCAGGTATAAATAACTGTCTTTTGTCATGAACCAGACGGTATGAGTTATTTTCCAAGGATGACCTTGTTCTCTTCTGAGTGGGAGACAAGAAATTGTCGGGGCTGCCTTTCTCTGTTCGTCGATTTTTCAAGAAAATAGCGCGACGTTGACTCAATACACCCAGTATTGTGTCTGAAACTATTATGGAGATATTACAAAAAGGTGTTTAAAGACGCGTTTTGGTTAGGAAGTGTTTAAATCTAATGTGTTCAATATTTTAAGCACTTCTTAACCAACTTGACGTCTGAAACACTGTTCTGTAATAAACCCGTTAAAGTTTTAAAATTAATAAATTAAGTTTGGTGTCATAATAAACTGGAAAATTTCAAACCACCAAAAACAGCATACAAAACTTAAAGCTTGAGGAGTATAAGTTACAATATTATCATCCAAATCACTCTTTCCGTTCATCAGTCTCTCGATATGTCCTTTACATCGCTTTTCTATACCTACATTCATCACATTTCCGGTGTGATGGATGATATTGATTAAATACAATTGGATTGCTAGATGACGCCCGACCTATATGAATTGAAGATGAAACATACTGCGCCGACTCCAGATAATCTGACAACAAGGCAGGAAGATGACAATGATGATGATTCGACTGTAAAATTTGTCATTATGTTGTATCTACTTGTTCAATTCGGAATATTATGAGAGCCACTTTTCCAAGTTTGTCTTTTCAGATCCATTAATACTGAAAAAGTCAAACAAGAATATTTAAAGCGTGATATCATGAATCAACTTACGATGGACGTTATGTATATTATAACAAAGCTCTGTATACACACTGTAAGAAATAATAAAAAGCGACACCAAATTATACAGCAGGCTGTATTAATAAAACTGATTCTATTAGGTAATGTCCATAGTAAGCTAGCTCGCTTGACCAGTGAGGCGCCGGGTGGCCTTGTGTCGTGCTAGGCTAAACCTAGATACGCTGATAGGTCTCAGCGCCTACGGTTAGTCTTAGCCTTGTCTGTTGAAAATATTTACAAGCTTTGTACGTACTTATGTCATGCGGTACTTGCGGCACAAATTAGGACGGGGTCTAGTCATGCTGTTCTAATATCTCAAATAGAAATCGTAAACCGAAGTCATTCAGTCGAATGTTTCGATGATGTAAAGAAAATATTTTCATCAAAAATTGTCCTTGCTTCATGACAAAATGATTTTTCATTGTAGTTTTAGACAAAGGTCTCCTCTTTTTCATTGCAATATTTTTTTAACAATTAGGGCCTACTTCAGAATCGACAAGTAAGTTCTAAGTAGCATACTTCGCAAATCATTTGACAGTACATATGAAATATATGTCAATTGAACTGCCAAGTAAGCTACTTCGAACTTACTTGTCGATTGTGAAACAGGTCTTTAATATAATGTACAAATTAAAAAAAACAATCAACGAACTTACAATGTTTGAATCCTATTTATTGTATGACATAAGGGGTGTATGAATAAATCTTGTAATAAAAATCCAGACCATGAACTTTCCAAAGTCACAACATCCAATCCAAAACCTTAACGATGCACGACAGAAACAATCAAAAGTTGTTTAGGCACGTCGAAGCAGACAACACGAGGCGTTCAGAGCCCAAACTGAGACTATTGGACAGCTGATAGCTTAATCTGAGATCTTGAGGGGAATTTGGATCTAGACCAGGCTGTCTTGAATGGCGGTGTAATGATTTAGGGCTGGAATAATCTGATTTTCCGCACAGAAAATCTATGAAAATGATACGGGCAACTCTTCTTGGTACTGCCGCCCTGGTATTTATTGTGACGAAATACTTATATATAAAATACTCGTCAAAAAATTAGGTTTATAAATAGTAGATTTTCCATCAAGTGCACAAAACGGATCATTTTTGTCCGAGACTTTTAGCGGCCCGAGCCGAAGGCGAGGGCTGATAGTAATGTCGAGGATAAAAATGGTTTTGTGGACGAGTTAGAAACTCTGCTTTTCACTTCGATTGTGAGGAAATAAAAACAGTAATTTATCTTAACATTTCTTAAAATTCAAACTAAAATTAGTACAGTTTTGAATACTAAAGGAAATTGTTTTCCCATTGATATTAGGCTTGGGCTGCAGACCTATACAGCCAAGTATTAAATTAATTTTGAAATAATAATTTTCTTAAATTATATTAATACTTACCGTATCTATTTGAATTAAAATTTTAATATCTTTTATGTCTTAAAAAACACATTAGGCAAATAAATTTAAGTAAATATCAAAAAATAACCAATTCTATGTCTGAATTTCTTATTGAGTTTGGCTGCATAGCTCATTTTCTTTGCCTTAATATATATACTTTTATAATTAGATACGTTAATGCTCTAGAGCACAAAATTCGATTTTGTGCAGCCTATATCCTGCACAAACAAGCACTTTCAGAGCATGAGAAGTGAAAAAAAAAATTTATAGATTTTCAAGTAAATTCGATTAAGAAATGACAAAATTACACTGCCACTAGCTTCTGAAAAAGAGTAATAAGAGAAAAACAGTAAACAACTGCAACAAAAATCTATACTTAAGCAAGATTGCTTTTTAAAATGTGGTGGTATGTTTATTTGAAGCTGCCATTTTTATGTCGTAAGTCGACACAGATTTTTTTTTGAATAGAAGGCATTAGATATGTATATCAGTAATTCTTTACAAATACGATGGTTTTGTGATAATGATTTCATTGACGCTGCAACCTTAAACTTAAATAAAAGACAATAAATGTCACCCTCACATGCCTTCAAGGCTGAATTCTTAAGTAATACCTCGGCACAAGCCCCTCCGAATATTTGCGCCACCGAATCACAAGTAATCCACCCCATATGCAGGCTTCGGAATTATTCAATCTAATGATTTCGACGTTGTCGAATTACACCGAAATTGGCAATGTAATTTCACCCCGTCACTTTCCTGCTCTAAGCCGGAGACCTGTCACATTTGTGACATCGAAAATTCTAATTTTATTAAAGAATCACCAATAAAACAGCTAACGTTAATACAGTATCGCCTTATTAACTCTAGATTTTGTATTTTATCGTCCATCATATCCAAACTTCAGCTTTATTTGTACCATAGATATTTTACTATTCGATTTTAATTTTAACATTATATAAATGTTAGAAAAATTATAATAATTTTTAGAAATTCTTTTTCTAACCACCAAAATCTTTGTAGGTACTTATTTTATTTATTTAGCACATCAACAATGTAAATACAATAGCGTTATATAAAAACATATCTAGACTTTTCGCTTAGGTAAAAGTCTAGTCTCATTTTTTGTCTAGTCCAATTGACTGTATTTCAGTAGTCTTCTGGATCTCTATAAAATATCAATCTATTGTTCCTTTCCTTATTATTTTACTATTTGGTGTTTGCTCAGCTATAAAGATTAAATTAAAAATTAATGAGAGCTAAATTAATGAGAATTTCGACTGTTTTTCCGCTTTCAGTTTTCAGGACCAATTTTCTTTTATTTTCTACTAGAAAATAAGCGATAATTTGCTGCTCAGAAGGAAAACGCTATTCGGTATCGGTTACCAGGGCGTCATAAGTCGCAAGGTCTGGTCTGCATTATTCAAAGCAGGCTGCATTCCGAGTTCGCTCGCTGATTAGTTAAGCAGCGACTTGCAGCGTGGTCAGCGCTTTACGAGCTGTGTTTTAGAGCTGTCGCCGTATTACGTATTTCGTTTATAAAGAGGGAGGCCAAGGGATTACTCGGGCGGACTTACATTTAATAGGAACGTTAATAGAGCTAGTCATTCAAAATTTAATTTTGAAATTCATTAACTGACACATGTATGTATGTGTCAGTTAATAAAAACGCCTAAATCACGCCTGTGAATAAACATCCACGTTATAAAATCTGTTCCCAGTTTATCTGGCGTCGGCTCAGTATATTTCATCAAGCCATCCACTCCCTTTCATTCATATTATCCATTATACCGGAAAGGTGATTTTGTATACGTAAAGAAAATAAATAAGTGTTTTTATATAAAACATCAAATAGACACAAATGGACATACAATATGTACAATTAGTGCATCTCAAGTATGGTGATGGCCGCAGAATACCATTGCCTCCACCCACCTCTTACGTGGGTGTCTTCACTAGAGGACTATAACGTGGATGGATTTTGTAGTAGCTTTCCTTAGGAGTTAGTTCGTCTAGGAGAACTGTAATTTCTGAACTAATACATTGGCAATATATTATTCCCCTTTTTCTAGGAAAGAAATCATATATTTAGTTTTTTTTGTTTATTGTAATAATAATTTTGTTATCATAACTATCTTATCAATATTGTTTAAGACAAAGACAAAACTGTAAATGCACCAGGATTTTTGTTTAAATGTACAATGTTGTCCGTTGTCCATTATTCGGCATCTTTTAGTTCTTAGAAACATAAATTATGCCATGTTATACTCGATGGGTAGGCAGAGGTATATATAATATTTAACACTTATATTTCGACTGCTTTGTTAGGTCATAAATTGTATTAGGTGCTTCCATCCAATCGCAGTATTACTAGGGCTTGTATTATAAATGTTGCTGCCCATTTCTCGTCACTATTAAAACCCTTGTCACCTTGGACAACACACACGGGAGAAGAGGGGCGGTGGCAATTGTATTCTGCTCTACCGTCACCACAAGATGGTGTTATAGTTCTTGACTCATATAATTCTTCTTCTTCTTGTCGTATATACAGTTTACCGACACCAAATAAACTGGGAATAGGTGTTGGCGCAGTATGTTTCCTTTTTCATTATTATCGGTCAGACGTCATCATTCATCACACCGGAAAGGTGCTGCGAAAAGGTGAAATGACCGATAAACGGAGAGAGTGATTGACAATCCAATGCATACAGCTCAAGGTTTTGACTTAGGTTATACAGCCGGCCGCCTGCTTCACACCAACCCTCTTTGGGTATTCTTGATTATTATTAATTTTAATTAAAAACTAAATTGGCCTCAGGTCACTCGAACGCTTATACCAAGGCCACATAAACATGCGGAGATGCGTTTATTTTCTTTATCACCAGTGGGACGGCTTTAAGCACGGCGGCGCCACGAGCAACGCCCAAACAGTTTTATGCCACCGCATAAACTAGTTGGCACTAATAAAAGTCGGCTTATGTTCCTACTAGACAGAGGAAGCACGCACTAATTCCATTTTCGCCCCCCAATTTATATCTGTCACTTTTGGTGGCATGCCCGGTGCCCGTAAAAATATTGTTTTTACTTATCCCTGGGGGAGGGGGGTGGGGGCGTAATTACTCGAGCATCCAGACAGCTCCGAGTCCGGAATTATAACCGGGGCACGGTCGCAGGCCGGCCCCGTTCTTGCGATGGGCGGTTTTTCTTAATCCGTGCGCAGACGTGTTTTTTGCTGCCCAACTTAGATAATGTGGGGTCTGATTCTCCTCGTGTTAACTTAACGAGCGTATCTGAATTGTATTGCTTTTTGACACAGCTTCTGTTACTAAAACATACAGGGTACGAATTGAGTAACCTCCTCCGTTTTTTCGTCGGTTAAAAAACTGAATAAGTAACAATTAGCTTAGCCATTTGTATTTCTACACACATTAACCACGCCTATTTATTCCCGAAGGGGTAGGTAGAGGTGTATTAACACACCCACGTTTGGCTAATTAGGTTGGGTTTCATGTAATAGATGGCGAGCTTATTGCCATTTATCGGGCACATAAATAGCAGTATATTGCTAGGTGGTATAAGAGGAATACTGCTATTGCCCGCGGGTGAGACCAAGCGGGAGAAACTACGTCCACTCCCAATCTCTTCCCGTGTGTCGTACAAGCGACTAAGAGTTAAGGCAGGGATGAGTAATGGCCAGCAGCGTTCCTCTTATACCACGTATGTATGTGTACGTAAAATAGCTCGTGGATTCAGGAAATGAATTGCTGTAGGTAATAATCCTTAAAATTACCTTTTTAGACCCTCTGATCGTTATATGACTGCGCTTAAGCTATCACTCGGCCTACGTTTGCCTAAAATGAAGACAATAAAGAGGTCAAGTTCACTAAAAATGGTAGTACATATTTACCTCATCCATCATGATATTATTATTGCAAAAAACAATTCTGAACTAGTCAGAAACACAAAAATATAATACATTATTATTAAAGTGAATGCATCTTGAAATAAGAGACAGCTCTGACATGGCATTTCACATCATATCATAACCGATGACACAACAGAAATTCTGTAAAACCGACAGTTAATCTATTTTAATGCCTTTGCTGTCGGAGAATAAAGCACATTTTTGCTTACACAATGTTTTTATGCAAACTTGATTTCTTTTTGAAATTATTTACAACAATATTGTATGTTTTAATAGTTATTTTTCGATTCGGGTTCTAAGCAGCAGTTTGACCTTTTTATTCTAACGGAACAAAAACCACCTTATCTGTTAAAACGAACCACAAAAGTTTTCCACAAAAGAAGGAACGAATTTTATGAGCTGACACGCGTCTACGCGCTGGCACAGGGCTGTCTGCCGTCCGGATATTTAAGGAATTCCCCTAGATTTTCTCCAAGATAAGTGCAGCGTTCCTCGCGGTCTTTACTTGGAAATAAAGCGGGAAATGGATCCGTTATTCGGTGTGGTAGACACGGAACTTATTTAATGTGGGTACCCAAATAAATGAAGTAGTAGATTTGTGAAATTGAATATTTTTATTTACATATATTTTGTTTACGTATTAATAACAAAATATTTTCGCATCGGAATTAAATAATCAAAATGTGCCTAAATTGTTAGAGTTATATAAATTTATTTTATGCTAAGCGAGGTCAGAGAAGATGAGATGCTCTTGTGACAGAAATGAAGATTGTCAGTCCAAGCGGATATTTAAGGACAGAAAATGAGTTTTGAACAGTTAGTTCAAAACTCTTAGTTCAAACCTTTAAAGGAGAATGATTGTGAATTTGTGAGCAAGCTGCGAGTTACAGGTCAGAAGTCAATCAATCAATAAAGAATCGACTGTGTTATCACAAGAAATTTAATGACAGAGGAATACATATAGCGTCAGACATAAATATGTACCAAGAAGTCCTGATAAAAAAATAAAAATGAAATCTAATTTCCAAACCCAGACCCAGAACAGTAGTTTCTGTCTATAGTCTTCGATAATCAGCGTCGTAATTTGAGATTTCTCGGTGTGGAATATATTTTTGCTTGCTTTCAACAACGACAGAGGTGACATTGTGATATCACAAAGAAATTTCCCGACTATAGTAACATTCGGATATACATTTTTTTCGGATCGAGGGCCCTGTGTGCACACACCCCTAAAATTCGGCGTAGCGGTAAATTTTAACCACATTTATAAATCTCGCCGTCACGACGCACTAAGAACTAGGGGAGCATGAGTCTCGAGCGGGCGTCGCGCGTCGCACGCACTCCTTCCTACGTAGCAACCCATACTTAGTAGCTACGTTCAGTTTATCACACTTCAAAGAACGTCACAAGTAGGCGCGAGTTGTAACCGCCGTCTCCCTTGATACCCCTGTAACTACGAAGCTTTGTGAAATTCGCGATGCTTTTCGAGTTAAGGCCCCCGTTCGGTTTTTCGAGGTCGCCTGCCTCCCTGCGTAATTCGAGTATCAGCCACCTCCTCCGCGCTTATGTGGGCTTGGTACTCCGACGCGGTTTGTGCACCTAGTTCGCGCAAACCGCGAATATGGGTGTTTAATTATTTTCAAGGTTTCGCTGCTCCCCCAGCCTCGTCAAACGTTCATTACTGCATTCGTTTACTTGTTTAACCTATTTGAATGTTCATTTGTAATTCGGTCTTGCGTAGCAGGTATGACTCTGTTCGCCGGAAATTTTAATTAAAAAAGCATAATGTTAGAATAAAAATACATGTATACATATAATAAATAATGTGTCTAAGGTATGCGTACAGTCACCAACATAAAGTAGATTTTCCAAATGGTTTTGTGGACAAGTTAGAAACTCTGCTTTTCACTTCGATTGCGCGGAAATAAAACAGTAGTTTATCATTAACATTTCTTAAAATTCAAACTAAATGAGTACAGTTTACAGTTTTGAATACTGAGGGAAATTGTTTTTCCCATTGATATTGGGCTTGGGCTGCAGACCTTATACATCCTAGTATTAAAATAATTTTGTAATAATAGTTTTCTTAAATTAATTTAATAACCTACCGTACCTACTTGAATTAAAATTTTAATATCTTATATGTCTTAAACAACACACTAGGCAAATAAATTCTCTAATCTCTGAATTTCTTATTGTGTTTGGCTGCATGGCTCATTTTCTTTGCCTCAATAAATACACATTTATGAGTAGATACGTTAATGCTTTAGCTAGAGCACAAAATTCGATTTTGTGCAGCCTATATCCTGCACAAATAAGCACTTTCAGAGCACGAGAAGTGAAAAATATATGACTGTGGACAGTCCTGTAAAAATGTTTGATTATCCACCGAGGTCTTAAGTATGTAACGATACTTTCCCGGTAAAAACATGGGATGCTTTGTGGCCGGCAAACATCGTGTTACTGACCCAGCATAAATATCTGACATGATACAAAATGCCGCGTGGTGACGGCAGAGTAGAATACAATTGTCACCACCCCAAATCTCTTCCGTGGGTGTCGTACAAGGCGACTGTACCTACTGAGAATTGTGTGCCCGATAAACGGCAATAGGCTCGCCACCTATTACATGTGACCTAACATAATTGGCGAAACGTGGGTGCTAGTTCACCTCTGCCTACCCCTTCGGGGATATGGGCGAAATTTATGTATGTATGTATACAAAATGAAAATTTTTTCATAGATCTGCAAAAACTTTGTCTTAGCTAATCCGTTTATTACTTAAATAAACGGACTAGCATTGAGTCGCAAATAGAGTCGTATTTGTCAATAATATTTGTTAGTATTAACAAATACTATTAAATAATTAAAAAAAAGGGTCAACCGACAACTATTAGGTGATAATCCTTACAGAATTAATGATAGTCCTATATTTGAGACTGTTTTAGTATCAACTACAATGTTGGTTAAGAGCAAATAGCAGATAACACAAACTTGTTCAAATTGAACCAAAACATTTTGCCTTGAAGTGCTAAATTGGTTAGAGGATATGCCAGAGTTTGTGAACAGAATAAAGTTTTCTGTAGGATCATCTGTTGAAGCAAATTTTTTGTATCCCCCCCATCTCGGAAAGAGTTTTTGCTCTTCAATATCTGAGTGCAAAAGCCGTTTTTATCCGTTAGAGGATAAGGTAGATTTGAATTTAGAACATCGTGTGCACTAAGTTTGTGAATTCAATTCAACATCATAAACCTTACTTCTGCCTTCATGGTGCCGAATTTATGATGCAACCTTTTTTTATTTTTTTAAAACCTCAGACTCGTAACCTTGTTGGTGTACTTTTTTTTATTTGCTTTACGCGCGCCATTTTCGATTTCCGGTCCTAATGTGAAAACCATAGGTTAAAAACAAGAAACATAAAAACAAGTGAAAACCTAAAGTTAGTGGTTCTAGAGACGAAGAAGTTTATTTGACACCAACAGAAGGTCTTGACGCAGAAAGTCACTTTCGCAAAATGTCATCGTGAAAAATTTGGTCTTTTTCGCATAATGACACTTTTGCAGTACGGCATTTTCTTACAACGTCACTTTTGCAAAACGACACTTTCGCAGGACGTCACTTTCGCAAAACGCCATTTTCGCGGGATGTCACTCCAGAGACTTTTTTCTCTTAGGACAGATCCAATACAAACACTGCAGAATCGGGTAAGTTATCAATAACGTTCTGCGAAAGTTACAAAGTTTTTCACGATGACATTTTGCGAAAGTGACGTTCTATACGTCAAAACTCAACAGAATTGACTGAAACTGTTTTATTTGTGATTGTAGATGTTTTTTTTTGCATTTAGTCATTTCCTCGCTAAGGGGGATGAAAAGTTACGTTGCACTCGAGTGCACAGATTTTTCCCTTTATACTCTTTTGATTCTTTCGCTTGGTCGGTCATCAAAATTGAGCACGTGGTTAAAAAGCAACTTTTCAGTCTTGAATAATAACTAAATTGTTTGATTTTTCTGTTACTTAATATAAGTAAATTGTTTATATCAACGGTATATATATCCATATATGCCAAAGTTGTCTGAAAATACATAAATACAAAAGGAAAGTAGGTCTGTTAATTTTCTGAAACTTATTCTAGTCTAGTGTTATCGAATAATGTAGGTATTCTGTGTAAATACGTAAATAATTAATATTTTCCAACTAACAAACCAACTTCGTTTTTAATTGTGGTTAGTTTAAGGTTCAAAATACTTAATTAGGAGCACATAAAGACACTGCAGTGTGGTGCAACATGATTATTTGGTGCTGAGTCCGCTGTCACACAGCTTTTGCTCGATATATTTTTGCGTTAATGCCCAGTAATCGTCATTGCTCGATGACAGCGCCCAGCCCGGTAAATCAATGCTGCTATGTGTTACGTATACAAGTCATCGCTTATGTGCCCATGTAGTACATAGCGAGCGCTTGTATGGGTATAGTGGGAACGCGTGCACGTAGATAATCTCGTCATAGCTCGCACCCGTTATGGTATTACTGTGTGCGAGGGGCGTTTGGGCGCCGGGGGGCACCGCGAGGGGGCGCTGGCCGCTTTAAAAATACTGAAACACTGGGCCGCTAGGAAGCCGTGCATTTGAAAGACCGCGAAGACCTCCCGCTCGCTCCTACGCTCTTGGTGTAGACGGGCAAAAAGTTGCGAAAAGCGAAAACTGTCAGCTATTTAGCGCTTTTAGCTGGAAACTGTTTGGCGTCAAAAGAAAACCTCGTTCGCGCAACTGAAAATGGCTTGAATTAGCTTTTTGTGTTTTTCGCCAATTTCAGGTACTGTCTGGAACAATTTAACAATTATCTTACATAACTTAAGTAAATTTAAAGTGCATCATCAGAGCCCCGATCATTTTCATCAAGGAGGACTGGTCCCCTCGACCAGAAGGGCCTGCAGCTTAATCAATATGCGTCATCTTCTTATAGATGGCTGAGTAAGGATGTGGTCACTGCGTTTCGGCCATTATCGATAATTTTGGACTTTGCGCGAATTCGCCTTCGGGTAGCGCACTGAAATTTATTTTGTTCGTATTTTCATAATTGGGCGCGGGTGGCCGGGCCGGGTGGCGCCGCGGGCGTCATCACACCCCTCGCGTGGGTATTTAATGATTATACGCTGACTGCCACCTGATTGCTGTGCTATGCCGCGTCGTGCGTGATTGCTTATCGATGTCTGCAAAACTATCGACACAACCCTGCGTCGCGTTTCTTTGTTTAACATGACGAAAAAGTAGTCCGTCTCTAGTTTGGATCTTGGTACCCCTGCCTGTAACAGATAAACAAGTATGCTTTCGAATTATACAGTGTACTTAAGAAGTTGCAAAAGCGGCTTGAGTAAAAACCCTGTTTATTCTTTAAATACATTTTTAGGGACTTTATCTAAAAGCCATCCTTCTGTCTGTAAAAAATATATTTCTTTCATACTTCAGCTAGGAAAGATTGGCACTTATCAATGAGCTGATAGACTAAAATAGACGTGGGATATGCCTATGATCATTGGAATACTACCTGAATGGAGAAAAGTGTGATTTATGAAATCAAAACTTCTGAGAAAAATATTTTTACTGCAGTTCAGTTCAAATAAGCTGTTACCAGGGCCAGTCTTTGGATATTTAAAATTTTACCAACAAGGACAGTATCGTTTTTCCGTGTAAAATAATGAAGTAAATTTTTACGTTTCCAACTTTTTCGCCGGACTCTTTATTTGGTCGTCATGAGCAATAATATCCTAATATCCGTTTATTGTTTTCTAATCCCTCTTGTACTAAGAAAAAATTCCAATAAGAATATAAATTACATTTTGTTTTAAATTGCCTAAATTGTCAATTGAAATTAAAAAAGGATTACAAAGAAAAAAGGTCAACAAAATCACTATCACATTAATCGATACAACTAATATGGATCATTAGGCGTTCACAATATTGGGTGACGCATCGAAGATTTTATTACTACTAGAGATAGAACGGGGTTATAACTACAAATTCTGTCAACAAAAATAATACTTTATTTTGGATACCACCCCAACTATCGAGTATCGATAACCTAGTCATAGTGTCACACCGCTGGTGTTCGCGGGGTGGTAGCACTACACGGGAACAGGCGGGGTCGCGGGGGGGTATATAGCCCATGTATCAGCATATACCAGGCCCTCAGCACATAGCCGGTGGTGGATTCCCGAAATTTTGCAGTTATTTTGTATCGAAAACTAGGTTACTCCGCGATTTATCCGTCTATCGGAATGTTATTTATTGCACACCACGGACAACAACTAAGAATTTCACTGTCACACATTCCGAATAATATTATTACTGCGTCCGCAAAGTGATAAACGTTAAGCAGCCAATTTGCGCCCTGTTTCGTACATCGCAAGGTGCAAAGTGGCGCAATCCAAATGTACGTTGCGAATTTTGCCGAGCAAAGATTTTATGTGAGGAAATTGTTAATAAGTGGAATAATCAGGTTAAACATTTATTTAATTGAATCAGTAAGATTCAATGGTTTCCAATCCTCAACAAGTAGCAATCTTTACATAAATTATTATTGTGTGAATTAAATATGTTAAAACACGTAAACTTACTTAAATAAAAAAAATCACGAACAGCATGACCCAGTAACCATTTATTGGTTACATTATTTTTCAATATTATATTTAATATTGCATTAGCTGTATATAATTTATTCCGTGACTTTTATAATATAAATAATTTAATTCAACTATGTACTTGTAAAAACAATAAAAATCGTATTTTTTCACTAATTGCTTTTCCATGGACAGCTATTACAAATGTTCCGTTTACATTATTGATTTTTGATTTAGCCTGTGGACTGCCTTATTAATTGAAAACCATTCCTTTTTTTTATTATTTTTAATTAACAACGATTTACTATGATGTTATGTATGTGCCAATCAGGTAGGCAGGTAATGTTATTGTTTCGAATCATGAAAAAATTGTTTATTACAAAAACTAACAATAATATCCATCCAATTATTACGTGCCTTTCACACTCACTTCAAAATAAATATTATATTTGTCTAACACATGTATTTTATTTTCACGAAACAGTCATCTTATTGAACAGGCTAAGTAAGAAATAGTTGATACTTGTACTCTTCAATTTTGCCTTTTGTGTCATATAAATAATGCATGTATTCAAATAAATTGAACATTAAAATTAAGTTGTGAACAGTGCCTGTATGGAGGCTTTGAAGTATTTAAAAATATAGGGAGAAAACTTTAAAAAGATTATTAATAGTATTCTAGCCTAGATCTAGGCAGAGTAGCGAATACGAGTCGCAAACTTGGTGCCATCGAAGGACATTCTTCATTCATTTGCTTGGCTTAAATATGCATATATACGCGATAGCTAAGTACCAGGTGCACATAGCCAGCTAGGAGTTAGGTGGGGTGACAAGCAAGATATCGACCGTCTTAGGGCGGTGGCAAGGACCGCATCTGCTATGCGGACACTAAATATCCGTTGACCTTACCTACCTATAACACCTACGCGTCTATGTTTGTCCGGTATACATTGCAATTTAGCTTGTAATTAATTACAGCTCAATGACAGATAAGGTGCAGTGGTGCGTGCGTACAGTTGGCAACATGTCGATTGTGACAGGGCTTGGCTTGGTTCTATATTATTGTCTGTGTTACAACTTGAAGGTAAAGTAGTGACGCGGGAATATTTATGTGTTGCTTTATGCACTTGATTATCAAGCTAAAGGTTAAAACTGACAATCATTCCAGGTGTTAGATTATTGGTTAACGATCCTGGCAATTGTTTTAGTTGAGTTAACTACACAAGTTTACTTTTAAACAATTAAAGTTCGTCACAACAAAAAAATACGACAGTCATGAATAATGCAGCTTATTATTGTGTAAATTGAAGTATGATATAAATCTTGGATTTTACTTGTGAGCATTTTAAGATTTTAAGTGTTAGGCATTGTTATTATTTTAAACTTCTCTAAACATATTTGAAACTTTCTGAGCAGGGATTTATTTTTATTTGCAAAATTGGAACTAGGAAAGATTGAAGAAATTTTTTTTAAAATTTAGTTCTACGAAATATAACATGAAATAACAGAAGAAAACAAAAGAGGATTAGAAATGACTACGTCAGAGGAACGTGATTTGGACGCTATGGCACAGTGGAACAATTTTCTGTAAGGCCGGTCGTTGGATGGGTGACCAAAAATTTCGGCTTGCTGAAAAATGGATCTCCGCTCAAAATATAAAAGAAAAACTAATTCTACATAAACGTATAAGATTGGCAATTGCATTGCATCGTCCAGAAAATTATAAAACATAAATAGTTCTAAGGCAAAAAAGGTTTTCGAAACGCAAAATTAACAAACGAATAATAAGCCGCCGTTTTTCTTAAAGCGAATATGAAGCATAAAAATAACCGGCCTGTCCCATCTCTAACGCCAAAAAAGTTTCGCGTTCTAAACCGTAAAATTTTGAACTTCCCTGAAACGCTCGAAAGTTCGGCACAAAACGCAGTGCCGGAGAATTGATGCTACACGGGCCACTTGTTGAATGAGTATCTTCGTGTGTTTTCGCAAGTCGTCGTTTGGTTCGGGGCTACGGCGAGTGTTAAAATGTTGCACGCTCTAGGCCAAAAATTAAACAATTAATTTTTTACGTTACATCTATCACAATGTTACTATTATGGTAGTTAATTAATTATTTTGATTAGAGCAGTGTGAATTGAAAAGACTAATAGAGATATAGAGAAGAAGAATAGAGATAGATAGAATAGAGATACCCAAATAAATATATTTGGGTATCTCTATTATAACCGCGCACAGCATGTGACTTAAATTTTTGTTGTTTGATTAACTATTCTGGGTATTACAATAAACACGAAAGATTAAGAAATATGTACTATACTATACTGATTTCTTAAATCGAAATGTGAAAAAATGTTTCTACTAAAGTCGATTGTAACTTACCGATTTTTGCAATTTAATGTGCAAATGTAGATATTAAATTCAATTTCCCCAGTAACCACGGTCTTAGTAAAGTAATCAAAATGTCTAAGTATATGTATAAAATGGAAATTATAAGTCTTAAAGTGTTCGTGCCCGGTCGTTCTAAGTCCTTGTCACTCGATCGTTCATCTTTGCTGTTCATTCTGCTCTTTCGTTCCTTTCATCCAGTATATGAACCTACGCGAGTTAAATCAGTCAAAGTTGTTTTACTTCAATCAAGATTTTTATGGCTGCCTACTTGACTGAAGTCGTTTGAAGATATTGATATAACGTATTACATCTTAGGCTTACTTACAGATTAATGTGAAAAACTAGTTCTTTTACCGGTACTATTAAAATGAAATTCCATCCTATCTTATCTATGCTATGTATGCGTTAATTCAATTTTCTCATCTGTCGTAAATTTATTATTGGCGCCTATAAATTCTGAGTGGTCGAAAAGGATTTGTTAGAAACCTAGGAGTTGCGGAGTTGTATTTAAAGTGACAAAAACAGTCGCACAAAAATAGTGATCAAATGTGGCAGTGGATAGTAGTAGCATTAAAAATTACGTTGAAAGGGACTCGAATATCCTTTTTGCACGAATAATGTGACAGGACTGGCAAATGAGATTTGAGTCTTGAGCGAGGCTTAGATCTGAACGAATGAAGAGTGCTCATCAAAAAGAAACGAAATTGTGTTTTTTGGGACATGTATAGAAATGGACCGTAAGCGTAGAACATCTACAATTTACATCATTTGGCAGATATTTGTTGGATGAGGCGTAACCTAGAATTTCCACACCGAGAGAGAAAGATGAGCTGAAATTAGCTAATGCATTTGTTTTAATAATATTTTATTTATATAATATGTTTCATAAACTCCATTATAAAATGGGTAACCAATAATTAAAAATCCATGGAATCTTTAGTCGCAATACAAAATACAGGAACATTAATATTGACAGCACCAATATTCTCGTTATTGACGCACGAAAAAAATCGCCAACTTTTTTCATTGACAAGGTTTATCATATTTCTCAAAATATGCAAACCGTGCGTCGTTTTAGCGCCCCTGGCAATTTTGCATTGTGCACGTGCGATACAAAGGTTGCCCGGTGTCGGTATCCATTTGGCCATTTACGATGTTAGTCAGTCATTCATAATATTTCGTAAGTATATTAAGCTCTCTAATGTGTCTTCTATGCTGGCCTGGGAGCGAACAAATAACGTAGAATAGGCCAGCCCCGACTCATCCCATGGGTGTCGTAAAAGTCGATAATTGCCCGGTGTAGACCAATAACCACCTTTGGGCACCCGAATGGTGAAGGGCAAACCATCAACAACAGCATACCCAGAGAGGGTTGGTGTCAGGCAGGCGGCCGGCTGTAAAACCTAATCCATAACTTTGAGCAGTATGGATTGGAATGTTGTCATTCCAATCACTCTCTCCGTTCATCGATCTCTCGACATGGTCCGTTCTGTCTCTTTTCTATACATTCATTTATCACTAGCACCTTTACGGTGTGATGGATGATATGAATCAAAAGGGAGTGTATGGTTTGATGACGTCTGACCGATATGAATGGAAGAGGAAACATACTGCGCCGACCCCAGATAGACTGGGAACAGGGCAGAGAGAAGAAGAAGAAGATTAAGCTCTCTAATGAAGTCCTGATCAAAGAAATACTTAAATGTTGCGCTTTTTCTCATGCTTAATTTTATATATATTAAACACATTATATAAACCTTAATATGATAGTTATGTTGGTTGAGTAACCTAAACCCATTGAATTACTATGGGCGTAATTCAGTTCTTTATAATTATGAAGATGCATACTAAACCAAATATCAATTGGAAGATGTACAAAAAGTTTTCTTTTTCAAATGAGTTTATTCTGTATCATACATGGTATATTAAATTCAAAATGAATATTATGTCATACTATTTTTATTTAAGATAAACGTTAATACAGTTTAATTATATCTAATAAAACTCAATCTTTGAATAACGAACATAAAAACGTCCTTGTATCATAATGTGCATCAAAATGATCTAAAGCGAAATAGAACATCGTCCTAAACGACCCCTCTCGCTGTCTCCAAGATCCTACCTAGGTAGCAGCTTCAGCCAATCGCCGCGTAAGTGTTTAAACACTGCCACTGCTGTTACTAGGAGGCCACCACACACGCAGAGGTGCTACCTATATTTAGTGGTTTGTCCATTTGAAGCACTATCGATTTGCGCGGGGCGGAGCGTTGACCCGGACTGGGCAGCCGGCCGATTCGCTAATTTATTAATTATTTAAAACTAGCAATGTCCTGTCGTCCGAAAATTTCGCCGGAACGAACCGACGATCGTTTTAATTTAATTAAGATATTTTGAATTTTCTTTAATTTATATTTGGTGAACGTTAGTTAATTCAGTATAATTAACTAAACTATTTGTTCTGTTTGTTCCAGGACAACCTCACCCCAGAACCGGCTGACATGAACGATGAAGATAACTTCTCCAGTAAGTATCATTCCAATACCAGACGCTAACACTTAAGTACAGCCACTTGCATCACATCAATAAATATAACGGTTATTTTATGCTCCAAATTGAAAAGTTACCATTGTACAGTGCTGGCATAAAAGACCTACTGATTGGCTTTTTGAATAACGAACAACGTGACAATTCCAAATTTGAAATTGATTGGCGAATGTGATCTGGTGCAGGTCAGGCCCTCGCCAAAGATGCTGAGAAGTTGAAAATGATGTTGCTTGCATGGAATTACCACAACCAAACGCAAGGTAAATTGAACTTTAAGGTCTTATTAAAATTTGGGCCATTCTAAACAGACGTAAACGCCAAATGACGTCATAACTACGGCTGAATGCGAAAATACTCTTCGCTTTCTTTCGATTCGAAAAAAGATTGCTTGTCTAAACTATCATGCGTTTCCGTTTAACAAATAAAAACAGATTTAATTTTGAATGAGTGTGAATCTAAGTTTATCAGTTTCATGGTAACTTTTTTGTTCTTTTATGTAGGGAAGCAAAAGCGTCAACTTTATCTGCCGTAGTTGTGACGTTATCGTTCGTCTTATAGAATTTATTTTTTCTCTGTAAATAAACAAATGAAAAATATAAAATAATATATTTCCAAGTCAGGATAGGAAAATGAAGTACTGGTTGGTAGTTTTGTTAGTTACTGCCGCACTCAGAGACGTCAATTAACTTTAATGAGTATTTAATGTCAAAAATTTTCATTAAAATCAAGACCATAGACCCGGCAAGAATAGAGACTAGTTTTGAATTGTCATTTTTTGACGTTAAGTACTCATTAACGTTATTTGACGTCTCTGAGTGCGGCAGTTACCCCCGAATACAGAAACGCTACTCAAATTTAGGGGACTGCTTAAAAGGTTAAGTGGACACTACCTGTCAGAATTTGTATGGAAAACCGTCAATTTGACAATACTTAAATGTTAAGCGGGACTCAAACTTTGAATAGCGTTTCTGTATTCGGGGGTTAGACTGTTAGAGGGCATTAAAATTTTTTGAAATGTTGTCAACTGTGTCTAATTAAGGAACGGCCACGATTGCTCGCATGTTCGGTCCGCAAAACTGCTTGGCCGTCGGCGAAACACAAAAACTGGTCTGCCTGTCCACAAGATGTTCTCGTCCGTGTATTAGGCTTGCATAATATTCACGGTGGTGGCAGAAGGCTCGTTTGCTATTTTTGTAACGCGAAGCCATATCGAGACAGCGCCCATGCTCCAGGGGAATAGCCTTTGCAGGCACCTCAAATTATTTATAGGCGGGGGCTTGTTCGGGTTGACATTTAGAGGCAGATGCGACGCTCGCGGGCGCAGGTAGCACCCCTGCTAATTTATGCTGTCTTGGTGGCTAGGCATGCATGCTAAGCTAAATTATAGGACAAGGCTGATTGGCATAAAGTATTGCAAAAACTGAACGCTGTCACATGTTCGCTGCCTAATTATATGGAAAATTCAAACGAACAACACGCGTAATTGATTTGAAAATATGAGGGCCGTTGTGAATTGGTATTGGCTCCTTGGTAGAAGAGGGATAACTACCGATAGTAAAAAGTTCCAATAAATTTCGTAAGCCATAAATAGTAAAATAAAATTCGAATCCACCAATTTATGTAACACATCAGCCTTTGATTAAAAATGAAATAGACTGCAACGTCAGTCGTTTCATTGTTTAAGCACACACAAATTTTCTATCAATAATCCTTATACGAGGCCAAGACAGAACACACACTGTAATTGTGTAAATAATTATGAGTTTATTTTATGTATTAATTTGATTTATATGAAAATGTACTATTTTGTATTGACTTTCTTGTAATTTAGCATGTTGACGTTTTGGGAAACTGTGAGTCTATTTGTGGTAAAAATAAATAAATAAATAAGACAGGCATTTTATGAATACATCATCCCCACGTCCGCACCACGTCAACACCACGTCGGCACAGGCCTTCCCTATGGATAGAAATATTTGAACGGACCCCGTATTATGTAGGTAAGCCGATTTCAGTTGCTTTGTCTACCCGTCACTCTCACACTGCTATTCTGCCGCGCTTATGAAAAACGCATTATATACCTTTTTACAACTTCTGAGAAAAACGCGTTTATAGTTTTTTTTCTTAGTATACTTGTATGGCCGGAGCTAAGCTAATTATTGATGTAAAAATTTAACTAGTTTATTAAAATGGTCTCTATGGGAACGTTATAGAGCTTGTTTTCCTGATTTCAAATATGTACTATAAAACTGAATTCCGCTGAAAATCGTACATAATGCGTTTTTCGTAAGCGCGACAGTATTATTCTCAATGAGTGGAGAGGCTGGTAGTCCAAAGCAACTGAAATCGGCTTACATAATACTGGGGCTGCATAACCCACCACGCTGGCGCCGAGGATTGGTGCGGAGTGAACATGGAGCTGTATATTGGTCTCTTTGTAACCTTCCTTTCGCTGACACTTGCAGGTCGCAACGGGGACATTTCCGAGAGCGGCGCGGACAGCATGGCTGACTTGTGGGCCTCGTACCACAGCGCCCTCGGCCTAGGCACGAAGCCCCCCAAGCCGCCCACCCCTCTAGCTACCGGACACTCGGTGAGTTTTAAGGTTGAGTGCGTTTCAAGTTTCTTATGTCAACTTAGTTTAATGAAAAGTGTGGCGTTATCGGCAAGCGAGGTTCCTGCTCATTGGTTTCGATAAAATGATGACATTTTGTGTCCTTTGAAAGCGTGAATATTATCAATTAAAATAAAAGGGTAAAAAACTTAGCCAAGTTGGATGAGCAGTCATGATGGGTGTCTGAGGTTCTTAAGAGATTTCATTTTTATCAAATAACTACCTAAGCTCTTTCACTGGTCAGAGATCATAAGGTGTTCTTGTACAAAAAATGCATTTCCAAGCGTAGAATGGAATAGGGACAAGACACCGTGCGATTGCCGGGTCCATAGTGTGGCAGAGGGGAAGTTAGTGACTTGTGACCGAGGTGTAGGTTTACAGGATCCCTTAACAACATGTCAACACTCATTTTCGCCACCGTGACTTCTCGCTCTGCCCAGGCGTATTTGGTAAGATTCTGCAGCCTTAGACACACATTTCAGTGTAGAACTTACGAAAGCTCTAGACACGTCAAGGTCTTTTAGTAATGTACAGGGATTTAGTTGGTATACACCTCGCTCCCACATTAACTAGTTTTTATTCCAGACAACGTGGTGAGCAAAAGAAATTTTCCTTATTAGAAACTAATTTTACGGTTAAACAATTCTGTTCCAGAGTCCAATCCACGTCGGTTCTGTTACGCCCGGGGTGGAACCGTCGTCTACGCACGACGAAACCTCTTCGTCTGACCGTACTAAGGACGACGATGACGGCGGCGCCTCCGATGATGACAGTGACGACAGAGTTGACCCCCAACACCACGACCCAGAGAGGCTGAAAGCTTTTAATGTGAGTTGCTCTTTCTAAAGACGACAGTTTTCCTTTGAATATGTTGTGCAGATTTCTGATTTGCTCTATTTCTCTGTAGACTATTTGAGAAGAGCTATCAATTTAATCATGCTACTTTTTACTATGCTACAATACACTTCCACTTCATTTCCTTCATGATGCTTTTCCTATTAAAAAGCTTATCCTAAGCCGTGTGGTGACGGCAGAGTAGAATACAATTGTCACCACCCCAAATCTCTCCCGTGGGTGTCGTACAAGGCGACTAAGGATAAATTAGTGATGAAGAATGGGCAGCGGCGTTCCTCTTATACCACCTAGCAATTACAATATACTGCGACTTTTGTGCCCGATAAATGGCAATAGGCTCGCCACCTATTACATGGGACCTGACATAATTGGCGAAACGTGGGTGCTAGTTCACCTCTGCCTACCCCTTCGGGGATATAGGCGTGATTTATGTATGTATGTATGTATGCTTTTCCTATTAGAGCAGTATCATGATATATTTTTGTTTCTATATTCATAACTTCAAAAATGTCTGAGCTCACGCTTCCATGATAGAATGTTTTATTTGACGATAATGGGCGTAGTGCAGAAAGGATTCAAACCAAATACAGTTTTTAATTTTTTTCCTCCAAAATAAACATCTCCAAAAGAACTGTCATGTCTGAAAAGGCAATCATAAAAGTGAAGCTTATTTTTCAGTCCATTTAATTTGTAATAAATAAATAGAAATAAATAGAAGATTTGCCATAAATAAATCGGTGTTTTGTAGTGTGGATCCTGTTTGCGTAACCAAAACCAATTCAACTGTCGTGTTATTCAAAATGATATACGTAATTTAACCTAATTTTTGTTACAGATGTTCGTTAGACTGTTCGTCGACGAGAACCTCGACAGGATAGTTCCCATTTCAAAACAGCCCAAGGAGAAGATACAAGCCATCATCGACTCCTGCACGAGACAGTTCCCGGAGTTCGCCGAGCGCGCCCGTAAGAGGATCAGGACTTACTTGAAGAGCTGCAGGAGGAACAAGAAAGTGCGGGGCGACGGGCCAGCCCCCGGGAATGGGAGTAGCGCGGCGGCTACTGGCAGCGCTTGGGACTCAGCGGTGAGGGTCCGATCTCTGCTGTATTCGTGCTTGCCTAGTAGCCGAGAGGAGGTAGATTTGTAAATTATGTAACTTCAAAACTGGTTTGTTGAGAGTACAGAGTAGAAGTAGAATGAACTCTTTTCGAAAGTAATATTTACAATGATTGTCGAAAGTCTTTTTATCTACTACAATAGTTAAAAATAGTAATTAAACACATTATTCATATAATGTCTTGTAAAGCTAAATAAATAATCTAGTGCAGGTTGTGACGTTTCAGTAAAAATAATTCAAAATTTGTAAAATTCTATTCTGATTTTATTTGGTTTTGACCCTGTCACATCTAATAGTTTATTATAACAAATAATTGACGAAACGTGCGTGTTAATTCACCCCTATGAACAGGAAGACCAAAGCACGACACACGTTTCCAATGTTCAACGCATTTATTTGACGGTTCACGAGGGTACGTTATGTGATACCTTATAGGAATATACCATTTTTTTTTATTCTGCCTATCCCTTCGGGGAAAATAGGCGTGATCTATGTTTGGATTTCGTGACCCGCGCGCGACCCACGGCTCCAACCAACGTAACTTCACGAGAAAGCGCACGGGACATAACCGAGTCCGCTCACTGCAGGTGCGGCCGACGCCGGCGCACCTGACCTCCGTGCAAGCGGAACACATCCTCGCGCAGGCGTGCGAGAACGAGAGCCTCAACGCGAAGCGCATGCGGCTCGGGCTCGACCCCGTCAGCCAGCCCATGCCCACCGTGCCCACGCCCATGGTCAGTGCCTACTGTAAGGGGTAACAACGGGCACGCTGCCTAAGGGTTTCCATTGTGTTGTGACGACAGATAATCGTGTCGTGGCTAAGGTGTTCACATATAGAAAGACACGATGTACTGGCGTCTACGACCTTTTTTTGCTAGCAGGACAGTCGTAAAACGATACTTGCTAATGATGTGTAAACGACAAAGCAAAACGACAAGTAAACGGCTGCCATGAAACGATTGTTTGTCGTCGCGACGACAAACAATCGTTATAATGGGAACAGTTCGAGACGACAGTCGTCCGACGATAAATTATCCGTCACGACATAGTGGGAACGCACCCTAAAAAATAGAAGGGAGGTCCGGCGGGCATGTCCGTATAGTGAATTCCCCGCTTAAGGCTGCTTTTCCACCAGAGATGTGCGAGGATGCGTTGCGAGGGATGTGTTTGAGAAGAACCAATAGATTCACTCCATTGAGCGAGCCTAGGAAAATGGAGTGATTCTATTGGTTCTCCTTAAACACATCCCTCGCAACGCATCCTCGCACATATCTGGTGGAAACGCAGCCTCAAGCGGGCACTGTGGTGTGTACTCCACACTCTCTCTGATTGACTGTCTACGCCTAACAATGTGACCTTCAATAAATAAATGAAAAGCAATTCAAACTCACTAAAAACAATCCACTCAACAACAAACAAATCATTTCCAAACCAGGCCATCGACACAACGGCCACCTCGGCCGTGGCCAGCTCCTTCCTGAGCCTGTACAGCGGCGCCGTCAGCAGCCCCACCACGACCACCGCCTCCCACAAGCCGGAGCCGGCGCGCCCCTCCGCCAGCCCCGACCACGCGCTCAACAACAACACCCTCAAGCTGGACAACGCTAACGGCAACACTGGCAGCAAGACTGCTAGGTGAGCACTTTTCAATGCCTCCAATTTTCATGACACCGTTCACTTCTAGATTGTGTCTTTATTGCTGACCTGGGAGCGAACAAATAACGTAGAATAGGCCAGCCCCGACTCATCCCCTGGGTGTCCATTAAAGGACATTGCCCGTATAGACCGATAAGCACCTCGGGGCACCCGAATGGTGGAGGGCAAACCACCAACAACAGCATTCCCAAAGAAGGTTGGTGACAGGCAGGCGGCTGGATGTAAAACCTAAGCCTTGAGCAGTATGGATTCGAATGTTGTCATTCCAATCACTCTCTCCGTTCATCGGTCTCTCGACATGGTCCGTTCCGTCTCTTTTCTATACATTCATTCATCACTAGCACCTTTCCGGTGCGATGGATGATATGAATCAAAAGGGAGTGGATGGCTTGATGACGTCTGACCGATATGAATGTAAGAGGAAACATACTGCGCCGACCCCAGATAGACTGGGAACAGGACAGGGAGAAGAATATTATTTTATAACAACAAACAAATATTAAATTTAAAATAAAAATAGTTTCCAACAGTAATGAGGTATGGGTAACCTGATGGTGTCTGATAGATGGCAATGGGCTCGCGCCCTATTGCATAGGACTTAGTGTGGTTGGCGAAATGTGATTGTTAATACACCTTTGCCTTTGAGCCGATAAATAGGTGTGAATTGTGTATGTATGTTATTATTATGTGTCTAAAACCACATGTTAATGTAAGCTGTGTGTAATTTAACTTTCAGCCCTGCGTCATCTCCCGCTCCGCTGTTTCGACCATCATTCCCGAACACCTACAACTCTCCGCCATCGTTTGGCAGACAAAAGTAAGACTTAAATATTTTTTTAAAGCTAGAATATATACAAAGGGTTTCTGTAAAAAGTGATTCTGAGGTGCATGTAGGACATTGTATTCATCCAGACCTTAAAGGATGCTGCCTCAGCATATTCTTTGCTGGTAACTCATGTCGTTAAGATTGATTTTTCTAACTGCCATAAGTATTTACTAGGTATCAAAATATAAAAATAAGGTATAACATTGCGACTGTTGGATATAGCTGATATAACTATTTTTACAATCAACGAATGCATTTTCTTTCAGTACCAGCACAAACTCAGGCTCAGCTTTGTCAAGTAGCGCTTTGCTGTCTACACTGACAGCATTACCTCCAACAGGTTCGTATAAACCCATCTATCCTACATAATGTCTGTCTTAAAAAATAATAATTGTATCCAAAATGAATATGGATTAAAAAAAAAATGATATTCTCAAAATTAATACCTTAGTTTTACTTTAAGTTCTTTGGTAAGAACACAAAACAGTAGGTACTTCAATTTTGTTACAGGTGTAGGAGTGAATGCTGCTATGGCCGCATACCAAAGCGCTTTGTTGTCGGCTATGGCTGCTCATACGCACACGTTCCCGACAAGTCTTTCTGGTAAATATTTGCGCGTATTCAATTAGTAATTTGTCCGTTCAAGAATCCAATGAATTAAACCCAAATTTGTCATCGTTCCAGCCCCAACAGACTTATCGCTGAAGAACACCGCTGCGCCTACACCGCTCCACCCTACCTCCACCGTATCATCCTTGGCAGCCAATTCTGCTGCATCATCCACTTCGAAGACGCCCCTGCTGTCCCACAAATTATCAGGGGCAGAAGTAGGGGCAGTCAGGCAGTTGATCACGGGATACCGTGAATCAGCGGCATTCCTACTACGCTCTGCCGACGAACTGGAGACACTCCTCTTGAACCAACCCTAGGATTCAATCAAATCCAACTTATCAGATATGTTTGGATTTAAATTCGGATATTTCTAAATTGTGAAATTTTTGCCATTGTGCATGTGTAAAGTGGGCAAAGGAGTGCACCAACAATAAAATATGAAAGACAAATCAAAATTTATGGTGGTGAAGATTTTCTATTTGGACTCCTTTATGTGGACGATTTGGTGATAGTCAAATAGTAAAAATTGGAGTTCCGCTTGCATAATTAACAGTATGTCTGAGAGTAACCCCCGAATACAGAAACGCTACTCAAATTTTGAGCATTGCTTACAAATTAAGTGGACAATACCTGTCAGAATTTGTATGAAAAAAACGTCACTTTTGATAATACTTAAATGTTAAGCGCGACTTAAACTGTGTAGCGTTTCTTTATTTGGGGGTAAGTGTTTTAACTGTGTACAACAATAATTGTTTTGAGTATGTTTGTTAAAGACAAATTTTATAGTAGTTTAAGGCTTTCTTAAATAAAAGAAGTTGCCAATTCAATGTTGCGTTAGGTAATTATTTTAGAAGTACAAATAATTCTGATCCGATACAATAGATTTTGACTAGTTTCAATAATACACATCGCTTTTCGTAATCATATTGCAATCCAGTAGTTTCAATGTTACACTAGTATTACTGCGCAAAGTTTGTTTTTCTGAACCATTCATAGAAGGTAAGTTGTCAGCACTGGACGCTGTAGTTGTATGGTGCTTGTTTCTCCACAGTTCAGTGCTGCCAACTTACAAAACTGTTTTAAATATCTTTGTCCAGCTAGGAAATAGGTAGTTTCAAGATAATATTCCTTTCGTAAGTCCAGTATATCTATTTCGGCGAACGTACAAAGCTGTCATAATTGTAAAAAAATAAATTTACTACGTGTTGCCATTCGAAACTCGTTGGAAGAGTACAAAATTATTTTTGTGTATATTTAGATGTAAGGAAGAAAATCAGGGAGATTCTAGTGTTAGGCTAAAAATTCGATTTCTTGCCTGGTGCGATTGTAAACTAGGTGATATATTTAATATGAATTACTTCGTCGGAACGTGCTTTGACAGCTGGTTATAGGTATACCTATCTTCGCGGTTTTGAGTGCACTGTTTCACTATATACGTTGAAGAGTCTAGCCTCAGATTCTGAAGTGGCATTTTAGATGTAAGAAGCACGAATTTATTTGTTGTTTTGTACTATACGAATAGTGCAGTAGTCTTACTTATATGATTAATATATTTCTAATTTATCTAATACATTATTTAAAATATTTCGCATAATAAAATAAATGATTTTGTGATCGGCTCCATCCAAATTTTTTAACAATATCTATCTGGTTGACCTTTGTTTTCTGTTGTTTTATTAACATACGTCTTAATTTGCTCAGTACGGTGAACATTCAAGTTCTTGTGTATATCTATTTGTTACCATAGATTTTATGGCCAAGTACTATAGTTAGGTATAATTAGTGTTACTGCTTCAATGTGTACAAAATAAGGTTCAATTCTCTGTAAAGTTGAATCCGTTTTTAATATATCCACTCGTGGCCTACGTTGTTTCGTGCGAAAATTCAATACCTCGATGTTATTAACATAATTTGTTTAATCTGTTAACAAGTTAACTTAGACTAGTTTGTTTTAATTGTCGGCCAGTGTTAGTCGAATTTCTTGTACTATGCAATTACTATAGTTTTCGATAAATAATTTTAAAACAGTATATTTAAATAGAATAATTAATTGAAATAAACGCTTATTACGTTGCTGCCGATTTTAATACTTCACTATTATTGGATCCTTGTGGAATGGCCGTGAAGAATTCGTTACATCAATAAAAATGAAGGAATGTTATGTGTTTTCCAATTTCGGCCAATGAGTGAACTCGGATTGTTGTAGGGCTCCTCCACAATGACCCAACAATATTGAAGCCTGCAAATCAAGTGTACCATAGTTTCAACTGTTTGCCAGTTTTCTCAATAGGGTAAAATGCTTTTGCAGATATCGACATAGAAATTGTAAATCCACTTTTGAATAATTAAAATTGCCAAAGAGACGAATTGATTTGTGTACGTATGTGGAATTGCTGAATTAATTTTATTGTATTCGTACGGTATATAATTTTAAATGCCTAAGTTAAGCTTAGTTTCGTCAAAAAGTCATTCCAATATTTTTCTAAAGAACATCATCGGTGCGTTAGGAAATGCTGTAGTAATTGTAAATGGAAAATATGTAAAAAGTATGTTTAGAATATTATAAAAAGTTGATTAGAAATAATTATGTGAAAGTTGATGTTGGGATAGAGATAAAAAAACGAAAATGGTGGTAATACGTTGAGAAAATGAATTTGTTAGACATTAAAATATATTATTATTAGAGATGTATAAATGGTTTACAATTATTATTATTATTAGTTTGAGAGAAATAACTAAAACGAAGTAAAAAAATACAAAAGGCGATTGTTACTATTAACGATATGAGAATTTTTAGTTATAATTTTGCAATTTCAAAATGTGAGTTTTACAATTTTGAAAAAGAAAATATTAAATATGCTCATATACAGAAGGATTTGTTTTTTTCATCATCAACCTAGTTTCTCATGTTAGTATTAATACCTTTATGTTGCCTGTGGGTACTATAAACATGAATAAAATCATGTCATTTAACATGTCACATCAAACATTTAGGCATGTCGCGTAAAAATAATTAAAAACCAAATAGAAAGAGGGAGAAAGGAGACGAGAGAAGTTTCGCTAGTGTTTGTTAATTATAAATTGACACCAACAACTGCTTAGATTAATCGGTGGCATTGGATAACGAAAAAAGGAACTGTTATTGATAATAACTTTAATAACATATTCCGACTGAAAACCCATGAAATGAATTTTCAGCGTTTATATCGGGATAACGTATTACTAGACATTTAAATTCGTGGTCTCCTGGTCGATGGCTTTGTTGTAACGGTCTAGCGACGGGTAGAACCGCTGGTCCGACATTAGCGTCTTTGTAGCTTCAATTATAAAGTCCATGTTCGAATGTGACGCGATATAGGAGTACATCGCCGGGAATCTCTCGGTGCCGCAACTGGGAAAGATTTTCGTGTTCACTGTGAAATATCTACTAAAAAGTCTCTACAAAAATATTAATTTCTATGTACGGTTAGCATCATAAGTCGATGAACACATATACCTTGTTTTGTTATAATGACATCAGAAATCACTACACTACTAATACATCCACAAATCACACTTATATCTCCCAAGAGGTAGGCAGAGGTGAATTACACCCTCGTTTCGCCAATTGTTAGGCCTATGTTAGGTCCCATGTAATATTGGACAAGCCTATTGCCATCTATCGGGCACTTAAACGCAGTATATTGTAGGTGGTATAGGAGAAACTACTCCCTAAGAGGAAAGCAGCTCAGCGCTGTCTTTACCCTTACTCGCCTTGTACGACATCCGCGGGTGATATTCAATTATATTCTGTTGTGCCGTATTCTGTTGTGCCGGCACCAATACAATAATGTCTAATGTAAACAATATGATGACTACTATAATTCTGTTCAGATTGCTGTCGTTGGCATGACAGGGATGGAACGGGTTCACCTAGTTATGATGCTGACAAAAAATGAACTCTTGATCCACTCTTAGCTTGGACGATACGAAAATGCTGCTTACGGTTTTCTTATGCCCCAGGAAGCGAGACCCCACAAGACTCCATCGCTCACTGCTGGCGCACCTGTATCCCGCTGTAACAAAAAAACAACAAACACGAATTGAGTAAACTCCTCCGTTTTTTCGTCGGTTAAATAATGCCAATTGTCCTGGCAGAGCAGAGCCTAGCAGAGTTACTGGTGGATTTTAGTTACAAGGGTTCACCGCCCATTCTGATGAGGATTGCCTCAGAGTGTTCGGATGCAAGCCTTGTGATCCTCCCTAAGACTGCGCCATACGCCCGGATCCGAAATGCTGTAAAAAGACTCTTACGACACTCCTGTGGGTGAGTCATGGACACATTTTTTACCCCCAGACCAGCATGAAATCTACTCGAGGCCGGGGAATAGAAAATATTTTGCTCTCGCTCTAACTCACACTAAATCTCGAGACAAAACACGTCAAGTGGTGGAGAGATTTTGTCCACGTCCCGTGCTAGCTCTACAGATAAGTCAAATGTGAATAAACACAGCGTATGGACCTAAAACTCACAGTGCATGGACCCCGCTTCCCGGTCTGCGCGAGACAGATGAAGTTTTCGCTGACGGTGACGCCGAACCTCTGCGTGACGTTGTTGCACTTCGCCCTGTCCACCAGGCGAGCGTGGATCGCCTGCAGGGTCATCGTCTTCTTGTCAACCACGCCGTCGCGCTTAAAAGAACACATGTATCACCATCAGCCACTTGAAACAAACAACTACAATTTAACTCGCGAATATTTAGGGGTTTGGCATTCTTTTCTCCCTGGCCTGTTCGGAAGAGACGGAAAAGACCTTGAAAGAAAGTTGGTGTCAGCAGGCAGCCGGCCGGTTGTAAAACCTAAGCCAAAACCTTGTACGGATTGGCAAGTTGTCATCCCATTCACTCTCTCCGTTTATCGGTCTCTCGACATAGTCTTATCCGTCTCTTTTCTATACATTCATTCATCACTAGCACTTTTACGGTGCGATGGATGGTATGAATCAAGAAGAAGTGGATGGCTTGATGACATCTGATCGATATTAATGGAAGAGGAAACTTATTGCGCCGACTCCAGATGGACTAGGAGCAGGGCAGGGAGAAGAAGAAAGGAGTATAAGAGGAATGATGCTCATTACCTACTCATCTTTGTCTATACCCCTGGTTGCCTAGAACGACACCCACGGGAGAGATGGGTGTGGTGAAAATTGTATTCTGCTCTGACGTCACCACACGGCTTATTCTTAACAAAATATTCCTGCTTACCCTTTCTGATCCCCAGCTGGTGACCCAGGCGTCTTCAAATGGCGGCATCATCACTCGGTTCGGAAGATCGACTCCGTGTACGCTGTCTGAGAACCTGGTGATGATCGAATATGCCTATCAGAAAGATGCTCAGTATTTTTGATACGATTTCTGCTGCCCAGCTAGCATGACCACCGAAACACGATATGATAAAGGCATTTATCGCTTACAACTGTCAAAAGACCATTGTTTTTTAAAAATATTTCAATAGTAATGATGGGTAGGAAGAAAGAAACAGTGCATATCACTGTTTCTTAAACTAAGGTTTGTTAGTTAGCTAGATCAAAACATATTTCCTCGAGTTCTTCCATACTTTTATAAGCAATTTAGTCTATACAGCCGCACCAACATTGCTTAGTTTACGCAATCGCAGGCCGAACGCGCTAAGTCACTGCGCTTTCGACTATGTTCAGAAATAATACAATGGGACAAGATAATTATTGACAAGCGTTAACTTGCCTGATCCTTGTGTCCAGTAGTAGCAACGCCACGTCGTTGTCAGGGTTCTTCCTGATGCTCCAGTTGGGATGCTTCATCACCTCCTGGATTCCCACCACCTGCCCTCCGTGGTCCGAATGCCGGGAGCCAGCTCTGACCTTCAGTCGGCTTATCTGTCTCGATCTGATTAAATTGCCATTCGTCGCTACAATATACTGTTTTTTCCGATATTATTTTTGGCGTTAGCTCAATGTCCTTACCTGCTATCATAATATCGAAACTTTTTTCTAATTCAATTGTCCGAAACTTTTCTAATTCAATTGTCCGAAACTTTTCTAATTTCAATTGTCCGAAGACAGTATGTCGATTACCTATATTGACTTATTGATTATTTTTACTTCATATTGTTCAACTACCTAAGGCTGGAGTTAACCAACACTTAAACAGGTGATTATTATTTAACCGGTTCTTTTTGACATTTAACAGTATGGAAGAACTGTCAAAAACTAACGGTTATCTTTTATCAGCTTGATTTTCATCTTGGTGAACTTGGGCCTAATAAGTTTCATTTGCCAGTTACTTTTGGCAGCTGTTTTGAATAGGTACAAAAAATTTAATTTTTCTAGAAGGACGAAGTAACTGTTTCCCTACTATAACTTTTCGTCACAATAGAATCACTCCATTTTCATTTGCTTGCAAAATTGAGTGATTCTGTTGGTTCTCCTCAAACACATTCTTAGCAACGCATCCTTGCACATCTCTGGTGGAAAAGCAACCTTACAGCCGGACGCCTGCCTGACATAAACCCACTTTGGGTAAGCTTTTGTTTGAGTATACAAGAAACCCTGGCGGTTTTGATAGATATAGGTCTATAAATTTACCTCAGACGACATCCACATGAAAGGTGTTGAAAGCTATATTTTACTTTGACTGATCCATATTTTATTTTCGGTATTCTATCGCTGTAGCACGAAACTTGGACAACATCTCCTCGAGGACAAGAAAATGTTTTCCTCTCGCTCTAGCTCCCACTAAATCTCGAGACACTGTCAACAACGGTGAAGAGATATTTTGTCCACGTCCCGTGCTAGGCCTGCTGGAGATTATACTGTTCCCTTTAAAAACCTAGTGTGGCCTTGGCCTAGGTAAAGAATACTCACTTCCACATGCAATTGGCTGTAGTTATGACAGTGCGAGGGTTCAACAGCGCCCCACCGCACCAATGTTCGCCGTTCTTCTGAATCGATACCATGTACGGATACTCCTGGATCGTAGCGTCCTTCGCCGCGATCAGCCTACGGCCGCCCTGATCTGACCAACCAAAAAAGGGGTTAAATGAAACGAATCAATAATTCACAAATCTTTATTCAAGACAACAGACCTTTCAGCGTCACCGACTTGGCGTTCTTCGCGTTCTGTCGCCTGTGTTTCCTCCTTGATTTCTTCCCTCTTTTCTTATTCTTGGATCTGAGTCCGTTACGTGGTTTCTTATATTTTGAAAAATTACTTTGGATCTTTGATCCCGATTTACTGCTGATGCCTTTTAAATTCTTCTTCTTGGATTTCGAAGAGTCATCCTTGCGTTGGTTACCGGGTTGGCTTCGTAATTGATGGGAAGACTTCCTTTTGTTGTGCCGTTTCTGAGCTTTATGGTTTCTGTGAGATTTTCTTCTACCACTAGGACTTTTTTCAGGTTTCGTTGTTATTTTTGAGTCTTCTTTGTCTGTATCCGGTACGACGGCAGACCGTTTCTTGCGCAGCGAGATTAGGGCATAATCAGATAACACTTTCTTTACTCGTGTTTTTTGGTAATCTTTCGTGTCTATCGGGAAGAAAGGACTATCTGGGACGTCATAAATTTTCTTTTCGCTTAGTATGATACGTGGGAATGCCGTATAAGCGTCTCTTGTTAAAGGTAACTTTGTTTTTTTCTTATTCAGGTACTTAGACAGCAATATCTGCATGTTTTTCTTTGCTAATAACTTGGTTTTCTTTGGATATTTCAGAAGCTGCTTGTGTGGTGCAGTTTGTCTTTCGTAACAAATCACATCGTGAAAATATAAGATTAATACCAGTAGCGGTGAAACCTTCATAGTTTCAAGTGTAGCCCGTGAAAAGTTATAAAAGGAACGTTTATTGGTTTTCTGATGGCGGTTGTTCAATCGCACGATAAGTTCAAATTTAAGTACCAATATTTGAATTGCAATTTAATTGAAATGTTAACGTTATCATGCTTGGCTCAGTCTTGGTTTCTTCGACACTGTATTTATCATAAAAAACATTGTAGTTAAGAATAGTTGAAGTTTTTATACAAACATTACAAATACCAAGTGTTTGTATAACTTAAGAACTGATTAAATGTTTTAAAGTGTCCTTTAACATGGAACTTGTATCTTATGAAACCATTATTACACCATTATTTCCACCGTTCTTCTTTATTTATGTGTTAACAACAATGTGGTGTGGTCAAAATGTTCTAGTCTTAATTATAATAGTAACTGCTCGTATTTTCAATCCTTCGGCGCAATTTTCTTGTACGTAGCTAGCTGCACAGCCAATTGGTGCAGTATAACCTTTGCTGATGGTACTTCTTCCGCGGACTGCGCACGAGAGAGACGCACGACTCTTCCGCACTCCCTCACGAAGTACTCCAGTTCATTCTCAATCTGACGGCCGTCACCTGGAAGAAGATTTTAACATATTAAAAACTTACTGAAATTTAAATGTTTATAAAGTCAAATATAATTGAAGTACTATAGGATGTAGTATCTAAAGATTTCTGAGCAAGAACTAAGTTCTCTCACTTTCTACCTCCAATTTCTGTCTCTAAGGGCCGGTTTTTTGATCCATAGTTAACTCAACCAATTGTTTAAAATCATTCTGATTTCTGCTTATCAGTCTGATGTTTAACCATTAGTAACAATCTTTAACAATTGGTCGAGTTAACTATGCATCAAAGAACCGGCGCTAAGTGGGCACGACACGTCTCCCTCTTCCAACCGCTTCTATTACACTTCAGCTCTACGTGTACTTTCTTCATTCTCATATCATCTTTCGCACAATCCATCAATCACTTATTTGGTCTCAAAAACATTATAGGTTGGAAAGACCTATGTCCATACTTCACTTATTTCTAGTTATATGATAATAGCCCCTCCTTATCCTAATCGTATGGACGTTCCACGCTAACCTGTTTTCAAACTTTCCTTGACGTACTCACATCGAATCCTGTCTTCCCTAGTCACCTCAAACAACTATCTTTCCATTCTCAGTCCCGCCACGTGCACTTTTCTTTATCCCTCTCTTTCGTTCCCCAAGACTATAATCTATACATTGTTTGGTAGGTCTTAAGATCTTTTCTGTTGTTTTCCTGTCACTCGCACTTTCGAAAGACCACAATACGTAGGTCGTCGGTATAGGCTGGATTATATGCATCAAAATCTCTGTAGCAAAACTGGTAAATTAAATGCTAGGTGCGTACCTCTACTGAACTGAATATACTGTTTTGTCTGCGTTTTAATACTTCAACTACTACTGCCTACTATTACTTGTAATGTTATCTATTGAAGCGAACAATGCATATACAAACCCTGTCCCATTTTATTGGCTTGTGGCTGCAAACACTTATTGGCAAGTCTTGCCAGCTGGGACTTCTCCGAACTGAAGGCTTCGTCCAAGTCGAACAGCTCAAGAGGAGGGGGAGGAGGCTCTCGGAAGGTTGGGGGAAACACCTGGAAGACAAAACGATCATAGCGCGCTCGGCCGGCGATTGCATAAACTAAGCAATGTTCGCAAAGGCTCGTCATTGGATGGGTGACCAAAAAATATTATCTCGAGTTCCTCCGTGCTTCGGAAGGCACGTTAAGCCGTTGGTCCCGGCCGCATCTGCAGTCATATATTCCTCCACTTGGTGGATTATTGCCGATTCTCCCTATATTCTTCTATCCATAGGGAAGGCCTGTGCCCCAGCAGTGGGGACATATAAAGGCGAGTGGTGATAAAGAAAACTTTCTGCTTCTCAGCCCGAGAAACTGAAATTTTTGAACAAAAATGTTGGATTGTGATTCATGCAAATATACAATTATAAATTTCTCAAATTGAGAAAGAATTTTTTTATTTTTTGTTTTATTGAATGAATCTATTGAGAAACTCAAAATACATTGACAAAAAAAGAGAAGTTTATTTTTTTATTTTTAGTTTAACAAAATAAGCAAAATTTTAATATCAACTGGATTGATAGATAGGCTAACAACTCACAGCTAGTTGAAGCGGTGGGAAGGGTGTTTCAAACTGGGGCGCAATCAGACGCAACGGTTCGTGTTTTACTCCTAAGACATCATACAATCCTAGTACTTCTGGTACTGAAATGATAAAAAAAATTAACGTTATTGAAAAATTTTAGATGTCACCAAGCAATGTACTGCGATTTGCGTGCCCGATAGATGGCAATAGGCTCGCCACCTATTAATACATGGGTGTTAATTCACCTCTGCCTACCCCTTCGGCGATAAAATATCTGTGTAAATATGTATATCAAGGTAGTACAGTAGTTTGCTAACATTATGGAAAAGGTCCTTACGCTGCGCGAGATTCAGGGAGAACAGTCTCCAGGTGAAGAGAGCGTGGGGGTGCAGCGGGGTAAGCCGGGGCGGGGGGGCGGTCGCCGGCGCCGGCAGCGGCAGAGTGCTCAGCCAAGTCACGTCCCCGAGGGTGCGGTACTCGTTCACCTAGGCAGAGGCACACACTGTATAATCCAGCCATTACAACGAGATCATCATTTAATTAATAAACAATTCTGGTATATTAGGCACACGTCCGTCACTGATAGCGAGGAGCGGGGGCTCTGCCTGGACTCGTAGGCACACCGCGCGCCCCGCATGACGCCTCAAGTGACGTCGCGGGGCATGTTGCTAACGACCTATATATACGAATGACCTATATATAGCCTTCCTCGATAAATGGACTATCCAACACAAAACGAATTTTTCAATTTGAGTCAGTAGTTTCTAAGATATGCGCGTTTACCCAACCAAACAAACAAACACCTCAGCTTTTTAATATTAAGGGCCTGTTTCACAATCGCCAAGTAAGTTCTAAGTAGCTTACTTCGCAGATCATTTGACAGTTGTAATATGAAATATATGTCAATTGAATTGCAAAGTAAGCTGCTTCGAACTTACTTGTCGATTGTGAAACAGGCCCTAAGTATAGATGTATACCGCAAAGCCATTTGGGAGCTTTTGTATGGCCGGAAACTATAAAAGAGGTCCCTAATATTTGCCCCATATAGGTTCTATATTGTTGGTTTAGTTTATTTGTTTGTTTATCTGTCTATAATAATTAATTAATAATTAATGTGGTAAAATTTTAAGTAAAAAAATATTAATTGCCTTTCATCTTTAATTGCATTCTTGTTTTGTTTTAATTTGGTGTGCAATAAAGAGTATATATATCTATCTCTCTAACCCCCGAATACAGAAACGCTAATCAAAGTTTGAGTCTTGCTTAACATTTAAATGTTGTCAAAATTGACGTTTTTCCATACAAATTCTGACAGGTAATGTCCACTTAACGTTTTAAGCAGTGTCCCAAATTTGAGTAGCGTTTCTGTATTCGGCGGTAATTGCCTTGAGTTAAGTATGTGGTGTTTCAGGTAACCACCAAGTAATTGGTAATGTTAGTTCTATGTTTTACAATCGACGGGTAAGTTCTGGGTAGTTTACTTGGCAGTTCAATTGACAAAAATTTCATATTACAACTGTCAAATTATCTGCCAAGTATCCATCCAGAACTTACCCGTAGATTGTGAAACAGGCTCTTAGTAATAGAAAGTAAACATAATATAAGAAACAATGTAAAAACTATTGGTACCTAAATCTAAAAAATAAATAAGGCTATCTGCAGTAAGCGCAGTTACTTTTATACTTCTATACATCTCCGTCGGCTGTCATAAAACCACTCCCTTGTCCAACATCTTCTCTATTCAGAAAATCACCGCGATCTGTGAAAGAAGACAGCACAGACTTACATCTGGATCCTCTACGTCGATTGGATTCAGGTGCAGATCAGCCACACCGCCTAGGTGGTTGAAAATCAGCTCCCGCAGCAAGTCGTTACACTCGCTCTCTAGATACTGATCCGCGAAGAAATATCCAGAGCCGATGACGCAGAGTTTACCTGCAAGATTTTAAGTCAGCGTAGTAAGCAAGCAAGCAAAGTAAGCTGATATCATAACTTGGTTCTTATTTATGTATTATCATTCCATTCTGCTTCGTATTTCTCTATTATTATTGCTTAAATTCCTTCCATGCTGGTCTTGAAGCGCAAAAATAACGTAGAATGTGCCAGCTCCAACTAATCCTAGGGATGTCGTAAAAGTCGACTTAGGGAGATTGCCCGGTGTAGACCAATAAGCACCTTGGCGCACCCGAATCGTGGAGGGCAAACCACCAACAACAGAATACCCAAAGAGGGTTAGTGTCCGGCTGTAAAGGCTAAGCCAAAACCTTGAGCAGAATGAATTGAAACGTTGTCATCCCAATCACTCTCTCTGTTCATTGGTCTCTCGAGATGGTCCTTTCCGTCACTTTTCTATCATTTAATTATCACTAGCACGTTTCCGTTGTGATGGGTGGTATGAATCAAAAGGGGGTGGATAACGTCTGACCGATATGAATGGAAGACGAAACATACTATGCCGACCCCAGATAGATTGGGAACTGTGCAGGAAGAAGATGATTTACGTAATATCATTGGGTATTACCACCAGTCCTTTCCGAAGTGTACATGGCCGCAACTGGCCTCTTCACGGGATAGCAGACATCGCTGCTGGACAAGATGGCCGCCGCTGGCTTCTTGACTGTGAGGGTGGCGCCGAACGGGTACACGAAGTTCGGGGTAGCTGGCTCCTCACTGGAAAACATTGATACATTTTTAAGTATCAAGCTTCTCACAGATGATGATGATGAAGCTTCTCTGCCGTCACCACACGACAGGGAAGCTAAATACTGTTTCAGAAAAATGAAGTATTTTGGTAATAGGTAACTAATCGATTTGTTTTTTTTATGCTAGACAGGGAAGCTCTTGCCATTTATCTCACCTCGTGGTAAATGACGATAAGGGTCAAAGTTGGAATCGAGCTTCACCTGGAACCATGAACCACAGAGGGACTATCTTATCACAAATTGTCTGAACAATAATGCTGTTAACCTTTTTAATATGGCGACAGATTTTGATAAGACGGTGGTAACTAGCCAGGCGGACTTCAAAGATGTCCTCATCATCACCAGCCGTTTAATGTCCCCAATGCTGGGGCACGGGCCTTCCCAATGGATGGAAGAATGTAGGGAGATCCGGCCACAACCCACCACGCTGTCCCAGGGCGGGTTGGTGGGTACTAACGACTGCAGATGCAGCCGGGACCAACGGCTTAACGTGCCTTCCGAAGCACGGAGGAACTCGAGATAGTAAATTTTTGGTCACCCATCCAATGACCGGCCTTAGCGAAATTGCTTAGTTTACGCAATCGCTGGCCAAGCGCGCTGTGCCCCTGCGCTAGCGAGTTCCTCTTCTCGAAAGAAGTCAACCAATCCAACCAATCCAAGTACAAATTTGTATTCCCCTGGGGATCGAACCCGGGATCTCTGGATCTTAATTCCGGTGGGTAAACCACTAGACCACGGAGGTGGTTAATCAATTTTGTTGTACCAAAACCTAAAATTTCAACTAAAGGTATTGTAAAAAGGTGAATAAATAATAACATTATACATAACTAGTAACATTATACACTATTCGACAGGTGCCTGACAGCTCGGCCAACCAAGACTGTCTTGGTTGGCCGAGCGGGCAGACACCTGCCCGGATAGCAGCGGACGCGGGTTCGATTCCCGCATCAAGACCATAATTTTTCGAAATTCTAACCACCAAAATCTTTGTAACATTATACACAATAATTGGCCGTGTGGTGACGGCGGAGAGACTAAGGACAAAGACAGGGATGAGTAATGGGCAGCAGCATCCCTCTTATTTATACGAACTAGCAATATGCGTACTGCGATTTTCGTGCCCGAAACATGGCAATAGGCTCGCCACCATTACATGGGACCGACCATTTGGCGAAACGTGGGTGTTTTTTCACCTCTGCCTATCCCTTCGGGGATATTAGGCGTGATTTATGTATGTATGTGTTGAATATTTCTTACAGGTAGTCGTCAGCCTCGCTGGTATAGTTGGTCATCTTCATGATGCCCTTGAGCACGGCGCGGTTCAGGATCCCGTTGGATATGTGGCACTCCTTGGGGTGGTAGAACTTGTGGTATTTGGCCCGCACTACGCAGTCTGTAATGGGGAGCAAAGTTGCAAAATCCCTTTTCATTGATGACTAGACAATGAAGATTTTAATCTTTATCCGACTGCATAAGGCGATGGATGATGAATTATATAATTAAGATATACCAGCGACATTCTGGACATTCTCACATTATGACACATACTCAAATACATTTTAACAAACACACACACGCACACGGCAAACTTTTTTATCGCCCGAGGTAAGGTAACAGGTTTATGTCACACACCTGACTATAAAGTGGACTTTTCCGCCCGTTACGCATATGGAAAATCCCACTTCCTGGTCAGAGGGTGACATATATATAAAACTATATTCTATATTCATACCTCGGGCGATAAAAAAGAAAACCCCAGATGGCATACATGTCAAATACGTAATCTGAGACATTCATTGTTTTATCGCCCTTGGTATATAATCTACTATTATGTCACACCCTGACTAGGAAGTGGCATTTTCAGTAGGTATGCATTAGGGGCAGAAAATCCCACTTCCCAGCGATGATTATTAGAAAAGGGGAGCAACCTATGCAATCCATCTTACCTACCATTGTTCACAACGATCCCGTACTCCTCCAAGAAGAAGTTGATGTTGGTGTTCATCCTTTCTTCGCCCCCGTCGGCCATCATCACCAGCACCGAGTCACCCCGGTCCACCACGCTCTTCAGGCTGGCCAGCTCGTCATCTGTGAACGCGTTCTGCGGCCCTGCTACCACCAGAACCTTGACGTCTTGTAATATGTTCTCGGATAGCTCGTCGCGGTTGCTGCGGAATATACACACTTAAATCACGCTTATCCCCGAAGGGGTAGGCAGGGGTGAATTAACACCCACGTTTAACAATTAGGTCTCATGTAATTGGCGAGCCTATTGCACGGAAATAGCATTACATTGATAGGTGCCATAAGAGGAACGCTGCTGCCGATTGATTGTTTTTTTTATTAGGAATCTTCATTTTATTTTCATACATTTTGAGGTAAGAATTTTTTTATTAAAAAATTATGCATTTCTGGCAGAAATTGATAGGGGGCGACTCCCACATACCCCCTCCCCTTCCCACCCCTCATCCCCCAAAAAGGCGACTGATTTCTAAATTTTACCCAATTTAGGTACCTGTCTTATATTGTGGGGTACAATCAACAGCACGCCAGATTATCACAGTACATACCCACCTATCTATGTTAAATTTTCGCAATCGACTTTGCCCTTTACGCCAAACATGTTAAGGTAGACAATTGATCAGAGTTATTTGACAGTTCTGTATACGCTGAGTGTGCTGTTGACTGTAAATCGTACTCACATCATGACCTTCCACGTGGACTTCAGTTTCCGATGCAACATTTTGTAGTTCTCGTTTATTTTGAACAATTCGTTCTTGGAAATATCAAACAGTATAGTATTCACTCCGGCCTTCATCGTCAATGATTAGTTTCTTCACTAAAATGAGAATACAGTTTGTCCAATAAAATGAAATTATTTGCATTCGACTCAAGAAAGCAACAAAGAGAATACAATACTACGTGGAAAGCAAACAACTTTGACAGCCGAATGCTTCAAGTGAATTTTTGTTGTCATTGATGTAGTTCGGTTGCTTAGCAACCAGTAAGGCTGACGACACACGCTTCAGAGCAAAGAGTACAATGTAATATATAGACTTATGAGTATTCAATAATTAAATTCTATTAGTCCGAAATGACAGCATGAGACGTCATAAACTATAGCTTTTGCTTTAGCAATCAAGTTAGGCGGTAGCCCCCTGATGGAAAGTGAATTCCTTTGGAGTCCATTTAGAGTCAGATACATACATACACATACATACATACATAAATCACGCCTATATCCCCGAAGGGGTAAGCAGAGGTTAACTAGCACCCACGTTTCGCCGGTACGAAACAAGCTGAATTAAACATAGACGCAGCAGTTTCTGCATCAGGAAACGCGACCAATGCTGCACGGATCCATTTATCGAGCTTTCGGATTACTGACGTTGAAGAGGCTTTGAGGAGAATTAAACCGAAAATGTCGGCTGGACCAGATGGCATTCCGGCTTTTATCTTTAAGGGCTGTCGTATGATATTCTCTTCACCTCTTCTTCATATATACAATATATGTTTAATATCGGCAACATTTCCAGATTGTTGGAAAATTACCCGAGTCACTCCAGTCCCCAAGGGACGAGCAAGCACAGATGTAAAAGGATATAGGCCAGTTGCGGTACTTTCAACTCCGGCGAAAATATTCGAATCGGCATTACAAAAATCTATCTTAGCACAGCTGAGTCCTCAGATGTCTGGTGCACAGCATGGTTTCGTTCCAAAACATAGTACAACTAGTAACCTACTCACTTATATGTCTCAAATTCCGCCAATGGTAGATCAAGGGTTACAGGTAGACGCCGCGTACTTCGATTTCCAGAAGGCGTTCGATCTGGTGGATAACGACATCTTGCTGGGGAAGTTAGCAGCTGTTGGATTCACACCTCAATTGCTTAGATTTTTTGCAAGTTATATGAGGGATAGGTATCAGTATGTAGATTTTGCTGGTTATTTGTCTCACTTATATGTAACCTTCACTGGGGTAAGTCAGGGTAGTAATTTGGGGCCGATGGAGTTCATCATAATGATAAATGATCTGTCACGTGTTATAAAAACCGCTAAACATCTGCTATTTGCTGACGATTTAAAGCTCTTCCTACCAATAAAAAGCATTCTTGACGCAGAAATACTGCAGGCGGATATTGATAGGGTGGTAGCTTGGAGCAAAATAAATAGCTTGCATTTCAATAAATCGAAATGCTTGACGATTTCGTTTACAAGGTCAAAATCTCCTATTTGCTACAATTACACTGTGGATGAAGTACCTATGAAGCGGGTGACAGAAGTTAAAGATCTGGGAGTGGGACTAACGTCTAAGCTTACTTTTCGGGAACACATCATGGATATTTGTAAAAAAGCATGCCGTAGGCTTGGGTTCATATTGCGTACAGCTAGTGGGTTTAGTAACGCTAAAGCTATTACCATTTTGTACAATGCTCTAATTAGGAGCCAATTAGAGACAAACTCCGAAATATGGGCGCCCCACGAGGTTAAATATACGATCATGCTAGAGCGTATACAAAGAAAATTTTTAAGATTCCTATATTTCAAACAATATAGAGTGTACCCGTATTACCCATTAATGTATCCCTCACTCTTTATCTTGGGCATGGTGGGATACAACGAACTAAGAGTAAGAAGAGAATTAATGTTAGCACGGTATATGTTTTCTCTATTGATTGGAAAAATATACAACGCAGAGGTGTTGGCCAGCATACACCTAAACGTACCAGATAATTACATGGGTCGACGGCGGAGGCCTCGGCTGCAGGCAGTGCCGCTCGGCCGGACCAATCTCTTGAAGGAAGCGCCATTGACGCGGTCTCTACATACACTCAACTTGGTCACAGAAATGTTAGACATATTTTCATGTTCTATGAGTGAATTTACAAAAAATACATTATACGTTATATGTTATAAAATGTAGATCTTTTTATTCTTATTTTATGTGTATGCTGCTTTATCGAATTAGGTATTGATACCTGTAATGATAAATGTATTGAGAAGTAAATAAATAAATAAATAACTATGTCAGGTCCCATGTAATAGGTGGCGAGCCTATTTCCATTTATCGGGCACAAAAGTCGCAGTACATAGCTAGGTGGTATAAGAGGAACGCTGCTGCCCATTCCTCATCACTGATTTATCCTTAGTCGCCTTGTACGACACCCACGGGAGAGATTTGGGGTGGTGACAATTGTATTCTACTCTGCCGTCACCACACGGCATCTCTACTGATAGGGATCATTATTATCCTTTTGCCCTTGTCCCATTTCATTTGGGGTCGGCGCAGTATGTTGTGCTGGGTAGGATAAGTGGAAAAAAGCCATATTAGCCCTTTCATTCGTTCCGCGTGTGGCCGGTTTCGTAGCTTCATACAAAATGCGCATGCAATCGGCGACACGCCGAAGAGTGAAAGGGGCTTTAGATCTACTAGTGTACATTTTCCTCGTCGTAGTATTTCCATGAGCAATCAATACCTGAGTGAGAAATCAATATTTCAAAGCGGTTAGGCGATTTGGCACACTGCCCCGCACCACACATAGCGCGGGAGTCCGCGTGTAGGTAATGTTCCTTGTAATCTCGGTTTGTATTGAAAACACGCGTAGTGTCACACACACAAAGTTTACAAGTAACAGTTACAGTACGCACTCCTGCACTTCGCTGCTTGAGAATCGCCATAATATAAAAAGTCTTTGCACGTGAGCTAACTTTCGCTAGAATACCAATCTGTACCAAAATTGGTACCATTTTGTGCCAAAAATGTTACCAATATGTGCCAAATTAAGTACCAATTTGTGCCAAAATAGGTACTACTATATGCTATCATGTACTAAGGAACGACGATCGATCATTGACGAGAAGAAAACCTAAATTGAACTAGAATCTATTCCACATCTAGCAAATAACGAAGTACCCCTCACACTTCACTTTTCAAAATAAAACACCACAGCTAAATTGTCAAATAATATAATTTTATTTACAGCTCGTACCGACGTCGCTTTCTTTCCAATTGCCTATTCCTAAATCAATAAGAATGTCATTTAAACTAACTATAAGTCTATTTACAAATTTGTTTTTAGGACATTATAATAACATTACAAATAATATTGCTATTCTTCTTAAAAAGATAGTTTTTAAAAATTGCGTACATATTTAATAACTGTCGTATACGGGATGTAACAAAAGTACCAACAAAATTTAAGAGGGTTGTTCAGAGTCGAGTCTAGAAGAATACAAGATAAAATTATATGTGAATTGTTTGACATGCCTGAGCAATGATTGCTTAGTTTACACGGGGCGAGCGTTTTAAAAATTAACACATTTTTAAAAAGATTGATATTTTTTATAAAGATCCTCGACGACTAGACTCGAACCACCGGTTCAAATGTAGATCGTACCTTTTTTACACCCCCCATAAAAACGTTGAACGTATTAAATACACATTATAGTGCGAAGAAAGATCAAAATGAGGCCACATATTTACAACTCTGGGTGGTAATCGGTTAAAAACTGATCTCGGACGTTTTTGTGAATTTTTACTGTATCAAACTTCGAAATCACTAAAAAATATGCTTTTTAAATAACTTTCAAATGTGTTGTGCATGTGCAAATATAAGAGAATATTAAAAAAATAGTATTTTAGGCACAGTTGGAAATAGCAGAAAAATCCAATCCAAAAAGATTGTAATGGATGGTAATGGTATTGCGATTTTCGCTTACATCTGTCTATTATAATCACAATGCTCAGTACCACTACAGTTGAGTCTAAACAATCGACCACGAACATTTTGTGTGAAATTAACGTTATGCTATTTTTGAACAAGAATACAGATTAAATACACCATCAGAAAACATTATGTTTCATGAAGCTTTATCTGATTTCGTCAAAATAGCTTTTTAAGTTGACTTACTACCAGTGACTGGTGAAATAATGACCTAATTACTAACAATTATAACTGTTTAATATAATTATTTAAATTACGACTCTCCGGTAATGTTTTAGTGTACATTTTCGCCTGAGAATTGCCTAAAACGCTTATATCTTTGCGTTCATTGTGTTTTCTCTCTTTCTTGAACATTCTTTACAATAAAAAAGACAATAAAAAAAAGGTTACAAAAAATAAAAATATCAACTCTGCATATTATCTATAAATACAATCATTGTCCTAATATTTATCTGTACACTGAATATAAACTTACTAGTAGGAATGAACTTACGTCTGGGTCTATTTCTACAGTACATAATAATATTTACAAAGAGTTTTAGAATAGAATTTTTTTCAGTAGATTTTGAGCTAACTTTGAGCTTTTAAACTAAATTATAGCTTCACAGTGAAGTGAATAGTAACAAAAACGGCTCCAATGTTATTTAAAAATATACGAGTGTACTTATTGCGGAGCCTTATGTAACTGATATTGATACAATCAATACCAAAAAATTATACAAAAACAATAAATTATTGTTGAATTTGTACGAGAGATAGATCTAAAAAAAAAGTTTGTGGCAGAACGAAATGGTGCTGAATGCAACCCATACTAAAGTTCAATTAAAGTATTTCAAAAGTTCACTTTAATCTTGAGAACCAGAGTAAATTAATAGATAAGTAGATATACTAGGGTAGTATAAACTTTGAACATACATATTTCTTTCATCGTAATAATATGATTTACACAGTAAAAATTATACTTTGTTTTGTGTAACAGAAACACTTTTTACTGTCTCCACTATCCAATTAAAATAAATGGTACGACAAATAATTGCTAGGATATGTCTATTTGCGAACATACACCTGACATCGCAATAAAATTTTGAATTTAAAACCGGATACCTAATTAAACATCACAATATTTTTTTCACGAATTTCATGCACGGATAGTTATACAAAACTGTCAATTTCATCTAAACGATTTTTTTCCTTAAATATTTTACACAAAGTGCGAAATCGACTGGGAAAATTAATAGCGGCAACTTTACGTTCTTATACTGTCGCTCATCGGTTTACATTCCCTTTTGACACACAAGATTGTCCCCGCAAACACCAAGGTATCAGCAAAGTGATAGTGTCTATACTATAGGTACAAATATCTCATTTTTTTTGTTCCAAAATCGATTTTCAGCAATTTGAGATCTCTCTGACAAAATTAATATAATATTTGTTTGGATATGCCACAACTGATACCAATCGTTGTGCTTAAAAAAGTAAATCAGTTCAATAGATTTGAAAACCACCTAAAAACGTTTAAGGGGACTTTATATATTTGGGTATTAGCAGAGGCTAGAAATGCTCAATTTAGTTAACAAAAAATTGTACCAAATTCAATTTGTAGTTAAAAATGTACCCACTTCAATTTGTAGTATAAAATGTACCCACTTCAATTTGTAGTCAAACAGTACCCACTTCAATTTGTAGTCAAACAGTACCCACTTCAATTTGTAGTCAAACAATTGTACCTAAAACGAAAACAGAGTACCAGGAACGCAAAACACGGCGACAGTTCTCCGCGCAGATGTAAACAAACGACCAGCAGGAGGTTCCAGCAGCAAATCATAAGAAGCCCATGTCCAGTGCGTTGTAGAGCGCGGCTATGTCCGAGTGGCTGGACACCCGCCAGAAGGGGTAGTTTTTCGCCTTGGCGGCCGCCTCCTCGTCTTGCCCGTCTCCGATCACCACGTACGTGCACCGCTCGCCGAAGCGCTGCTTGATTTTCTCGAAGCAGGTCTCTTTTCCTGTGGAATTGCATTTTATTTATTAGTTTATGATTAGATTTTCATCTCGATACTAAATATGTAGATGTTACCCAACACAGACCCTCTTTGGGCATTTTTTGTAATATTTTTAACCAACGTAATAAACTGAGGAGGTTACTCAATTTGTACCCGTATGTTTTTTAATTTATTTATTTATAACGGGTACACAAACAAATCACCATGTATACAATGCAAGATTACCCTTCACGTAATTTTATATAAAATGTAATTTCAGTGATTCAAAATTGTTGGTAATTGGTATGCATTTAAATAAATTCAATCAGATTTTTTTAATGAAATAAATAGTTATTAATTTAATAGACATCCTCCTTTTTGGCCCAAAATCAAAAGTGCCGTCCAATAAAAAAAAGTTCTGTATTCTGACAGAACACGTCGGCCTTAGCATTTGTCAATATAGCATCAAAGCTGTAGCATAGGGTGGAAAGTTTAGATGGGGCATTAAGGGCAGCTACCAGATCCCTTGCTGCCACGCAAAAATGGTCCTAGGAGACCCTTGCCAACTTTTTGATGACAATCGACATTCACAGCTTTTTGATTGAATATACAGTCAGCGAGAAAATCGTGTTTACCCTACTAAAATATATGGAAAAAGTTTCCTTGTATTTATGGGTGTTCTATTACTCTAACCTCAGTTGGTCTCAAAGAGCGTTTTAATCCTCTATGGGAATGGGATGGATTGGCATTAAAAAAAATCTCAATTCTGACGATTTTGTCGCTAACTGTACATTTAATCAAATATCTGTAAATGTCGATTGACATCACTCAAAAAGTTGGGTAGGGTCTCCTAGGACCATTTTCGCATGGCAGCAATGGATCTGGTAGCTGCGCTTAATGCCCCATCTCAACTTTCCAATCTGTATAGCACTATTAATATTGGTGCTACAGCTTTGGTGCGATATTAACAAATGCTAAGATCGACGTGTTCTGTCAGAATACAGCGCTTTTTTTTATTGGCCGGCACTTTTAATTTTGGACCAAAAATTTATATAAGGTGGAGGATGTCCTTTAATATAGCAAGCAATACAATTAAAATAAGAATACGCCTCAAGTCTAACGTAATTTCAAGGCATAAGTACGAAGTATGTACCATCTAACTTGTCTTATTTGGTAAACAATCTTGGCACATTTTTTTAATGAAAATATATACATACATACATAAATCACGCCTATATTCCCGAAAGAGTAGGCAGAGGTGAATAAGCACCCACATTTCGCCAATTATGTTAGGTACCATGTAATAGGTGGCGAGCCTATTGCCATTTATCGGGCACAAAAGTCGCAGTACATTGCAAGGTGATATAAGAAGAACGCTGCTAATTCCTCACGACTGATTTATCCTTAGTCGCCTTGTACGACACCCACGGGAGAGATTTGGGGTGGTGACAATTGTATTCTACTCTGCCGTCACCACACGGCGTTAATGAAAATGCAGCATTAAAAATCCACTGATAACTAGATTCAATAGGTTTCAGTGTATAATAATGATTTATTGTAATAGATTATTGACTTTGTTATAATTTTATTTTTAAATGGGTGATTTTTTAAAAAAGATGTGCCAATATTGTTTACCACCATACCATAAGACAAGTTAGATGGTACAGACTTTAATTGTATTCACTTCAGTATGACAATTATATTGTTATGATAACTGACCAGTCTTGGTGGCGGAGTAGATGTTCTCGATGGGGAACACGCCCCCCAGCCCGAAGAGGAGCACCTTGGCCAGCGCGGGCACCAGCTGCGTCGTGGTCACCAGCACGTTCACGCAGTTCTCTCTGCAACACGGCGTCACATTGCTTATTTGCAGGGCGGGTTTAACCACAGTATACCCTGAACAGTAGTTTATCTGCGGTCTGTCGGCGAGTTATTCTCTTGCGTTGACGCTAGAGCTTCTTCTTCTCCCTGCCCTGTTCCCAGTCTATCTGAGGTCGGCGGAGTATGTTTCCTCTTCCATTCGTATCGGTCAGACGTCATCAAGCCATCGACTCCCTTTTGATTCATATCATCCATCACACCGTAAAGGTGCTAGTGATGAATTAATGTATTGAAAAGAGACGGAACGGACCATGTCGAGAGACCAATGAACGGAGAGAGTGATTGGAATGACAACATTCCAATACTGTTCAAAATTTTGGCTTAGGTTTAACAGCCGGCCGCCTGCCTGACGCTAACCCTCTTTGGGTATGCCTTCCACCATCCGGGTGCCCCAAGGTGCTTATTGGTCTATACCGGGCAATCTTCTTTAGTCGACTTTTACGACACTCATGGGATAGGTCGGGGCTGGCCTTCTATTCTACATTATTATTTGTAACTAAAGCGGCGGCTGCGAGCGAATGTGCAGACTGCTGCCCCCTTATGCCCCCGTATTTTATGTCAATGTATGCGTTACAGTGCGTGCCTACACGGCGCCGAGTATGAAAGCACACATTCTAATGGGCAGCGGCTAGTTTGTATGAAGAGTTACTGTTGATGATTGATTTATGAGAAATTGGTGAAGGAGAGGAATAAGAAACATGTTGTGCCGATTCCGCCTAGGGCGGGATAAGGGCAGGAAGAAGAAATATTTTTGAGTTTGTGTTTACGCGATCTATGACAGATTACTCCCTTAAGCTTCCTTGGTATGTATGTACATATATTAAAAAAGAATTACCTGGAGTTGATCATATTGAGGCATTTGCAGGCCAGGGTCAACCAGTTGTCTGTGGCTTGCTCGAGCTCGGCTCGAAGCTGCAACCACTGTTCTCTCTTCGCTGGACCCAGTAAGCCTCCAACGCTGTGACCACAATATATTTAAAATCACTTTTTATACATACATAAATCACACCTATATCCCCGAAGTGGTAGACAGAGCTGGATCAACATCCACGTTTCGCTAATTAGGATAGGGCCCATGTAATAGGTGGCGAGGCTTTTAAATCGCAGCAAATTGGTAGTTATGCTGCTGCCTATTATTATTCATCGCTGTCTTTACACTCAGTCGCCTTGTGCGACACCCACGGGAGTGATGGGGGTGGTGACAATTGTATTCTGCTCTGCCGTCACTACACGGCTAACTTAACATTTAACTTATTTTTTAAAAACAATTACAAATAACATTTCTAATTAATAGTCATGTAATTACCTATTTCTATAATTATTGTATGTATCCTTAATCTTCCTATATCTAAATGCGAGTTTCCTCATCCAGTCTACGCCTCCCCGGACACCAGGGGTGCATAGCCCCGTGTTAGGTGCTGCGCCCGCGTGGAATCCGTCAGACGCAAAATTGTACGCGGACAGGTCTTGGCCGTTGTCGTCTGCTGCCACGGCGTCTATGTGCTCCTGGTCGCAGTCCTAGAATAAAGTACATAGTTTATTTATTTCATTGTTATTGTTAAACAATTTTATAAACCATTAAATAGTAGATTTTCCATCAAGTGCACAAACCGAATCCTCCTCGATATTACTATCAGCCAAAAATGGTTTGTGGACGAGTTATAAACCTGCTTTTCACTTCGATTGCGAGGAAATAAAATAGTAGTTTAACATAACATTTCTTAAAATTCAAACTAAAATTAGTACAGTTTTGAATACTGAAGGAAATTGTTTTTCAGACCATGAGATTTGAAAACATTATTAATAACTGTAATTAGTTGTCATGGTTTGGGTAACAAAAGTAAATAAGTCTAAAGTTAACCATTCCAATTACCCTCTCCATTCAGTGATTTCTTTATCTACTTACCTATATCTTTTTTATCACTTATTTATACATTCATTCATCACTAACACCTCTCAGGTGTGATGGATGATATGAATAACAAGGTGAAGGGAAGATTAAGTGAAATTTGACTGGAACACATACCTCTACATCGTTAAAGAAGAAATGTGTATCTGCTAGGCTGAATATCATCTCTTCCATCCTAAAACCTAATTGGATTATCTGTTGTGTGTCCTGAAAAGACAATGTTGTGTTGTTAGACATTGGCCAGGGGATTTAATTTCAATTGCAAATAGACTGGCGAATTGAGTAATGCCATTTAGCACGTAGTTTGAATTTTAACTGCACAATCAGAATGCATGATTGACTGGTAGTTCTTTGGTATTTTGGTATGTGAAAGAAATAATTAATCCAACTAGTATATTCAAACTACAATATAGCAGTTGGAATGAAGTTTATTTGTCTAGAGCCTTATCTAAACATTGAAAGTAAAATGGTATGACGAAGTATGGGTTTTACCATACTTTTGCATTATAAAATAGACAAAAAACAAGTAAATTCTTCATTAATTTAAAATTGTTGAATATAACAGAATATAAATTTTATGCACAATTTTATGAAAAAAAAATTGTTAAACAATCATGCAAACTTGTTTAATTTTATTAATTTCTTTAATAAAAGTATTTGAGACCTAACGCACTTTATTGTACTTAGTAGCATATGTTCCAGTGAGCAGCGAGTGGAAAATGATAATCGTCTCATCAAGGTCCCAGATGAAGACTCTATCGGTCGCGGGTTCAGGCACATGCTGCGCTGGCGATGAGGAAGTATTTCTACGACCTCTACCCCGTGATCTGCTTGCAGTACTTTCTCTGAAATAGAAATATATTACATCGTAAACACGCTTTTTCTTCTTATCAAAGACTTATCACACATAAAATGTAAGTGTTAACCTTAAGCATTTCTATTTAACGAAAGCCACCTTAAAACATAAAAATAATTGCAAAGACTTGTTTGGATTATCTTTAAAGAACGTAGGTCTTTGTTTCTCGCAGGTGGCAACAAGTTTTTTCTCTCTTTATTATTATAAATATAAAAATTTGAGATATTATTGAGATTCTGTTTTTTGGCTCATGAGACTAGTGTGGTACTAACCCTGAATTCTCTCTGCACCTTCTGCTAGCTGCGTGTATTTCGCTCTTTATAGGTGACAACGGGCTTGTGTCAGTCAACGAAGGCAACATGGATGATGGTGAATCTGTAAGTGATAACACAAGGAATTTAGAATGTTTTGTAATAAAATCTTATAAAATAAAAATCTTACAAATAAATTAGTTTTTCAGCTGTGATTATTAGTGGCACTGTATAGTTGTAAAATCTTCTTTGGTTAATGAAATATATTCGATATTATTGTTTCATGTTTTCAGCTTAGCTCATTCTTGTTGCTTTGACTGCTCAAAGAGCTGAGTTTCATGAAATTACTAGTGGATTCAGTAGTAATAGTAGTTAAAGTCTATTGATTTATCTGTGAAAGACGGACATGGTGCACAAAAACATTTACACATTTAATTTGGTAAATGTGTTGATCTTTTATATACCATTTTCTTGTTCCTCTACTTTAACATTAGGTATTTTTAAGTAGATCCTGAGAAGCAGTAATACTGAGTTAAAGAGTAATAAAATTAAACATACAAGCATACTGATACAACAATACAATGATAAGATTAAAATTTTAGTGATGTTACAAGTTTATAAAATGTTAATGTTTTGCTATGGTAATTGCAAGAGTAGGGCTGATTTTTTTAGTGGCAGTACTTAATATAAGAGCACAGAAACATACTACTTTCGGAGTCAGAATCTGGCCAATAATCAGAACTATCATCATAATCATTCCGTTGGGGGCCTGAATCTCCGTCATCTGTTTTTCTCTTTTTATTTGGATGGCAATTATCGTTTTCTTTATCCATATTAATTTGAAGAATTGATTTACACACACAACTTGGATAAACTATTGCGCCTTTAGAACTTCACCAAAACATGTACAGTTAACACATCACAATACACAGCTATCTTACGACATTATTTTGTGAAAGATTTATGTTTGTTATTACATTAATAATGATAAAAACACTTGAATTAAAACAAAATAATTGAAATAACATTCAACAACAAACATTGCAGATCAGAACATTGTCAAATTTAGTTGTCAATGTCACTATTTGTAAATTGTGTGTCAAACGTCAGTAAACAACGTCATAAGGCGCGTTCAGTATGCGTTTAATTTTGGAACGCGTTCAGGTAACTAATAAGGTCGATTAAGCAAGACTTCTCCAATTTATTCTCCATAATAAACATTATAAAATAGTATATACCTGATAGAGCTCCACCTAAGTGATATGATGTGTGCCCCGCACTACCACTGCTGCTTGGCGAGCTAACATACGGCGAATAGCTTGGTGTCGCATAATACCCGCCATATTGTGCTACGTTGTGCTCCGCATATCCCGCCGCATAGGTGCTATAGTCCTGTTTAAATAAATATATTTAGTAGTAATTTTAAAGGCTGACTAAATAAATATAAGCGTTTGTTAATAGAATGAGATTCAAACCTGTTGTGTGGTGGGAAATGTCTGGGAGAGTCCGCCATTGTACGAGGAGTACGCGTACGGTGAGGGCTGTGCTCCAAAGCCAGTGCTCGAGACGCCGCTTACCCCGCTTACGCCGTACGCGCTCAGGTACGTTGGCGTCGCCTTGCATGACGACCTGGACAACTTTACAGTGAGACGGTGTACAGAGCAAAGAGCTACATTAGCGCCAGTGTTTGTAATAGAAGAATTGCACAATAAAAGTGACAACTTTCTATTACAAACAGGTATAGGAATAAAGAAAGCAACTTAAGTGTGAAAAGTTTGATAGGTAAAAAATAAAGGTAAGATAGAAAAGAGTTTGGAAACCTATACCATACCATACAGTACAGTACTTGAAAAGCTATTTATATAAAAATTGTACCGCGCCACCTGTTCCCATTCTCATACTACCATAATGACAATAATTAATGAATTCACAAATATTTAATTTCTTAAATATTATAATATATAAATAAACAACAACAATAAACCAGCTTACCTATTATTAGTGTTGTGCGGCGACGGGTAAGCAGCGTAAGGTTGATTGTATAGTGTGGAGCCAACGTAGGACGAGGCGGCACCCCCGCTACCATACTGCTGCATGCTGTTAAAGAAATTACAGTGGTTTATATCATCAATACGATATTGACGTACAGAAATAAAACAAAATTTAACGAGTTAACCTATATCTGTAAATTTCTGTATTGATTGGTATTGTGGCTGTAGGTTTAAAATTCTTTTGCCCCTCGTAAGATGTTTCCACTATTCCCCGATAGATGGCGTTAGTTGGTATCATTATTTTACGCTTTGGTTTGGTGGCAAAGCAAAGACTGCGGCCGAAATAATGGAACGACTGTAATTTTTTATCATTAATGGACTCGCCTATGAAGATTTCATTACCTCAGACAGACTTCAAGCATAATTGACCGGTTGATTGAAATTGATTGAGATCGCTGTGCTGCGGACGTGCGATCGTTAAACCGTTGAGGAGTCCATCTAGTCGTGCTCAGGCGAACATGAATAAGAGACTTGGCTAATTCATTAGCCATTAAATTCATTTTATGATCGATAAATTGGAGTGTCCCATCAACTGCTTTGATGGCCATAAACAGAGTGTGAAGTAAGGAGGCACGCTTAGGTAGATTTCAGACTGCGAGTGCAAATGGCGAATAATTATACTCGTAAATATTAAAACTCTACTGACTGACGATTTGTGCTTTTGTTTTTATTTGAACACTAGCTGAATCGGCAATCGTTGCTTTGCCCTTGCCACCTAGGGGCCTGGCCCTTACCACCTATATAAAAAATAGTCTACGACCTACGACTCAGACTTACCAGATAAACCCAAACAATTTCATGAAAATCAGTCAAGAAGTTTAGGAGTTTTGATTAGGAACTTCATATTCGTTAAGTCAGTTCCTGGATTTACCTCTGCTTTGCTTTTGCTTTGGGGATTAATAGACGTTATTTAAGTATGTATGTATGTTAAATTTCTACGTCAATGCCGTTACCTTTTAATGACAAAGTCAATGGGGGAAGTGACGCGTCACTATTTTCGGGTATACGCCTTGTACGGCTTCTTATCCCCGCCGTACGTCGACCCCGAAGAATTAACTCGTCAAGACCAATCGAGCGCGTTGATTAAGATATATTATTGCGGATTAGCGATGTAGGTTTTCATGTGTCCACATTCTCCACACTTCCTTAGTAACAACATCGAATAATGTGTTAAAGTACATACGTTGTCAAAATTGAGGAATTTCGAGAGCTATTCAATCCCTTTGCCTTTCAATGAATGAATGAAATAACGTTTATTTAGCAAAAAAAGTTACTAACAACATTAAAAATTATACATTGCATTACATTAGGCAAACTAGTAGTAATAAATAAATACTTATAAAAAATAATTAAAAAAACTTAGTATTACTACGTTAGCACCATGGACGACTGAAAGTTTTTTATCTCTCATTCACAGTTGTTTTTAGGTAATTAGAAATAGGATCTGTCAAAATCAAATGAAAGCATATTAGAAATTCAGCCAGGTCAGGAGTACCTACTCGAAACCGACGGGTATGCATTAAGACGTTAATGAGATTGGATGATGCGAAAAACAGTGCCGTGTGGTGACGGCAGAGTAGAATACAATTGCCACCATCCCAAATCTCTCCCGTGGGTGTCGTACAAGGCGACTTAGGATAAATCAGTGATGAGGAATGGGCAGCAGCCTCTTATACCACCTAGCAATGTACTATTTTGTGTGTGATAAATGGCAATGGGCTCGCCACCTGTTATATGGAACTTAACATAACTGGCGAAACGTGGGTGCTAGTTCGCCTCTGCCTACCCCTTAGGGTATATAGGCGTGATTTATGTATACATGTATGTAGGTATGTATGAAGCGAAAGAAGTGATCTCTGCCTATCCCTGTGAGAGAAAGTCGTGACATAATTGTATACATATACATGTATGTAGAAATGTATAAGTGGAACAGCTAGGTATTATTAAACAATTTAACTACCTAATAAGAATTGGACTAATTTATATTTAAAATTTGATCGATCATGCAACTGTCTCGCACCGTTGTCCTATATTGGCAGCGTTGAATATCGCTTAGTCAAGATTATTTATGTCGTTGCCGAGTTTGATTTGCTAATTTGTTTGTGTATTCCGATTTGTATAATTCGCTATATGTAACGTAACCTATACACAACATTTACACGTTGCTACAGTAAGAAAAATACTTATTGATTATCTTATTAGTACTTACTTAACTGTTCTTGTTTCCTATTAAGATTATGCGTTATTTATCTTCTGATTTTAATAGTTCTGTATAATCATTATAAAGAGGAATGGGCAGCATCGTTTCTGGTGCATCATCTAACAAATTACTGGGATTATTTGAACATAATATAACATTTGATTTTAATTTTAACATTATATAAATGTTAGAAAAATTAGTACAAAGATTTTAGTAGATAGAAAAAGAATTTCGAAAAATTATGATCTTGAGGTGCCGTGTGGTGACGGCAGAGTAGAATACAATTGTCACCACCCCTAATCTCTCACGTGGGTGTCGTACAAGGCGACTAAGGATAAATCAATGATGAGGAATGGGCAGCAGCATTCCTCTTATACCACCTAACAATAGCAAAGTACTGCGATTTTTGTGCCCGATAAATGGCAATAGGCTCGCCACCTATTACATGGGACCTAACATATTTGGCGAAACGTGGGTGCTAGTTCACCTCTGCCTACCCCTTCGGGAATATAGACGTGATTTATGTATGTATGTATGTATGATCTTGAGGCGGGAATCGAACCCGCGTCCGCTGCTATCCGGGCAGGTGCCTGACCGCTCGGCCACCCAAGATACTAATTAACTTGCCAAATTTCTTCTAACCTTTACACTTCACGTTGTAAGCCAACGGGTACCCTCGCAATGTAGAAAATAAATTTCAAACATTCCAAAGCAGATATTTTTACAAATACCGTGCGTTCGGTTAAGCTTGGGTTTGCTTTATAAACTATTTGATTTTAATTTTAACCTTATATAAATGTTAGAAAAATTAGTACAAAATTCCCGTATCAAGACCATAATTTTTCGAAATTCTTTTTCTAACCACCAAAAACTTTGTAATAATATAACATGTTAGAAAAATGATCACAACATCACCATCATAATCACCAGCCCTTCAATGTCCCCACTGCTACGGACAGACATTCCCTATGGACGGAAGAATATAGGAAGAATAGGCCATAATTCACCACGCTGGCCCAGTGCGGATTGGTGGGTATTAACGTCGGGACCATTGAGCAATCCCAACAATCACCCATCTAAAGACCGTCCTTAGCGAAAATTGCTTAGTTTACACAATCGCAGGCCAAGCGCGTTAATCCATGCGTTATCGAGCTCCTCAAAATGATTCTAAATATTTTCTTAAAATTTTCTAGTCATATTTTCTTTGTAAAACTACAAGCAGTTAGAAACGTACCTATTATAGTATTGGTAGGGTAGGGCACTCTGCTCGTAGGGCAGCGTTTCGCTGTACAACGCCACCTCTCCTTCGCACAGCCCTGGGCTGCGTACTTCACTCTTGACTCCACCTGTCGATATAATAAACATCGTGACTCCACTACATACATTTATTTATTAGGTTTGCCAATATCTGTGTACAACAATACTACACTATATTGTAACTTAACCCTTTCAGGACCACAAGGTATCTGACTTTAATTGATTCTGTGCAGCCGTTTATAGAATTCGTTTTTGAAAAATCCTGTCAGTTTTTTAGGTAGACTGAATAGAGAGAGAGAGAGTTTATTTTTGGTTATAGTCTTTGGAATAATGAAAACGTGTACCCTTCTTCTTTTATGAATGGTAATGTGCTATCGTACAGATAGCAATTTCGCCAACGTGTATTTAGTGGTGGAAACTGACAGCACCTGTCAAAAACGCATTCTCTCATCGGCCAAACTTTAGGCAGAATCTTTCATTTCCTTTGCCTATCCAACCTAGAGTAGGATCTGCCTGTTGCAGTCCACTCAATACTGCAATAGCCCCCGTAGCACGGGACGTGGAAACATCTCCTTCGGGGGAAAGAAAATCTTTTCCTCTCGCTCTAACTCTTACTAAATACCGAGACAAAACACTGTCAAGTGGTGGAGAAAGACTTGTCCACGTCCCCGTGCTAGGCTCACAGGCAGATCCTTTTCAACAACAACAACAACAGGCAGATATAGTCTATAGTTTTACCTGCGCTATCTTCATTCATCAACCAGGCCACCGCGGACGAAGAGGAGGTCGAGCACAGCCCGCCGGTGGTCGTCAGCGGCAGCGCCAGTCCGCCCAGGGTCGTGGTTGTGGCACATCCGTTCGCTACGCCGCAGCTCTCAACATCAGCAGTACCAGGCAAGCATAAGCTGTCGACGGCGGACAGGCTCAGCGTGGAGTTAGTCGAGCTGGTGGTACTTTGGAATATCGTGGAAGTCCCGGATACTAGGAGCGCAGGAAGCGCAGCATCCTGGAGTAAGGACGGTGGTGAATTGGACGTGGATTCGGACTCGCACGGGCTGGGATTGATATCGTTGGACAATCTGGAACAACAAAAAAAAACGTGTTGGACTTTTTTTTACACCCTCCAGAATGTTGGCCGGCCCTCTCAAAGGCGGCCGTGTTGGTTGACAAAACATCGGAAATAAAAAACCCATTAAAACTCCTCCGGCTTATTTACAGAGACGTTCCGTTTTATAAACAACCGCTTGTCTCTGACGTCTTCACTTCGGAAGGAAGGAACAGTTTAACAAAGCTTTGTTTCGAGATTTGAGAGCGTCAATTTGTCCTACAGGCGATCGCATTTGGTCATTTGATAAGTGCAATCGAGCGGAACAAATTGGACATATATACCTTTATACCTTTTACCATATACATTTATACCTTTTAGTTGAATCTCTGCATTGTTTTACTATGTGTTCACGGTTGATTTTTTTGTATCTGTAGAATCATTCCACAATTTAAAAGCCCAATAAATGCTAAAATCACACAATGTTTGCTCTTAATTAGGTCCATTAAACAAATTGTCCAAACCAAATAACAGATGCCCGTGCCCAGAACCCTCGTATCTCGTGTGGCTGGTGGCTTTATCTGGCGATCCACACACGTGTCTAGATTAGTTTTGCCTGTTATCAAACTAATTGAGTGATGCCTCCACGATATTTGGCTAATTGGTGCCCGCGACATCGCAATGTGTGACGGAAATGGGGTCATTATCTCTATTTTTTTTATTGAAACAGCGCTTTAACGACTGACTCGTCGTGTGTTTTGCGTTGTCATTATTTATGTCGTTTCGATCGCTTTACGGCGAGCGTGGTGACCTCACGGGAGATTGGAGATGACACTGATGGCTACCGTCAAATTATGGCATATTTATCTACGTGGTCAGATGTACTTAATATACAAATTAAAACTAATTGTACGCTCTAATTTGGGTAATATAGTACGTTAATATGATAATTAGGACGACGATGGTATATTGTGTAAGGACTAATCAATCTAATCATGAACCAATAGTGGAGAGTGACCAATAATTAATTGATATAATTATATATAAACATACATAAAAAATCATGCTCTATCCCCGAAGGGATAGGCAGAGAACATTTTGTCCACTTGCTACCTTGCTATGGTTAAAATACTTCTTTCGCTTTATCCAGTCTCATCTGCATACCCGTCGATATCGAGTAGTTACTCTTGATATTCATTTATTTAAGGGCAGTCAACAAAAACATGTATTTACAATAATTACAGCTAGAAATTTGCCACGAAACCTTAATTTTAGTACAGTTTTTAATTAAAGACAGCCACGGACCCTTTAATAAACTTTCAATTTAATTATCCATCTAGGCCTTTCCCTTCCGATTTCTCTATGCAATTCCGACTTTTATAGATCTTTTTTACTTATTTTTCTACGAGACCACGCTATGCGAGCATCTCTTTCTCACATCTTTACATTACGATGTCATTCAAATCATTTCCTTTTAGCCTATATATTAAATACTACTTAAAATATTTCTTTCTTTCAGTGGCATAGTTTGGTTTAGCTAGATTAGATGATAAGTGTACATACATACATACATACATAAATCACGCCTATATCCCCGAAGGGGTAGGCAGAGGTGAACTAGCACCCGCGTTTCGCCAATTATATTAGGTCCCATGTAATAGGTGGCGAGCCTATTGCCATTTATCGGGCACAAAAGTCGCAGTAAGTACATTGCTAGGTGGTATAAGAGGAACGCTGCTGCCCAATCCTCATCACTGATTTATCCTTAGTCGCCTTGTACGACACCCACGGGAGAGATTTGGGATGGTGACAATTGTATTCTACTCTGCCGTCACCATACGGCATGATAAGTGTGAGTGTAAGAAACATTTAATTAATAAACAAATGAGTTAGTCAGCTCTTGGTTACCTGTCCGATGATCAGAAAGCTGCTTACGCAATCTCATTAAGCCGTCATTCCACTTTTAATATTAAGGATATTTTATATTTACAACTGCATGCTAATTTTAATTACTGAATAATTTAAATTACAATATAATAGGATGAATGACCACACCTATCTACACAGCAATATTTAATTTGCGTAATGTTCCCATGTTAATCTAAATATTCATATTTATAATGAAGTCAAATCAATGCAAACTATATACTAAAACAGTATTTTGACTATAACACCTGTTCTACTGTAACAGTTGAGTGAATATTTAGGGATCCGTACCCAAAGTGTAAAACGAGACCCATTTACTAAGACTCTGCTATCCGTTCCGTATGTTCGTCTGTCACCAGGCAAGTTAGACGGTTGAAATTTCCACAAATTATTTATTTCTGTTGCCGCTATAAAAACAAATACTAATAAAGAGACTAACCTAAATATTTAAGGGGGCTCCCATACAACTAAATATTGCTAAATAAATTTATTTCTGCGAATCAGTATGTCCAAACATTTCAATTTCTTTTTTATTAACTACCTTCAGTTTACTGTACCAAAGCGCCTGTGAAGTTTGTATTATTTGTAAAACAGTACATAGATAATCAAATTTCATAATATTTATTGTCAAATACAGTGTGTACAGTATTAACTAACCTAAATATTTAAGGAGGCGCCCATACAACAGGCATGATTTTTTTTGCTATTTTTTTATAGATAAATGCTACGGAACCTTACGTGCGCGAGTCCGACTCGCACTTGGCCGGTTTTTATGAGAGTTTTAGTCAATTATTCATCGCAACGTCCAAGCTTTACGCGTCAAAATTGTCGTTTTCAATTTTATTACGACAACGTATTGTAAATTCGTGAATATTTATATGGCATACCTACTTATTTTAATTTGGCTAATAATTATTGTTTTTAAGCTGATTGTTTTTTTCTCGGTCTCGCATCATTATTCGTTAATCTTTTAAGCGGTGTTTATCCAAACTGTTTTCTTGCTTTACCTCAAACAAACTATACCCAAGTTGTGTGGTGTCGGCAGAGTAGAATATAATTGGTCACCACCCCCATCTCTCCAGTGTCATACAGACTAACTGCCGCACTCAGAGACGTCAATTAACTTTAATGAGTATTTAAGTTAAAAAATGTTCATTCAAATCTAGACCATAGACTCGGCAAGATTAGCGACTAGTTTTGAATTGTCATTTTTTGACGCTAAGTACTCATTATCGTTATTTGACGTCTCTGAGTGCGGCAGTAAGTCCGATTTTTTTGATGCATAGTTAACTCGACCAATTAATAAAAATTGTTACGAATGCTTAAATATGGATATTGAACCATTAGTAACAATTTTTAACATGTGGTTTAACCGGCCCTAAGGGTATAGACAGTGATGAGTAATGGGTAGCACAGCAGCATTCCTCTTATACCATCTAGCAACATACTGGAAACATCGGTGTTAATTCACTTCTGCTACTCCTTCGGGGATAAATAGGCGTGATATATGAATGTAGTAAGTTACACAATAAATTAAATTCACAAATAACGATCACATATCACAAGCCCTTACATTTGTCAATGGTGACATTTTGACATCATTCAGCGGCATGGCTATCACCATCTGTGAATGTTCAATGGATTTTTGGGCAGAAAAAACACCATGCAAATAATAGAATCTTTGTGCGGCGAAGGCTTGCCACGTGTAGCCCAAATGGCGGCCACAGGGGACCAGCAGTGCGTTTTAGGATTCCTTGGTAGTATTTACAAAACCCTAAAACTAATTGGCCGTGTGGTGAGAATAGAATACAATTGTCACCACCCCAAATCTCTCCCGTGGGTGTCGTAGAAGGCGACTAAGGATAAATCAGTGATGAGGAATGGGCAGCAGCGTTCCTCTTATACCACCTAGCAATGTACTGCGACACTTTTGTGCCCGATATATGGCAATAGGCTCGCCACCTATTACATGGGACCTAACATAATTGGCGAAAACTGGCTAGTTTACCTCTGCCTACCCCTTCGGGGATATTGGCGTGATTTATGTATGTATGTAAAACTAATTCAAACAAACGTATTTCTAACGCTGTAACAGTGACATAGTAACATCTACTTTTTTTATGTTAGACAGGGAAGCTCTTGCCCTTCATCTCACCTGATGGTAAGTGACGATATGGGCTGAAGATGGAATCGAGCTTCACCTGGAACCCTCAACCACAGAGGGGCTGGCTATATTAAACTTACATGCAGCATTATACCAGGAGACTTTTTGGTCACTGCAAAAATTGTGTGACCAAAAAGTCTCCTGGTATATTGTGCAGCATAAATATATTGTGACAATTTAATTTTATATGGTGCCTACCTAAGAGCAGAATACAATAATAATTGTCACCACGCCTAATCTCTATAACACGAATAAAATAAATAACATTACTCGTATTAAGCACAGTTCATAAATATCGAATCACTAGTAACTACCCCAAATTCTCAAATTTGACTTAAAGTATAAACAAAAAAAAAAAAATTTGATCCAAATTAATTAACGTACATTATTTTAAATTTAAATCTCTGTAACAACATAGTAAGGTTAAGTTTTATCATTAGTTCATATTAACGTGTTTCTTTTGATAGAAAGCAGAGTAACTTGTATCGCTTTAAGTACTTACGAAATCAATACATCACTCAACAGCTATAGTGTACGGAACCTTTACTAAGAATCAAGTACAGTGTTTTGTTGTGTGGAGCGTGCCGCCATTGTGAGCGGAGGCAGTCAGAGTGGTTATTGTTTTGCGTTTATTTTATAACACGATATTACTTAAGAGGCCAATTTGTTTTATAATAAATAAGAATAACCAACTGTGCATGCTATTTTTCCGTACAAACTTATTTTAATTGAAAAACAATATCGCAACTTAAATGTGTATTAAGTATTGTTACCGGTTTAATGCTCACCTTTCATTCCTCTGAACTGGATGATACGAAGGACCATATTTGAGAGACCAGTGAACAGAGAGAGTGAATAGGATGACGGAATTCCAACCAATATTGCTATAGGTTTTGACTTAGGTTTTTAAGTCGGCCACCTGCTTGACTCCAACTCCCTTCTCTCATTCTTTGGGCATGCTGTTATGGGTTTGCCCTCTACCACTCAGATATCCCAAGGTGCTTATTGATCTGCTCAGGAGAGCCCTTTAGTCGACTTTCCACCAAGGAAATATTATACAGATGCAAATATTTCCGGAAAAGTTGCTTAATTGTTCACATTTCACGGTTGTTATAATTCTAGAGTAATAAACCTAATAGCACTCGACACCTTAATAACAAAATATTTAAGGTGAATATATCAAAGCGAAAGCCGTAACGCGATGACTAGCTACTAGGAAATCAGGAATGTCACACGTCATGTTGCATCAAGACACCAATAAAATCTTTGAAGTCCTTTGTCAGACGGCGCGAACGCAGTTTTACGACGACTACCGCGATTAAAAAAACGTCTTCAAATGAGCGCGGGCATTAAAAAAGCGTTCAATTAAAAAGATGGTGACAATGGTGCCAACGTTAACCGAAAATTCCACTACGCCCGCTCTTTTGATATCCGATAGTGTTGTCCGCCGAAGTTCCAAAGTGGCGGTAAAGTGCAAAGTGACACTTGAAAAGGCACGAACTCATATAAACGGCGGGTCTTTTTTAATACACTCACTAGAGTGTTCTTAACGCGATCGGCAATGTAAACACCGTAATTATTTATCTACCTATACTATAGCTAAGATACGATGACATAATATTCTAATAACGCGACGGAACAATTAAATTCTTTGTCGTGTCGGCGTCCTTTTGTAATACGATTTGCTGTACAAGATTTTATTTATATTACAATTTTATGCTGCGTTGGTAGGTACTGTCAACAATTTGTTCTATACGGAAGAAAAGAAAAGAAAAAAAATAAAAGCAAAGGAATAGATTATTTTAAATCTCAACTTGTGTGTTTACTGGCGACACATTAGGTGTTACTACATGTGTATTTATACTAATATCTTCGGACCAATCACCTCGTATAATTATGATAGAACTTCACATACAGGTAAGTTCGTTTAATCATTAATAATAATCATGAAGATGGTATACAGTTTTAAGCCACATAGACAAAAGTCAGATAGAGCTATTATTGCAATTAGTTATGGATTGGAATGTTGTTATGTTTGATGTTGGGATGTTGTCTGTTCATCGATATTTCGACATGGTCCTTTCCGTCTCTTTTCTAAAGTGCATTCATTCATCAGTTGCATATGACTTGATGACATCTGACCGATACGAAAGAAAGAGGAAAGATACTGTGCCAACCCCAGATAGACTGGGAACAGGGTAGGAAGATATAGATGTCATTATGACACTGTATTTTGTGGTTAACGGGACGTTATAACCGCTTCCGTGGTCTAGTGGTTCGCCCACCGGAATTAAGACCCAGAGGTCCCGGGTTCGATACCCAGGGGGGTACAAATCTGTACTCGGTTTGGTTGGTAGTAGGATTTCTTTCAAGTCCGCCTGGCTAGCTACCACCATCTTATCAAAATCTGTCACCATGATAATAATGTTAACAGCATTATTGTGTTCCGACAATTGTGATAAGAGAGCCAGCCCCTCGGTGGTTGAGGGTTCCAGGTCAAGCCCGATTCCATGTTCTGCCCTTATCCTCACTTACCATCTAGTGAGATGAAGGGCAAGAGCTTTCCTATCTAACATTAAAAAAACATTTAGTAAGAAACACTATTATAATGTGCTTCCGAAGGGAAACATTAATGTGCCTCGGTATTTTCTAATGATCACAAATTAAGTTTACAAAAAGCAAAACCGTGCACTTATCACGGCGTTTCACATTGCGTTCATCTCAATACTTAATAATAGAAGGGATATACATAGAAACGAGACTACAAAAAATGGCTACCGAAAACGCATGGAACTCGATACCTCAGATCCTGCCTGTCAAATATTAAAAAATGGCGTACATACATCGCAGCGGTGCTCAAGCTGTACATCGCGATCTACTAGTCGATCTCGGGACAAAATTCCTATACAGAAATATTTAAATGTCATATCATACGTTTATACATATACTTTGATAAAGCCTCTTTTTGCTAGTGGCAAAAGCCGTTGGATTTGACGACTTATGAGTTTATGTAATGATTATTATCATAATCATCATCGCGCCCTATAGCAGCTAGCAAAATGGGACCTAACATAATTGGCGAAACGTCGGTGTTAATTCACCTCTGCCTACCCCTTCGGGGATATAGGCGTGGGTTATGTAGATGCAGTCCGGACCAACGGCTTGACGTGCCTTCCTAAGCAATTAGGAACTCGAGATAATGCAAATGTTTGGTCACCCTTACTTTGGTCGCCTTAGCGAACAATGTTTAGTTTACGTAGTTGCAGAACGAGCGCATTAATCCACTGCGCCATCGATTAATGATACTTATATGAATAAAGCATTTTTTTTATTGATGTAGTTGTAGATCGCCAGCAGTTAAAGTTTGAGCACCGCTCCTACAACGGAACGGTATTGCACCAAAAATTGATTTACGGCAAGCCGTAGGCGCTATTTCGGAATGGGAAAAAAGCTAAAAACGTCCCGTTAACCACTAATTAACCCGGCTAATACGCGCCCCGGGTCGGAATGTGGCGTCGCATGCCAAACACCATTCGTCTTTGCTGTTCTCCTAGTGAGGCATTCGGAGTATGTCGCGTTTTTGTGGCCGCACTTGGATTTATTTGGGATTCCGGAGTTTACTACTTTGTTGACAAAGAATTGGTTGGAAAAAGTTCGATAAATTATAGTCATGATGCGGGAATCGAACGTCATTGTTGGTCGAGTGTAGGCTGTAATTTTTCGAACTTTTTCTTACCACAACAATATTCTATCTACAAATTTTTCTAACATTTAGTTAATGTTCAAATTAAAAATCGAAATGGTAATTATTACTTGATGTTCAGTCATTTAATATTAACCCGTTAGTGTTGGTGAACTCTTCTAGCCTTACTTTGGGCTAGATGATAGGTGTTAGTGTAACAATAATTCATTCAGGTATATCCAAATCGGAATCAGGTGCCCAGAATGCACAACGACCCTTCGATCTCCGATTCGGCGCATCTTCGGCATCCCAACATCCCAAATCCGAGCCAGTAACCCAACACCCATTGTGCACCAAATCACTTCCTTTGATCGGGGCGTGATAATTTGCAAAGCCGGGCGTGTCCCATTCGGCAGTTTCATTAAGTAGCTCTTTTCACGGCAATTGTGTGTCGACAATGTGGGGATTACACCGGATTATGGACCCCTGTCGCTTTGAGTGCAGCCTGTCGCAAGCTCCAACCTGAATGCGACGAGTGGAAAGATCGAGCAAACAAACCCGGGCGAGTTATTGTCACTTATTAAACAAATAAACAAATATTCTTACACTTACACCTGTCTTCTAGGCCAAAGTAAGCACTTATGTTATGAGTACTAGATGACGGACAAATTTAGTGTGCCGTGTGGTGACGGCAGAGTACCACCCCCCATCTCTCTCGTTGGTTTTTTTTTTCTTTTTTGTGATGGACCTAGGCTGTTGGCCGAGAGGCCTTTACAGCATCTACAGGGTTTTTTGGGGAAGGCGAAGACCTTGACCTAAAGCCAAACGTGTCCTCAAGCCTTGCAGTCGAGCACTCCCTGTGAGGGTGCCTTCACAGCAGGCGTCCCCCGTGCGGGGACGGCATCTCCCGAGGGAGATATACTGCCGCGGAGAGCCTCGCAGGGCGCCCGAGTCGGAGCTTGGATCGGCAGGCCTGAGGGTGCTTCTAAAGGCGCGGACCCTGGCTCAGGCGTGCCGTGTAGTGGGGGGAGGGGGCGAGAAGCGCCCAGGGACACGAGTGTACCTGGTAAAGCGCCTTGTGTGTAGACCGGGTCTTCGCACTCTTATACGACGGGTGCGGTGTGTTGGTAAGGATATGTCTCTCGTTGGTGTCGTACAAGACGACTATGGGTAAAGGCAGTGATGAGTAATGGGCAGCAGCATTTCTCACATACCACCTAGCAATATATGTACTGCGATTTATGTGCCCGATATATGGCAATAGGTCGCCACTATGCGCCACTATTACATGGGACCAAACATAATTGGCGAAAAGTGGGTGTTAATTCACCTCTGCCTACCCCTTCGGGGATATAGGCGTGATTTATGTAATGTATGATATGAAGATGATGGTGTGAATGAAGGAGATGACGAGTGACAGAAGAGAATGGAAAAAAGGACATAAGCGCCGACCCGTATAAATTAGACATATTATTATTATTACATATTATAAACCGCCATCACTCGAGAACAAAAATGTCTGGGTTCATCACAAACAGTCGCCCCTGCCAGGGCCTGAACCCGGGACCAATTGAACCTCTGACCATTCGACAAAATCGGCCGTTAAAACTTATTCCAAGCGGTCGCCATGTTTTTTTCTCAGTAACATTTCAGTTTCATACATTTTTAATCTATTATAATAGATTGGCCACTTGTCTCGGGCCACGGGACGTAGACAAAATCTCTCTCCACCACTTCATAGTATATTGTCTCGGGATTTAGTGGAAGTTGGAGCGAGAGGAAAACATTTCCTTTTCCCCTAGGAGATTTCCTCCACATCCCGTGCTACGGATATCGGATAATAGCATAGTCAACGAAATTTTGATGTCAATCACGTCTTTGGGGGTATAAATAGGCACTGTAATGTAATGTGTGTATTAACTCACCGGTCTGGCACATCTGTAGTGGTGTCTGTTCTGGACCGTTTTGCCTGAAAAAAAAAATATTTTTATGTTTCTTAAGTATGGTGTCTACGTCAGACTCTCTTCAGGCGGGACAGACAGACATACTGGACATGAACAATTTCCTATGAGGTGCACATCAGAAGTTTACAAAAAATATTGAAAGTAGACATCGACAATGCTACTATTTACAACTACAATCCAAAGCATTGCGTTCTAGGAAACATTATTGTGGCGGAGTATAATGGAAGGAACTGAATGGATATGCAGGCAATGAGAAGTTTGTCCTCAAACTACTTAAATGATAATGTATTACTAGTACATCTCCCGTAAGACACAATTGTTAGAACATTATAAATAATTGCAAGAAAAATAAGTGGGTACAACGAAAATTGTAGTTAGAAAAAATTTGAAAAATTATAGTCTTTATGCGGGAATAGACCCCGCGTCCTCTGTAATCCAGGCTATATCGCTCGGCCAACCATGACGAACATACGTAAATGTTATTGGCCGAAAAAAGGCCTTAAATATACTTAGCTAATTGAGGCCCGAGTTCACCAACACATAAAACAAGCGATTAAAAGATAATCGTAAGTTTATGACAGTTCTTCTATACGCTAAAATGTCAAAAACTGACGGTTAAATGATAATCGCCTGTTTAAATGTTGGTGAACTCGGGCCTTAGTGAAAGAATTTATATACAAACAATATGTTGTAAGAGTGTATGTAAGAATGGATACACACTATTTTGTCCCTTCAAGTCCTGTTTTCACAAAAACGTGTAAAGCGATTAGACATAATGATATTTCTTTCGAAAGTCGGTCGAAAGTGTTAACTATTGCTGAAGACAGCTTTTTGTTATCGGTACGTGTGTTAATTGTTGTGAGGCGAGATATATTACCGTCTAACGTCTTCTGTGACCCTGGTCCGAGATTTACTTCAAATGTGTCTACGACGTTCAAAAAAAATCCTGTGTTTACCGATTGTATGCTGTATTAAAAAAAATGAAATTGCCTTTCCAAATTGGTGGTAATTTAAAATGTAATTTTGGTAATTTTAGCAAACAATTCCAAAGGGCAATGCGCAAATCTTAGTCTAATCTCAATTGGTAGATTTTTTGTAACTAAGTACGTAGTCGAGACATAATTTTTCTACAGAAAGAAATTATTAGCATGTATGTAATTGTAATTAATCAATATAAAATATTTCTGTTATATTTAAGTATTTAAACAAATAAAAAAAATCTATAATATATTTTTTATTTCGTGTCTACGGACTATTTATGTAATTGCGATGATTATAAAAGTGAGGAACTATCCAAATATTTTAGAACCTTCCTAGATACTATTGTGATTACAATATGTAATGTAGTTTAGTGTAGTTCTTGTGTAGTAGTTTTATCGACAATTTTCTGCATAAGCCTCGTGGTGATGGCAGAGCACAAAACAATGAATGCTATGCAATTTTTTACTGACCTTGGTATTCTATAAATACATAACGCACGCATCGAAAGTAACAAGACCAATTTAAATTCCATCCAGAAACTTAGGCGGGTTGACAGAATCCGAGTTTTCTAACTCGAGATTGGAGATAAAAGCCTTGTTATAAATAATATGAGTCTTAAATGTCGCGTGATCAAGATACGGTAACGACATTAATAAAATTCTTTCGGATTTCGGGCGCCGTAGGACCTATTTGATATAGGGACATGATTGCCACCATCCGTTTTTGTTTCAAACTGACTTTGGAGAAGAGAAGGTGTAAGTACTCTTTCTCTTTTTGTGAATTTCGAAGCGTAAAGCGTCAGAAAGGTTGCTAACGTAACACACGATGTTGACAATTTGCAATGTAAGCAATAAAACTAAAACACTGATGGATTTTAATTAGTTAATGAAATGTTAGATAGCAATAAGCTCCCTACCTGTTTTTCGACCTAACATATTTGGCGAAAAGTGGGTAATTCACCTTTGCCTACCTCCTTCGGTGATAATATGCGTGTAATTTACGTAATTGCAATAATAAATATTAATATCTTACATTCACATCTAGTCACTTAAAGCACTTGTGTGATGATAACTACATGACGGTCAAAATATAAATTAATTACCGATTAATAATTAAAGTATGACGCAAGCTCTTCCGTGCTGGACTGGAAGCGAAAAAATAACATAGAAATGGCCAGTCCCGACTCATCCCATGGGTGACGTAAAAGTCGACTAAGGGAGATTGTCCGGTGTAGACCAATAAGAGGGCAAACCACCAACAACAGCATACCCAATGGGGCTTGGTGTCAGGCAGGCGGCCGGCTGTAAAACCTAAGCCAAAACTTTGATCAGTATGGATTGGAATGTTGTCATTCCAATTACTCTCTCCGTTCATCGGTCTCTCGACATGGTCCGTTCCGTTTCTTTTTTATACATTCATTTTTCACTAGCACATTTACGGTGTGATGGATGATGTGAATCAAAGGGAGTGAGTGGATGGCTTGATGACGTCTGACTGATATGAATGGAAGAGGAAACAAACATACTGCGCCGACCTTAGATAGCCTGGGAACAGGGCAGGGAGAAGAAGATAGTATGACGCAAGCCCAGATTTGGTTGACAATTAATTAATTTAATAAATTTAGCAAATAACTCAAAGTTGCACCAGGTCAACAGCCTGACCCCTCGACTCCAAAAATGAAGACTTCACAATGGTCAAAGTTCAAAAACCTACCACGGAATACCAGGGCAGCATATGTGAGAGGAGCCCCGGCAGGAGTAAATCACCGGCATTCCTGGCGAGGTGTGAGGCCGTCCGATCGCGATAGCGCGCCCTAATTTATACGTTTTACGCGGCGACAACGCGCCTGCGAGCTTTCGTAGGGAACTCTACACAGGATGCTTCAAAAATGACTCAGCTTTACGGATGAACGCTGATTGGATTTCATTGATGCCTGTTTTCATCAAGAAATCAAACTTTTAAATAAAATAAGTACATAAGTCAGGCCTACACGTCCCCGAAGGTGAATATTCTCACGTTTCGCCAATTATGTTAGATCCCATGGAAAAGTTCTAATCCTAACTAATATTATAAATGCGAAACTGAATTTCTTGGGTTGTTTGTTATGCTTTCACGCCTTACTTACTAAAATCGATTTTGAATATTCTTTCACAATAGAAAGTACATTATTATAAGCAAATAACATAGGTTGTATTTTTTTTATTAGAATCCTTACGAAAATTATAATAGTGTAATTTTCGCAGGGAATAAAAAATTTGTACCCAAGGGAAAAAAAGTTGCCTATAAAAGTATACCTAATTATTTATCGTGCGCTGCCATTTTGTTATTAGTTAGAAAATTTGGAACACTTAATATGAACTAATTTTGATTGAGTTATTTAATTTTTGTTGTTATTTACAGATTAAAAATTATGTCTTTGACAGTCATTAAAAGACATCAACGCGAGCGAAGCCGTGGACAAAGGCTAATAATTAATATTTCCTAAATAAATAAACAACAAGCTTAGCAGCTACGTTTATTTTAATTTAATTTATATCACAATAACAACAGGCTTGATAAAACATAAGATCTTTGTTCGTAAAACGATGAATTGTATGATGTTACAAAATTTTCTATCTGTAATAAGTAAAATTAAAAATAAAATTAAAATATTTTTACACTCACACCTATCCTCTAGCTAGCCCAAAGTAAGTAGCCTAAGCACTTGTGTTATGGATACTAGATGACGGACATATTTTTAATATAAATGTTGAAAATATACTACATAAACATATACACAACCATGACTCGGAAACATACATATGTGGTCATCACAAAGTTTGCCCCTACCAGGATTCGAATCAGGGACCTCTTGGCCAAAATACCCAGCAATCTGAGCATTCGACCAAGGCGGCCGGCAAGTAAATATATTGTACATGTATTCAACCAACCAATAACATCTCTATCTTCCGTGTACTATGTATAAATAAAATTTAAAATAATTATTATTGTAACAAAAGAGTCGTTAAAATAATGCGCCCTTTTTCACAACACCCTGTGTTCTAAACAAGCATTGGGACAAAACGCTCCTTTATTTATACGTAATTCGTTTATTGTTTTATCTCAGCTTATATTTACGATCGGGGACTGCAGCTCGCACGACAAATAAATTATCAAATTTATCTGCCCACATATTTATGTGTTATGTTCGATAACTGGGCAATATTAATTCGAACTCCTTCGAGCCGTGTGAAGTGTCAATTTTAAAATTGTGATTTATTTTAATGACGGACGAAGTACCGGCGTCAGGGCGTCACCGGTTGCACTTTGACAAGCTTCTGCTCAACGCGATAAGGCCCTTTTCGGCGTGGCATTGTGAAGGCTGGCGCGCGGCAGCCAGTATGATGTCGTCTTTCAATTGTTTATGAGGTTGCATTTTACACTCTTTCTTGTGTTTCGTCTTGTTTCAGATTTTCCTAATTCAATTTTGTTTGTCAGAAAGTTGTAAACTTTAATATAAAGCATTTTTTGTTTGTTTTGGTGCCATTTTTCGAAAATAATTAATTCAACCGTTTCGATGCTATACCTATTATATGTCTTAACGTTTTTAAATTTGTGCTACCTGGTGTACAGTCAGCGTCACAATTAAATTAACACATTAATAGTCCCGTGTCACAATAATTCTTACACACAAAGTTGGCAATTACAGCTGTTCTTGGTATGACAGAGACGAAAGTGGTAATATAATTATGATGCTGCTTTTATTTGCCTGTCATATCTTATTTTATTTCATTGACACTCAGTGGACAATTTTTTAAACACTATTTGGTAAAACTTAAAATAACTATTTTTTATCAATGGACGCAGACGGACACACAGACGGACACACCCGGATCGCAGAGGACGCGGGTTCGATTCCCGCTTCAAGACTATAATTGTTCGGACTTTTCTAACCACAAATTTCTCTACATTCTAATCTAATCTTGAAACACATTATTTTTACATAAACATATAAACAACCATGACTGGAGAACAAAAATATCTACGGTCATCACACAAACACTTGCCCCCACTAGGATTGGAACCCGGGACCTCTAGACCAAACCAGCCGTCAGACAATCAAAACAACAAGCAAGAAAAAATATTAAGAACAAAACATTACAGAACCAGTACCGATGTATGTAATTTCTCTCGAGTTCATCCGATAATCGTCGCTGGATCGCGATCGCTCGATTCGTGGTATCGAGACGGATCTCCATCGATAAATTGTTGCTCGGGACAAATTTGTTTTATCGGGCGGCCGCCTGGGTGGCTGGCCGTCGGGCCACACTTTGTCCGATGCTGGCGCGCGACAAAACCACTTTGTTCACAAGGCGCCGTGAATCAAGCAACTAGAACATTCGTTTCGACTGTACAGAGAGCCCCTAGCATGAACTTTTCGAAGTTTCGAATCGTAATCGTATCGAGAAAGCACTTTAAATGCTTGCCTCGAACTACTTCCATTACCATCTTGATGTTGGACAGCGACAGTTTCGATGTGGTTTTTAATTATTTTTTTATATGCTAGAGGTCGAGCTTCTACTGAAACCCTCAACCGCAGAGGTTAATTTACGCAAGTTTCGAATCCTTCATTAGTTTCAATGCCAAACGTCACAAAGCAAAAGAGTCACGGAAACCGTTCATAAGCCAAACAAATATTTATTATTATCCAGAAAGATTTATATATTTTCGTCAGCTATTAAACTTGATTTTATTTTAATTAAAATAATTTATGTGCATACTAAATAAATAATATGAATTATGTGTTAATATTAAATAATTTCATTAGTGTTTTAGAGTGCTTTCTCGATACGATTTCGATACGAATCTTGGAAAAGTTCGTGCTTGGGGCACAGGTCGTCGTCTATCTACAAAACTGTCAAATACCTGCAAACGATTGACCATCTTAACTTGTCTGCCGTAAAGCGGAAAGTCGATTGAGAAAATTGTTCATATTGTGGTAACCAGGCGTGCTGTTGCTGTATTCTGCTCTGCGAAAGGCGAGGTCAGGAGAAACAACCTTTTTTCACATAGCACCTCGACAGTCTGAATAGCACATTCTTCTTCATGCTTCCCTGTTCCCAGTTTATCTAAGGACGGCCTAGTATGTTTCCTCTTCCATTCACATAGGCCAGACAGACATCATCAAGTCATCCACTCCCTTTTGATTCATATCATCCATCACACCGGAAAGGTGTTAGTAATGAATGAACGGAGAAAGTAATTGGGACGACAACATTCCAATCTATTTCGCTCAAGGTTTTGGCTTAGGCTTTACAGCCTGCCTGGCACCAACCCTGTTTGGGTATTATACCACCTAGCAATGTACTGCGAATTACGTGCTAATAGACTCGCCACTTAAGGCATCTAACATAATTGGCGAAATTTGCATGTTGTGGTTGTTTCACAAAATCTGCCGAACCGTTCGGGGATGTAGGGGTGATTTATGTGTGTATGTATGTATGTATTTGTCCCCTGTGACTGCAGCAGCTATAAAGTAATAGAATAAAATAACAATGACGTTATAATTGAAACCTGTCGCAGAGTTAAGGGCGATACGAATCCGTAAGCAAATCTATGATCGCTAAGGCCTATAGTTGGATGGGTGACCAAAACTATATCACCACCATCATTATTTCAGCTCAGACGCCCACTGTGGCGTAGGCCTCCCCCAAGGATCTTCAATCCTATCCAACCTCCTCCTGATCCTGCACTACCCTCATCCAGACTTTTACCAGATCTTTGGTCCACATTTGAGGACTTCTTTATTGCCCTTTGAGTGACTTTGAACCTTATTATGAGGCCCAAAGATATCACCCCGCGATAGTCGCCAAACTGCACTGCCCGCAGAGGCATTAGGCCAAATTCCGCCTCTTAAACTTCCAACTGTCGCCTTGCGTTCTATACGCGAGAATACCTGCTTCAGCCAGTATTCCCGCTTAAGGCCACCTACCCCTACCCTGCAGTATGTAACAGAAGAAGTTGTCCAAAATATATTTGGTTTCAACGCGATAAAGTTCCAAGACGTTCACATTTCAATGGCGCACAGTAAGAATAAACCCATGCCAGTATCTTTATCGTACATTTCTGCCGAAGTCGTTACCCGTAATAGCCCAACGTCCGCCATCACCGAACTGTCTACGTTCCACGCCTGGTAACGTAGGTACTCCTCGCCGGTTATGACAGCCTGGTATCAGGTGGCTAACGACACTCTGTCCCGTAGGTACGCCACACTCGTAACGACTCTTTAATGGGCCTCTAAAGATTAACGTATGAATGGGTAACGTGAGATCTGACGCCGTTGGACATGAACAAACATAAACAGTCGCCCGTCCATCCTTATGCTCGGAACAATAAAATAAGGTGTTAGTTACGACGGACACCGTGGAGATAAGCGTTAATTAATTGCTTGTGTGGCCAAATGACGGGTGCATTCTGAAGCTAGTGCGTGCAAAATCATGCTACGAGTGCAGTGGGAACGTACAATAGTTAAGTCTATGGGACCTACCTCAATCATACCGTTATCAATTGTTCACAAACTACTTTTTATATAAAAAGATCCTAGGAGAGTTTATGGCATCTAATTTTGAGCTTAGAATGGCTTTTATCGAGTGCATTTTTCTAATATTATAAAATCACTCCGAACGTCCTATCTTCAATCAAGAAAGGCGTCATATATATGATGAATGTTTCAAGTGGAATAATACTGTCCAATAATCTAAATTATAAATAATTTATTAATTAAAGATAAAATATAGCCAGGTTAGGTGGCAGGTGCTAGACCCCGTTGCCTTGACTTTATAAATAATCATAATTATAATAACATTTATTCTATAAATAAAGTGCAAAGAGGGTAATCAATTAATAGTATATGACTAAAGATATAGTATGGGCTAGACCCCTTTGCTTTCCCTAAAGAGGAGTATTAAAAACAAACGAAAAAAATAGTAAAAGAATTCTGCGGGCCTAGCATGGGGACGTGGACAAGTCTCTCTCCACCACTTGACAGTGTTTTGTCTTGGGATTTAGTGGGAGTTAGAGCGAGAGGAAAATATTTTCTTTCCCCGAAGGAGATGTGTCCACGTCCCGTGCTACGGGTACTGGGGTATGATTGAGGTTGAGGAACACTTCTGACCTTCGGCTCAGGGTCCAGGCTGCACCGCGGGGAGGTTCCACCGCCGAGGTAGGAACACGGCATCAGCGTCACCATGTCGCTAGCCGTACATGCCGCCACTCACACACAACACTTTGACAGTTCCAGTGTCACACTGACAGTCTTTTGGGCGGGAAACAGTTTCCGAGTTGTCATTTTGGGCCTACCGTTTATTGTTCGTTGAGCGCGTCAAGTTTAGCCGGTAGACAGTTCTTTTGCGCAACAATTGCACACAATCCATAGCTGACGATTAACCTTGAATGCAGATTTTTAATAACATTTAATTTTAGTTTAGGTAGTTCCGTTTTATAAGTACAGTCGAAAGCACGGTTGGCTATCACAAAATGACAAATTTTGTCATTCAACTTTGTGATTTACTTCAAGCAAGTTAAAGTTAACAATCGATTGAAGGAATTTGCCAGTTTTGGGAAGTCTGAAATGCCGTTGACTGTACCTACTTACTAACTTAGGTACTAGTTAGTTTTTGGCATAGATATTAATATTATCGTCTTTGAGCTAAAAAAAATTATACCACAAATATTATGAGAACAATAAATTTACACTAATGTATCTAACTTTCAATACCCGATTAATTAAAAAAAGCCGGTTAGATATATTTGATTTTCCTGGCGCCTTTATGTCTAACTAAAAGTATTCTTCTTTTGGTTACATGGAGTTGTTTGATTTCCTGTTTTGAGTAAGTATTAATTACGTCGTCACGCTGAATAGTTTCGTAATTTTTTGCTTTTTATTTTTATATTTTTAAACTTGTCACCGGCAATCATCACGGTACACTGGTGGCTAGTTATTGAAAGGCCGTTAGTCATCGGTCTAAGGTGGTCAAATAAAAAATAAATAAAAAAAATACAACAAAAACAAAGGAGCAGCGTCGACACAGGCGGACCACCCGCGCGGCTCCGTCAAATTCGAATGTCGAACGAGGAACGTGTTCATCAACTTGTCAAATTGAGTTTGACGTAATTGAGAACAGACTGTTTTTTGTGATTCGCGGCTTCCCCGCCGCTTCTGTTCATGGTTCCAATCGGTATTCCGTTGATTATTAACTTTATTAACGCAATTTTTCACGAATTAAAAACCAATCGCTATTATAAAAAAAAATATATTCGAACGTCGTCTTCAACAATTTATTTTGTCTTATATTTCTTACCTACCTACTATTACCACAATAGTCTTATTCAACACGATTTTCATTAAGGCAGATACACAGATATATCAATATAAGGGCAGATAGGTAGTGTGTGGATATTAATTAACCTCTGCCGACTCCTTCGGGGATAAAAAGCATGTTTTAATATAATAATCAATTATACATACATACATTCATAAACATGCCTATATCCCCGAAGGGGTAGGCAGAGGTGAACTAGCACTTATATATAATCAATTATAATTTAGCTTAAGTCAAATTGCTAATTATTGTTTATTGATATATAGGCGTGAATTATTATATAGGTATGTATTTTCATTGAGAAAGTAGCAATTTATATTCGAACAAACATACAGCGCGATTTTTATTTTTCTGTTGAAAGTTTATTACATGGCCGTGTGGTGACAGCAGAGCAGAATATAATAATTGTCCCCACCCCTAATTTCTCTCGTGGGTGTCGTACAAGGAGACTTTACTGCTGTATCCAGAGACGTCAAATAACGATAATGAGTACTTAATATCAAAAAATGACAATTCAAAACTAGTCGCTATTCTTGCCGGGTCTATGGTCTAGATTTAATGGAAATTTTTTGACATTAGGTACTCATTAAAGTTATTTGACGTCTCTGAGTGCGGCAGTAAGGTAAACCCTGCAATGGACAGCAGTGTTCCTCTCATAATATCAGCTAACAAGATACTGCGCTTTAGGCGCCCGATGGATGGCAATACCCTCGCCCTCGCGAGGAATATAAAAATAATTGGCGAATTGTGGGTGTTTAATCACATCTTGCCTACCCCTTCGGGGATAAATAGGCGTGATTTATGTATGTAAGTTATTACTAACATTTAATGGATATAATTATCGCTTAATTTGGTTGATCGAGTCGGATAAGATTCGGCATACAAAATACAAATATGTTGCTTTGCCTGTATTGGAAATGAAACATAGTCATAGTTATTACGGCCCCGGCAGTAAATCTAATAGTTTTAAGCAGAAGTCAGTCTTCTGACTTCATATTGGTTGAGATTCTATGGATTGTTATGTAGTGTCGTATCCTAATTTTAAACTAATATTAGCTCTTTAGTCAAGAGCTTGGAAAACTTTGATTATAATATGAGCTCAATTTCAGCCCTCAGCCTTATACTTCCAGCCCAATATTGGTCAGACGTGATCAAGCCATCCACTCCCTTTGGATTAAAATCATCCATCACACCAAAAAATAACTGTACAGTCCACAATATAACGCCATGCAAGCATTCGTTCGCGATTCCTAATTATTAACACTAATTATGCATGCATTACAAACCTCGACCATATTTTTTAGGGCGAGCAAACCCTTCCGCTTAAAACCTTTTTCGTTAACAAGAAGCCGTACTGTCCGCTTCGATTAAACGGCTGTCCGATTAAAAAGAGTAAAAAAAAACAAGTTTATTTTCACGTTCCGTTCCACGCTACCACATTAAAAATGTAGATGGTATTAAAATAAAATATGGTTTATTAGCCAAGTGGCTGTTTGGTTTTGAACTGGTGGGGGGTGCACAGTAGCGTCCCCGGCGCTGCGTGATACGGAGTGCTAGGGTGACCACGTCGGCTGCGAACTGCCCGACACAGGGAGCTGATAAGTAGGATGTCCACATTTATGATTTATCGTAGGCATAAATCCGACTGATTCTTATGTCGCTTAAAGCTTAAAGCCGCGTGATACAGTAGGGCAAAAAAAATTATAATTGTGTTATATCTCCCACAAATGATTCAAAATATGCCGAGGCATATAACAGGCAGTGAATATCATTGGTTAGCCTCCCAGTAATGCTGCGATTAACATTTCCGCTAGATGGGAATAGACTTTCTGATCTAAAGCCTAATGTCCCATACCTTTCATAATTGCCGAAATCTTGGTGACAATACACTCTTCACAATGTATTTTCCATAAAAAAATGTTGAATGTAACTTGCCTTTAACCACACAAATCTAAATTAATACCCTACAAATTAGGGTATACATGCCTTATTTAAGCCTGTGCAAACATTGCCAACTCTATCAGTCAATTCACACCACAACTCAAAAACGTCAATGTGATGGGACTTACGATATTATTTTAGAGCTACTTTTGCAATAAAATAATATATAAGTAACATAATTAGCACCATTGACAACGAACATATTTTATTCAACAAACTTTATCATTTAACTCAATCATTTTCCTTGGATACTTACTGCCGCACTCAGAGACGTCAAATAACGCTAATGAGTACTTAACGTCAAAAAATGACAATTCAAAACTAGACGCTATTCTTGCCGGGTCTATAGTCTAGATTTGAATGAAAATGTTTGACATTAAATATTCATTAAAGTTAATTGACGTCTCTGAGTCCGGCAGTTAGACAGGAATCCTCACGAAAATTAAATGAAATATCGTTGTTCTACATTGAAAATATTTAAAGATTTTAATTAGAATTAATTCTCTACCGATATTTGGGCAACTTTAAAATTGGCTCACGCTGCTGAGGCCTCGCAACAGGGAGTCTCCGCTAGCCATATCGTTCAACATTGACAAATTAAATTCTGCAGCCAACGATTCAAGTCAACGCCCCTCTGTCTATTAATTATAGAGTCTATAATTGACTTTTAACAGTCGTAAACGCGACACTTCTAAACTTGCAAAGACGCCCTAACTAAAACAGTGCTTGTTGTAAATTTTATTAAAAGCGTATTTTACTGATTCGAAAATACACGACAGTGATAGCGTTCGAAAATGTGACAAGTTTTTTTATTCATATTAAATGTTTTTTTATATATTGTTTTAACAGTGGGCTATATTTGGTGATTGGTGATTCATGTATAAGATATTTTCGAATAAATGTTTAATCATTTGTAAATGTTAATAATAATAAAGTTGGTCTTGACATGCAAATGTTGATTGAATAAAAATGCTTTGTGAAAATTCAACTGTTTTTGAAAATTATTACGTCTCTAATTTTTGTGTAATTTTGGTTCCAATGGAAACTACTGCCGCACTCAGAGACGTCAAATAATGATAATGAGTACTTAACGTCAAAAAATTATAATTCAAAACTAGTCGCTATTCTTGCCGAGTCTATGGTCTGGATTGGAAAGAAAATTTTTGACATTAAATACTCATTAAAGTTAATTGACGTCTCTGAGTGCGGCAGTAAGATATAAAGTATGACGAGAAAAAAAACAAAAGAAAAGAATCCTTAGTTTCTACTTAATTATGGTTTAAGGGCTAAACGTAGTCGTGACAGCGGAACGGAATATAATTGTCACCATCACAAACCTTTTCCGAGAGTGTCGTAAAGTTGGCGAAAAGTGGGTGTAATACACCTCTACCTATCCTTTTGGTGATAAATTCGTGTTTTATAACCCTAAAAATTATTACAGAATAACAATGATATTTTATAGGTAAGTAGATAGGTATTTGAATTATAGCTTAGTATTAATAATAACAGGAAAATTTATTTTTAGAAAAAGTATTAAATTTATCTAGAGATTGAAAAATCAACCATAACCAATAAATAATATTGCTAATCATCTCTATACATTAACTACCAAGACTACATACCTAAGTTGCAACAACTACTAACCACGTCCAAGCCTCGACGCGCAAAAGCATTTCAAATATTATTATTCGTCAAATAAAACGTCCTGCGCCCGCGCACCGTCCGATCGTCCCCGTCGATCGATAATTTGATTAAGTTTACGATCGAATTAAAACCAATTGCTTGTAAGACTGGACCGTTGAACGTGATTTAGTAAGATTAGCTTCCTTTATACTAATGAGTGGTGGAACAAAGCAAACGGTTGTTTTTAAGTAAGCATTTATGAAATAGGTAGGTAGAGTTATTTTATGAAATTTTACGTTGCTGATACTTTTTGACATCTATTTTTGAACATTGGTTATACTGTAACTTACGTACAAACATTTTGTTTGATAGTGATGAATGAATGTAGAAAAATAATGGAAATTACAAGTCTGATACTCATGATGAAAGAGACCGGTGACTGGAGAGAGCGATCTTTCTACAATCAATCTCATTCCTCGAGGTTTTGGCTTAGGTTTTAGAGCGATTACGCACTACGTCCGATTCCGATCCGAATCCGTGGAAATATGGTCCGTAGTAGCCGTAGAACTCAGAACATCAGTTAATGTTCTGAGCCGTAGAACTATTTCTATGGTCATTTACGCATTAGATCCGATCTCCGTCATCCGATTTCTAATAAACTATTCGATTTTAATTTTAACATTATATAAATACTATAAAGCAAACCCAAGCATAACCGAACCCACGGTATTTGTAAAAATATCTGCTTTGGAATGTTTGAAATTTATTTCTGCATTGCGAGGGTACCCGTTGGCTTACAACGTGAAGTGAAAAGGTTTGAAGAATTTCGGCGAGTTAGTTAGTGTCTTGGATAGCCGAGCGGTCAGGCACCTGCCCGGATAGCAGCGGACGCGGGTTCGATTACCGCCTCAAGATCATAATTTTTCGAAATTCTTTTTCTAACCACCAAAATCTTTGTACGATTTCTAATATTTCTGCCCGAGTTCTCTAGGTCACGGATAGCCGGTCCGATTTTCTAGATCCCGCTTACGCACTACATCGTAATAAATGTAGTGCGTAAATTACCATAGAAATAGTTCTACAGCTACAACGGACCGTGAAAATCTCGGAATCGAATCGGATGTAGTGCGTAAGCGCTTTACAGTACACAGTGTGCCTGATATCAACTATTTTTTGTTGATGATGGTGTTTTACTATCCTCCAGTTTGCCCTCTTCCTGTCAGGTGTAAGGTGCTATTGGCATGAACCGGACAATCTCCCTTGCCGACTTTTATGACACACCTAGCGTATTCCGTAAGCATAGAATATTCTTGGCGTTATATGGGTGTTAATTAATAAGTCATCTACTACTGCCTACCCCTAAACAGTGAAGACAGCACAGTAATAATTATTAATTAATTTTTAATAATTAATTCGGCTAATTCAACTGGCCAATGTCATATGCCAGTTACCAGGGCCGCATGATTGGCGTATAATATTATGTGTATTTTGACTACTAGCGCGCTGCACCGATAACGATTGACACTCGATACGAGTATCAATATCGGATGCTTTGGCTAGTTTTTGTCGCGTTGGTCAAGAAGTGTGTTACTGTGGTTTACTGATGTTTGTTATAGTCTTATATTTATTAAAATACTGGCTAATGAATGTATCTACTAAATAATTTAAGCTTTAAACAGTTAGGTAGATATCTGGTAAACTTGTTCCTACCTCCGGTTGTGAAGAATAAGTAATAATAAATTATTTATTATCTACATACACAATGCGTTGAATAATTATCTTTGTATACGCACGAGGGCCCTAAAACGACACAATGGCTTGCCGAATATTGGTGCGCGAACAGCTGTACAATTTGAATGTGGAACATCGTCCTATCTCCCTCCCGTGTACCGCCCACCCGCCGCCACGCCCCTTCCGCCTGCTAAACTAAATTTGAAATTCGAATTCGTAGCTTATACTAAAGATAGTTGCGGTTCAATTCAATACCAACCGAGCTTTTGCAGGTATTTCATTGTTTGTTTACTTGGTTCTTGCTAACTGCATTCGATTTCTATTTCCCTGGTAATTGCTAATTTGTTCGTGTATAAAAAACAATAATAGTAATTTAACGATCGATAGTTTAAGACCGAAACGTAGTTGGATTGTGTGGGAAACGTACTTTCTCCCGGGTTTTGAGAGTTTTATAATTTACAACTATACGGAGAAATAATAGAACTAGTTGATGCGGCAAGCGATGTTTTGCCCTTGACACCTAGGGTTATTTAAAATAGCCTACGATCTAAAAATGTATGCCACTGTTTTAAAGGAGATGTTCCAAAAGGCCCATGTATCTATTTGTACACTATCTCAAAAAATTAAGAAAAAATAAATAATTCTGGGAAAATTGCAAATAAATATAATGTATAGTTTTTTGGCTTAAAAACCTTTTAAAACCAATAAAATCACATACATCTGTAAGTAGGTACTCATCTAATGGCAAATAAAATACTTCTAAAATTACATCTTCCTTCCGCCCCTTGACGGCAGGCTAGGCTGTTGTGTTGCAATATAAGCCTAATCATAAGTAAACTTAAAATAGCAATTTAACACTTAAGAAATCTTTTATAAATTATTGCCTACATTTTTAATAACTGTACAAATATTATATATGGGCCAGACTCCATACATTTTGGAACATGTCCTATATAATGTACCTTTTCACTTCTCATGCTCTGAAAGTGGATATTTGTGCAGGATATAGGCTGCACAAAATCGAATTTTGTGCTCTAGAGCATTAACGTATCTACTCATAAATGTGTCGATAATAAGGCAAAGAAAATGAGCCATGCAGCCAAACACAATAAGAAATTCAGAGATAGAATTTGTTATTTTTTAATATGTACTTAAATTTATTTGCCTAATGTGTTTTTTAAGACATAAAAGATATTTCAATTTTAATTCAAGCAGGTACGGTAGGTTATTAAATGAATTTAAGAAAATTATTATTTCTAAATTAATTTAATACTTGGCTGTATATGTCTGCAGCCCAATCCTAATATCAATGGGAAAAACAATTTCCGTCAGTATTCAAAACTGTACTAATTTTAGTTTGAATTTTAAGAAATGTTATGAGAAATTCTGATTTATTTCCTCGCAATCGAAGTGAAAAGCAGAGTTTCTACCTCGTCCACAAAACCATTTTTATCCTCGACATTACTATCAGCCCTCGCCTACGGCTCGGGCTGCTAAAAGTCTCGGACAAAAATGATTCGTTTTGTGCACTTGATGGAAAATCTACTATTTCACTTCTCATGCTCTGAAAGTGCTTATTTGTGCAGGATATAGGCTGCACAAGATCGAATTTTGTGCTCTAGAGCATTAACCTTTCTACTCAGAAATGTGTCTATATTAAGGCAAAGAAAATGAGCCATGCAGCCAAACACGAATATGAGATAGGAATAATAAGAAATAAGATATTATGAGATAGAATTTGTTTTTTAAAATATTTACTTAAATTTGTTTGCCCAATGTGTTTTTAAGACATAAAAGATATTAAATTTTTAATTCAAGTAGGTACGGTAGGTTATTAAATTAATTTACGAAAATTATTACTTCAAAATTAATTGACTATTTGGCTGTATAGGTCTGCAGCCCAAGCCCAATATCAATTGGAAAAACAATTTCCTTCAGTATTCAAAATTTTAGTTTGAATTTTAAGAAATGTTATGATAAACTACTGTTTTATTTCCTCGCAATCGTAGTGAAAAGCAGAGTTTCTAACTCGTCCACAAAACCATTTTTATCCTTGACATTACTATCAGCCCTCGCCTTCGGCTCGGGCTGCTAAAAGTCTCGGACAAAAATGATTCGTTTTGAACACTTGATGGAAAATCTACTAAAACATGCTCCGAAATCAACGACCATCGTTCAATTTGGGCAAAAGCGTCAAAAGTTTGCTAATTGAACATTACATAAATGTTAGGGCAATTGTTACGAAGAAAAATAGATGGAAAAATATCTGATGTATTTTCCTTGAGAACTGTAAATGTTTCTACAACTTTTTATACCTACTGTCAACAATAAGCCATCGCTCATTTGAATACCGAAAACAATTATAAAACAGCAGGAAATAAAGTTCATTTACTATGAAGAGTGTAAGAATGAGAAATGTTTTCTAACAATTTTATGTATGACCCCTTCTTACGCATTGTAACTTGCTGGCCTAGCAGGATAGCTGGTATAATATTATGTATGTGTTATATGAGTACGGAAGCTAATATAAAAATGTCCTGTCGCCGTGTACATGACGGGTGACATTTAACCTTAAATGTTGGGCTAAATGTCAAGGAGGAGGTCGTTGGTGCAATGTTAAGCGCACTCGACCTGCAATTGCATGAACGAAGCAATATTCACTAAGGCCGGTCACTGGATGGGTGACCAAAACTATATTACCTCGAGTTCGTCCGTGTTCTGGAAGGCATGTTAAGCCGTTGGTCTCAGCTGCCTCTACAATCTAATCGGTAATATCCTCTAATCCGCACTGGATCAAGGTGGGTGGGTTATGGCCCATTGTGTAGGTATGCATAGTGTACATTTAAACGGATAAGGTATTTTCAACATTATGGTTTTGTTTAAATAAATATTCGGCGATTGCCTTTGAAACGCCATCGCATCGCCACATAGATAAGAATGTCAAATGAAACATAAATTAATTACGGTTAAATAGCATAACAAAAGTGTGACATCATCATACTCAGCGTATTGAGACCACCAAGCGTGCAGAATCCCATAAGCGTTAGGTGTCTCGGACCGATATGGGACAGTAATAATTAAACAACTGGTTAATGCAACGCCTAGCAGGTTCTGCATACTTGGTACTTGTATGCACAAGTACCCGAGTGGCAACTTTTGGAAAAAAACTTCGCCATAGAAGAATCGTATCATAGAATTGAGTCATTGCAAAAATGTTATAATTATTTAGGACTTTTCTTTATCTTTCTCTGTTTTTTCCTATGTGCTCTCAAATTCAGGATCCGTGCAGTAGGTATGTGTTTTGTCTTATTACTTCAGGAATTGGGTTGATTTAGATTCATTAGATCACCCATCTCTCAGGTGTGCCGGGTGGATGTAATGCATGCTGACCTTATGGGTTAAAACAGCAATGAGTAATGGGCAGCACCGTTCCCCTTAGACCACCTAGCAATGTACTGCGATTTCCGTGCATGATAGATGGCAATAGGTTCGCCACCTTTTACGTGGGACCTAACCTAATTGGCGATACGTGAGTGTTAATTCACCTCTGCCTACCTCTTCGGGGATATAGGCGTGATTTATGTAATTATGTATGTTTGGGTTTTCATGGCAGGTCGCTTGCTTGACATCTATACTCAAAAGCCTATTACTATCTATCGGGCTTGTAAATCTCAGTATATTGCTAAGGGTATATATATATCAGAAACGTTCATGGTTGTTTTAATTAAATCTTAGACTTAAATTTTCTGCTCTGCATTTATTCATCACACGACACACATTGAAGATGCACTATCTAATCATTGCAATAAAAGAAATGGAATGACTAGAAACATTTCATTGCATCAAGTCAAAGAATGCAATGAGAAATTTGAGAAATGAATAAAAAGTTACACCGATACAAGCAAACAACTAATTACGAACAAAATACTTCGGAAATATACGCCTAATGTCAAGATAATCCTAATCTAATCTTGGCTTGTTATAAATAACTAAAATCAAGATTATAATCGAGGCGTGTACTGGTACAAAAAAAGGTACGAATGAATCAGATACAGATAACTAGCTGCGTTGAAAGAACCCAGATCTTATCGGCGGAATAAACTCTTCAGAATTTTTGGGAGCCTGGTACATTGTATGAATTTATAATGGACGGAAAGATTGTCATTTGACAAGATCTCAATGAAAATAAAATGCTTGTAACAGAAACATAGCTAAATAAATATAATAGCTACGATAGAAATATAGTTTTCACTTCTCATGCTCTGAAAGTGCTTATTTGTGCAGGATATAGGCTGCACAAAATCGAATTTTGTGCTCTAGAGCATTAACGTATCTACTCATAAATGTGTCTCTATTAAGGCAAAGAAAGTGAGCAATGCAGCCAAACACAATGAGAAATTCAGAGATAGAATTTGTTATTTTATTATTTACTTAAATTTATTTGCCTAATGCGTTTTTTAAGACATAATTTTAATTTAAGTAGGTACGGTAGGTTATAAAATTAACTTAAGAAAATTATTATTTCAAAATTAATTTAATACTTGGCTGTATAGGTCTGCAGCCCAAGCCTAATACCAATGGGAAAAACAATTTCCTTCAGTATTCAAAATTGTACTAATTTTAGTTTGAATTTTATGAAATGTTATGATAAACTACTGTATTATTTCCTCGCAATCGAAGTGAAAAGCAGAGTTTCTACCTCGTCCACAAAGCCATTTTTATCCTCGACATTACTATCAGCCCTCGCCTTCGGCTCGGGCTGCTAAAAGTCTCGGACAAAAATGATTCGTTTTGTGCACTTGATGGAAAATCTACTATTTCACTTCTCATGCTCTGAAAGTGCTTTTTTGTGCAGGATAGGCTGCACAAAATCGAATTTTGTGCTCTAGAGCATTAACGTATCTACTCATAAATGTGTCTATATTAAGGCAAAGAAAATGAGCCATGCAGCCAAACACAATAAGAAATTATGAGATAGAATTTGTTTTTTAAAATATTTACTTAAATTTATTTGCCCAATGTGTTTTTAAGACATAAAAGATATTAAAATTTTAATTCAAGTAGGTACGGTAGGTTATTAAATATATTTACGAAAATTATTATTTCAAAATTAATTGAATACTTGGCTGTATAGCCCAAGCATAATATCAATGGGAAAAACAATTTCCTTCAGTATTCAAAACTGTACTAATTTTAGTTTGAATTTTAAGAAATGTTATGATAAACTACTGTTTTATTTCCTCGCAATCGAAGTGAAAAGCAGAGTTTCTACCTCGTCCACAAAACCATTTTTATCCTCGACATTACTATCAGCCCTCGCCTTGAGCTCAGGCTGCTAAAAGTCTCGGACAAAAATGATTCGTTTTGTGCACTTGATGGAAAATCTACTATTAATAACGTCAGTTATTAAATTCACAGTTCTGCAATTGAATATATTATGTGAAAGCATTTTACAAAACATGAAATATTTACAATAATGTTGAACTAGTCATAAAGAAGAAGAGGTTAGGAAAAACTCGAAAAAATATGGACCTCACTTCTAATCGGTGGGATACCTATTCCACTCGCCCAACCAGAAAGTTATCTTGCCAAAAATTCTCTGATTAAACTTCACCTTCTAAAGACTATAATTTTTCAAGATTTTTCTTTGTGTTTCTTTGACATTTATTACAGTTAATGTTCAAATGAAAATCAAAATAATAATTAAGTTTTTTTCTTCCAAATTTTAATTATTCTGTAGAGGGTGGTGTTTATAAATAAAACATTTCCTTATTTTGCATTTTTCGCTGATTAGTGTTGTCAATTTGTTTCACAGCTTGACATATTATAGGTTATAATTTATTTGAGTTACGATATCAGTTTGTGGAAGCGTTCAAAAATGCTACTAAACAAACTATTCAGGGTAGAATATCAAGCGGACCGACGCAAACCACAGTCGGCGACTCTACCAAAACATAAAAAAAGCAGTTTATACCCGTTAGTCACGAAATAAATGGTGTGTTGTGAATTTGAATGCCGCGAACTTAAACAAACACATCCGTTATTATTGGCGATACGCGTCCGAGTGGTCCAGAATGGAAAACATACACATACATAAATCACGCCTAAATCCCCGAAGGGGTAGGCAGAGGCGAATTAACACCAATGTTTCCCCAATTGTATTAAGTCTCATGTCTCATGGTGGCGAGTCTATTTCCATTTATCGAGCACGGAAATCGCAGTACATTGCTTGGTGGCCTAAGGGGAACGGTGCTGCCGTGGTGCTGCCCATTGCTCATTACTGTCTTAACCCGTAGTCGCCTGGTACGGCATCCGCGAGAGAGATGCCGTACCAGGAGACTAAGGGTAAAGGGGGTAGTAGTAGTAGTTAAGGGGGTAGTCAGTCACTATTGTATTCAGCACTCCAAGCCAAGTGGGCAATCTATCGAACGCATAGAATACAAATGTATGAAACTGACTTATATACTTAAAACAAACAATTTCATACTTTTTTTTCTATGCGTTCGAATAGTTAAGCCACTTGGCTGGGCCCTCTGCTCTGCCGTCACCACACGGTAGAATGGAATAGCTCAATTTATTAGGATTTGCCATCAGTGACGTGGGGATTGACAATAACAATTATTGAGGAAGCCAAAGAGAGCATTGTTTGGTTGCGCGCCAACAGGAATTAGATTTCTTTCTTCCTTTTAACTTGTTGCGACGTTCCTCCATTAGCATCCGTCAATTACAGAACAAAAAGGGTTTATTATTATATGTGTACCCGTAACCTCGTTTTAGTATATATACTAAAATTTGTATTTATTCTCCCATCTTTAGGGAAAGCCTGTCGTGGGTCTGTAGAATATTGTTTACCGGAACAATCTTTCGACCTAATATTATATGTATACGCCTGTAAAAGTATAACAAATTGTATAAGAAAGTCCGATCGATTATAAGGATTCTTTTGTCGTACAGCCCGCTTTTGTACAGAAGAAAAACTTACAACAGCTTGAAATGTTACAATTGTTTTAAATAGGTAATCAAGTAGAATGAAACTTCTTTCGCATGTTATCAGATTACATTACAAGATAATCAGTAATTAATTTTGTTTTGTAAGCAGACCTTTAATTACACGAGTGCCAGGGCGACATAATCCGCGAGGAGTCTACGTATCAATTAAAGCAACACCCAGAAAGTTCAGTAACCATGCTTCTGGAGAAATAACCGAGCCGGTCCATCGCGACGAATGACCATAGGGTCCGAAGCGAGCCACATGTGGCCACAGATTAAACGAAAAGAAAAACAAAATTAATATCCATCTCGCATCCCTCTCGCTTAGGTGCGAAATCTGTAGCGGCATTCCTTTCGCGCACTCAACGAAATCATTCTTGGAAGTGGTCGGCGCGCGCACAATGCGGGTGTTGTGCGCACGGATTCGAAATTCGAAAAAAAAGCATGGCCCCTGTTCGTGCTAAGTCGCTTCGCTTTAATTTCTATTAGCATATGGATAAATTGACGTGGAAGGTCACCACCCGGCTGGTGCCCTTTGCCAAAGTTGCATGCAGCCTCGGCCCGATTTAAGACAACAATTATATTAGGTATTTAATAATCAATTTTCAAAAACAAGCAATTTTTCAACAAAGAATCTGAAACTCTCCTATGTGAAACTAAAAATTAAATAATGATCTTGTTTTCAGTGAAAATTTAATCGGTACCATTATTTTGCCATTTTTCCAATCTACATAATCACAAAACTTTTAAAATTTATCCTTTTTTAATAGCCAGTTTAAAAAAACATCTCGAATAAAACTTATCATTCGTATGAAGTTTTATTAAAACCAAATTTCACCTGTGGTACATACAGCAAGTAAGATAGACGCGATATCAAAGCAAGACAGTTTTCAGGTTATCAAAAAAACATGAGTAAAAGTCGAAACGAGACAAACCCCCGAATAAAGAAGCGCTACTCAAAGTTTGAGCACTGCAAAGTTAAGTGGACAATACCTGTCAAAATTTATATGGAAAAAAGTCGATTTTGACAATACTTAGGAAAATGTTAAGCAGAACTCAAACTGTGAGTATTGTTTTTGTATTCGGGGGTAAGTCACTCATTATTAAAGGGTTGTACACAGCCCTTTTAAGTCTGCATTGTCTAGGCATATAATATAGCACAGACTTCTCTATTAGTAAAGAAAATGAAATTCGCACAATTTTTTTTTCATTCACAGGATTTACTTATGAATAGGAAAATATTAGGAGAAAGGGTCATCATTTCATGGGCCCAGATGCAGAGATTACAGGCCTGACGTGTCTTCTGAAGTACAGAACTCGAGATAATATAAAAAAATTGTAAAAGTTCATAACCAAACAAGTTGCAATCTATCCTTCAGTTTTCGCCACCTCGCTCTATCTTCTATCCTTGCTCTAGCAAGCTCCTTTTCTACAGCTTCTAAATCCCAAGTTGACTAGTGCCAATTTTTTTTAAACATTACAAATATAATTGGTTGAAAAATTATTACAAAGAAAATAGTGGTTGGCAAAAGTACGAAAAAATATAGTCTTGGTGCAGCAATCGAATCCGCGCCCACTGCAATCCGGGCAGATGCCTGTTACTGTTCTGTGCCTAAACCACTAGGCGAACTAACTGCCGCACTCAGAGACGTCAAATAACGTTAATGAGTACTAAACGTCAAAAAATGACAATTCAAAACTAGTCGCTATTCTTGCCGGGTCTAGATTTGAATGAAATTTTTTTGACATTAAATACTCATTAAAGTTAATTGACGTCTCTGAGTGGGTCAGTAAAACATTATCTAATGTCGTATTGACAATTATCAATGTTTTTTCAAACTTTTTTAACCAGACGCCATTGAGTTTACGGTTACAGGAAATATGATTTTAAGTCTTCACCCAGTGATCACCCACGGCCGTAACCTGAGTCCGTGCAAAAATGGCGACTTCGACATTATTTAACCTTTTATTAATGAAGTGTGCTCTGTCCTCTTTTTACGGCACGAGCTCTTTAGTGTTGTGTGCTGTCGGCGAAACTTTATCGACAGTAATTTGTCGATAGTCGATGAAGGGTTACACACTATAAAAATATATATTGTGTCTCCACTAGGTACTATGTCTTATATAAACAACGTCATTTGTTTTGTTCACATCGAGTAAGTTGCTTGTTGAACATTCATACGATTTTATTTATTTATTTTAGACTTTATTTCTTTTATTTTTAGACAACTTTTATAGACAATGGCTTCTTTTTAATAATTTCATGTATGCCAATTCAGTTCTATGTAGTTGGTTTATTTTGCTGTGCATTGATGGATCTGTCAGAGAGTCTCTCTCTCACGTCTCTCGTTTCTCTTCGTTTTAACATTCCTAATTTTTTCTTCTCACCCTGTTCCCGAATTATTTTGGATCTGTTCTCTTTTGTTATAATGCTGTATGGTTTGGTTAGGTAAGGGATAGGCGTTAAGAATTACTGGCTATAGCACGAGGGAACAGGTACCTATGCATAATTATGTCTAGAAAATTTTACGACAGCCACAGAGTTTGAAAGGGGGTGGTAAATGGTGTATGCTTTCGTAGTGGTTTGTTTTATTATTGCTACCGAAGGTTACATATTCCTTCAGTTGTTCAGCAAAAGCGTTCGTTTCAAACGCAAATCCAACTTGTTGAAAAACAAAAACAACCTTCAGATTTAAAATTGAAATGCTTCGCAGAATACGATTGTACGCAATTCGGTACATCAACAATTACGGGAATTAATGCGAAATACAACCTACTATTGTAACCTAATTTTAGATCAGCACACGCTATTCAATATATTAGTCATTGGCAAGAGGAAACGAAAATACAATTATTATTCTGCCCTCCGAATTAAAACCGAAACTACAATGTGGAGTTGTCTTTCGTCTATTGTGGAAGTTGTATTGATATAAATAGTCCCTAAATAATGTTCCAACAGATCTCTGCCTACCCCTGGGGGAGAAAGGCATGATTATGTCTGTATGTAATGTTCCAACTATAAATTTGATATTTCCGAAATGCTACAGTTTGTACCACCAATCGATTCTGTGATGAATATTTAATGTTTGTTTACATTTATTTATAAAATAAATAAGACATTTACGCGTTAATAAGTTTTGGCTGTGACACTCGCGTTTACAGTATAACCCCCGAATACAGAAACGCTACTCAAATTTAGGGGACTGCTTAAAAAGTTAAGTGGACACTACCTGTCAGAATTTGTATGGAAAAACGTCAATTTTGACAATACTTAAATGTTAAGCGGGACTCAAACTTTGAATAGCGTTTCTGTATTCGGGGGTAAATGTCTTTGTAACTAATTGATAAACCATTTCTTCCATAGAATAAATAAATTAATTCTTAACTTTTATTTAGCTTAATTTAGCTTGTCCTCTTATCAGTTCAGCATCAGAATTGTCTGCTGTCCTATTTCCAAATAAACTGTGAATAGGGCAGTAAGAAATTATATTCTCGACTCTAGCTATCGACAATTCGAAACTTTTGCCCCATCACTACCAGCAAGAGTTCTGCTTGAATGAGCTAAGCGATCCAGACGGGGCACAGGCCGGGATATGAGCCTATGCTTCGGAGAAATGCCACCACAGCACGCCTGGTCGCCCCCCGAACCGAGGACCTCGGGGAAGTCGATTATTTGACCCTTTTTCTCTTTGAAGTAATATGTAAATTATTAATAAAGCATTCTTTTGTTGTTCCCTGTCTTGGGTTTTTAATTAAGGAACAAATGAAATAGGACGATTCAGGTGGGACGATTAAGAAACGAAATGAAATTTATGATCATTAGTGTGATTCAGAATAATCCGTCGTGTGGTGCTAATTTATTTATTTACTTGGGAAACAAACAATTCAATATTAATTACATTAAACCAAAATACAATAAATAATACAGAAATCAGCAAAGTTTCCTCTGATAGTAATCGTAACAACATGAGAGTGACTACATACCGACCCTTCGGGTAAGTTTTTGGCTGAGGTTTTACAACCGGTCGTCTGTTACACACCAACCCTTTTTGGGTATATACTGTTGTTGGTTATTAGCCCTCCACCATTCGGCTGCCCCAAAGTGCCCTGGGCAATCCTTCTCAAGTCGGCTTTACGACGCCCTTATGTGAGACGGACTTGGCACAAATTATATTAAAAACTACATGGTTTATTGGCGAGACATTTAAACTTTAAGTTTTTCCGTCTGCGTAAAAAGAAGTAGTGTGGTGGCGGCACACCACAATACGATTGTCACCAAACCAATGTTATCAAATTATTTTGCGTCACCCCTGGGGTGAGTTGGGACTGGCACCTTCTATGTTATTATTTCGCTCCCTTGGTGTATTAGAGACAAAATTTAAATAAAGAATACTTTTATAAGCCGTGTTGTGACGGCAAAGCAGAATACATTAATTGTCACCACCCCCGTCTGTCCCATGGGTGTCGTACAAGGCGACTAAGGATAAACACAGCGACGAGTAAAGGGCAGCAGCATTCTCCTTAAGCCACCTAGCAATATACTGCGATTTATACATGTGCCCGATATGGCAATAAAGTCCCAACTTAACTCAATTGGCGAGAAGTGGGTGTTTGGTTCACCTCTGCCTACCCCTTCGGGGATATAGGCGTGATTTATGTATACCTATATGTATATAACTAACACTTTTGTGCAATTGTTTACGAATCAGGCGTCGGCCCCGTTTCAGTTTTTACTTCACCCACGGTCCGAAGTTTCCACAATAGGACAGTATTTGTTAAACACTGTTTAACAATTTAATTGCCTAGACTCTTTCCCTCGCGTATAGCATATAATTATTCTTGCAAATTAAAATTTGGCATGATTAAAATGTTTGATCCTCATCTGCCTACCTTATCCGCGGAGTATCAACTTCTAATTAACGTTCATTTTATTTCATTTACAAGAATTTAAGACCTAATTAGGTATGTGTTTATAACGTTAAAAATTATTTAATGTAATTATGTAATGTAACTACCCAAGAAATATTAATAATTTTCCGATTAAAGATTTACTGCCGCACTCAGAGACGTCAATTAACTTTAATGAGTACTTAATGTCAAAAAAATATATTTGAATATAGACCATAGACCCGGTAAGTATAGCGACTAGTTTTGAATTGTCATTTTTTGACATTAAGTACTCATTAACGTTATTTGACGTCTCTGAGTGCGGCGGTAAGACATTTTTATTTCGGGTTTTAGATTGCTTACTCAATACGATTACGAATGTTCGAAAAATTCGTGCTTGTGGCACTGAACATATACTTTAAACGTTTAAGTTTCGAAAAAGTGCTACCTACTTACACTATCGATCTAATAAAAATCACGAATTTTTATAAGACTACTGCTAACTGGACTATAGCCCGTTTCATCAGATTTGACCAAAATACATACATACATACATACATACATAAATCACGCCTATATCCCGAAGGGGTAGGCAGAGGTGAAACTAGCACCCACGTTCCGTCAATTATGTTAGGTCCCATGTAATAGGTGGCGAGCCTATTGCCATTTATCGGGCACAAAAGTCGCAGTTCATCGCTATTGCTAGGTGGTATAAGGGTTCCTCATCATTGATTTATCCTTAGTCGCCTTGTACGACACCCACGGGAGAGATTTGGGGTGGTGACAATTGTATTCTACTCTGCCGTCACCACGCGGCATTCGGTATTGACCAAAATGGTAAACAAAATTGGCATACCGTTCAATTAAAAGAAAGTAGCTTTATATTTACCTCAGCATACACCTTCGGGAATAAACATACATACATAAATCATGCCTATATCCCCGAAGGGGTAGGCAGAGGTGAACTAGCACCCACGTTTCGCCAATTATGTCAGGTCCCATGTAATAGGTGGCGAGCCTATTGCCATTTATCGGGCACAAAAGTCGCAGTATATTGCTGGGTGGTAGGTATAATAGGAACGCTGCTGTTCGGGCTGTTGTGCTGCTTCGGGAATGTGCTTTTATAAAATTAATAAGGGACTTAAACAAAAAAACCTATTTATTTATCGATAACTGGATAACTTTTCCTTAACTCATAATATACCTATTCACGCTCATTTAATACAAAAAAGACGCAACTCAAATTATACTCAGAAACATTGTGCTCTAAAATTATGACAATAAAACTTACTATTGCAGGAATGAAATTTTGAGTTGCATCTCTTTTGTAAGTAATTAAAGAAGCGATCATTTTAAATTGGTTGTTCACGGAGTTCCACTAGTTTGTAGTGTTTAAAAATTAAAATTAACTTGAACTATTTTCTTTCCCCGCGAGTATATGAGAATTTTTGGAACATTCGGCAATAAAAACTTAGCTAAGAAGGGATTGATGATTTGGTTATTAAAAATAACAGAAAAGGAATAAATTAATAGGAACGAATGCTGTCAATACAGCAAATATTACAAGACCTTCTTGGTCTCTCTAGTATTAAATGAGCGCATTCCTTTAATACAAGAGAGACGCACTCAACTCAAAAAAATCTTAGAAACACAGTGTGTTCTAAAATTATGACAATAAAACAATAAGTTTTATTGTCATAATTTTGCAGGAATGCGATTGATTTTGAGTTTTATCTCTTCTTTTATTTAAGAAGCCATATGTTATTACTGATTCTACTTTGGATAAATGTCGAAGACCCGTTAGGAATTCATACAGAAACATTATTTAAAGGACTCAGTGGGAGAATCGTACGAACAATAGAAGAGTGAAGCTCATGGATTAACCCTTTTAATGCTCTATCAAAAGTGGTAAACATTAATAAATACGAAAATAATGATGTTTGTGGGCAAGATCACCCCATTCGACTAATTAGGGATAAATAAGCCACTGGAGATTGGTAAGGTACCAAATTGCAGTACAGTAAGTGTAACATGGTCCGGTAAGCAGACTAGGTAGATGATTTTTTAATAATACAAAGTACCTACATTATGTTTTCAAAAGATTTTTTTTCTATAATAAATAAATAGCATTGCAAGACTCCATGTAGCCGTGTGGTGAATGTAGAGCAGCCTACCATGGTCACCACCCCCATGCTTTCCGCGGATGTCGTACAAGGCGGCTAAGGGTAAAGACGAAGCGATAAGCAATGGGATGAGCCACCTAGCATTTACCTACTGCAATTTTCGTGATCGATTAATGTGAATAGGCTCGCCCCCCATTACATCAACCTAATTCGTGAAACGTGGGTGTTAATTCACCTCGACCTACCCCTTCGGACATATTGCCAATGACGTACTTTTCAACATAATATCGTACTCGAATACTAACACACGTTCGAAATTTAAATTGCATAATTCAGCAGCGGCATTCAGCAATGAGGATCATTGCAAAATTCAATGAATATTTTTGTTTTATATAAGTATTAGTTATCTTTAAGTAAAATTGGTTATTAATTAACTGTTTGTTTAAATTATGATACTATTATTTGTTTTTATCAAAAGCTTTTTTAACACGTATTTTATTACTTATAAAATATATATGTAAATACACAAAGTCTTTAATGGAAAGTTAATCGAAGTTTCTAATTTGATATTCATTTTAAATGACAAATTTTAGTGTAAATTGGAAATAGGTAGAATTGATGATTTAAAACGCAAATTTAAAACAGCATAAAATATTATAAGTAACAAAGAGTTTAACTATTCGATTTCCATTCAAAAATAATTGTTTATTATTTAAGGACTTTAGTCATATGAGAGAAATAATTACTTTGTAATATTTACCTTCAGAAACATCGTTCGCAAGTCCGTTTCATTACATTATAGTTTCTCTTTAAAACCTTACATTATCCAAAACATGCTTTTTAAACGAACCGTCATGCTCAAGGTTTAATATCCACACCACCACAAAAATCTCAGTTAAAAGTTAATTCTCCATTCTCATAGCACCTCACTTACCTAATAATTTTTAATTTAATTTCTCCAATAGAAAAACACTTAAAATTTCGATTTGAAACCTGAACGCACCAATTAAACAAAATAAATAAATTAAAATAACACAAACACTGTATTAACAGTCACTGTTCTAAATTCAAAGACGTTTTGTCGGATTCCGGTTTCGCAGTTTTCGAGTGGAACGACAAAAACGTGAAAGAAATTACAAAAAAAATATATGTCGGTAAACAATTGGACAACTGACAAAGCTGCGCTTCGTAGCTATCCGAAGCTGTACTGAAATTCTAAACCCCGACATTGGTGTCCATATCTCGCACCCCCCATTACTGAATTTCGTTCCATAAGCGAATCGTCGCAAGTCCACAAACTGGCAAACAACAACGAACGTTAAACGTAAAAAGAATAAAGTCGACAATCCTGTCAGTTCAGTTGATAGGATGGACCTTTTTGCATGAGGGGTTACCGCTACAAGGCTATGAGAACGTATAATTTAAAGACGAAACTGAGAGAGCGCCTGAGCTGCTATGTTCGTCCTTGTCGCACTCGGAACGATTCGGAGCTTTTGCTCTGACTGCTCATTTTTTTCGCTATTCGTCTTGTGTTACGTATTATTTCGTGAATTAGATTGTTTTACGGTATCATATTTTCGCTTATTACCTGGATGGTTTGGGTGTTCTGGAAAGCAGGTTGTATCTATGGAGTCATGTTTTTTACTTGTACACTTTACTAATATTAATAACAATATTTATAGTAAAATAAAATTAATAGGTTTACGTGGAGTTAGCCTAAGCTGATTTTGCAATAAATCTATGGAAGGAATATTGTGGTTCATAAAATTTTAAACCGTGCTAATGTGTATAATGTGTAACTATATTTTCATAAACTTGAAATAAAACAGCTTAACGGATTTGAATCGCGTGTTTTTTATGATAATAATTATCATAAACAATATGTCATAACAATATGCTAAATCTATAGAGACACGCTGTGAGCTCCGTTATCCAAATCACATAAAATTTTCAAATAAAAAGTTTGATGGTAGTTAACTATAAATTTAGGTGAAGATCTTACCTATAGTCATATCTCCCTGTAAATAGTTTGCTAACTAAACTGCTATATGCAACTGAAAATGTTTGTTTTTTACTGACAATATTAGGACGATTCGGTAAAATAAAACAGCAAGCTGTTCATAAAAATATTTAATTCACACAAATATTTATAAAAATCGTAAAAAAATATAATATAATATATGACAAATTGTTTTTCTCTCTTGTCTTTAAGTACAGTGTCGCTATTTTCAAGCTCTCCAATAAATATTTTGTCAACTCTTCGTAGAGTTTCCACATTACTTCAGCGTGTAATACTCTAGCTTATTAATGACAAAAATAAACATTCTTAATTGTAATAAAAAACACAAAAATAAAAACGTTTTGATTTATTTTAAAGAGAGTAAATAAATGAGATATTTTCAAATACTTACATATTTCTTATTTTTAAAATCCATTTTCAAACTATTTTCTGTTTTATATCTCTTTGTACCACCTATCGACAATATTAAAATAAACTACATCATGCAGCAGACCGATAAACATAAAATTAACAAAAGTTTTGAAAAAAAATTACAAAAAATACCAAAAATTCTTTATCCCGATAAGGGTAATTTTTTTATCTTTCTATTTATTTTTATTTTTATAGCTGATTCATTATGGATAGGTAATAAAAATTTTAAAGTTTCAATCTCTTCTAAGCCTATTTCCTCTTGTTCGTAGGCACTGTAAAACAGTTGGTCCTGAAGTGACCACACAGCTGCTGTACCTGCGAATATATTTATATTATTACAATTGCAATATAATTTAACCTAATTTGCAAAAGTGATATTATTGTTCTGCCATGTTTGGGATACTGTAATGATGTTAGACGAAAAATGTTTTTCATAATCACCAGCCCTTTAATGTCCCTCCTGGTGGGGCACAGTAGGCCTATTCGCTAACTTTTTTTTTTATCCTATACTCTTCTCCTTATTTTTATATTCCTGCCTTTTAATAATGCTATTTGAAATAAAGATTTGGTTTCATTCACTATTTCATCATTCATGATGTACTTACGACACGAACGCCATAATGAATGTGACCCAGCAAACACACTACTAGCACTGCATACATAGCAGGAACTTCCAGTTGTGGCACACAGAAAGAGACAGCAACACTTGCCAGCAGAGGAAAGATCATCCAGGTTATCACGTCACACTTTTGCTTGCTCATCTCAGCTACGATTAGACGGCTCTGAAAATAAGAGACTATTTATAAATGTTTATAAAATAATATTAATAACAAATCATAGAAAGAAAATACTCTTTCAGCAAAGAATTCAAAATGGGCTGTTATTGGAGACTAGTAGAAACAGATGGTAAATATTTGTCTTAAATATCTTTTCTATCTGTTTGTTCCAGGGTCAGATCGCTGGCTATCCCCAATGACTTATTACCAGTGAGTCCCGGGTTCAAATCCTGGTGAAGGGAAATGTTTGTAATGAACATAGACATTTGTTTTCGAGTCATGGTTGTTTATAGGTAAATGTTTATGTAGCATATTATAATTATATTTTATTTATAACAATTATTGTAAAACCAGGGTATATGATTATTTTGCATATTATTATTTATCCGTTATCTAGCTAGAGTATCTATAACGCAAGTGCTTATGCAACTTTCACCTGCAATTTTCAACCTCTTCTCAGACCTGCCGATTATTTATAGGTACGAAAAAAAAATTCCTTAAAAGCGATTGATCCGTTTCGGTATAGTTCAATGGCATACAATGTGACACGAGATTTTTATACATATTATAGTAGAGACTATTTATTTTGGTTTTTATACTTACGGAAATATTACTGAATAGTGTGCCGTATAAAAATATGAAAGCCTTAGGGTCGTATGCGAGGATGTTCCCAGGGGAGTATGCTGCCCAGGCTACCATGGTCACAGTCATGGCCATCATCAACCAGATGGGTCGCAGCGTCGCCATCAGAGACTTCTGAAGATTGGTACGCAATTTCCGAGCCCTGTGGGTGGTGACGTGAAGTGATTTTACACCATGGAAATTCTGATTGGGGACTAGGGAATCAGCAGTATAGGGGTAGATACTTAACCCATGGCGACAATAGGGATGATGACAAACAAAGAATCACTGAAATAATGATTTATAATAATAATTGAGGATAAGGAGATTCGTTACAAATCACTGGTTATCAGATTATGCTTGTGATTGATATTTATTTCATTAAAACAAAAATACAAAACTTAGCAATCCGCCATAATTGTTCAAACGTTGCGTGACGTCACGATTTCGGTAACTCCGTTTTGACATTTTTTTTGCCAATCAAACTCATTACTAAGTGCCATTGATATTTTGACGTTTTGGCGGATATTTTTGTTGCATTATTCAATGTACATGTTTTTTCTATCAAAATCTTAAGTTTTAACAAAAATATAATTTATTGTGGGTAAATTTTTTATAAATTAGATATTGAATAAGTATTATTTACCATGTTCTTACAGGTTTAGCCAATGAATCTTAGATTAAACCTAAAACCAATGTTATTAATACATACATACATACATAAATCACGCCTATATCCACGAAGGGGTAGGCAGAGGTGAACTAGCACCCACGTTTGGCTAATTATGTTAGGTCCCATGTAATATGTGGCGAGCCTATTGCCATTTATCGGGCACAAAAGTCGTAGTACATTGCTAGGTGGTATAAGAGGAACGCTGCTGCCCATTCCTGATCACTGATTTATCCTTAGTCGCCTTGTACGACACCCACGGGAGAGATTTGGGGTGGTGACAATTGTATTCTCCTCTGCCGTCACCACACGGCCAAATGTTATTAATTAATTCATTCATAATTCACGCCTATATCCCCGAAGGGACCGGCAGAGGCGAACCAACACCCACGCTGCGCCAATTATGCTAGGTCCCATGTAATAGGTGGCGAGCCTATTGCCATATATCGGGCACAAAAGTCGCAGTACTTTGCTAGGTAGTAGGTATAAGAGGAATGCTGCTTGCCCATTCCTCATCACTGATGCATCCCTAGTCGCCTTGTACGACACCCACGGGAAAGACTTGGGAATACAACTGTATTCTACTCTGCCGTCACCACACGGCCATGTTATTAATACTCACAAATATATGTGGTGTACTGCAATAGGTAATGTAGTCAGGAGACCGGTGGCGTGTACAATAATTTCGAGAGCTTTGACGAAAGAAATCTCGCCGAACATGGTTGACATGTAGAAACGGTAAACTGAAGGCCCGTATAACCCAGGCAGCAGAAACAGCAGGGAGGATGACTGAAAAAAATTACAATAGAAGCTTCTAATAAAAATGAAAACTTATTTGTAGCTTTCATTCTTCAAGCTTCATATAAGGGTAGTTTTTTCAATTTAAGTTTATGAATTTCTAACTGTAACGATAATAGGGGATCGGACAGTAATCAGATTAAAATCTAAAATGTACTTAGATAAAAGAAATATACTGTTTTACGATGATTTATCGAATAAAAATTCAATATAATTCATTTAAATATTTTTAAATGAAGAAATAAAATTTAGTTACAATTTACAATTATTTTTAAACCGAAATACTAATCAGAGTGCGTGACGTTATTTGTGGGCAAATATAACGTAGGGCAAATATCAATCACGAATAAAACAGGCATACCTACTATCTATTAGTTTTCTCAATGGTTATGAACACAAATGACGTCACGCGTTGTCAGATTCATAACGTGGCGTTTTGGCGGAATTTTTAATATAGATTGATAGATTGTCGCAGATGTGCATGGACCTGGAATTAGAAGAAGACAAAAGAAGCGATCGATGGATTGGAATATGATATGAGAAAGAGGGGAGTTCATGCTGAGCTCACGTCTAATAGATGAGAGTTAAAGAAGAAGACATGTTGTGCCGACCCTACTTAGAGTAGGATAAGGGCGGAGAGAAAAGAAACTATTCTCTCTCAAGAACCCCTAGAACAATATGGCAATTATTACCTTATTGTACGGATTTATTGTTAATATGCAGCCTAATTTTCTTTGCAATAGGCGATAATAGTACATTATTGTGATTAATACAATTCTGTCTTCTGTGAATGCTTACCCACATGCTGACGTCATAACCCCAAGGCAGATACAGTGTTCCAGTGTTGTATTTCTCGACATGACTTACGTAAAAGTTCAGACACACACTCACTACAGTCAGGAAAGCTCTGAAATTATGCGCATAATAAGATGCGATCTATAAGATTGATCATTATATAAATGATTAAAAAAAAATTTAAAATTAAGTCTGAAAACTTTCGTAAAATTATTTGTCCTCATGCGGGAATCGAACCCGCATCCTCTGCAATCCGGGCAGACACTGTAACTGTGGTTGTGTATAAAGTCATTTTAAATATGGAATTCTTGCCAGCCAGCTTCATTATCTACTCTCTTATAGAGGGGGCCCTATCCGCTCCCTTGGGAGGCAGGAAGGAATTAAAGTGGCTACCTACCTCGGCTTGAGTATTTAAAAATTGTTTTCAATTCTCATGCTCTGAAAGATCAGAAAGCTCAGATTGCTGAGTATTGGCCAAGAGGTCCCGGGTTCGAATACTGGTAGGGGCAAACTTTGTGATGACCACAAATGTTCCCGAGTCATGGTTGTGTATATGTTTATGTAGTATATTTTCAACATTTATATACATAATTATATTAAAAATATGTCCGTCATCTAGTATCCATAACACAATTGCTTAGGCTACTTACTTTGGGCTAGATGATAGGTGTGTGTGTATGTAAATATTTATTTATTTATATAGGCTGCACAAAATCGAATTTTGTGTAAAAGTAAATACAAATTCTATCTCTGAACTTCCTATTGCATGGCTTATTTTCTTTGCCTTAATATAGACATAAAAGATATTAAAATTTTAATTCAAGTACGGTAGGTTATTAAAATTAATTTAAGAAAATTATTATTACAATAGCTAATTGTTATACGTGAGGGCAAAGTTGCTTTTTAACCGCGTGCTCAATTTTGATGACCGAGCTAGCGAAGGATTCTAAAATTAATCCTGAGCGTTAGCGACGGAATCAAAAGAGCACAAGGTGAAAAATCTTTGCACTCGAGTGCAACACGTAGCTTTTCATCCCAAAAAATCTTCAAAAATGATAGTTTTGTGCACTAGTTGGAAAATCTACTATTTATACACGTGAATACTCGCTTTACTGGCTCTACTTTACTTTAAGCCCGTGCCAATTGTCACCACTCCCATCTCTCCCGTGGGTGTCGTACAAGGCGACTAAGGGTAAAAACAGCGATAAGTAATGGACAGCAGCGTACTTCATAGACCACCTAGCAATCTACTGCGATTTTCGTGCCCGCTAAATGGCAATAGGCTCGCTACCTATTACGTGGGACCTAACCTAATTGGCGATACGTGGGTGTTTATTCACCTCTGCCTACCCCTTCGGGGATTTAGGCGTCATTTATATAGGTATACATACATACATAAATCACGCTTATATCCCCGAAGGGGTAGGCAGAGGTGAACTAGCACCCGCGTTTCGACAATTATATTAGGTCCCATGTAATGGCCTATTGCCATTTATCGGGCACAAAAGTCGCAGTAGGTACATTGCTAGGTGGTATAAGAGGAACGCTGCTGCCCATTCCTCATCACTGATTTATCCTTAGTCGCCTTGTACGACACCCACGGGAGAGATTTGGGGTGGTGACGATTGTATTCTACTCTGCTGTCACCACACGGTTTATAGGTATATATTATATGTATGTAATACTCGCTTTAGAGTATGCCCGCTGTGGACCAACTTGCCCTATGTATGTACTAATCAAATACAAACCTAAACTCGCTGATGGTGAATTCGTGGTTCCTGCCGAAGATATTCAACAGACTGTACGGGATGAAAAACACCACGTAAGAGTCCAAGCCATGGTCAAACATCTCTCCCAGAGGACCAGAAACTCCTATTCTACGGGCTTGTTTTCCATCCATTCCATCTAAAACATTATGAAAAATTCGAAAAATCCTGAGCAATGATGTTGATTTGGTAATTAGGTAAATCAATATTGATTGTTAAGTTTAAGACCTATTCTACACCAAAGACAGTCGCGTTTTTAAATATTTTAACAACTTTTCAGGAGCTGATTCAATTAAAAAATACTAATTACACCTAACCCGAAATAAAACGCCCATAGCAATCTGAGCGAAGCCAATGAACCCATGGCGTTTTAATCAACTTTTAATTTACGAAGATAACTTACCCAAGTTATAGGCTACGAAAAGAAAAACCGCGCACGCGGTGAAAACCCACGATGGTACTGCTTCGCCACCATCCTTCCCTATTGGACCGTAGCAGCTGTAGTCATAGATTCCTAGTAGAACCACTAGCTCAACCATCAGTAGAAATCCGGCGAAAGTGAGCACGTTTGGAGCCAACCATTTCGGTAAGACCTAAACAGGAAAAAAACATAGGGGTACGAATTGAGTTACCTCATCCGTTTTTTCGTCGGTTAAAAAAATGTCCCTCAAAAATCCAACCACTCAATCTTTCGTGCTGGGGGCGTCATTTTAAAGTCGAAGGGAGAATGAATGCCCAGTATTGCCAATGTGCTCCTTGGAACACCCGAATAATGGAAGGTATTATTATCTGCCGTGTGGTGACGGCAGAGTAGAATACAATTGTGACCACCCCAAATCTCTCCCGTGGGTGTCGTACGAGGCGACTAAGGATAAATCAGTGATGAGGAATGGGCAGCAGCGTTCCTCTTATACCACCTAGCAATGTACTGCGACACTTTTGTGCCCGATATATGGCAATAGGCTCGCCACCTATTACTTGGGACCTAACATAATTGGCGAAACGTGGGTGCTAGTTCACCTCTGCCTACCCCTTCGGCATATAGGCGTGATTTATGTATGTATGTATTATTAGCCCACCAACAACAGTAATCCTGCAAAACCCAAGCCGAGACCTTGAGCAGTATGGATTGGAATGTTGTCATTCCATCGCTTTCTCTAATCATCGGTCTCTCTACATGGTCATTACCATCACTCTTTACTTTTGATAGATGGAAAATGAATTAAAAGGGAGTACTTTCGATAGATTTTAATGGAAAAGGAGACATACTACGCCGACTCCATATAACATGGAAGAAGGGCACGAAGATGATGATGATGTGTAAGTGGTATGAAACTGGCTCACATTAAAAATTACAATAGCGTGTACTTACAAATAGTTCAAGTAATTTGTATTTTCGTATTACCTTGACGCTAGCGTTCCATAGCGGGTGCATTACATAGTTGCTCAAAGGGCTTGTGTCTATAGCACTGTACTGGAAGAAAAAAAAGCTTTAATTTCAACATGATGGTTTTTAGACGAGAAAGAGTCTTCCTAAATTACATGCATTCATACATTTTTTTTTCGCCTCTCTCCCCCAACGGGTAAGCTGTTTTTATTGCGTTGGAAATTAAGTTTGTCTGTTGTCAGAGTTAGTGCTGACTATGAATAAATAAATCTGTCGCTTCACACTTTGTAGTTTTTGTACTTTTGTAGTTTTTCACACTATAGTCGTTTTTAACGATTAATAGTAATTTGCCAGTCCATTAATTAGATTTAAGAGCAATTGAAATTTTATAATATCGTATGATTTTGCGTCTCTGTAGTGTTTCTCTCTGAAATTCAATTTTAGTTCCATAATTTCCATTATTTTAACCCATTGTCTTTCAGCTGATATGATGATGATGATTGAATCTTGTATAGATTAGGTGCTAGAGACGCGAATTCGCGTCCTCGTTTAACTTACTTTATTTCTACGGCTGAGGGAAAAAATCCAAAACGTAATTGCATTATATTTTTTATTTCTTAGATAAATAATTACTTTGGACATCCATGGAAAAATTACTATTACATCATACATAATCATGACGGAGAATGTTTTTATTTTAAAAATACAACACTATTTGAGTTCTTGCTTGAAAATTTTTACACTAATGCGGGCCAGGAGGCTTTTGGGATTGGAACCTCTGCCCGGCAGAACTGTTAACGCGGTCCTAAAAAATCGCATTTTAATAATATTATATTTGTATGAATTTAACATAATTAATAAATTAAGACTAAAGACTAAAAAATGTTATAATAAAACTTGTTATCAAAATAAATTTTTAGTTTTATTAACATTTTTTGTCTTTAAGAAGTCTTACCTTGTATGGGTTAAAGCCTTTAAGATGCTGTTTATTCAAATACTGATAGTTCTTAATCGATTCCATTTGGAAAATAATTCTGTCCCTTCTGCTTAGATTCCCATTAATTTTGGTCTATCCGCCAGATGATTACTAAATGATAGAAGTAAAAATTGTACATAGGTAAAACAACAAGGTACATATCAGAGGTTAAAATTTGTAAGTATGAACAGCAGCATTTAAATTAAAATTGACAATATAAAATATACTATTGCATTTTCTATCTTAAATTATTATTTCAGTTTTCTAAATGTACTCGCATGCAGTAAGTGACAAGGTCAATGTTAATTTGTTCGTACACAAGGGTTTGATTAAAAACAAACACAGTTTTTCGATCCACGATCGCATAAACGTAAACAGGATACATTACAGCATAGCCCATTAGATAGCTAATAGTTATACTATCCGATATAACAGAAATCCGAAAAAGGGTATTGTTTTGAGATACTGCTTTGAAGGCTCAATATTTTTAATACTCTACTAAATATTATTTATAGGATTCATTATAATGCAACAATATGTTATAATGCATTAGTGCCACATAAATACGTTAACTCCGTTATAAATTATAGATAATCCACAAAAGCGTAAGTACCTCAATGATAATCTAATAGTAGATTATATACCAAGGACGATAAAATAAATAATAGGTAATATCGCAAGTATTTGGAGATAAATATACAGTCTGAGGCTTACTTTTTAATCACCCAAGGTAAGATCATAGTTTTAAGTCACCCCCTGACCAGAAAGTGGGATTTTCCGTACGCGTAGTGGGCCTCGCTCTGCTCGGGCGGCTAAACATCTCGTGTAATTATGGCTTGTTTGGTCCCTTGTATTCAACAAGTACAATCTACTATTATTTTTCGGGAGTTACTTTTGTTGTAAACTAATAACGCTATTGCTTATAAGTACAATATTATGATTTATTTAACACAACAAATTTAACACTTGAAGATTGGCTTTGTTACCTTTGTGTGACAAAAAACAACTTACTTGAATAACTATCGCAGTGTCAGTGAAAAAACATTCCTGTGGTGTCAAATTGTCATCAAAATATTATGGCGCACACAATTTTACTGACATACAAAACAGCACTTTGTGCCGGCGGGTTAGCGGTCAGTTTTGTAGTTACATTTGCCGGCTCAACCTGTTTATTCTACTTAGATAAGTTGGTCTCAAGTTATATAACACGTGTCTCTGAATTCACTCGGCTCGTTTACTGGTATATCGTGACAACGTGGACTTATCGTAAACGTGATTAGATAATACCTTCAACAGCAGTATGTAATTTTGTTAAATTGACTTGTGGTTGGTTAAGTTTACATTCTGAACTCGTGGTACCTACTGTCCACTTTATGTGGCTGTTACTTGTATTTTATAAATATATGAGTGGGGCGCAATATGTCTCCTCCACCATTATATCGGCCATACACATGGAGTGTCGAGTGACGTAGATTTCTATCATGCATCACACCGGAAAGGTGCTAGTGATGAATGAAAGTATAAATTGATGGAAAGGAAAGGACCTTGTTAAGAGACCGATGTCAACATTTATTAAATTATGTCCAAAATGATTTTTGATTACGATTGACGTCTCTGAGTGCGGCTGTCAGAGACGCCAATTAACTTTAACGACTAACTGCCGCACTCAGAGACGTCAATTAACTTTAATGAGTATTTAATGTTAAAAAATTTCATTCAGATCTAGAACATAGACCCGGTAAGAATAACGACTAGTTTTGAATTGTAATTTTTTGACGTTAACTACTCATTAACGTTATTTGAGTGCGGCAGTAAATAATACAAAAAAAAAATCTACCAAAAGATATCAACCATAGATAGACCCGGCAAGAACAGCGACTATTTTTAAATTGACATAAAATATTATTTTGTAATTAGTACTCATTAACTAATTGATGTATCTGAGTATTGGCTGGAAGATACAAACCAAATGACCAGAACATCATAACACAGCAGGAGCGTGTAGGATCGATGCAACACCCTCGGCCTCCTCGGTGATAATTAAATTGCTTGCTTGTGATTATTAAATAAAACAAACGCACATTACCAGGGCATCATGACAGCGCAGAAGAATTATTTAAAACCAGTTTGATACGAGTATTATTAATGTAGCACACAGATCTTCGTATCCACAGATATATCAATTTAACTGCCGCACTCAGAGAGGTCAATTAACTTTAATGAGTATTTAATGTCAAAAATTTTCATTCAAATCAAGACCGAATATAGACCCGGCAAGAATAGCGACTAGTTTTGCATTGTCATTTTTTGACGTTAAGTACTCATAAACGTTATTTGACGTCTCTGAGTGCGGCAGTAAGTGATATATCTGTGTTCATATCGGACACTTTATGAAATAGGGTCGTAATAATATTGAGATTAATGAATAATGACCATTATATTGATAATTCCTGCTCTGTACTGTTTATTAAGTCTTTTCTTTTAATAAAGTTTTGATTTTTTATTTTTTGATATTAAATACTCAATAACGTTAATTGACATCTGAGTGCGGCAGAAAGTCTTTTTAACATCAGTGGAAAGTCAAACCAGAGTGCCTTCTATAATATACAGGACGTCCCACGGCCATGCCACACGGAGGGAAAGTATATTAAATATTGAACGTAGGATATTTTACTAAAAGAAGACATCGTTTTATTTTTAATAATAAGAAGAACATCATTCACAGATTTTTTAAAAATCGCCTACCTCAACCGGGAATCGAACCCGCCAAATGTGATAGAAAAATTACATGTATTTTATAATAACGTTTGAAAGGGCTACTCATAAGCATTATTTTTTCCTAAATAACCTAGCATATCAAATGAAACTAAGATCATTAAATTTTTCAGTTTTCAGTTCCTTGGTGCTTTGGAAGGCACGTTAAACAATTGGTCTCGGCTGTATCTGCAGTCGTTCATACCCACCCACCCACACCGGACCAGCGTGGTGGGTTCTGTTATGTCTTATGGATCACCCTATATTCTTCCATCCATAAGGAAGGCCACAGCAGTGGGGACATCAAATGGCTGGTGATAATGATGATTAATAGTGGCAAGTTAGCATAGTAGATTAATTTGCTTGTAAAAAATATAATCAGGTAGATCGTGAAATAACCAGTTCAACGATCTCGCTACTACGATTCACGTTATTAATTTCATTTTTAATAAACAAACACACTTCTACTTCTTATCTACAATAATATTAATTTCAACAACACACACCTATTATTTAAAACAAACCCAAGTTACTAGGGCACCATAGCGCCGCGGGAGTATCAATCAGATCGATACGACACCTGTGCGTTGCCATGGCTACGGTCGGAGGGCGCCATCCGACACCGGCGCGTAATTTGAAATTCGAACCGCACCGATAATGTCTGCTGGTTGCCGGCCGCCATTTCCGAACGAATTACGCGTAATTTTGTGTGGGGATGTCTTTTTGTAATTAAACCCCCGAGCTGAATTATTGGACGCTAAATATAGAAGCTGGGGATTATTTGTAACACAGGTTTGCTTAAAAATATTCTTCTTTCTGCCATGTTCCCAGTTTACCTGGGGCCTCTTCCATTAATATCGGTCAGACGTCATCAACCCATCAACTCTCTTTTGATTATCCATCATACCGGAAAGGTGCTAGTGATGAATGAATGTATAAAATAGAGACGGAACACAATCCATTCACCTTTTCGGTGATCTTCTTTTACTTCGCCATCCATCAACATTCATGTCCACACCAAGCTAAATGGCTTTCAACTTTTCTGCAACTGGCGGCCCTTTATTCTCCTTCATACGTTACTGTATTCGGTTATAAATCAACAGATACATATCATCATCATCATCACCAGCCCTTTAATGTCCCCCTCCTGCTGAGGCACATATTTATAGATGAATATTAGGTACTATATTAGGTAGGTATATGAAGAATAGGATAGGAAATAACTCACCATCACTGGGTATTAACGACTACGAATGCAGCCGGGACCTACATCTTAATGTGCCCTTCGAAGCGCTGGAGATTTGTATTTTCGGTCACCCATCCAATGACCGGCCTTATGAACATTGCTTAGTTTACGCAATCGCAAGCCGAGCGCACTATGCCTCCTCTAACAGATAGTTAAATAAAGCAACAGAAACATGCATCATAATCATGGCGATGCATACGCTAGTTTATCATAATTGTTGGAATGTGTCTGTGGTTCACGCCGATGCGATGGCTGCGTTGATCAGCTGCGCAGGCGCAATTAGCGCGATAGCAATTGGCACTTTTATTGCGCAGTGCGCTCTGCACTTTATTGTAATTTTATAAGCCTCTGCTTGAATTAAATTAAAGGCTAAACTCGAATTTTATATATCATCATCATCAGCCGTTTAATTGTCCCCACTGTTGGGGTAAAAGGCCTCCCTATGGATGGAAGAATGAATATAGGAAGAATGGGCCGTAAACCCCCACGGGCGACCACAACTGGGCCTGTGTGGCATGGTAGGTTTAACGATCGTAGATGGCCAACGGCTTAGCGTGCTTTCCGAAGCGCAATACATTTTTGGCCACTCATCCAGTGAACGGCTTTAGCGAACGTTGCTTAGTTTCCGCAATCGAAGACCAAGCGTGCTAAGCCACTGCGCTGCCGATGAGCTTCTCAAGTTATTTAGTAGTAATTTTATATATCTCTCATTAACTTTACTCCCTTTCGAATACTTACAAGAAACTAGGAAGACGTAACTCAACAAATACTTAGAACCATTCTTCTCCCTGTCCTGTTCCCAGTCTATCTGGGGTCGGCGCAGTATGTTTCTTCTTCCATTCAAACCGGCCAGAATCAGACGTCATCAAGCCATCCACTCCCTTTTGATTCATATCATCCATCATACCGTAAATGTCTAGTTTAACAATACAAGATAACAAAATGTTAAGCAGCTCAGACAGTGCGCTTACTCCTCACATTCTTCGAGTTTTGTCTCCCATCCAATGATTGGCCTATCCAAAAATTGCTCGCACTCGCCTCATCTAGATAGATCCTCAAAATCATGCGTATTCGATAATAGTTACCAGGGTAGCAGGTATAACAGCGGACAGTCCGTGGCTGAACGAGGAAGTCCTCATCAGGTTTCGGTCACATACATACATACATACATAAATCACGCCTATATCCCCGTAGGGGTAGGCAGAGGTGAACTAGCACCCACGTTTCGCAAATTATTTTAGGTCCCATGTAATAGGTGGCGAGCCTATTGCCATTTGTAGGGCACAAAAGTCGCAGTACCATTGCCAGGTGGTATAAGAGGAACGCTGCTGCCCATTCCTCATCTCTGATTTATCCTTAGTCGCCTTGTACGACACCCACGGGAGAGATTTGGGGTAGTGACAATTGTATTCTACTCTGCCGTCACCACACGGCACAGGTTTCGGTCACCCATTCAATAAATAGCCTCAGCATTTATCCCTTAATCGGATCCCCATTGAGATCCTCAAAACATGTCAGTTTTATGTTGTTACCAGGGTAGTATAACAGTGTAGACAGTCCCGTGGGCGTGAAACTCCTCACTAGTGCAGGTCCACATTAGCCTGAATTAGCTGAGGCCGTATCCATTTGCATCGCACGTGACCGTCTGCTAGCCCGTCTAGTCGATTCATCAACTGACGCGTCTCTAATAATTTGTCTAATATACTGCTCATGGAGTAAGCGGTAGCGGTAGCGGATGGCTTAAACGCTGGACCTATTTAAATAAATGATTTTTTTTAAGAAAAATACTTTACGGATAAACACATGATAGGATTATATAAAAATTATCATCATCATTCCCAGCCATTTAATGTCCCCACTGCTGAGGCCCGGGCCTTGCCTATGGATGGAAGAGTATAGGGAGACGGGCCAATTACCCGCCACCACACGCAGAGACTAAAGACCGCCACTTAGTCCTGCCTTCACACAACTCCTTTTCATGCATCTCCTTTTATTCGAATCCGAGTTTTTTACTATACTACGTTTTGAATGTACTTTTACGTCGTCCTCTATATATTTCATTTGTTATTCTTCTGTTATCCGCTCATGTGGCCAAACCATCTCAACATTCCTCTAATCAAATTTATTTTTCATCCCACCATCTCGGAAAAAGCGTTTTTGCTCTTCGATATCTGAGCGCAAAAGCCGTTTTTATCCTCTAGAGGTTAAAGTAAATTTGAATTTAGAACATCGTGTGCAATGAGTTTGTGAATTCAAAATATCATTATACCTATTTATTTCTACCTCCATGGTGCCGAAATTATCATGCAACCTATTTTAATTTGTTAAAAACTCAGACTCGAAACCTTCTTGGTGTACTTTTTTTGTAATTTGCTTTGCGCGCGCCATTTTCTTTTCACGTCATAAATTTGTTAAAACCTTGGAGTTCCGTGACGGTCAATCAGCTTGGCGTCAATCTTGCTTTAAATATTTTGATCGTCTACAATGCTTGCTTGATGCTTGTGTCAGCATTTAAAAGCTTTTTAGGTTTGTTTGATTTGTTTACGCTAGCAACGGAACAAAAACATACAGAAAATCAACGTGCTTGACTCAAGCTGATTGACCGTCTCGGAACTCCATTAGGGACGGCAATTTTTATTACGTACTTACAGGTGTGTCTGGATAAATTTTGCGGGTGTGGCTGGGTGGATGGGTGGGTGGGTGTTGGAGGTGTGTCTGGGTGAATGGGTGTGTCTATGTGAATGGGTGTGTCTGGGTGAATGGGTGTTTTGTGGGTGTGTCTGAATGGATGGGTGAGTATTGTGGGTGTGACTGGGTGGAAGTTGTGGGTGTCTGAATGGATGTCGTGGGTGTGTCTGGGTGATTCAATATTTTGTGGCTGTTTCTGGGTGAATGGGTGTTTTGTAGGTGTTTCTGGGTAAATGGGTGTTTTGTGTGTGTTTCTGGGTGAATGGGTGTTTTTTGGGTGTTTCTGGGTAAATGGGTGTTTTGTGGCTGTTTCTGTGTGAATGGGTGTTTTGTGGGTGTTTCTGGGTGAATGGGTGTTTTGTGGGTGTTTCTGGGTAAATGGGTTTTTTGTGTGTTTTTCTGGGTGTTTTGTGGGTGTTTCTGGGTGAATGGGTGTTTTGTGGGTGTTTCTGGGTGAATGGGTGTTTTCTGGGTGTTTCTGGGTGATTGGGTGTTTCTAGGTGAATGGGTGTTTTGTGGGTGTTTCTGGGTAAATGGGTGTTTTTTGGGTGTGTCTGAGTGAATGGGTGTGTATTGCGGGTGTGAATGTTGTGGGTGTTTCTGGGTGGGTGTTGAGTGTGTTTGGGTTAATGGGAGGATGTTGTGGAAGTTTCTGGGTGAAAACAGAAACTGTTGTGATTGTATTTTTTTTGTATTTTGCAATTTCCTCGTTGGGGGGGATGAAAAGTTACGTGTTGCACTCGAGTGCAAAGATTTTTCACCTTGTGCTCTTTTGATTCCCTCGCTATCGCTCAGGATTCTAATTTTTGAATCACTCGCTACGCTCGTGATTCAATTTTAGAACCCTTCGCTAGCTCGGTCATCAAAATTGAGCACGCGGTTCAAAAACAACTTTGCACTCATGTACAACAAATAACTATTGGTTTCACACATAATCTTAGTCCAGCTGAAAGTAAAGACATATTGAAACAATATTAAACAAACTTCAATAATGAAGCTGACGTTAAATAACCATTATGGATTGATTAGGCTTTTCAGTAATTTATTACTGAATTAATTACTGACTGGACTGAACACACACAATGGGTTGATTAATTATCTTCTTCTCCCTGCCCTGTTCCTAGTCTATCTGGGGTCGACGCAGTATTCCATTCATATCGGTCAGACGTCATAAGCCATACACTCCCTTTTGATTCATATCATCCATCACACCCTAAAGGTGCTAGTGATGAATGAATGTATAGAAAAGAGACGGAACGGACCATGTCGAGAGACCGATGAACGGAGAGAGTGATTGGAATGACAACATTCTTATCAATACTGCTCAAAGTTTTGGCTTAGGTTTTACAGCCGGCCGCCTGTAGTTGATTAATGATACAACTATTAATAAAAGGACTAACCTATTCCACAAATTCCCTTACATAATACCCTGCTCAGGGGATTAAATTTGTCGACTTTTCGTTTATAAATCTTTCGAGTATTACCGCCAGGGGATTTCTACGCTAGGTCTACAAATCCCCCTTAACCAATATTTGAAAATTTGTTTTTTTATTCAAAGTTCCTAGTGTTCCTCTTGGGCCACGCGACGGCCATTAGCCCGCTGCCGGATGGTCTCACTCACACCTATTGACGCTTCCTCCTGCGCGCGTCTGCTCTCCTGGTACTACAGCTCCAACCTTTGACCCTTCACCACGACTGTCATGGCTGGAGACGCAATAAATCTTTATGAGAAAACAGCATGAATAATGCGTGGGAGTGCTAATACCTAGTTAATGTCTAGAAATTGTTATGTATCCCAGACTTTATAGCTTGAGACAGTATTTGCAGCTGTCGTTGTAACAAGAGGGCTTACTAAGTTAGGGTTTTTACGTTCGCGGAGACTATTAGGTTTTGGGTCGAATCTAACTACCGCACTCAGAGACGTCAATTAACTTTAATAAGTATTTAATGTCAAAAATTTTCATTCAAATCTAGACCATAGATAGACCCGGCAAGAATAGCGACTAGTTTTGAATTGTCATTTTTTGACGTTAAGTTCTCATTAACGTTATTTGACGTCTCTGAGTGCGGCAGTTAGAGTTCCAATGGGTACTGAACCGATTAAAATGAAAAGGATTAGATTAGAATTAAGATACAATATAATAATTTATGCCGTGGCATTATGGAGGAGAATGAATTTACAGTTCGGGATGCCGAAACCCGCCAAAGTGGAATACCTAGGCTTTGTCGGAAAGCAGAACCATGCTCTAGGCCGGAAAAGCGGCATAATTTTTATCTTCTCTGCTTCTTCGACATAGCGAAGAAACAGAGAGGATAAATATTATGCCGTGTGCTGACGACAGAGAAGAATACAACTGCCGCCACCCCTGCCTCTCTCGTTTTTTAGGTCGTACAAGGCGACGAGGAATGTTTCGCAGCGTTCTTGCTCCCAAATTTATTGCTATTTACGTCCACAACTTAAGCAGGGAATTCACTACACCGACAAGCCCGCACGGACCTCGTTTGTATGGTCAGTTTGTCTGACTGTGACGGTCCTACACTAGGCACAGACCTAATAGAAGCAAGGTCCTGCGGGAATGTCCGTGTATTCAATTCCCCGCTTTATGCATATTATTGCAATTCAAACGCACTAACTCATCGCGTTGTGTTCTAGCGTTCATAATGAATTAATTTTCGTACCAATTGAGTGCAGCGCGTCCTCGCACATTGTAATTAGCGCCGTGACGTCACGCGCGTGCGCCGATCGAGTGTCGTAACGGCATATCCACTGAAACGAGATACCATGAACATATTATTTGTGCCGGTTGGCAAAACATATCCCGAAATCGTTCCATTCACTGTCGCAGTTCAGAAAACAATGACTGACAATCACTTCGTCTGTTACTTTTGCAATATCATTTTTAAATCTGGAGGAGCTCACTGGCCTTATACTAGTACTACTACCCCCGAATACAGAAACGCTAATCAAAGTTTGAGTCTTGCTTAACATTTAAATTTTGTCAAAATTGTCGATTTTCCATACAAATTCTGACAGGTAATGTCCACTTAACTTTTTAAGCAGTGCCCCAAATTTGATTAGCGTTTCTGTATTTAGGGGTTAGTGTACTAGTGACGGCTTATACGCTGGACTGTAGGTTGTCATCCAAAACATGAAGCAAATTTGATTATCGCCATCTCGGCGCTGATGGCACTGGCTTACGAAGGTGATCGTCCACGGAACTATTATAAAGATGCATTTGTAATGTCAAAGATAAAGCAATAAACGTCAAATTGAGTACCCATGTCGCTCAATGGGGCGCTAGAAATCGGCACAAGAAACGTTTGTCATTTTGGTAGAAGTATTCAGTCCAGCGTATTTATATAATAGAGGTCAGTGGAGGAGCTCGATAGGGCAGTGGCTTGGCAGGCTCATTATGTCCTTGATGAACATTTTGTATGAAACGATATTTCTGCAGTCACCTCCCGTCCCGTCCACGTCCCGTTCGGGGTATTTTCCCGTTACGTATGCAGAGACCTCGTTTCTCGCCTAGCTCCGCGTCAATGGACAGGCAGCCTTATGCTATAAGCTTTGACTTTATGCTTAAATTTAGCTCCTCCGTGGAAGGCACGTTAAGGTCAAGCCGTTGGTCACTGCAGCATCTGCAGTCATTGAAACAATTTTTAACTGATCTTCAACAGCGCTTAGCCTACTTAGGGTCGGTTTTTTGATGCATAGTTAGCAGGTAACTAATTGTTAAAAATTGTAACTTATCTTTAAATCACTGATAGTAACAATATCAGACTGGTATTAATCCATTAGTAACAATTTTAGTTACATATCAGACTGATATTTAGCAATCAGTTTTTAACAATTGGTTGAGTTAACTATGGATCAAAATACCGGCCCTTAGCAAGATCCAGCCTTAGTACGTAGTTACTACAGAGTAGCTTCTCGCTTGCGTCGCTGTAATTGTAAACTGTAATTAGTCCAACAATATTATGACTAGCTGAAAATAAACCCCCTATTGACTTGTAAACGGTAACATATCGCGTTGAAGGATGGCTTCACAAATGCATTTGCAATATAAAAAAATTACTGATTTCGCACATTAAAGGATTTGTTTTTATTTGATTGATTAACATGGACATTAAAGAAAGAAAAATCAAAGATAGAATATTTTCTTACGGCCTGTTGAATAAAAAATAGCCTACTTTTTATACAATAGGTCGTAAGAGCCTTCTATTCTCAGACCTAACAAATATCAATAAGTATATACAAAAAATCATAGAAATCAGAGAAGCCGTCGACAGACCGATGAACGGAGAGCGAGTGATTTTTTTATAATACAAAACATTAGATACGATTTGTAGCTAAATAAAATTAGATGGCTGACCTGTAGAGCAATGCTTCCCTCAGGATTTTCTAAATTTGCCTCAAGTCAGAACTTTTAATTGAAATCGCTTTGTGTCAATCGCGCGGACAACCCTAATTTACAATGTCATCCAATTTCAGTTAAAGTCAACAAATTACGGCCAAAAGTAAACATGGCGTTTGTCTTTTTGTCTGAAAGGCGCGGGATTGCTGGAAGCTCTCCCTTCTTTACTATTAATAAATGCTTTTATTTACCTCCCTTCTCAACTGATTGCTTCATTTATCGATGCTTTTGCGATTTACGTTTCTGAAGACTGTAGGTGCTTGTAGTTTGAACGTTATTTACTACTTATATCACGTTGAAACACTATCTCCACTTTCTCAGATCACAATATGTGATCTATTTCATCATTTATCGCATGTGATACAAGGACGTTTCGGTAAAAATTTCAGTAAAACACATAAATGATGAACGGAAAGCCGATCAATTTAATTTTCTAAGAATCTGCCACTGCCGTATAAATGGGCAGGACTTACGTATGTACAATTTACATTTATGTTATGTTTGTATTTATTAGTAGTAAAATAAGTTATGTAGCGGTAACCACGTCACAGCCAGTCATGAATGTCCAGTAGCCCTTTCTTCTTTTCAAGATCAGACTCTACTATAATACAATAATATTAAATACACGCTACTTTGAAAGCGTGTATACCGATAATCGTGGCCACCCAACATGACTGTTACGGTCTGTCTGCCAGCGAAATCACCCAGACACACGGGACTAGAGTTACAGAGTTACACAGACTATGAACGGCTAAGGCCTCTTGTACACACACGGTTTATTCGCCGTCAAAATTTACGGTTAATTCGCCGTAGTACACGGTCGCCTGTAGACACGGTCGTCAGTGTTGTATGGATCACTGTGGAGGCTTGTAGACGTGCACGGCGACGCCACGGCACGGCCGGCAGCGCCAAACACGTCATGTACAAACTCCCATGGTTGTTCAACCGTACGGATTGTAACACGCCGTACGGTTGAAAAACCGTGTGTGTACAAGAAGCCTTAGGCTACGCTCATAGCACCACCAACATTAATACATTATATGAGTGATTCCATTAATCCAGCATAATGATTACGATAATGAAATACTTTAAAGAAGGATGGTGTAAGCCAAGCCTTGAGCAGTATACATTGGAATGTTATCATCCCAATCACGCTCCCCGTTCGTCGGTCGCTGAACATGGTCCGTTCCGTCTCTTTTCTATATATTCATTCATCACAAGCACCTTTCAGGTGTGATGGATGATACGACTCAAAAGGGAGTGGGTAGCTTGATGACGTCTGACCGATATGAATGGCGGAAACATATTGCGCCGACCCCAGATATATTGGGAACAGGGCAGGGAGAAGAAGAATGATCACTTTACTGCCGTGTGGTGAGGACAAAGGAGAATAATAGTCAATCTCTTAATAAAACAGAGATTAGTATGTGCCCTGGAGACAAGCATACCACTGCTGTGATACGGGCCTTCCCTTTGGATGGAATCATATAGGAATAATAATTTAGCATGTAAACGTACAACAATATTTTTACCCACTGCAAGGAGACAGGGGACGAAATCAATCAATGCCTAATATTAGACTGACGCCGAACTATTAGAATATGATTCAAACATTCTAAATTCGTATGTCGGCCAAGTGACAGCTGTCAAAATGGCGTCACGCCGGCCCAAGATGGCGTCCGGTTACAGACGAGCGCGCGCGCCGCCGTGACCGAGGCGGAACGATGCAAAATAAATTAAAAATATTGTTTCCGATACTGAAAACTGTCATATTCATCATGTCTAACTAGTTTGTCTTTAAATACATCACATTTTCCAATATAGTCTAAACGTGTGTCGCTATAATAATATCTTCTTCTTCTTCTCCATGTCTCGTTCCCAGTCTATCTGGGGTCGGCGCATGTTATGGTATGTTTACTCTTCCATTCATATCCACTCCTTTTGATTCATATCATCCATCACACCGTAAAGGTGATCAATGAATTTATAGAAAAGAGACGGAAATGACCATGTCAAGAGACCGATGAACGGAGAGAGTGATTGGGATGACAACATGCCGATCCATATTGCTCAAGGTTTTGACATAGGTTTTATAGCCAGCCGCCTGCCTGACTGACACCAACCCTCTCTGGGTATGCTGTCGGTGGTGGTTTGCCCTCCACCATTCGGGTGCCACAAGGTGTTTATTGGTATACACCGGGCAATCTCCCTTAGTCGACTTTTAAGACACCCATGGGATGAGACATAACTGGCACATTTTACGTTATTTCTTCGCTCCTCTGCCGCTATAACAATCGCTCAATATAATAATAATCGATAAAGATCTCTATAATAATATATTTATTCGTATATTTTTCGTTAATGCAGTTTGCACTGGAATGTGTCATCCCAATCACTCTCTCCGTTCATTAGTCTCTCGACACATTCCATCACACATTCAGAGCAGGAAGAAGACACTATCAAACACACTAGAAAAGAAATTATGTCAATCAAACAAAATTCAAGCCACGAATAAACATGTCAATATCTCCAAATTAAATCAGCTCTTTATCTAATTACGTATGAAGCATAAAAAATAACAAGCAATTTCCTCTATCAAAAAACAGTACACTGAGTACAAACTGAGATTGGCACTGGTGTCAGCCAGTGCGGCCTTTATGTCGTTACAGATAAGAGCCATTATCCAATTGGAAGTGCGATATGTCCGTATGGTATTTATCGGGTCCCGTGGCATCTGTTGAAAATCATCTGATATAATAATAATCTTTGTGGATACCCTCTGGGGACAGGGGGCGTTTGATCAATATTTGGCTTTGAAAACAATAATTGTTATAATGATTGTCGTGTTTATTTATGAATGTGTGTGGAAAAACTGACTTTCTGCATTTATGATCAATCTGGTCACGTTTTCGAAAAGTGATGAATAAAATTATACCGATAGAAAAGTTATGGAAAGGACTATGTCGAGAGGCTGATGAACGAAGAGAGCGATTGAAGACTGTTGGATTAGGGCTTACAGTTGCTTTCCTGCCAGACACCCAACTCTCTTTGGGTATGCTAGTCTATGGTCAAGCCTCTTTCAAAGGATAAAATAAATCGCGTGATATTGTACTTTAATACAATGTAGGAGCGATCGACCTCCAGGAGGCGGCTTGACAGACGGGTCGTTTTTGACAACGACCTCCATGAGGTGGCGTGACAGATAAGCGGATAAAATAATATTATTTAGCAGCAGTAGTACCAGGACTTCAGAAATACCTAGAAAGTCGACATTGCCCAAAACTACAATAGCAAATTTTCGCAACGCCAGCACTTGTGTCGCACTTTATTATTCATGCCAATTCACTAAATACTGTACATACGCCTCAAAAGTTCCCCCAGCAAATGCTCACGGACCACAAATGTTATCAAATTAATAACGACACGCCATTAATTTACACCAAGTCATTTCGACGCGCTCATTATTCTAATTAAGTCACTTGTTATTTCGAGCCATTTGTCTGATTAGAATCGCGCCGAGAGATGGGGTGATAGCGCGCCCTGTGCACTTGCCACTCTAACAATTTATAATACAGTTCTTACTAATATTATACTTAAGTGGCAGGGTGTTATAATATGTACGGATATTTGTAACCGTGATAGGCTTAACTTTGGATGATAGGATTGTCCCGGCTAAGGTTCCCGTGGGATGGGTGGAGTTGTGCGATGTGTGGTCTAATATATATTATTTTATTACGCATATAATTATTTTTGACATATTTGGCAAAGAAATTTTGTTTGCCTAATATTAAATGTTATGGTACATAGCCAACTGCTGCTTAAGTTATATACTCCTGGTAATAAAAAACTAACCAAACGAATCACAGTTGACATTTTCAACAAGACAGAGCCTTATTAGATACATATATCACACCAAAAGTGTCTAGGTGTATTAACATCCACATTTAGATAATTATTTTCAGTCCTATGTAATAGGGAGCGAGCTTATTGCCATAAATCGGAGTATATTGCTAGGTGGTAAATGGGAACGCTGCTGCTACTCACTTTGTACGACACCCGCGGGAAAGATTGGGGGTGGTGACAATAATAATTGTATGCTCCTCTGCCGTCATTTTATTTTAATATGAAGGAACAACTTGATGCGTAGGTCGTTGCATTTTTTATAGGAACTAATACTGACCCGTCGTCGCTTTAAGGACAGTATCCTATTACGCAAGATATTCCATTGCCTGTCTTCCGTGGCGCAATTTCAATACGAATCCAGTGCTTAACATAATTTTCCAGTGCCGGACATACAGAGCAGGACGTAAATTAAAAGCATTGAGTGCTGTAATTTACGTCAGTTTAGCTTTAAACCAATAAAGCTTCTCCTGCTCACACCATGACTCCAATAAAATATCAATTTATGTAATACCAGGCCTTCATAAGAGCTAGCAGGTATTCAATACACCATTTAATTGCAAAACGGACTTAACTAAAGACATGTCTCTCAATGAGGCAATGATTATATTCGAAGATAGGACCAGTTTCCTTTTCTCAGGGGTCTCTAGCATAACTAAAAAACATAATGTAAATATGCTGATGTCTTACTGCCGCACTCAGAGACGTCAGTTAACTTTAATAAGTACTTAATGTCAAAAAAAAAACATATAAATCTAGACCCCTATACAAAGTCATTTTTGACGTCTCTCAGTGCGGCAGTTAGATAAATAACTTAGTACACGTTTTATCATAGAATGCAGATTTCTGTCTGCCTCTAATATCCATTCGGGTATTTCGTATATTTTAGCATTATCTGACAGTGCGGTACACCGTGAACATATTTACCGATCAGATAAAAGCTCAATAAAGTACCAAAGAGATCAGTTTGTACCTTATTTTGTGATCAGATACGATTTATCTTGTAATAATAATATGTTGGTTTTAAGTAAGCGATGTTTTGAGCTAGAAAGAACTTTTTCTTGCTAAAGATACACCGAATCAGCCTGACCAAGCTACTTTTAACCAAAGTTTGTCCACTTACTTTACTTTACACGCATAAATCAGCCTATTTATCTCCGAAGAAGTAGAGAAGGTGAACTAATCACCCACGTTTCTCATTTATCATAGGTCCCATTTTATGTATTGCTATTCCCATCAAGGTAAGTAAATCGCGGTATACTTGGTGGTACAAGAGGAACACTGCTACCCATCGCTGTCTTAACTTTTTAGTCACCTTGAGACACCCGCGGGAAAAATTTGAGTCGGTGACAATTGTATTCTGCTCTACCACACGTCGATCTTTAGTCATTATAGATCATAACAAGAATGAAAACTTAAATTTCTTTCTCTTAATGATCTTTTACAAATCCCTCGATTCTTATTCTGGTCTTTTTGTCGTTCTGGACGTCTGAATCCGTCTATATTCGCTAGTAAATAACTGGCGAATAATCGCATCATATCTTAATGCGATTTGTCACCGGGTATCGCTCGCTATCTGTTATCGTTCATCGCGCGGGGTCCGTCACTCGCACCTCTTTAGCTTAGCGGCGGGAGGGTGTCAAAGATGAAAATGGGTAAAGGCAATTTTGAATATACTTTTCACTGACGCCGACCCCTTTCGAAAAAATAAAACTTAATTTACATTAGCTCGGTAGCGAGTCATTAATTGGATGGGTGGCTAAAAACATAATATTATTATCTTGAGTTCCTCCGTGCATCGGAAGGCACGGTAAGACGTTGGTCCCGGCTGCATTCGTATTCGTTTATAACGTCCATTCTGCGTGGTTGGTTATAGATTATTCTCCCTATATTATTCCATCCATAAGGAAGGCCTGGGCCCCAGCAGTGGGGACATTAAAAATTATTTTTCTTTATAAAAAGGTCTAACTGCCGCACTCAGAGACGTCAAATAACGTTAATGAGTACTTAACGTCAAAAAATGACAATTCAAAACTAGTCGCTATTCTTGCTGGGTCTATGGTCTGGATTTGAATTAATTTTTTTGACATTAAATACTTATTAAAGTTAATTGACGTCTCTGAGTGTGGCAGTAAGATACTCGTCGAAAAAGAGATTTGTTTGCGAAGGTTATAATGTGTATGTATATGCTTTAGGTAATTTGTATCTATAAGTCATCATCATCATTGCCAGCCCTTTAATGTCCCCACTACTGGGGTAGATGCTTTCCCATCTTCCTCTTCTCCCTGCCTTGTTCCCAGTCTATCTGAGGTCGCTACAGTAGATATGTTTCCTCTTCCATTCACATCGGTCCGATGTCATCAAGCTATCCACTCCCTTTGATTCATATCATCCATCACACCGTAAAGGTGCTAGTGATGAATCAATGTATAGAAAAGAGATGGAACGGACCATGTCAAGAGTCCGATGAACGGAGAGAGTGATTGGGATGACAACATTCTAATCCACACTGCTCAAGGTTTTGGCTAAGGTTTTACAGCTGGCGAAAAGTTCAAAAAATTATAGTCTTTTCCGCATTCTCAGTACCTAAGCGGCCAAAATAGCCACTTGCGCATATTCAGATCTGGCCAGCTACTCTCCCAGAGGGCAAGGCGATTTGTCCTCGGTAACCGCACACCGCGCGGTATGGGAATAAATTAGTGAGTTTATCGCCGCCCTCGATGTAGGTGGCGCTCTTGTCCCAGGGGAATGTGAAAAATATTCAATTTGGACGCGCACGGCGATAGCTCGTGTTTGCCGTTGCTTGGTTTCTGTTTTGATTAGCGTCAAATCACCGGTCTGGTTGGCAGTCAAAAAGGCCATTTTAAAACATAGGAAATAAAATTAGAAAAACTTTGAAAAATTATTTGTTCTGGTGCGGGATAGAAAACCCGCGTCCTCTGCAATCCGGGCAAATAGATGCCTATACCACAAATAATTTTTCGATTTTATTTTCGAGCGCTATGCCACTGCGCTATCGAGATCCTCAATTTTGATTATGTAAATTATTATAAGAGTTTATGATATTTTCTATTAACTCAAAACTTGAAGTTAAGGACCAAAACTTGCTGAGTTTCTTGCCCGTTCCTCTCAGAGCAAATCCTCCCAATGGTTTGCGAACGGATGGCGTAGCTTTACCACGATAAATATTGGAAACCTTTCGACTTTTAACAATTCCCTACACAGGCTTCCTGTCAGCTCGGCCCAGGGCTCGCCACGTCATGGGCAGCTAGTGGAAACATCAGAAGTCTCATAAGTGCAGCAACGCAAGGGCCGGAAGAAGGGGTGCTTTTTGTTATATTACGGTTTGTTCATTGTGACTGATAGCTTCTATGCTGGCCTGGGAACGAACAAATAACGTAGAATAGGCCAACCCATGGGTGCCGTAAAAGTCGACTAAGGAAGATTTCCCGTGTAGACCAATAAGCACTTCGAGACACAGAGAGGAGGGCAAACCACCAACAACAGCATACCCAAAGAGGGTTGGTGTCAGGCAGGCGGCCGGCTGTAAAACCTAAGCCAAAACCTTGAGCGGTATGGATTGGAATGTTTTCATCCAAATGACTCTCTCCGTTCATCGGTCTCTCGACATGGTCCGTTCCGTCTATTTTCTATTCATTAATTCAACGCTAGCACCTTTACGGTGTGATGGATGTTAAGATTCAAAAGGGAGTGGATGGCTTGATGACGTCTGTCTGACCGATATGAATGGAAGAGCAAACGAACTGCGCCGACCACAGATAGACTGGGAACAAACAGGGCAGGGAGAAAAACGTTTGCTGTAACTGAAGGCAAAATTAAAAACGTACTGGACAACCTATAGGAGGAGCTCGATAACGCAGTGGCTTAGCGCGCTCGGCCGGCGATTGCGCAAACAAAGGAATATTCGCTAAGGCTGTTTATTGGATGGGTGACCAACAATTTTTATCTCAAGTTCCTCCGTTCTTCGGAAGGCACGGTAAGCCCTAGATCCCGGCTGCATCTGCAGGCCGGTACAGATTTGCGTAATACCTGCAAATCTGCAGTGGACCAGCGTTGTGGGTTCTCCCAATTTTCTTCCATCCATAGGAAGGCCTGTGCCACAGCAATGGGGACATGTTAGGGCTGGGTGATGATGATTATTTGACGACCGGTTTGGTCGGATGATCAGATCGCTGGCTGTCGACCCAATTGTTCCGGGTTCAAATCCTGGTACTGGGCAAATTTTGTGATGAACACTTGATATTTGTTCCCGAGTTATGGTTACTTATGTAGTATATTATATTTTCATTCATTAATAGGTATGTATTATAATATAATGATTATGTGTATTTAAACAGCCGTGTGGTGACGGCAGAGTAGAATACAATTGTCACCATCCCAAATCTCTCCCGTGGGTGTCGTACAAGGCGACTAAGAATAAATCAGTGATGAGGAATGGGCAGCAGCGTTCCTCTTATACTACCGTCCTGACAATGTACTGCGACTTTTGTGCCCGATAAATGGCAATAGACATGGGACTTAACATAATTGGCGAAACGCGGGTGAGAATTCACCTCTGCCTACCCCTTCGGGGATATGGGCGTGATTTATGTATGTATGTGTATTTAAAATTTGTCCGACTTCTGGTATCCATAATACAAGTGCTTATTGCTACTTACTTTGGGCTGGATAATAGGTGTGACTGTAATAAATATTTATTTATTACTTGCTGACCCCGGCATTCGCTGTTATGCCATATTTATAAATTATCCCGTAGCCATGCTACGTTGCATGTTTGACAAGAAAGCAGTTTATATAGGAAAATGAAATTGTTGTTTTTACTATTTTCCTTGCAATGTTACCATATAAAGAATTCGAACTTGAAATTTGTCGCATAGTAGTAATAGTTTTCCGCAATTTTGTGACCTATTTTCTTACCTTTTGTCCCTTGCATGGCTCAAGACAATTATTTCAAAACCAAAATCAGCTAAATCGGCCCAGCCGTTCTTGAGTTTTAACGATAAGAAGATAATTATGCTTGGACGCTATTGTTTTGTAGAGGGAGAGGCATTGGTGACGATTTCGCCTTCACCTCAAGTTGCTATTATTCAAACAGCAAACATTACTTAAAAGAAAACAGACAAATAATCAATTCAGCAAAATGATAAAGCGATTCGTTCCCACGGTTACGCTGATTAAGCTATTTAACTCACCATGTACGTACTGTGTTGAATGCTGATGAATTGGAAAAAATTGTGCAAAGATCATGCGAGGAACAGACATGCCAATCTACTTGATTCAGTAATAAATTGAGCCCTTCCTCGAGTAGGATGGAGGTAGACGAAATTTGAATTCAAATAAATTTGGAAGTTCACCTATTTTGGACTGAGCAAAGTCTAAGTCATAATTTTGTAGAACAGTCATTCTAGTTGCTTTGAGAAAAAAATACATACATACATAAATCACGCCTATATCCCCCAAAGGGGTGGGCAAAGGTGAAATAACACCCACGTTTCGCCAAATCTTAGGCCCCATGTAGGTGGCGAGCCTATTGCCATGTATCGGGCACGCAAACCGCAGTATATTGCTAGGTGGTATAAGAGGAATGCTACTGGCCATTCCTCATCACTGTTCTAAGCCTTAGTCGCCACGAACGACACCCGACGCATGTACCCACACCGAGTTGGCAAAAACAAAATTTAAATTAGCCTCCTTCTCTCAAAGTAACTAGAATGACTATCTTTCAAAATTATTACCTACTTATACTAACCCAGTCCGAAATAGGTCAACAACAAATTATTTGAATTAGAATTTCATCTTCTTGGCTGTGTGGTGACGGCAGAGCAGAATACAATTGTCACCACCCAAATCTCTCTTGTGGGTGTCGGTGACAATTGTATTCTGCTCTGCCGGCACCACAAGGCAATTTAATCTAAATTACTTACCTAAACTCTAGCCATTATAACGAGATACAAAATGTAAACAGTTTTGATATGTATCTTTATCGACGAAATGCATTTAAAAATAAGAAAGATGTATCTTAACATACATCATCCATTTTAGAAAATCAAAATGATTAGCTACTTTCAGAAAAAGGTATTACACATTTTTATTTTTGTATTTTATATTAAAAGACTCATCAACATTGTTTACGTTCATTATCACGTCTCAGTGGCCTTACTTTAATATGAAAAAGGTTAAGATGGACGGAAAATGTATTTAAGCGTCGGTACACTTCGCAAATTAATAATTTTTTGAAGATGGTGCCTGTTACCGATCGATGAGTGGACTGTATGAAGTTGAATGTAAACGATGTTTAAATGTGAAATAATATAATTAATAAAATACAACATAAAATAACCGCACTGACAACCAAAACCAATCTTTTCCTGGTCACAACTTAACAATGTCAATGTATTAAAAAGACTATGATTAAAACCTATTTTATGAACCAGCCAGTTGCCAACATACCCGCCCCTGGTGAGAAGCACCACTAAGTGGGTGGCAACTGCCTGGTCAGCCGCGACCAAAGGCACCAACTTTTTACTGTTCTGTTTCAAATTCCGCCCCTAGTGACTATGTCCGCTTGTTTAAGTTTTAATAATACGGCCCAGTGGCCAAGCAAAGAATAGTGGTCGAGCTAGTAAACTATCTACGGTCTATCAGTAGGGGGGGTTCGGCCGCTGGACGGTCTTCTGATGTTGTTGTAGCCATCTTGCCTAAAGGTGATCTGCCAATCTAAGCGCTAGTTTCAATGTACTCGGCGCAGCAGATTATCTTATCTCATGTTATTACTATAGTCATCTTGTTCACCCGTTAGCCGTTCGTTGTTTAGAGTTGCGCTGAGGGAAGTAATTGCTGGCGACGCGTCATCGCAGGTGGTAACGCAAGTCAAGGGTCTGCAGTTACAGATGGCATCAGTTTACCTAACCTAACCTACAACTGTTTCCACAACACTGATCGATGCGGCCGTCGCGAAGAAAATAGGAACCCACGAAACACATCGGGAACCGATACGTATAGACGGTGTTGGTGGCATGTGCAGGGAAACAGTTGTAGGTTATACTAGCTTTTACATACGTGGACGCAACATGTGCGATGAGTATTTGATCGAGAATGCGAGAACCATAAACAACCTTTCCTTGCGCCCGCAAACCATTCTTAAGAATGACATACAAAAATATAAACATTTAGCTCAGTTGACAGATTTCTTAACATTAGACAACGCCATCCCCACTATTCTTATTGGTGCTGGCGATTGGTTTCTAACCATTAGCAATGAAACGCTCTCCGGTAATTCATCAGAGCCTATAGCTACACGGTCCCTATTAGGATGGTCACTACATGGCTGTTTGTCTAGCAAAAGTAGGCCCATTCAATACGTCAATTACTTCACCGACACAGAGTATGACTCGGTGGAAGCTCTCATGCGGGAACAATACAGACTTGACGCTATAGGTATAAGTAAGGTACCTCCAAAAAACAACGTAGAAGATCAGCTCGCTATCGACATTATAGAGTCTACCGTTCGTCGTTCTGCTTCCGGTCGTTTTGAAGTCGGTTTGCCATGGCGTCAGTCCCACCCGACCAACGTTCCTGATAGTTACCCACAGGCTTTGTCACGTTTTAAGTCGTTAGAACGACAAATGGCTAAAAATAACGAGTTTAGACTAGCGTATCTAAATTTTATAGACAACATTTTAGAAAAGGGTTATGCAGAACCGTGTCCCCGTACGTCATACCATAGCTCAGGTAATCGTGATGTTCCGAATGACTCTCTTCGCTGGTATTTACCTCATTTTGGCGTGTACCACCCACAAAAGAAAAAACTCAGAGTGGTACACGACGCAGCCGCAGCAACAAAAGGGGTCAGTCTAAACAACATGCTATTGGTAGGACCTGATTTACTGCAATCTCTTCTTGGTATTCTATTTAGATTTCGCGAAGGTAAAGTGGCAGTGACCGGTGACATTCGTGAGATGTTCCCTCAGATTAAAATTAAAGAGAGCGATAGAGACGCTCAGCGGTTTTTATGGCGACCTCACAAACTTGAACCTGTCACTGTTGCTAACTTCAGCGAACATAGTGATGTAACGTGCCACAATGACAGTAAGAATTTAAAGTACAGTCAGCCACCTATTCAAGAATACAGAATGTCTTCAATGATGTTCGGCGCTGTTTCTAGCCCGTTTATGGCATTGTACCTGAAAAATAAAAATGCGTTAGAGTTTCAAGGTTCTCATCCCAAAGCAGTGGACGAAATTATACACAACCATTACATGGATGATTACGTAACCAGTTTTGATAATGTTATTGAGGCTTCAAAAACAGTCTCCGAAGTCTATAACATACATAAAGCTTGCTGCTTTGAGATGAGGTCTTGGTTTGCCAACGATTCGCGTGCATTGGATACTATTCCTAAAAATTTATGGGCAAATCAAAATACTGAAACTACATTACCGACTGATGTTAGTGCATTAGGCATAAAATGGAATCCTAAAAATGACACGTTAGGTTTTCGTTCAGGTGTCATTACGAGTGATAATGAGGGTAAACTCACGAAAAGATTAATTCTGTCACGTATAATGAAAGTTTACGATCCTCTTGGTTTGCTTACGCCAGTTACAATAAAAGGTCGCATCCTTATTCAAGACCTGTGGCGCGAAGGCTTAGGTTGGGACGACGAGTTACCCCCCAAATATGTAGAAGCTTGGTCTAAGTGGGTTGATGAAATCGCATCACTCTCTGACGTTAGGGTAGTTAGACCTTACTTGTTGCATGAGCCGCTGCCGATTGAGACTCAATTGCACATGTTCGCGGATGCAAGTGAGCAGGCGTATGCTTGCGTAGCGTTCTGGCGTTTCCAACTAACTGACGGGCAGGTACGGTTGAGTCTAATAGGCAGTAAAGCCCGCGTAACACCGCTAAAACCAAGTACCATTCCGCGATTAGAACTACAAGCTGCGCTTATTTCAGCTCGCTTCGCACAAACGGTTATTGAGCATCACAAAACTAAGCCGACCTCAGTAACTTATTGGACCGATTCCACTACAGTGCTTAAATGGTTAAAAGGAGATGCTCGCAGTTACAAACCATTTGTGGCACATAGAATTGGCGAAATATTAGAAACCTCCAATTGCATAGACTGGAGATGGCTCCCTAGTAGCTTGAACATAGCTGACGATGCCACAAGACTATGCAATTGGACTGACAGGTGGTTTACAGGTCCTTCCTTTTTGTTAAAATCTCCTAAGGAATGGCCTCTAGAGCCTGATTGTGATGAATTCACACCACTTCCAGAGGTAAAAGAAGTGGTGGGATTTCTAACCGAAACCAATTGCGATTTTCAATCGGTGACACCCGACCCGCACCGGTTCAGCAATTGGTTACGTTTACTACGTGCCACGGCCCGTACTATTGTTGGTGCGCGGATGTTTCGGCAAGTACTCGGACCCTTACACATAAATTCAAAATTACAATGTACTAATGATCTTCCCGTAGCATCTATTCATGCTTCGGATATCGTTTTGGCAGAAAATTTACTAATTTTAAAATCTCAACTTCACAGTTTCGCCGTCGAAGTTGCGGCCCTTAAGCAATCTAAGCCCGTACCGAAGACAAGCCGCTTGTTCGAACTCACTCCAAAACTGCAGGACGGTCTTCTTGTGATGGACTCGCGAGTGAAGAACCTGCCGACAGACAGCGTGTCAGTTAGAACTCGTATCCTCTTAGACGACCGTCACCATATAGTTCGTCTTCTGATCGCCCACTATCATCAAAAGGCCAACCATGGATTTAACGAACTCGTATTTAATGAGTTAAGGCAACGCTTTTGGATCCTGCGAGGTAGACGCGCTATCAAGGCCATTGTCAAGGAATGCAGAGAGTGTAGGCGTCGAAAACAACTGCCATACCAACCACCGTTTGGAGACCTACCCAGAGAGAGGCTACAACACCACAGTCGACCTTTTACAAACGTTGGTCTTGACTACTTCGGTCCAATCGAAGTATCCATCGGTCGAAGACATGAAAAACGGTGGGTTGCGCTCTACACATGCCTTGTCACTCGAGCCTTGCACCTAGAAGTTGTGTTCAGCTTATCGACCGACTCGGCCATTTTGAGTCTTCGACGCTTCATTGCAAGACGTGGATGTCCAGCTAAGATTGTATCGGACAATGGTACCGCCTTCGTTGGAGCCAGTCGTGAGTTAGCTGCTCTTTTTGGTTCGGGTATACAGGATTTCGCTGCCAATAATAAGATCCAATGGCATTTTCTACCGCCAGCTGCACCATTTATGGCTGGCGCTACTGAACGGATGGTTCGCTGCGTGAAGACAGCCTTAAAAGCTACTTTGCGAGAGCGTGCGCCTAAAGAGGAGACACTCCAGACATTTCTAATGGAAGCTGAAGCCATCTGTAACTCCAGACCCTTAACGTACGTCACCACCACCGAAGACGCGCCGCAAGCAATTACTCCCTTCAACTTTCTTCTTGGCACAACTTCAAACAGCCAATGGCTAGCGGGTGAATTGGATGACAGTGATCTGCTGCGCCGAATACATTGGAAGCAAGCTCTAAGATTAGCAGATCACTTTTGGGCAAGATGGTTAAGAGAATACTTACCAACCCTCATCAGAAGACCGTCCAGCAACCGATCCGCCCCTACTGGTATAAAAGAAGGAGACGTAGTTGTGGTGGTAGACCATACTTTGCCGAGAGGCGTTTGGCCTTTGGGCCGTATTATTAAAACTTACCCTGGCCAAGATAATGTCGTTCGGGTAGCGGACATAATCACTAGGGGCGGAATATTAAAGAGGCCAGTAAAAAAGTTAGTACCTTTGGTCGCGGCTGACCAGGCAGTTGCCACCCACTAGTGGTGCTTCTCACCAGGGGCGGGTATGTTGGCAACTGGCTGGTCTTAAAAATAGGTTTTTATTCTAAGTTTTTTAATACATTGACATTGTTAAGTTGTGACTAGGAAAAGATGGGTTTTGGTTGTCAGTGCGGTTATTTTATGTTGTATTTTATTAATTATATTATTTCACATTTAAACATCGTTTACATTCAACTTCATACAGTCCACTCATCGATCGGTAACATAAAGGACTATGTTACCGATCGATGAGTGGACTGTATGAAGTTGAATGTAAACGATGTTTAAATGTGAAATAATATAATTAATAAAATACAACATAAAATAACCGCACTGACAACCAAAACCCACTGTATGAAGTTGAATGTAAACGATGTTTAAATGTGAAATAATATAATTATTAAAATACAACATAAAATAACCGCACTGACAACCAAAACCAATCTTTTCCTGGTCACAACTTAACAATGTCAATGTATTAAAAAGACTATGATTAAAACCTATTTTATGAACCAGCCAGTTGCCAACATACCCGCCCCTGGTGAGAAGCACCACTAAGTGGGTGGCAACTGCCTGGTCAGCCGCGGGTATGTTGGCAACTGGCTGGTTCATAAAATAGGTTTTAATCATAGTCTTTTTAATACATTGATATTGTTAAGTTGTGACCAGGAAAAGATTGGTTTTGGTTGTCAGTGCGGTTATTTTATGTTGTATTTTATTAATTATATTATTTCACATTTAAACATCGTTTACATTCAACTTCATACAGTCCACTCACCGATCGGTAACAGTGCCACTGGACATTGCCAAAAAAATAGGCAGAAATATAAAGATATTTGGTGTCACATAACATATCTCTTTCGTATTTTCTTTGACTAACATGCGTTTAGCTCACGGCCAAGGTTACGTATTATTTTTTAAATCAATATAGTGTCTGTAGACATTATTGCAAAACTGGGACGCGCCACGAGTATGCTTAGTAATATTTATCGCTCAAAGAATTTGCCTAGAAATCTTTATTGGGGCTTCATTTATTTATTTTCTTGTATCTAGGTACACAGACAGATTGTCGTCAATGTAATTTCATTTAACGATGGTGTCTCAGTGAAGTTGACTTGACAACAATCTTCTATTAGTATATAATCTGACTAGGTAATAATAATTCATCTTACTATTAGGTACAGACAACAGCATGTCAGATTACTACAAAATGTTAAATGTTAAATTTTGTCAGTCGAATTTTGGCTCTACTGCCAACAAGATAAGGTTGACAATCGATTGAAGAAATTTGACAGTTTCGGGTACTCTGAAGAGCCGTTGACTGTACTTAAACTAACGTAAAACAAGTTGCAAATAGTTTATTAATAACTGGGCCATGCCCTACCCACAACCACACACACAAAATCTAAGAATACTCTTTAAAAGGCTGAAATCAAATACGCTAAATACATGTTCATTATGCCCTTAACACAATACACAATGATTATTATGTATAAATATTTAAATTACTAATCACACAAACATTTGAAACCTGCCTCCCCTAGCCAACTGGCTAATCTATAGAACGCATACCCTCAAATACAGAAACGCTACTCAAATTTTGAGCACTGCTTACAAAGTTAAGTGGACAATACCTGTCGGAGTTTGTATGGCAAAACGTCAATTTTGACAATATTTAAATGTTAAGCAGGACTCTAACTTTGAGTTGCGTATCTGTATTCGGGGGTAATATCATACAAAATGTATGAAACTGACACGCCATTCATACTTTTCTCTTCTATGCATTCGAATAGATAAACCACTTGGCTAGACCATATGGGGTTCGTACCTAGGACTTCTCGTCTGTAGTCAGCAGCAACTCTGTATGTACAAACCTGCAACAATATTTTGTTTGTGAATACATCATATTCGCAATCGCAACAATAATTGATAACGCAATGGGGTGATAGCGCCTAGACAAAATATGCGAAACAACAATAATTAATTACTTAATTTATATTTACATAGAATATGGCACAGTTGATATCAGTATGCAACACTTGCGTAGATTATGCACAAGTACTCCTTTGTCATTGTATGCGTGATATACGGCAGTTGTACCTACATTCCAGCAATAATTTATTTAATTATATATATAATTAATGTCGTGCAAGGAGAACATAAATATCTAAGTGGCAAGTTACAAAGTAGTTGGCGCCGCGCGGTCAGCGCTGACTCAGTATTATCGGAATTGAAAACACATTCGGCTCGTTTATGACTGCTTGGTACTTGTTGGCAAATTACGTTGAATGTGATCGTGTGAAATTTCTCCTATCTGCGTGGTTTTTAAAGAAGTGTGTTTGCATAAATTAAGCAATGTTTGCGAACGTTGGTCATTGGATGGGTGACCAAAATATTACCTCGAGTTACTCCGTGCTTCGGAAAACTAGTCAATTCGCACCAAACCGCACTGTTCTTGCATGTTGCGTTGTGGTCCCTGTCCCCTATTGCCCTTTTAATATTCTGCAAGACCTCTAGGAACAGACTGGTGATGATGGTCAATGTCTTTCAATTACGATTGTAATTATGTTGTTATAGTGTATGATTCACCTACGTTTCTAACAGAATCGAGATCAATAAGTCCTCTTTCTGTGTTATTTTAATCATTGCCAATAATATACAGAGTATTAAAAAATCAATAGATAATAATTTCCAAGGTGTCCGTTCGAATTTCAAAATAGCCAAAATCCACCGTTAACAAATTAAACGTTCCATTTTCCAGCTTCCTTTTTTCAATTCCAATTACCAACAAAAAATCGCGAGCAACAATAAAAAAATTAGGATTTGAATCGAGAGTAAAATAAATGTCAATCATAATGTTTTTTCTTTCTTAAGACCCCATGTTTCCCAGAGAAAATTTATCGTTAACATCGACAGCATCGATTTGTAAAATAAAATGGCGAAGGTTATTTTTTTTAACTTTTAGTTGGTTTGAATCCCGGTTCGGGTAAGCTTTTTGAGAAATCTGTGAATACAGTTTTCTTTCTTTTTAAAAATAAAGGAATGTTTTCTTTCAGCAAATTGAGCTATTTTTAAGATTTAAGTACTTTCCCTCCAGGGCCCATGCTTTTTTTCCACACTGTATACAAATAAGTCAAGTCACAAGGAAGGACCTAGCCAAGTGGCTTATTCGAACGCAAAGAAAGCGAAAGTATGAAACTGTCTATAGTTTTCTCTGTAATAAGTCAGTTTTATACATTTTGTATGCTACGCGTTCGATAGATCGGCCACTTGGCGGACTGTTTAAGCCTGAAAGTGTAGGCACAGGTAGGAATTTCGTATTTCGCCAACTATTGGGCGAAAATATTGCCATCTATCGTGCACATAAATCGCATAAATTATTGCTAGGTTGTATTAGAGGAACGCTGCTACCCATTACTCGCTGTCTTAACCCTTAGTCGCCTTGTACGACACCCGCGGGAGAGTTTGTGGGTGGTGACAATTGTATTTCTGCTCTGCCGTCACCACACAGCATTAATATTTATTAAACCTCAGGAGTTAGTGATGTTATAACAGCTGCATGGAAGGAGTAACTGACCGCGAGTAAAAGATACAAGCAAGTTATTAGGTAGATACGTCACATAGAATGGTTCTGTCTTGTTGTCTACAACATAATACAGACCTCAGCCTATACCTCATTTTATTCTAAGAATAAATTATATGGTGCTTACAGAGTAATTAACTCAATTTTACAAAACAAAATTGTTGTAAGAGAGCTCTGTTATTGGTAAAATTAGCACCTAGCCAAACAAGACGCGTAAACATGATAAAGTACATTTTTACGAAGCCATTTTATTCGTTTTACGATTAAGACCGTAAAGTTTTCCCGACGATCTCACACAAGTTATCTCAATAAAGAAAATTATAATTTTTTATATTCCTTAATAAAGTATAAGCTGTCGAGTGAGCCGTGCGTAACTCAATACGCTCGGAAACCGGATAGCAGACAGTATGGCGCGGCCTAAGTTTTCTTTTTAATTTTGTTGGTCTTTTTTTTGTAGAAAAAGCTAAAGGACTTTTATCTCGGTGCCTGTTTTATTTTTTTAACGGATCTTTTTGTAACGTGTGTGATCCGAACCCGAACGGTTGACGGACGAATTGTTTTGGTGGTTTGAATCGATGCTTAAAAAGTTGACGAGGCGGATGCGTTTGTCGATATCGGTAGTTGAGTAGCTCGCCTATTTATGATTGCCTGGTACATGCTTGTCTATTTAATGAAAAGATGTGTCAGTTCTTTTTTGTGAGATGCCCACACATGTAATAAATAATATGAAAGCATTTAATACCTACTTTCTACGAAAGTACTATGTAGCGGAGCATGAGTATCTTTTTGAAATTCCTCCCATTCACAGGAAAAGATTTGCATCCGCTGTAATTATGCGAACTGCTATAGAGAAGAACTTTTTCTCCGGGTCAGTATAAAAAAAGGGATATTTCAGTTAAAAATGAACAGCGACACACACGGGATTTCGTCAAATTCGATGACTTTTTTATGATAATTAATTGTTGTTAAGGGACCTAAAATAGTTAGCGACATATAAGGGCTATAAATACACATCTGCCTATTTATGTACGAATAGAGTATTTAAAGACAAAGGTCTTCAATGCATGTGTTTCCAGTGATGACTTACGGCACCGAAACGTGGCCGCTTACAATGGGCCTTATAAGAAGGCTCAAAGTCACTCAAAGGGCTATGGACAGGACTATGCTCGGTGTTTGCCTGTGTGATCATAATTATCAGAAATGATGAGATCCGCAGGAGAACTAAGGTCACCGACATAGCCCGAAGAATTGCGGACCTTAAATGGCAGTGGGCTGGCACATTGCCAGGAGCTTACTTCTTTGGGGTACAGCTGCAGATATTCAGGATATATTTATTTTACAAAAAAGAGCTATACGTGCTATTTACCTATTAAAGCCTCGCGATTCACTTAAAAGTCTGTTTAAAGATATTAATATCCTCACTCTTGCTTCACAATACATATACGATTGCATTCTATATGTTTATAAATACTTAAATACATTTGCTAAAATTAGTGATATTTATAAACACAACACTAGAAATAAAAATAAACTTGCCTTTACTAGATTCAGATTGCACAAGGTTGCTAATTCTTTTATGGGGAAATGTATACTCTTCTATAATAAGATACCAGGATCTTTGACTGAACTGCCTCAAAACAAATTTAAGCCTTATGTAAAAAAAGTACTAATGGCAAAAGGATACTATAAAATTCAGGATTATCTAGATGACAAGGATGTTTGGAATAAATAACTTTTATTTTTATATAATCGATGATTAATATGCTGTTCTGTCTGTAATGAAGGATGTTGATAGCTTCAGAAATTGTGACTCTAATTATTATTACTTGACGTTAAAGCTATTGACATCTTTCATTAAATTTTCATTGAATTTAGATTATATATTATATATGTAACTAAGGGAGGAAAATACCCGACTGAGTTTCTTGCCCGTTCTTCTCAGAACAGGGCCTCCCGGTAGCTTACGAACGGATGGCGTAGATTTTTCGCTAGATATTGAAAACTTGTGTGTCCGTATAGGTAGGGTGGGGGATGGGGGGTTGATTGGTAGTGCGCGGCATGTTTCGGTTTATGTGATTGGCGAGTTGTGGGATTGTATTTGGTGCATAATTTACAATGTACCTGCAATGTCATAACTCGTTGACAATGGTGGGTTTCTCTACAGCCTACTTGCGTGCCGTTCTGCTAGCGGAGCGTTGGGCCCTGATGCGTTTAGTACCATCTTGGTATTGAACGCGGCAGGGTCGGCGCTTCGTTGCGGACCGGGGCGTGGGCGGGTTTGGGAGACCTATCATTACAGACTGAGGCATGCTGCGCACTCCACTGTTTTTTTTCTACTATTTTTTTTTTCTTGGACACACGGGTTTTCGGTATCTAGCGTCTTGACGATTCATAAGTGTATTGTAATCATACCAGATATGAATAAATGAATTTTTGACTTTGACTTTGACTTTGGAGGACTGACGGCCGTTGTGGCGGAAAGGTCCTCGAATGGCGGCCACGCACCGGGAGACGCAGCGTTGGAAGGCCCCCCACAAGGTGGACCGACGATCTGGTGCAGGTCGCGGGAAGCCGCTGGATGCGGGCAGCGCAGGACCGACCGGTTTGGAGATCCTTGGGGGAGGCCTATACCTAACAGTGGGCATCTCTCGGCTCAATGATGATGATGTATTTAAAAAGTATTTTGAATATTTACATTAATTTTACCAATTCTAACGGAGAAGAAACTGCATCTTAATTTAGAATGTAGAGCTTCTAGGTATTTTTTGTTGTTATTATTTAAATTATTTTTAGTTCAGAACGCTTTTAAATATCAAGTCTCACTTTTAGGTGAAACTAAAAGCGGTTAAGTACACACCAGTCTCACCACATACTTTTTGCAGAGTCAGGAGTAGCTATTAGCTATCGTGATTTAAAAATGTGAACTTTGTTCATTGGGATATAAATGTTTCTTATACAAACCGTTGCCTTAGTTTTATCAGAAGAAAACTATGATAAACTACCAGAACCTAAAGAGAACTTTTTAATATGGCGACGGTAACGGCCAGTTTGGTCGAATGGTCAGATCGCTGGCTATCGAGGACCCGGATTCGAATCCTGGTAGGGGCAAATATTTGTGAGGCGTTTGTTCTTGAGTCATGGTTGTTTTTGTTTCTGTAATACATTACAAATATTTATATACGATTACGTATGCATGTATATTAAAATTTGTCCGTGATATAGTATCCATAACACAAGTGTTATTTATTTGTTACTAAATTAGTCTGCATTTAATTGAATTGTGGTGACGGTAGTATATACAATTGTCACCACCCCTAGACCCCTATGTCTCCCTCGGGTGTCGTATAATGCGACTAAAGGTAAAGACAGCGATGTGTAATTTGGCAGCAGCGTTGAACTGGATTTGCTTGCCAGATAGATGGCAATAGGCCGCCACGTGGGTGCTAGTTCACCTCTGCCTACCCCTTCGGAGATATAGGCGTGATTTATATATGTAAGTACTCATTAAAGTTACCTAATTGACGTCTCTAAGTGCGGCAGTAAACCTGTTTTCGATTGCAAACACTCTTACATAAGCATTAGATAAATCGAAAATGTCAAATCCAAAGTCAACATAAAACATAATTATCTCGAAAGTTCTAGGAAGAAATGTGAGACGTCCACAGTATTGTTTCTTCAGCCGCTCAAATGAATTGTTTGTCTGCATGTCAGTCGGGAGTCCAACCCTTTCACACGTGACAAATATTTTTGCTACTCGACACCTTGTTAAAACTGGCGTATCCTTTTTAATGAGCTTTTGAAAATATAACTTCTATTTGAGAACTTAAGCACTTCGCCTTTGTATCTTTTTGGCATTGAAAATAAATAGTATCTATTATTTTACTTGTCTTTATTGTTTTAAAATATCCATTTAGATAGAGCAAAGGTGTATGTTAATACTCATATCCATGTTTTGATAAATTATTAATAAAATGGTTTATTGGAAATAATATCAATGGGTTGGAGCTTTTTTTAAAGCTTAAAGCTAAGAACACCATTCTCCCTTAATATTATCACGTTAAAACACCAGAAAGTAACAAAAAAAAGTATTATGAATTTATTAACATTAAAAAATAAAAAGTAAATGTCGCCATCCCAATCACTCTACATTCAGCAGTCTCTCGGCATGGCCTATCTAATACTTTCTACACATTCATCCATCACTAGCACGTACATCTCCTGTGTGTGGTGGATGATCATCATCATCCACTTGCCCTTATCCCTTTTCATTTGGGGTGGGCGCGGGATGTTTTTCTTCTATTCACTCCTGACATCTCCTCTCACTCCATTCAGATGCATGTAATATCTCACGCAGACCTGGATGGATTCTTTTTTGCGGTCATCCGCTTCCTCTGCATCCCTCGACATTCATGTTCATCAATCTCGTACGGCGCCGGCGGGTCCCAATATTCTATATACAGTTAAAAGTAAGCTTACTAAAGTTTAGTTGCCTGGCATTTTTTGTTATAATATTACGATAAATAACAGAAGTTGCTAAGCATCTAAGCTGTAGCACGTCTATCTTCAACTGTTGATAGCTTATTGGGACCCGCCATTAGTCACATGCATTTCGTTTCTTCTCATATCATGTTGTGGATTATAATATGAATTTAAATAGTTTAATTAGCTCGATAAACTAGGAAACAGAGCAGGGAGAAGAAGAATTAGCTCTGTAAAACCAATATGAATTTCTGGGGAAAAATTGCACCGACATCAGATAGCCTGCGGGCCTAGCACGGGGATGTGGACAAGTCTCTCTCCACCACTTGACAGTGTTTTGTCTCGGGACTTAGTGGGAGTTAGAGCGAGAGAAAAAGATTTTCTGTCCCCCGAAAGAGATGTGTCCACGTCCCGTGCTACGGGGGCTGGAAGATGATGGTGTCGGCAGAACAGAATACAAAAAATTGCCACCACAACCAATCGTTTGTTCAAATGAGAATTCGCAACATTACACAAACAATATTAAGCCATAGCGATTCGGTCCATTTCCCCGTATCGAATAGTCGTGCAAAATTATAATGAATTGTCAATATGTATACAACGTTATTCTTTGGATACCATGAAATGGGCTTACAGTTTAAAAATATATTTGGTCACAATCTATTTTCGCACCTGTCATGTTTCATTTGTTGTCTGCTGTATCTGCGTATATTTGACGTCACAAGTATATTCAGAACAAATAACTAGTTATCTTAATGATCGTAATGATAGTTTTAAAGACAAGGTCAATAATTGAACGCCTGTTGTTTGCCAATACTGTTACAGTTAACTTATGTAAATGTCTTTTCTATTTAAATACCTAATAAAAGTGAAGTCTAGCTAACTGTGAAAATTTTTATTTTGAAACAACGGTGCTATTTAGATCTTTATTTGCAAGAATTTTTTAGATTATCTGCTAGAATAAAGTATTATTTTAGATATTATATTTTTTAATTTCAAATCAAAAGAACACAAGGCTGTTATCCAGATAAGCTATAAGTATTATAACTGTTTAGTCAATAAATAATTACATCTACAATATGTCTTGTATGTAGGTAGGTACTTGAAATAGTAACATAGTGAAAAAGACGTCAGAATTTTTTCGTAATATGTTTTCTTTTACAGAAAACCAAGACATTTTCCATTTAAGAAGACTATTATCTATTTTTTGTCTAAAATTGAACGCAAAGGAAATTAGACAAAGGTTAATTACAATAGACCTCTTTCTACCGAGCCACCAATATCAGAAACACGTGTCGAATAGGGACTAGCACCCGGAAAGTGAAACGGACCGAAAATCTGTTTCGGAAATTCGATATTTGTGCACCGAATTAAGGGAATTGTTGTAAAAAATTGTATTTTTCTTGCGGACCATGCCATGTGAGTTGCGGTTTTAAGTTACGCATTTATTTATCGAAAAATATAAACTATAAGTTTTTTTATTGGCTGCCTGTCTGTCACCTTTCCACGTGAGTTATGGTCGGCGAACGTAGAAGGGGTCAGCGCGGATTGTTTTTTTTGCGTGCAAGTTCAAAAATTATCGCCTCGCATTGTGTCAACCCTTTGGTGTAAAGTGACCCTTTCTGGGATTCGACAATGAGACTTATTGTAAATCCATTAATTTTATTGTGACCTTTCCTATTGAGGAGCTGTATTGGTGCTGCTGTGTTGCTTTTTGGGGTCATGTGAAAGTTGTGTTTTTTTGGAATCGTTCAAAAATTACAATTAGTTGTAATTTTCAAGGAATATAGTTGTTGCTTGCGATTCTATTGCGCCCAATGATTTCGTTTTTTTTTGTACTTTATTAAGTGCGAGAATAAATTTAATTGTAATGCTTTTTCGGGGCTTTTAACAATGTCTTAACTCAGGTAGTTAAGACATTTTTTAACGGACTTTACCGACCTTTAAAAAATACTAAGAAAAGAGTAACAAAAGAAACCTGTGTAAATAGAATAGAATATAAAGTTGTGCCTCTTCCAATCCTTTTTAAACCGGTGATTGTGGATGTAGAGGAGCTGCGGTATCATGACAGCATAAACTTCCACCCCAGATGTAACTTGGAAAACACACATAATCCAGAATAGTAGAAGTGTTATTAAAAACTCATTCCAGGCTTTACATTTTTATTTGATGAATGTATATTTCTTATTAGCTCAATTTTTCAATTTTTTTTTGTTTGCGTGTGCTAGCTAGTTTTCGGATGATCAACTAGTTTCAGAATAGCGCCCCTAAGAGTGTCCATTAACGAAATCGGCTGCGCCAATTACCTGATATTTATTCCTGGCGACGCGACAGGATGTAGCTCTGTTTTAATGCTAAGCGACGCCTCTAAACGCATCTTCACGGTTGGCAGTTTTCAATTAGTGGCCATTCCGAATTAAAACTAAAGCCACCGGACACAGCTGGAACATTTCTTAGCACTATTTAGTTTAGTTCTGTCCTGTTAGTCATTCATTGCATTAGTAACGTCGCTCAAACGCCGCTGCCCTGATCAAAAACGGAAAGTAATCAATTATAAACTCTATGCCTGTTGCTTAGGAGTTTCCATCTTTTTCAGGAGTGCAAGGTTTGGCTGGCCCAAGACGAGGATGGCGGGTCCCGCGCGAGTGAGACGTCAATCAGCTGTCAACATTACGTCCCGACTTCCTATGCGCTCCTGGTACCTACGACCAAATGTAAACGTAAGAAAGAGTAGTGTTTTATTTATTCCATCTGAGTTTTTCTCGTTGACAGCTCGATCTATCTGTCTTGCTTGCATTTGTTAAATGAATTCGACTTCAAATGTTTCATAATGTGGCCTCCGTTAATTGAGTTAATTGATTGTATTAAAAATTAGCTTACCAATATCGCTATTTTTTGCTTCACTGGTTTTGTTCTATAAATTGGAAACTAGAAATGTTACTTTTTTAATTTTGGTATTTTTATAAATATTTGGCATAATCCTGGAAAATTATGGTGTTATTGAGCTTCAACCTCAGGGGTATGAAGTACCATCTTAGGCCTCATCATCGTTTTCCATCAGGCATGATTGTGGCCAAAACGCTCTATTAGAATTAGGGAGTTTTCGGGACCTGTGCAAAACAATTGACAATTAAAATCATACTGCACCCTAGATAGCTTAGGACCATGGTGGGCTAAATATTTTCGATGTTTTTCCAGAAAAATGTGCCGTGTGGAGACGGCCGATTAGAATACAATTGTCACCACCCCAAATCTCTTCCGTGGGTGTCGTACAAGGCGACTAAGGATAAATCAGTGATGAGGAATGGGTAGCAGCGTTCCTCTGATACCACCTAGCAATGCACTGCGACTTTTGTGACCGATACATGGCAATGTCCTCGCCACCTATTACATGGGACCTAACATAATCGACGAAACGTGGGTGCTAGTTCACCTCTGCCTACCCCTTCGGGGATATAGGCGTGATTAATGTACGTATGTATGAAAACTAACCATATTGTGAAATATTTTTCAACATTGTCCATGCGGTCAGTATCTCACCGCAGCCAGATAGATCACACGCGTATCAACATAGTTTCCTGTTGGAGACAACACTATGTTTCAGTCCCAGTGCATTATGGAGTGAAATATTAAATTACATACAAGAAATATCTATACAGCACTTCTTTTTCTTCCTGCCTTGTTCCCAGTTTATGTGGGGTCGGCGGAGTATGTTTCCTCTTTCATTAATATCGGTCAAAAGTAATCAAGCCATCCACTCCCTTTTGATTTGATCACACCAGAAAGGTGCTAATGATGAATGAATGCATAGAAAAGAAACGGCGAGGACCATGTGGAAACACCAATGAACGGAGAGTGATTGCTCGTTAGTGATAGTGCATACTGCTCAAAGTTTTAGCTTAGGTTTTACAGCCGGCTGCCTGCCAGAAACCAACCCTCAAACAGTTTAATTCATTGTGGAGACTATTATTTAGGAAACAAATTACATTTTTCAATTAAGATATATAAAATATATAAGTTAGTGGAATAAAAAAGGTGGTTTTCAGATAATTCAGGTTATCTATATTGTCTGATATAGATTAGGTAACCTAAATTATTATCTACTACTATCATAATGTCTAAAGAAAACACTCGTTTGTAACGTTGCATTTTTATTGCTGTATTCTATATGCGTTTAGTATTTAATATAATATTGTTTATTAGTAAATGATCGCATAATTGAATTGTTTTACAAAATATGTTTAATATTATAATCTATTGTAAGCATGCAAAAATTCTTACCTGTGCAAAATGGATACTTGGAGAAAGAGACTTATGGAAAATCTGGGATTTTGTCTGTGAACAGGAAAAGCAAACATTTTTGACAATAATATTTCTCAAATTTGAATGAAGCATAGTCGCTTCTTGACACTTGCAGAGTATTAAAGGCGATGGCGAACACTTTAATTGATACATTTCTGTGCATTTTTTCTATAAATTCATGTTTAAATTATATAGGATGTACCGAAAAACATTCCTTTTAATTTACTTGCCAAACAGTATTCTACGGTTTATAGAAAAAAAACATAGTAAATTTCGCTCATTAACTCAAAAACTAGTTTGAAACATTCTGTATTCAAGACTTAAAATTGAAAGTAAAGCATTTTAGGTTTGTGTATCTTTTATAATTTCAAGAAGCGATTCGGGTGAGCACCCATTTATCCGTGACAATTAAATCCCAACTGCCCGCCGATTGCTCCTAAATCGCACGAAACAAAACAATGGCCGCAATTAAAACAAGGTGATCACATAATAATATACACGTTACGCGCAACAAAGCGCGCTCCATACAAAAACAATTAAATATTATACGCAAACAATACCTACGCGCGGCTGTGACAACAACGCTAATTCTGTTTGTCTGGGCTTAAGCAAATTTTCTCGAATTCGAACGCGGGAGAAAAGTGGAAATTTTAGTTCGGATCGGTCGCTCGTACAAAACAAAAAAGACGCAACTAAAAACGACTTCAGAGCATTGTGCGCTGTAAGTGTATGGCAGTAAAACTTAGTGTTGCATGAATGCAATTTTGAGTTGCAACTTTATGGTATTTTAGAAGCGACGCGTTTTATATTTTAATGTCGTTTCATGCAGTTTTCGACGACACCACATCTGTTTGCCACAACTGCCACATTTTTTCAATTAATATACATAGGTACAAAAATGATACACCTAAGTATCACACGTATTTGTCCCCTAAGGGGAAGGCAGAGATGTGTATGACCAATTATATTCTGCTTGGTCCCGTGAGCGGCATGAGGACTTCGATGGCGCCGATGTGTAAACTAAGCAAAGTTTTTGAGCCCAGTCACTGGATGGGTGACCTAAAATATATTATCTCGAGTTCCTTCGTGTTTCTGAAGGCACGATAAGTCGTTGATCCCTAACGGGCCAGCGTGGTAGATTATGGCCATTTCCCCCAGCAGTGGGAATATTAAAGAACGGTGAAGATGAATCTGAGGCAAGTTTATTGTCATTTAACGGGCATGTAAATCGTAGTATGTTGCCAGGTGGTATAATACCGCCGTGTGGCGACGATAAAGCAGAATACAACTGTCGCCACCCCCCAGTCTATCCAGCGGGTGTTTTACAAGGCGACTAAGCAGCAGTGTTTCTCATATACCACCTAGCAATATACGTGCCCAAATAGCTGCCAATAGTCTCGCCTCCTAGTACTTGGGACCTAATATAATTGACGAAACGTGGGTGTTAATACACCTCTGCCTACCCCTTCGGGGTAAAAGGCGTGATTTATGTATGTACATAACATTATGTATCTTAATTACAGCAAATTTCAGAGATTTTATTAATTATCATATTCACATTTGTAAATTGCTATTAGGACTACATGAATTGAGGATTGCATGTTCCATATTCACCTAAGGAGTAAATTTAATTCATTTGCCTTTGCCATTTGTTAATACAATTCTAACTGCCGCACTCAGAGACGTCAATTAACTATAATGAGTATTTAATGTCAAAAAATTTCATTCAAATCTAGACCATAGACCCAGCAAGAATAGCGACTAGTTTTGAATTGTCATTTTTTGACCTTAAGTACTCATTAACGTTATTTGACGTCTCTGAGTGCGGCAGTTAATGGGCTTAATCCATTTAAAAATCTAAGGGCCTGTTTCACAATCGATAAGTAAGTTCTAAGTAGCTTACTTCGCAGATCATTTGACAGTTGTAATATGAAATATATGTCAGTTGAACTGCGAAGTAAGCTACTTCGAACCTACTTGTCGATTGTGAAACAGGCCCTAAGAATATTGCTCATATTTAAACCACATTCCTTTAACGTTGTTGTGAACAGTTTTTTTTCCGAACGTAGGTAATTTTGAGAAGAGAAAGGTAACCAATTTCTTTTGTGGACCTTTTGATCCCTTTTTAACCCCAAAAGCGTTATAAATAGGACTTATTGTGTTCTACATGACCCCAAAGAAACAATTCGTGAACTCTTTTTTTTTTTTTTTTTTGCAACTTTCTTGTGATATGAATGTGATTTTTTATTATTTTTTTCTACGCCTTTTTCTGTGAGATCGTGACCTTATAGCTGCCAGGATAAAAGATTAATTCAATTCCAATTTCACCCTTGGCAGCATTAATAAAATCAAACCAATATTCAATTTCATAAAGCTTAAAAAATATTTGCAATATACATACATAAATCAGGCCGATATCCCCGAAGGGGTAGGCAGAGGTGAACTAGCACGCACATTTCGCCAATTATGTCTGGTCCCATGTAATAGTCGGCGAGCCTATTGTCATTTATCGGGCACAAAAGTGGCATTATATTGCTAGGGGTATTAGAGGAACGCTGCTGCCCATTCCTCATCAAAAATATTTTGCTTTTTACTAATCCTGTTGCAGTTATGAAATCACCACCTGCAACCACATATTACCCCAGTTTAAAATACACACATACATACTAAATGACGCGTTTGTCCCGCGTAGTGAATCCTTTCCGCGTAACTGGGTCCACTTATAACATACAAACCAAGTAGGTTAAACATACCCAAATATCAATGAAAAGCACTGTGTGTCCGTGACGTCATCACAATAGCCATTGAACGCCAAAAATCGCTCCAAGATCGTCCACAACAACACCAATCCTCCAAAGCATGCGTAATTAATCGGTCAATTGTTACCCAGGCAAGCTTTCATGCGGTCGGCTTCTAAGCAAGGACCCCACCTATAGTCCTTGACGACCTTCGCTTAGAGGTCATTTTGGCTTAGCTCCTCGCGGTTTTCGACTTTCAGACTGCACTGCGGGCTGGTAATGCGCCCGTGACATTTGTTTATTCAGATGTAAATCGTGTTTTTCTTTAATATAGCCATCGGTGGGTTTCCGCTTGTAATTTGTGACTAGAGACTCTCTAGAGCGGTCGCAAATTCTTATCCGGTGCTGAAAATGAGACTTATAGGTGAGTTTGCGCACTAAATGAGAAATCTGATTTAGACCGTATTTAAACCGTGTTTATTTATTTGCGAAATGACTGAAAACCGCTTTCTCCTCTACAGTTAACTTGAACATTGTAACAAAAAAATATAGGTCAGAAAAAGTTCGAAGAATGATTATAGTCTTGTTGCGGGAGTCGAACCCGCGTCTTCCGAAACTAGGGCAGCTTGACAACTCGGCCAACCAAGACATGACTATAATTTTTCGAACTTTATCTAATCTATTTTTTTTTTGTTATAATTTTTCTAACATTTATTTTATTATAATGTACTATTTTGTTTTTAAATTTGAACATTGAACATAACATCACCCGTATTCATAAACATTACTGTGGGGTGCGTTAACGCACAGGGTCCCATAAACCTATTCATAGACAATACCTGAGTGACAAAACGCATTAAGAAATGTCTCACTTCGCACAGTGTTGCTTTCTTTACTTACACAAGTATTGTTTGTGAATACGGGTGTATAAATGTTAGAAAAATTAGTACAAAGAATACTGGGTTAGAAAAAGTTCGAAAAATTATAGTGAATTTCGTCTTGGTCGGCCGAGTGGTATACGCATCTGCCCGGATTGCAGAGGACGCGAGTTCGTTTCCCGCGTCAAGACTATAATTTTTCTAACCGCAATGTTCTTCGTATTTATATAATGTTCGAATAAAAACCATTGAAAATATAAACATCCAATAATGGCATAAAAACTGTGGTTCATAAAATGTAATATAGAAATTATGTTTTTTCGATGAAAACCATCTTTTTATTATTAGGTTTCTCCGTCTATCTAGACTTTGTTTGGAAGAGATCAGTGTCTAGCCTACAATATTATAACCGTCAATTTTATTAATTATTATTTTAAGAACTTTTTTGTACGTCATCAAAATAATTCACAATTATTTTTCAAGTTTTTGAACTCCAATGATTATGAAAACATCTAATACCCGTTATATGAGTAAGCTTTCCTTTGGTTAATTACAGTGGTGTTTAGAATTAAATGTACACATTATAATAATTGTTACTTGAACATTACCTATGTGGAGAGTAATTTTCGGGTCTTGCGTCAGATAGGTAAAGCTATCTCTTAAAAAGTTCTAAAAGCGTTTGTAGAATCGAGACGCAAAAGAAACGCAACGAATAGCTGCTCTCTCCTCCGCTACTAAATTATTAGTTTTAACTGTCGCACGAGACGTCAAATAACGGTAATGGGTACTCACTGTCAAAAAATGACAGTTCAAAACTATCGCTATTCTTGCTAGGTCTATGGTCCAAATTTAAATGATTTTTTTGACATTAAGTACTCATTAAAGTTAATTGACGTCTCTGAGTGCGGCAGTTAGAGGCCTAGGACCGCTACGGGGTAATTTTTCGAAATTTTTGTGTGTGATCCACATTTCTGTTTACATACATATATATATATAAATTACGCCTATTCATTCTCAAATGGGTAAGCGGAGGTGAATTAACACCGACGTTAACGCTGCGTCTGTAGACGTTTATACCCACCAATCCGCACTGTGTCAGCGTGGTGGGTTATGGTCTATTCTCCCTATATTCATCCATCCACAGGGAAGGCCTGTGCCCCAGCAGTGGGGACGTTAAAGGGCTGGTGATAATGATGATAATGAATCTAACCGGTGATGAGGAAAGGGCAGCAGCGTTTCTCTTATACCACCTAGCAGTGTACTGCGACTTTTGTGCCCGATAAATGGCAATAAGCTCGCCACCTATTACATGGTACTTGACATAGTTGGCTAAACGTGGGTGCTGGTTCAACTCTGCTTACCCCTTTAGGGATATAGGCGTAATTTATGTATGTATGAATCTAACCCTTTGCAGCAATTCTCCTGTTCGTGATGGCAGCCGTTCTGGTACACCAGACGGTGGCTGAGGAATACCTCGAGAAGTGTGTCCAATGCTTCCTCTACAGCACCTTCGACCCTGTATGCGCCAAGAAACGGGGCACCTATTGGAATTTATGCGCGTAAGTACCGAATGGAAGAATGGGCTGTTGACGTCCCGAACACTCTCTTTGTTCATCAATGAACCGATCGGTCTCTCGACATGGCCCTTCCCGTAAAACAATAATTTATATTAGGGCCTGTTTCACAATCGACGGGTAAGTTCTAAATAGCTTACTTTGCAGATCATTTGACAGTTGTAATATGAAATATATGTCAATTGAACTGGCCTATTCAGAACTTACCCGTTCGTTGTGAAACAGACCCTCACTATTTTAGTTTTAATTTAAACATCATATAAATGTCGTTCACCTAGAAGATACCTGTTCACTCTGGCCTTAAAGATGTCCAGATTATATTGATCCGGGAAAACAGACTGCGGCAAAGAGTTCCACTCCTTATAGCTGTTCGCATTATGAAAGCAGAAGCAAATTGTTTTGTGCGGATAGGTGGTATGTCATAGAGATGCCCCAACAGGAATCTATGGCTTGCTTGACGTCTAACCGATATTAATCGAAGGCAACGGACTCACAAGTTGTGTACGGCTGTAATTTGTGTTTAATTCTTTTTATTCTACATTTTTATAGGTCAATTGACTGAATTGTCAAATACTCAGATCATTTGGCATCGGCCAAAAGGTCCCAGGTCAAATCCTGATCGGGCCAAAAAATTGTGACGAAGACAATCATTTGTTTTCGAGTCATGATTCAAGAAGTTCAAATATATTTATGTAGTATATTATAAATACATAAACGCAAAAGCAATAAATTCACTGATGTTGGGGTGAGTTTGGGGCCTAGTTGAGTGGCCAATTTATTCGAACGATTAGAATAGTAATTACTATTTCCGATTTTAATTTGAACATTAAATAAATGTTAGAAAAAATAGTACTAACAATATAGTGGTTAGAAAAGTTTGAAAAATTATAGTTCCCGCATCAAGAGTACAATTTTTCGAACTTTTTCTAACTACAATAGGTATTATTTTTAGAATAGAAATGTCAATTATTCGGCTTCTCTCACATTTGACACTACATTGGCCATGTTTTTTTTTCTGTAATGCGACAGTTTCATTCGTTTGTATTTTATTCATTCGAATAGATTGGCACTTGTCTAGAGGGGCAGGGCTGGTAGATACTACGTTATTTTTACGCTCCCAGCAGTCCCAGGACGGAACGCAGCCAAAATCTCTCTTCTTTTCTCTCTCACTCTGACTCCCGCTAAATTCCGAGACTAAACGCTCTCAAGTGGTGGAGTCAGATTTTGTCCATGTCCCGTGCTAGGCAAATTTTCGAACCAACATTTTCTGAGGCAATATGTAATAAACCGCGACCAATTTAGGCTCGAGTTCGCAAAACATAAAGTTCTTCCATACGGTAAAATGTCAATCTTCTTCTCCCTGCCCTGTTCCCAGTCTATCTGGGGTCGGCGCAGTATGTTTCCTCTTCCATTCATATCGGTCAGACGTCATCACTCCCTTTTGATTCATATCATCCATCACACCGTAAAGGTGTTAGTGATGAATGAACGTATAGAAAAGAGGCGGAACGGACCATGTCGAGAGACCGATGAACGGAGAGAGTGATTGGAACGACAACATTCCAATCCATACTGCTCAAGGTTTTGGCTTAGGTTTTACAGCCGGCCGCCTGCCTGACACCAACCCTCTTTGGGTATGCTGTTGTTGGTGGTTTGCCCTCCACCATTCGGGTGCCCGAAGGTGCTTATTGGTCTACACCGGGCAATCTCCCTTGGTCGAGTTTTACGACACCCATGGCATGAGATGGGACTGGCCTATTCTACATTATTTTTTCGCTACCAGGCCGCATGAAACACACCGGTAAAATGTCAATACCGACGGATAAATAATGTTCGCCTGTTTATGTGTTGGTGAACTCTAGCCTTAATTTTTTATACTTATTTACCTAAATACTTATTGCTTCCCTTTTCATGAGAACAAGCCAGCTCAAGAAAGAAATAGTAACTAAATTAATCACCATTGATTCCAGATTGGATTGCGACCAGGCGACCTTCCTTCATCCCGGATTCTGCACCGTAGAAGACCTGATGGACCTCGAGAATCGGGAATACTTGAAATTCAAAGATTAGCCATTGAAAACAGCATTGTTACTATCGTAGACAGCAAACCCAACACAGCGTTAATTTATACATAGCGGTCACTTATCTTGTTATAAAAATAAAATTTATCCTCCTCACTTCTGTTCTCTGCTCTAACCAATTACCATTGGAGGTAGCTAATCAAAAAAGGATCCAAGCCAAACAAACAGTTTTGTTTTTTTGACAGTAAATAAACATCTGTCTAATAGAAAGAAAAAGAGGTTAGGAAAAGTTCGAAAAATTATTATAGTCTTGATGCCGGAATCGAACCCGCGTCCTCTGCAATCCGGGCAGATGCCTATACCATTCGGCCAAGTTTTGTTTTCGAACTTTTTCCAATCTATTTTTATTTCTATTTTTTTTTCAAATATTTATAGGAATATTGTGTTCAAATAAAAAACATTAATAAATTGTTTCTAGTTATATTATGAAAAGTTTGAACACTTGAAATTATTAAGAGTGATTTGCCACGATTAAATTGGTGTTTTGTATTGTGGTTCCTTGTTGGTTAACTACGTCCAATTACCTGTTCCCTGCCTGATAGATTACTCCATCATTTTCAATTTTCCTCATCAATATCCGATCACCATTGATATTTCAAAAGTCAGATATACAATTTTTTTTGTAATGCTTGTGAAGTCATGATGTGAAGTATATAATATGCTATTAAGATTCATACATGATTTTTATTCAAGCTCACTGTGACTATGTTTTATTTGCCCTTTAATTAGGAAATAACATTTGCGCAACTTTCTATTGAAATACAGATAAAATAAACAAACTGCTGAAATGCACAGGTAGGGGAAGACAGCCTATAACAGGTTTACTGCCTAAAACGAACACTCTCGTGTATAAAATCATTTTCAACGTATTATGTTATTATGTCGTGTGCTGACTTCAACTGTCACCACCCCAGATCTCTGCGACTTATTGAATGATGATGAAAATAGGCTTGCATCGAACCTAACAAATATGGCGAAACGTGGGTGTGTTAATTTACTACGAGTATAAATAGGAACAATTTTCACTCACAAATCCCGTCTATATATCCCCGAAGGGGTAGGCAGAGGTCAATGATTTCTTTACGATTTATGTAAATATTACAAATTAGTTCAAGTAATGGTTTTGAAGGAAAATAGTATGACGTACATACATACATACATAAATCACGCCCATATCCCCGAAGGGGTAGGCGGAGGTGAATTCTCACCCGCGTTTCGCCAATTATGTTAAGTCCCATGGCGAGCCTATTGCCATTATATCGGGCACAAAAGTATGATAATATGACGTAGCCTATAATATTATGGTGGAGGGCAAACCACCAACAACAGCATACCCAAAGAGGGTTGGTGTCAGGCAGGCGGCCGGCTGTAAAACCTAAGCCAAAACTTTGGGCAGTATGGATTGGAATGTTGTCATTCCAATCACTCTCCGTTCATAGGTCTCTCGACGTGGTCCGTTCCGTCTCTTTTCTAAACATTCATTCATCACTACCACCTGTAAGGTGTGATGGATGATATGAATCAAAAGGGAATGGATGGCTTGATGACGTCTGACCGATATGATGAATGGAAGAAGAAACATACTGCGCCGACCCCAGATATACTGGGAACAGGGCAGGGAGAAGAAGCCTATAATATTATACTCATTTACCGTCAACACTGTGTCATGTTATTTTTAGTTTTTATTTATTTGGTTTATTAACAGCATACACATAAATTCTTACATATTATTGTAATTTTACAATAATAGTTATAGCCTTGTATCATAATTATGCGTATCCTAATTATAGCAAACAACATGCAACTGTTTCATGTAAACTAAAGTATGAAAATTTCCTAAGTGATGCTAACCTAAATGCGTGTGTTGTAGGCTACGAGACTATTTGACAACTTGTGGTTAAGTGAAGTGCTTTGGAGTCTTCGGGTTTTTTTACCATATCTGTCAGGATCGTCTGATGCTCAAGGTTATAATAGCAAAAGTACCTAAGTAGCCAAAGTAATAGAAATATTAAAAGGGTTAGTTGATGCGCGACATCGTGAAATTCATGTCACAACAAGGGTGAAATGAATCGCTATGTGTACAGGAAGAGGAAATGAATGAGGATGGAATGATAAGAGAATGTAACGCAACGACCACACTGTGCCGACACCCAAAATGAAGGATATGATTTGCAGGATGATTATGATGATGTAACGTGAAGAAATAGAAGTTTCATCAGCTTTTAAAATTGTGCACTAAAACCTCATAGTGCTCAGGCGTAAGTTTTTCAACAGCACCTATTTACTTGTGGGTTTTTGGCAGGTGGCCGGACGCGCCCCGCCGGCGCCGCTTGTTTGCTCGCCACTCCCGACCGCCGCGCGCCCATGCCACCCTGGTACTTGCGGGGGATGAGCAAACATTGAGGGTTGAGTTTATGCAAAAAGCCACTTTTCAGTAGACAGACGGACAAAATAATATTTAGAACTGACCAATTTACCTAAATCCTAAATTTATATAAAAAATTGATCATGTGATGGTGTATAGAGCAGAATACTTCTTTCAGCCTTTCTGTAATGGCGAAATCTGGATGTTGAGACAACTCTGCCTACCCCGAGTGTAAGACTCAACTGCGACATACACTATTGTGAAAGACTGAACTGCGACAGATGGAACTGCGACAGTACGGAACTGCGACAGGACTGAACTGCGACAGTATGGACCTGCGACAGGACTGAACTGCGACAGTACGGAACTGCGACAGGACTGGACTGCGACAGGTCTGAGCTGCGAAAGATGGAACAGTCACTAAACTTCGAAAAACACTAATGTAACTGCGACACAATAAATGCGAAAGTAACTCTGTATCTGTTTGTCTGTTACGATTTCACATCTAAACAATTAAAACGATGAAATTTGGAATAGAGATAGATAAAATCCGAATTCTTCGGGGATAAATAGGCGTGATTTACGTATGTATTTATTTATTATGGTCTTTAGCATTGTTGTTATTTAACTCGCCCACACGTTTCAATCACCACACCGCCTTCGAATATCGAATTAGAAAAACGAAAAATTTTAATTCAAAAATTACACTGATTGTATTAAACCTCCAAATATAACTAAGCGTTATTGAAATGTAATAGACGAAAGAATATTCAGTGATCAATCAAAACGAGCCGGCCCGAACCATTACCTTGTTTGTTCTATTAAAAGGGGCAAAAGCGACAAACACAATCCTCCCCTTATTTGGTGTAAGTGCCCATTGATATGTGCATTTATAAAATGGCGGAGTTCATGGGGAATGGACGACATAATATGCCTCCAACTATTGTGTTACTTTACTAACCAAACTCGGCATTGTGTTAGTTTTACTGCTTAATATAAAATTATTTGATAACATTGAAGATAAATCTATTTTTGGTTACCCACCAAACTGCACTGGCCCTGCGTGTTGGGTTATGGCCCATTCTCCCTATATTCTTCCATCCATAGGGAAGACAAGTGTCCCAACAGTGGGTACTTTATGGCTGGTGACGATTGGTCACCCATCCAACGACGGACGTTCGTGAAGGCCGAGCTGCAACCAAAATAAGTAAAAGTAAACAAAAGATATTAAAAAAACAAAGAAATATGCAAAAGCGTCTACCAGGAACTCATAGCCTTTAGGAAATCAATCGGCTGCTGCTTAGCACGCGCACCGTACGTACCAGATGTACGGTAACATGATATACAGGCTGTGCTCGTTTTTTGTTTGCCCGCGCGGAAAGTGCTTTCCGTTCGGGATGTGCCAGGCTTTCGACTCCGAGGGTTTTTGTTCCATTTTATTTTCGCTAAGTACTGCTTGAATGGGTACTTCTGGCTACTGGCTGTGCGCTATGTTTATTTTGACGGAGTTCGTTTTGCAGAGAAGTACCTAATTATAATATATTACTTCTATTCAAAGTTGAGTGGTCGTCATATTTAATACGAAAATGACACAGCTCAATAAACTTCTCACTAGGACTCATAACCTGGAGAGATCCACAAATTCACTGTCGACACATCGGCAGATCACAAATCCGTTAAGAAACATTACTGCTTGGCTATCAGTCTTATGAGTCAGCAGGTGAAAGAATTTGATGGAAAATAACACAGACGCTTACTCCAACGGATAACATTTGGTTTTATGATGGTCTAAATTCTCCCACGCAGCCGAAGTCGTCGTGGTCTTATTCTCTGCCATGCTCATGTAATCCTGGTATACGTATCCCACAGGATGCCGTTGCGCTACTCCGTGCTCACCGCACCCGTTAGTTGTTATGCTCCAACTATTCTAGCGGAGAGAATCAATGAATCTCATAGTAGTTGTGTATTCGATAACACATCCAGCGTGTCTTTTATTCTAAAAAAATATATTTATTTTATTTTGACGTTTTTATTTTGAGACAATTATTATTATGATTATTATCTAACCGATAGTTTTTGACATTTTACCGTATGGCAGAACTGTCAAAAAATGATGGTTATTTTTTAATCAGTTGTTTTACGTTTTGGTGAACTGGCCTTTGGCTCGAGTTCACCAACGCTTAAACAGGCGATTATTATTTTAACATTTAGTTTTTGACATTTTTTCGAATGGAATAACTGTCACAACAAACTGGCGGTTATCTTTTAATCGCTTGTTTTACACCAAGTTGGCCATATTAACTGCCTAATCTTATTGTCGTCTGCCGAGATAAATTAATTTTATTAATTTTACACTAGATAATTTAATGTAACACTAAATAAATGTGACTTAATGTAGCCTAATTTTACTTTTAAATACATAAATACATAAGTTAACTTCAGTATCTGATATATTTGTCATTTTCCCAGCCAGGCGCGCCCACTGCGGTCGCTGGCGCGATCATGTGACAGGCTGTCTGTGGTTTCCGCGCCCGACGACTTGCGGTGGCGTGAAACTTAGAACAGCCTGTATAATTATATAGATGTATGTATTATCTAAAATGCCGTTCCACATTCAACTTTAATGTTCTCACTATAAGGTTGCAAATACGAGTAAGTTCAATGGTCTGAGTTATATTATTACTCTACTCTATGTCCTATGTTTAGAATAGTAAATGTTATACTGTATTGTTGATAGAAATGAAATGATAATTCGGTAATTAGTCAGTTTACTGTATTTATAGTAAATAATTATATTTGTTACTATCGGGATTGCCATCATATTATTTATCTGATATAAATAACATAAGTCTACACCTAAAATACTAAGCAATGTTTGCTAAGGCTAGTCATTGGGTGACCAAAAATATAACCTGCCCCATGCTTTGGCAGGCTATGTGGTTATGGCTAGGTAGAAAAACAAAAAAAACGGTCACCATGATAGTTGCCGATAATTGTTTCCTACCTCCTACGTAAATGCGGTCCACCTACGTACTACGTAGCCAACAGATTCAAACTTCTGCGCAGCAAAACCAAAAAATATATCCTTATTTAGTGCAATTAATTGTATTCATTGACTAAGCCCGTTTGCCAAACCCACTATTGTGTTTTAATTATGCTTTTGTTTCTCGCAGAAATACGTGAAACCGACATGCGCAGGCGCTTCCTATTGCGAACGCAACGTCAACATCCCATTGCAAACAAGAGCAGAATATTTAATTGTTTAAACGATGTTTGGGCTTCATCAATAATTGATGTAATCATTATCAGTAATTATAACAACTATGATGACGGTTGAACAAATTATCGAGAAACATACAATTATTGATACTGAACTTTACATATACATCATTATGTCAGCCGAAAAAATCCGCCCACTTTTGGGAATAAGCCTCTCTCATGGGTCTCCAAACCGATCGGTCCTGCGCTTTTGTTTATATTTTAATTACAATATGTACCAAAGGTTTAATTAATTAATAACAACATAATCCTACGAAAAGTATCAACATAACAATGTCCGGGGAACAATACCAACCAGGCGCTTAGAAGCAGCGAGGAGGTGTATCAAATTATATTATTACGCTAACAAGAGCGGGTGCAACTGCGTCAGGGGTGAGTTTGAAATCCGAATAATTATTACCGCCCGCCACGCGCCACCGAAGAGATATGTCGCGTAGCTGTATTATGTGACAAATGGAGATTACTAATAGGGCGTGATAATAATAAATTGTAAATAATAATATTATATACTAGCTGAGCCATCAAACATCAAATTTGTCCTTATCACCTTAGGGGTTTATAAAGAAATTTCATAACAATTGGTCGAGTTCGATATAAAAACACTATAACAAGAGTAATATTATTACATTTCTTATACTCACGCCAATTACATTTCTTAGTTTATAATAGGAGGCACAGGCGCTTATTTTATACATAGGTACATAAATCAAGGCATTAGCTAGGTGCCATAAAAATCACACTGCTGCCTATTTACTCGACTTGCACGACACCCGCGGTGGTGGTGGATGGGGGTGGTGACAATTGTATTCTGCTCACCACACGGTCACCACGGTCACCACACGACTAAGTACATAGATGTGACATAGTCGCCAACAGATTTACAACACAAATCTTCTTCTCCCTGCCCTGTTCCCAGTCTATCTGGGGTCGCCGCAGTATGTTTCTTCTTCCATTCATATTGGTCAGACGTCATCAAGCCCTCCACTCCCTTTTGATTCGTATCATCCACCACACAGTAAAGGTGCTAGTGATGAATGAATTTATAGAAAGGAGACGGAACGGACCATGTCGAGAGAATTAATTCTGGGATTTTCCCGCTTTGCAAACTATAAAATTTTCTTAAAAGATAATAAGCTCTATTAAAATGTATACTTCATTCTGCAAGCAAGCAAGTTCTATTACATTTTGACAGCTGTGTGACACAAGTGAAAAATGTCACTGTTGGTATTTTTCGTACTTGCAGCGGCCATAAAGAGTGATAGTAATGTTAAGATAGTACCTCTTCACCCCATGTCTTGAAGGCTGAGGAGGCGTCGAAATAATGCACGGATGAAAATATAACACTGTTTACGATATAGTGTTGTCTTTGCTCAGTAAGTAAACTTCTATATGGTATGGTATTATCAAAATAGTTACTACTTTTTCTATGACCAAAGTAAACGTTAATAAAAACAATAGTTCAACGAAAGGAGACTACTATTTTTTTACCCCCATTTAAAATATTCCAATATTAAATTTGACAATTACCTACATACACTTGGCGCCAAAAGTTTAAGCCAATTTTTCATACGACGCCTTTGGGTTCCAAATTCAAATTTTATGAAGATTCGCATTACAAAAATTTTTTGTTAAACTATATAGAGAAGTCATCATATGTAAATCTAACTAGTTATAGTTAGATTTACGTAATATTTAAATCTAACTATAACTAGACGTGTGGTGTTCACTCTGAGTCTCTCGCATTGCCGATACCGATCACTTTACAGCTTTACAGCGGCCGTGGTCACGGCCTCTGTAAAATGATCAAACCGTTGGGTAAATAATATATTTATATATACTATACGCGAGCCTTATCCGTAAAAGTTGTTTTATTTCAAATGTGTAGTGCTCGTGCAAATATAAGAAACATTATAGAAAAAATAAATATGAATGAAAAGCAATGTACATACGTACATTGCTTACTACCTTTCTATTAACTATGCCATAATAATGCTGCCCGTTTTGTAGCCTGCTCTAGCCCACGCGCGTAATGGAGATGTCGAATACATTGTATTTTGATTGTGTTTACTTCGAACGCGTTGGATCTTCTACATTCCTAGTACACAATAACAGTGAAAAATTAAACTTATTTGCGAAAAACCCATGTTATTTAATTTTATACCATTCTAGTTTGTCCCATATGAACTTTATGATGAGAGAGAGAGAGAGAGATGTTATGTGGATGAAACTAGAATGAGAGGAAATCCAAAGAAGTGGATGTGGATTGTGTGAAAGATGATATGGAGAAGAGGGGAGTTAATGACGAGTTCACGTCTAATAGAAGTGGGAGAGGAAGCTTGTTCCATGTTATTAGGATCCGTGTGGTGACGACAGAGCAGAATACAATTGTCACCACCCATCTCTCCAGCGGGAGTCGTACAAGGCGACTAAGGGTAAAGACAGCGAAGAGTAACATGGGCGGCAGCGTTCCTCTTGAACCACACAGCAACCATCATCATCCTCATCGCCCTGCCCTTATCCCTTCCCATTTGGGATCGGCGCAGTATGTTCTCTTTTTCCATTCTCTTCTGTCACTCGTCATCTCCTCATTCACATCCATCATCTTCATATCACACCTCACACAATCCGTCCATCTTTTCAGTGGTCTTCCTCTACTTCGACATCCATTAACACCATTCATTAAACCACAGCAATATACCGCGATTTACGGGTCCGATAGTTGGTGAAAAGTGAGTGTTAATTCATTTCTGGCTACCTCTTCGGGGATATAGGTTTGATTTATGTATGTATGTAGTTTAGGAGCGAGCCTCTTGCTATGTACTGAGTAATCGCATTCTATTGCTAGGTGGTATAACACTGCTGCCAAGATCCTCAGGTTGTCATGATGACCTATGTTGATTAAAGATACGTCAAAGCTATAAAGGTTTCTGCATACGTAACGGGAAAATACCCCGGATGGGACGTGCAGGAGTCGGGGCCGTGACTGCAGAAATATCGTTTCATACAAAATGTACGCGAAGGACGTGTCACGGAGTCACGGACGGGACGTGCACGGGCCGTTTTGAACGAGAGAGGGCCCGGCCCGTCCCGTCCATGTCCCGTCCGGGGTATTTTCCCGTTACGTATGTAGAGACCTTTAATCTGCAGTGATTACCTCTTGTTATCTCGTCCACGTAATAGGATAAGCCGCTCCCGTTTTGAGAAGAAAATCCAGAAAAACGTATTAGCAAACACGTGTCTCCTTTTGTGTTTTGACAGGTGATTTGGCGCGCATTCGCCATTCGGACGCCATGATGCGTTCCAATTTCAAACTTATCTGTTCGCATAAAACTGATATCTATTACCGTGTGTCAATGGTCATAAAGATTATAATCGTTGAGCAAAGAGGTTTTCGTTGTTATGTGTATTGTTGTGAAGTAAAGTTTAGGGGTGGAGAACAATTTTGTTTTTTGCCACGTGACTGCGGCCATTAAAATCCGAAAGCCCATTAATTAAATGGGAAAATATCCAGTGTCTTCCCTGATTCTCAGTAAGGGTTATTTTTGGTAAACCGTTTTATTAATTTAGTTGCTACATAGACTAGATAGAGCTGATCTAGTTAATATGATTTTTCATCCCACCATCTCGGAAAAGGCGTTTTTGCTCTTCGATATCTGAGTGCAAAAGCCGTTTTTATCCTCTAGAGGTTAAAGTAAATTTGAATTTAGAACATCGTGTGCAATGAGTTTGTGAATTCAAAACATCATTATACATATTTTCACTTCTCATGCTCTGAAAGTGCTTGTTTGTGCAGGATATAGGCTGCACAAAATCGAATTTTGTGCTCTAGAGCATTAACGTATCTAATCATAAAAGTATCTATATTAAGGCAAAGAAAATGAGCTATGCAGCCAAACTCAATAAGAAATTTCGACAGAATTTGTAATTTTTTAATATTTACTTTAATTCATTTGCCTTATGTGTATTTTAAGACATAAAAGATACTAAAATTTTAATTCAAGTAGGTACGGTAAGTATTAAATTAATTTAAGAAAATTATTATTTCAAAATTAATTTAATACTTGGCTGTTTAGGTCTGCAGCCCAAGCCTAATATCAATGGGAAAAACAATTTCCTTTAGTATTCAAAATTGTAATACTTTTAGTTTGAATGTTAAGATAAATTATTGTTTTATTTCCTCGCAATCGAAGTGAAAAGCAGAGTTTCTAACTCGTCCACAAAACCATTTTTATCCTCGACATTACTATCAACCCTCGCCTTCGGCTCGGGCTGCTAAAAGTCTCGGACAAAAATGATTCGTTTTGTGCACTTGATGGAAAATCTACTATTATTTCTACCTCCATGGTGCTGAAATTGTCATGCAACCTATTTTAATTTGTTAAAAACTTAGACTCGGAACCTTCTTGGTGTACTTTTTTTGTAATTTGCTTTGCGCGCGCCATTTTCTTTTCACGTCATAAATTTGTTAAAACCTAGGAGTTCCGTGACGGTCAATCAGCTTGGCGTCAATCTTGCTTTAAACATTTTGATCGTCTACAACGCTTGCTTGATGCTTGAGTCAAGCATTTAAAAGCTTTTTAGGTCTGTTTGATTTGTTTACGCTAGCAACGGAACAAAAACATACAGAAAATCAACATGCTTGACTCAAGCTGATTGACCGTCTCGGAGTAATTTTTATTAGGTACTTACAGGTGTGTCTGGATGAATGTTGCGGGTGTGGCTGGGTGGATGGGTGGCTGTTGGAGGTGTGTCTAGGTGAATGGGTGTTTTGAGGGTGTGTCTAGGTGAATGGGTGTTTTGTGGGTGTGTCTGGGTGAATGGGTTTTTGTGGGTGTCTGAATGGATGGGTGAGAATTGTGGGTGTTTCTGGGTGATTGAGTGGTTTTTGGGTGTGATTGGGTGTTTTGTAGGTGTTTCTGGGTGAATGGGTGTTTTTTTTGGTGTTTCTGGGTTTATCGGTGATTTGTGGGTGTTTCTTGGTGAATGGGTGTTTTTTGGGTGTGTCTGAGTGGATGGGTGTGAATGTTGTGGGTGTTTCTGGGTGGGTGTTGAGAGTGTGTTTGGGTTAATGGGAGGGTGTTGTGGAAGTTTCTGGGTGAAAACAGAAACTGTTGTGATTGTATTTTTTTTTGCAATTTTCTCGTTGGGGGGGATGAAAAGTTACGTGTTGCACTCGAGTGCAAAGATTTTTCACCTTGTGCTCTTTTGATTCCCTCGCTATCGCTCAGGATTCTAATTTTTGAATCACTCGCTACGCTCGTGATTCAATTTTAAAATCCTTCGCTAGCTCGGTCATCAAAATTGAGCACGCGGTTAAAAAACAACTTTGCACTCATGTACAACAAATAACTATTGTATGATAAAAAATTAAAAGGTTTTTAATAAAAGGATAAAATATGTTACTTAGGCTTTGTACATGCTAAAATCACACCTGTCCATCCCCGAAGGGGTAGGCAGAGGTGCATCAATACGTCTACATTCCGCCAATTAAGTATATTTTTTTAAGTAAAGGTAAGTTTCTTTTTAAGTCCCATGTAGTATTTAATAGCGAGCCTATTGCCATCTACCGGGCACTTTAATCGCAATAGTACTACTTAGGAACGCTTTTTTTCATTTTCTTTTTTTATCCCCAATGTCATCTTTTTTCGTGATCAAACTGTGGACTGGCACGCGCATATTACCATTCACACGTATTCAGACCATATTCATTTCTACTAATTACCTCGAACGTTACGGGTTACTGGTATACTACCTCATTAAAACCTGCACAGTCATCAGCAAAGCAAACGTGACGGGTATATTTTTAAAACAAACAATTATAATATTTGCCTCCTGCTTTCGCAAATAGCACTACAATTTTCGGGCTGAGCAAGCGGCTGTCAGCCGGGAAACATCGAGAGCAAACATAATTATTATGTGCTAACCAATGACCATTTCACACAGAAGTCATACCTGCTCTAAATGGATGCCAAATTTATTCGCATCAAAAATTATGTTATGTAGAGGCAGGGCTGGGCAGATAGTTCGGGTGGCGATGGTGAGTGTTGACTAGTTGGCAAGGGATCCCATTAAACCTACACTCGGGTCACAAGTCCCAGGCGCTACGCCTGACTCCCCTCTCTGCCACACTATGGGCCCGGCACCCCCACGGTGAGTCCATGGAATGATACGAGTTTTCGTCTCTCTGAAGGCAGAGCTGAATACAATTCTCACCACTCCCAATTACCCCCCGTGGGGGATAATACAAGAGCCGCATAGCGGACATTCGTCCAGCGATTCGATTTGTATGGCGATTTGTACGGTGGTCGCATGGAGACTAAAACCGTCCAATATCGATTAATTTACGTAGCCTATAAGTGTACGAAGGGGCTTATAGGAAGCGTTTCTCTTGTACCTGATAGATTACATTAAGCTCCGCCCCTATAACATGGGATCTAACAAAATTGGACCTAATATAGGATATATACTAGAGGATAGAGGATAGATACTTCGGGATATAGGCGTGATTTATGTATGTATGTATGTATAATTGGCGTAACGTGCATGTTAATTAACTCCTGCTCACCCCTCCGGGGATAAATAAGCGTGATTTATGTAAGTATATCCGCGAAAATAGCTAAGACCTATTACTGTTCTCCCTTCAAAAAGGGGCATCTAAGCCCATTTTTTCTTCCAAATGTTTTTATCGTGTTATCAATCAACACAATATATTTTCTTACAAAACCAAGTTACCGAGAACTCGAGTTTCGTGTACTCGAAACGTCACGTACGTCGTACAAACGTGGGTATTGATTTACCTGGTAGTGGTGCGCGCAGTTTGTATAACGGTCGGAACAAAACGCTCTGATGCCTGCCAGTATGTTGTTATGATTATAATATAAATTACCAAACAAAACAATTAGTGGGGCGTAGACAACGGGGCCGCTTTCACCTGTGGAGTTTTTTACAGCACCCTGTCTTTGACGGTATACCTATCTCTCAAGCACCTTTGCTGGCCTGGTACTTTCAGTTTGAATAGGTATATCATACTTACATAAATCATGCCTTATCCCAGGAGGGGTAGGGCAGAGGTGAATCAATTAAATACCCACGTTGCGCCAATTGGGTTAGGTCCCATGAGTAATGTTAGGTGGTGAGCCTATTGCCCTATATCGGGCACTTAAAAGGCTTTATTATTATTATTAAAGGGTAAATGAAGAACGCTGCTGCCTAATACTTTATTCTGCTCTGCCGTCACCACAAGGTCCATAAGGCTTAATTCATAGGTATATGTATACTGAATATCTTGCTTGGCTTGGCTAACTGAAATGATTGAACTACCTATTTAAGAACTTATGTAATTACCTATAGATAGCCGATAAATCATAAAGGGTTATGATTTAAGTTATCACCAATTTTAATAGTTTTGTGTTGCCTAAATAATAGGGTTTGTCCCCAAAATAGTAGATTTGTCACCAGATTGTAGTTACCAAACAATATAAAATCAATTCCACAATAAATCAAATAAAATCATGGAGATATAGGTCTACTACCAAATAAATGTTTTTGTATGTATTATATTATAATAGGTTTGTCCTAATTAGTATATAACCAAACAAATTTAAATAGATCGCGAATAAATCAATATTATGTCACCAGACATAAAGTTTAAAATAATTTAGGTTTGTCGTCATCATCGTCCCAACCAAAAGAGAGCTACGTACCCCTCAATACAGAAACGCTACTAAAATTTTGAGCGTTGCTTATAAAGTTAAGTGGACAATACCTGTCAGAATTTGTATGGAAAAACGTCGTCAACAGTAATAGTAGTTCAATTATTGAAAAACGTCAATTTTGACAATACTTAAATGTTAAGTAGGACTCAAACTTTGAGTAACGTTTCTGTATTCGGGGGTTAAGTGGACTAAAGCCTCCCCTGTGATCTTATTTACCATAGGTAGTATTGTTGGGGGAAGTCAATGATTGTAAATACTGTTTAATTTTCAAAATGGAATCTATTGCCTATCTATCTAGTACCTAGTTAGTTACCTACGCTACGACCCATCGTTGAGGCTGGATTGGTCAATTTTTAATAGCGCGCCAATTTATTGGTAACGAATATGATTATTTAAGTAACTGAACGAAATAAAATGTAACTACCATATTGGTGACAAATAAAAAGGATTCGCAGTCGATAATCGATTTATTTAGTGACTGATCTACTATTCTGAGCACAATAGTTATTTGTTGTACGTGAGTGCAAAGTTGTTTTTTAACCGCGTGCTCAATTTTGATGACCGAGCTAGCGAAGGATTCTAAAATTGAGTCACGAGCGTAGCGAGTGATTCAAAAATTAGAATCCTGAGCGATAGCGAGGGAATCAAAAGAGCACAAGGTGAAAAATCTTTGCACTCGAGTGCAACACGTAACTTTTCATCCCCCCAACGAGGAAATTGCAAAATACAAAAAAAAATACAATCACAACAGTTTCTGTTTTCACCCATAAACTTCCACAACACCCTCCCATTAACCCAAACACACTCTCAACACCCACCCAGAAACACCCACAACATTCACACCCGCAATACACACCCATCCACTCAGACACACCCAAAAAACACCCATTCACCCAGAAACACCCACAAAACATCAATTTATCCAGAAACACCCAAAAAACACCCATTCACCCAGAAACTCACACAAAACACTCATTCACCCAGAAACATCCACAAAACACCCATTCACCCAGAAACACCCACAAAACACCCATTCACCCAGAAACACCCACAAAACACCCATTCACCCAGAAACACCCACAAAACACCCATTCACCCAGAAACACCCAGTCACCCAGAAACACCTACAAAACACCCAATCACACCCAAAAAACACCCAATCACCCAGAAACACCCACAAACCACCTAATCACACCCAAAAAAACACCCAATCACCCAGAAACACCTACAATACTCACCCATCCATTCAGACACACCCACAAAAACCCAGACACACCCACAAAACACCCATTCACCTAGACACACCCTCAAAACACCCATTCACCCAGACACACCTCCAACAGCCACCCATCCACCCACCCACACCCGCAACATTCATCCAGACACACCTGTAAGTACCTAATAAAAATTACCGTCCCTAATGGAGTTCCGAGACGGTCAATCAGCTTGAGTCAAGCATGTTGACTTTCAGTATGTTTTTGTTCCGTTGCTAGCGTAAACAAATCAAACAGACATAAAAAGCTTTTAAATGCTTGACTCAAGCATCCAGCAAGCGTGGTAGACGATCAAAATATTTAAAGCAAGATTGACGCCAAGCTGATTGACCGTCACGGAACTCCTAGGTTTTAACAAATTTATGACGTGAAAAGAAAATGGCGCGCGCAAAACAAATTACAAAAAAAGTACACCAAGAAGGTTCCGAGTCTGAGTTTTTAACAAATTAAAATAGGTTGCATGACAATTTCGGCACCATGGAGGTTGAAATAAATATGTATAATGATGTTTTGAATTCACAAACTCATTGCACACGATGTTCTAAATTCAAATTTACTTTAACCTCTAGAGGATAAAAACGGCTTTTGCACTCAGATATCGAAGAGCAAAAACGCTTTTTCGGAGATGGTGGAAAGAAAATCTATTTTGTGACAGATCTACTATTCTGAGGACAAAGCTATTATTTATGTAATAAAACTATTATTAAAAGAACGAAGTTAATATTCATGTAATGCTCTAAATTTTATTGGTAACCCATCTCTTATTTTGGAGATATATTAACGTTAATTTGATAATTCATACCTGGTAACACTTTTTGTTTATCTGATAAGAAAAATATTACGTGGTGATAGATCTATTTATTTAGTGATACAATTTGATGACAAATGTAAATTCTGGTGACATTAAATATATATCCCAATCATAAACCATTGGGAAACCACATAGCATTTTGCAATAATTCTTCTTCTTCCTGCCCTGTTCCCAGTCTATCTGGGGTCGGCGCAGTATGTTTCCTCTTCCATTCATATGTCAGACGTCATCAAGCCATCCACTCCTTTTTGATTCATATCATCCATCCCACCGTAAAGGTGCTAGTTATGAATGAATGTATAGAAAAGAGACGGAACGGACCATGTCGAGAGACCATTTTGCAATAATTGAGAGAGTTTTTTATCCCCACACCTTTATCTCCTAGTCACCTCTACTTTCCTAGTACTTTCATGCTGTATATTTCTTTATTCACTTTATTTTCCAATTAATTCTTTAATTTCATTAGGAAAATGCATTTTTTTAGTTTGTTTACACTACTAAAGAAGTAAACACTGGTCAACATTCTAACTTTTTAATTTTGATCTCAACCTTTCTAGGGTATTAACTATAAAAATCTAAAATTATGGCTTTGAAATCTGAACGTCGTAGCCTATGATACAAAAATTGAGGTGCACCAGCTAGCGTGGTACAGGAATGTGACAAGAAGGGATTAATGTTACTTATCTACAAATATGTTGAGTATGGATGTGGATGGACCTAGAATGAGAGAAAGACCGAAGAATCGAAGGATGGACTGTGGGAAAGATAATTGAGGAAGAAGGGAGAACTATTGGTAGAAGACTATGGAAGAGGAAGACTATTGTGCCGACCTCAGTTAGAATGTGGAGGGATAAGGAAAGGAGGAATAATTAAAATATAATTAATTAATGATTCCACATTGAATGTGAGCCTTTTTATCGCGTCAATGGTCAACGGATAATGCGAGACCGAAGAAACGATGTATGGATGTAGAACGAAGAAACAATGGATGGATTGTGGGAAAGATGATATGAGTAAGAGGGGAGTTCATGCTGAGCTCCCGTCTTGAAGAGGAGAGTGGAAAAAGAAGTCATGTTGTGCCGACCCTACTTAGAGTAAGATAAGGACAGGGAGAAGAAGAAGAAGGTCAATGGATAATGTGATATAGCTTGCCCGTACACAATGGGCACTATTTGGTTAAGAAGTAATGCCACTTGGCTGTAGGTTCGATTCCGGTGCCGGTTTCGTCCCGTCTCCAAACCTAAGACAACACGGAGATAACCAACAATAATATTGTTTGTGTATGTCCAGCCGCCGTCGCCATTGTTTTGTGCGTTAATCTGTTTGGCGGCGCGACCGCGGGTTCGAGTCCGGCTAGGTCAACAGTGTACTGACTGGGGCGACTTACCCAGACGGCATTAAAATGGACTATTGAGGTGTTCACCTTGATTATGTTGTTCCCTCATAGCTTACTTGTCTGTTAATTTGATATTCTTTTCAATTATTAACGTTTTATATTTCCTAAATAATGCACATTGTTACACAATTTAAAAACTTAATTGAAAACAGATTAAATATTATAAACAATTTAAGTATTAAAAAACTATAATTGTGTAATACTTTGAAATATGTATAGTTTGAACTAATGTTTCTCCGTTGTAATAGCAAATTGAGAAGAGATTGCCAAAATAGCTGATTATCTTATTGTACAAAGCTAGATAAGGCATCGAAGGAATTATTTCATGTCAAAGCCTCATGCGACTGCAACCCGAATACGTTTTTCCATACAAATTCTGACAAAATTTGAGTAGCGTTTATGTTTTCGCGGCTCAGACCAGAATGAATTCATGCTCTTGTTTATAAGCCGACAAGAAGCCGAACTGTTAGTATAATATAAGTGTAGTTGTTAGTTTGTTAGTGTTAGTGTTATAATATAAGTGTTTAACCGTTAGTATAATATTATAAATATAGTATAGTATAATTATTAATATATTATTATTATTATTGACACTGTTAATTCATTATTCCTATGAAATTAAGTAAGTTTGTATAAGGTCAGTTCCAAAGCTGTGAAGTGATTCACCTGTGCCCTGCCATCTTAAGCAACCTATTACGAAGGAGTGTATGTTCGTTGTTTGTCCACGCCCAAACCTGCTCTGTTTGTCCTCAAACTGAACTTAATGTATTAAGTCGAGACCTGCGTTGACATAACTGTGAAGTACGCCTCAATTTCGGTAATACGCCGGGCCCGCTCTGTCAGTGATCTCACCGTGGTAATAGTATTTGCGTGATAACTCTCTCTTTATTAAAATAAGAACTTATTGGAGACAACTTATCTTGTGTCGGAGAGTCGTAGACTTGCGTAACTGAATAGATAAATTATATACAGGAGAAAGGTATCTATGTCTATATATACATATAGTATTATGATACTAGAATCCAGAAAAATTACGAAATAATATTATTGTCCTGATATGGGAATAATATTTCTTCTAACGCTTATATAATGAAAAAAAAATCAAATATGTAATCGATTGACTAAAAGTTTATCTGAAGCCCATAGGAAAAATATATTATCTCGAGCTCCTCCGTGCTTCGGAAGGCACATTAAGCCGTTGGTATCTTCAGCTGCATCTGCCGTCGTTATTACCGCAATTACCCACCAATGCGCTGGGCCAGCGTGGTGGGCGCCTAAAGCGAGATAAGGGCAGAAAGAAAGAAGAAGAAGTGAGACCGCAATATTTTATTGTGATAACAAAATGTCCATCTTGCTTCTTAACTCTTCTAACGGCGGGACCCAATATTCTACACACATTTGAAGACAGGCGTACTACGGCTTAGTTGCTTAGTAACTTCTGCTATTTTATCGAAATAATATAACAAAAAAGGTTCGATTCCCCCATGAAGACTATAAGTATTTGAACTCAACCATCCTTTTCGCAACTTGTTACAAAATCGAACAGGCTTTTTTCAGTAAAACTTCCTAACAAAAATGCCTCCGAAAACAAAAGAGAGAGGTTTTATTCTTTTTTATTTTTTATTGTTGTTGTTTTATAAAACAGTTAGGGGAGGTGCTTCCTAAAAGGTTTCGCTGTTGGTGTACCATTTCCCCATTGTTTTTATCTAACTTTCCCCGGTCTACCCTCGGGAAAGGGTTCGGGAAGCCACACAAATTAACTCTCCTCCGTTTTATTTTGTAAATACAATCTAAGCGGTAAATTTTTAATCTATTTGAAGAACAAAACGTGGAAAGCCTTTGCCTGCTAGTTGAAAAGAGTTAGGCAATAACGGTTGCGTAACTGAAATCATTGGATCGAGTGACTCAAAATGCGTTACGTAATTTGCAATACATACATAAATCACTCCTATATCCCCGAAGGTTTAGGCAGGGGTGAATTAACACCCACTTTTCGCCAATCAGGCTAGGTCCCATGTAGAGCTAATTGTCATTTATCGGAGATATAAATCGCACTATATTGATAGGTGGTACAAGAGGAATGCTGCTGTCCATTTCTCATTGCTGACTTTACCCTTAGTCGCCTTGTGCGACACCCAGGGGTGGTGACAATTGTATTCTGTTCAGCCGTCACCACACGGCTAAATTTGAATTCTACATTTAACAGTTCTACTAACTGGGAGGAGGATGGCGCCTGCCATAGCCTGGCCTGCGATTGTGTAAGCTAAGCAATGTTCCCCAATGGCGGTCATGGAAATTTTGTTTTCTCTGCAATACGCCAGTTTCTTACGTTTGTATTCTCTTCTTCTTCCCCCTTCCCTGTTCCCTATATCTGGGGTCGGCGCACTATGTTTCCTCTTCCATTCATATCGGTCAGACGTGATCAGGCCATCCACTCCCTTTTTATTCATACGTTGTCCTTACGTTTGTATTCTATTAGATCGAATACATTGGTCACTTGTTTAGAAGGGCAGATAGGTGATTGTGTCGGAGACACCGAAAAGACAGAGGACCTTTAAATATAAAAGAAAGTGACCAATCACGGATGAATGGGCCCGTACACGAAAGGAAACCGCTCAAGCGAAACTTAGAGCCTGAAAAACTCACAATGACGCAACCAAAGAATAGGCGAGAGTATTAGGATGTTATTGGGTTACCTATTGCGACAAAACGAATAATATAAAAGACACTTGGCTCCGTATCAAATGATGCGTGCTCTCGTGGTACTGCAGTAAAAGTGTTTGGAGCACTCTCGACTGTACTCGACTCGCTTCGAGTATTTTTCACGCGACTAATCTCTTCGAAGGCAAACCGACTCTTATTTCGAACACCAGAAGGTTGGAAACTTACAAAACCCGAAATACACGCTCCAGTTTGTGTACGTGAAGTTGACGAGACAACGGAATACAATTTGCGTTTTTTCCGAGTACAATTTAAAGATCTTACAGATCTATTTCTGCGTGTAATGTGATGATTGCGTTCTACAAAATGGCGGCCGTTGTCCAAATGGCGCCAAAATTTGCGTCACTCGAGGGTACTTGAGACGCGTGGTGTACGCCTGTCTGCTTCCCGTAATTACCTATTTGGTTTTTTTTCATCCCACCACATTTTCCACTACATTTCATGGGCAGAATGCGTGCTTTTTGGTTGGACTTTTATTTTTGTTTAATCTATGCGAAGTTTTATTTGGTAATTTATCGAAGTTATCACTGACATAAATGTTATATGGTGTGTTTAGCCTTGAGATTTTTATACAATTTATGTGTAGGTAATATTTTAATATCTACCGAAGAATGGATATTTTCAAATGAAAATATGTGTAATTGTCTCTATTTTCATATCAAAAAATGGCGCTTATTATGTGTTCAATAAAGTCAAAATCAACCAAGTCGAAATCCCTCAAAAATAAAACATACCAAGAAATTCCTTTTCCGACTCAATCGCTTGAAGCATGCGCAGTTCTAATTTCCCCAAGTCTTGTCGACAGCGCGTTTAAACTAATTCTCTTTCAGAAATTCCCTCCCTCAATTGGCGGTGGCGTCTAAAATTATCCGAACCCGAACAGACATATCCCGGTAACGTGATACCCTATACCGCAGAGACTTAGATTTGACTAAAACGTATGCCATAGATAGAGGGACTGCACAATTTACACCTAACGACACCAAAGATGATTCGATTATTATAATCGTGAGATGAAAACCGCACCTTTCAAAAGTCGTAGCTTGAAAATTCGGAACACAACTTAATGTGACGTAAGACTGTACAAATCTAATTGTTTGAGTGGCGTTAAATAGGTCTTTCGGCGTCTTTGACAGAAAAACTAGGAAACAGAAATACAGTAAACGTTCATGATTAATATTCTTCTCTTTGGCCTGCTACCAGTTTATCTGGGGTCGGTGTAGAATGTTTCATCGGTCAGACGTCATCAAGCCATCCACTCCCTTTTGATTCATATCGTCCATCACACCGGAAAGGTGCTGGTGATGAATGAATGTACAGAAAAATGAGAAAATAAAAGAGCGATTGGGATGATAACATTACAATCAGTACTGCTCAAAGTTTTGGGTTAGGTTTTACAGCCGGCCGCCTGCTCTTACACCAACTCTCTTCGGGTATGCTGTTGTTGGTGGTTTGCCCTTCACCATTCGGGTAGGTACCACAAACAAGGTGCTTATTAGTTTACACCGGGCAATCTCCCATAGCCGACTTTTACGGACACCCCTGGCGAGTCTCAGGCCAGCATGGAAGATCATTAAGATCATTTATAAATATTCATAGAACATAACATACAGTACCAGGCTACCAGAGAACTATAGGAGTAATAAAAAAAATCCTTTTAATTACACCATTATTTACTTGTTCTAATTAAAGTCGGAATTTTGATTTTAACGACCTAAATTATCCTAACTAGGCGGTGTCCCGGTAACCGGATATCATCCCTCCCCCATGTTAATTCTGTCCCAGCGTTAGCGCAGAACGTATGCTCCCTAGTTTTTGAATAGATAAGGACGGGTTCATGCATTAGCGAAATATTTCGCTTTTTTTTATCAGGCATAAAAGCCAAACTAGTACCTCGAAATATTTGAGTTAAATCAGAAAAATGTGTTCTTTTCTTAAAGAATAAAAGAAAGAGTAGGGTAGGAATAAACATAATTAACTTCATGCTTAGAAAGATTTTATTTATATGCCTTCCGATTTTATTTTTATTTGAACATTTTCGATTTTTTTTTATTAACCTATAAGATCCCACTGCTGGGATCTTATAGGTTACCGAATTCGAAAAATTATAATTAAAAAATATGTTCGCTAAGGCCGGTCATTGGGTGACCAAAAATTTATTATCGCGTGCTTCAGAAGACATGTTGGTCCCGGCTGCATCTGCTGCCGTAATACCCACCAATACGCACTGGGCCAGCGTGGTGGTCCAGTGCGCATTGGTAGGTATTACGTTAAGGCCCATTTCCCTATTTTCTTCCATCCATAGGGGAAGGCCAGTTCCCCAGTAGTGGCACAGGATATAAAGGCTATGATGATTTTATTGCAGAGGATGCACATTAGCCTCTGAAACATCCATTTCAGTTCACACAATTCCTGGTATTTGGTATACAATACAATTCACTCACCAAACACTAATGGGAAGTGTAATACAAAAAAGGCAGTTAAATTAAAACATCCCGCGTAACGCCGTCCCGCAAGGTGCAGAACCCTCACGCTGGTACAATCACTTATGCAATTGTTTAAACAATACTGCTATAAAATATCATGTTTCAACTCGAGCAGTGGCCATTGTGCTCGCATAGGGGCACGCTGCCTCTGAATAAATTGCGCTCTATGCTCTGATGCGCTTTTCGGAGCACATTGTGATACCGCCATTTTATCTGCGCTGCGTGGAACGTGGTATAATTAATTGTTAGCTTTTTTTAACTCATGCAACCCTGGTACGTCAGCAGTAAATTGCATCTGTTGGAATTGGAATGATTGCGTTTTTGGATTATAGAGTGTTCGAGGCACTATAAATCTGGTGTTGGATTGTGTTTTTTAAGATCGTGTGAACGAACAAATAATAAAACTTCGAGCACTCTGCTCAAAGTTTTTGGGATTGGATTGTTGTCTTTCTATCACTCTCTCCGTCCATCGGTCTCCCGACATGGTCCTTTCCGTCTCTTTCCTATACATTCATTCATCACTAGCACCTTTCCGGTGTGATGGATGATATGAATCAAAAGGCTCCCTTTATCCAAAGATAGCTTGGTGGCGTCTGACCGGTAGAAATGAAAAAGGAAACATACTGCGGCCGATCCCAGATAAACTGGTAACAGGGCAGGAAGAAGAAGAAATAAATAGGTTCACGAACTCACGAATCCAGCCGTTCCATAATACAGATAGATGGTTTGAAAAACATACATCACACCTGTTTATCCCCGAAGCGGTAGGCAGAGGTGAATTAACACCCGCGTTTCGCGAAATATGTCCCATGTAATATGGGGCGAGTCCATTCCCATCTAACGGGCACGTAAATCGCAGTATACTTCTTGGTGATATATGAGGAATGTTGCTGCCCTTAATCAAACCCTTAGTCGCCTTGTGCCACAGTGAGAGATAAGGGGTAGATACAATTATATTCTACTCTGCCATCACCACACGGCACGGTTATTACTACGACATAACATACGCACGTGGATTTTGTAAAAGAAATGAATTACGTCGACCACGAATTCTATGAGAAACTGAGACTTAAATGCATACCATTGAAACAATACAGCAAGCTTAACCGAACATTTATTTTTGCAAATATTTACGCAAAAAACAATTGGCGTCCGCTCATGGCGCCGGGACCGGCGCGCACGCAAGACTACGCACGGATTATCTCATAGATCCGCAACAATCTAAATTGAACTTTATCACCGAGACAGAGAGGCGTGGCATTAAGTAAAAAGGTTGTCTTCCAGAAAAAACATGTTTCTAGCAGCCTTCACGGTCTTTGAGGGATTTACGGATATCAGTACTGGCGTGTTACAGATAAACATTGATGGAAATAGATTATTTTTAGCAAACTATTTGGTTGGAAGGTAAATTTTAGAAGGCATTCGTAGCATAAAGGACGCAATCAGAGAAACATTTTGCATAGCTAAAATGGCGACAGGTTACAGCAACTATATGTGACCCAAGAAAATCATGTAAGTTATAAGGAAAGATCTACAAGTCTGCTAAAAGACCGTCGTCATGTTTGGATCGGATTGTTGGGCTGTGAAAGAGACGATGAAAGAAAATTTTATGCGACAGATAATGAGGATGTTGAGATGGATGTGCGGAGTGACAAAAGTGCAATAGATAAGGAATCAGTACGCGAGAGCGAGTCTGAAGGTGGTGTTAGTGACAGAAAAGTCCTTTTTTTAAAGTAGCTCAATCTACTGAAAATATGAAATACTACGCACATAACACTCATTTAATTTAGGAGAGACACAACTGAAAAGAAAACTTAGAAACAATTGTGTGTTCTAAAATCACGAAAATAAGATTTACTGATGCAATTTCCACTTACATTTCTTCTGTCGTGGAACGATCGTGTTTGTGCCGAAATTGAATTGAATTGTAAGCTCCGGGATGTCTTTAAGGGGATTTTCTGCCCGCGTACACAGATCCCATAAGCCTGCGACAGTGCATAAGACACAGATGGGACAAAAACGCCCCGACTGGACACAATGGCGCGTGAGACATTCTGCGATTTTTTGCCGGCACAAAAGCACAATGCCGCTATCAGATATCCCAGATTGTCCAAGTGATAACTTTATGCGAAGCGAATCTTTGTCACAGAAACACTCATATTGTCGGAGTATTTAGCGGCGAGCAATTCGAATGCAATTTTTTTGAGAGTCAATGTTGTTCGTTTTTAAACATTATGTTAAAAATGTTTGAAAAAATATTTAAAAAGGAAAATTAGTTTAAAAGCTTGCTCGATAATATGTGCCCTGAGAATGTGGGTTTATTTCACAGGAATTTATTAGAAAGCAATTCCATTGAAACACCATTGAGACCAATCTAGAGACTACCGTTCCCGCTAAATGATAATAGACTCGCTCGCGTTACAGTACAGCCGGCGAAATGCTAACCTTTACCACCGAGTTGCATTATTCCGACAAACAGTTTCGTATCCATTTTGCTACGGTATATGTCCAACAAGGCGCATGACACGAAACTATTCGTCGAATAAATCCGACTTGGGAGGTTAAAGTATTAAACACATCTCTAGGCTAAGACCTCCTAAAGTTAAAGACCTCTAAAATGTAACAGTTAAGCCTTAGTTAGAGGACAAAGAAGCTTAAGGTAATAGCAAAGCATAGATCAGCACTACCAGGAGGCCTTGTTCTGAGAAGAACGGGCAAGAAACTCAGCAAGTTGTGTTCTTCCCTTTACAAAAAAATACCACCGCACCGTAGGCTAAATGTGCGTAGGATCTATTCAAACCGAAAACGCAGTGAACGTGTTAAATAATGAGTAAATAAATAGTTAACGCCGTGTGGTGACGGCAGAGCAGAATACAATTGTCACCACCCCCATCTCTCCCGTGGGTGTCGTACAAGGCGACTAAGGGTAAACACAGCAATGATTAATGGGCAGCAGCATTTCTCTCATACCACCTAGCAATATGAATTTGTACTGCGATTTATGTGCCCGATATATGGCAATAGGCTCGCCACCTGTTACATGGGACCGAACATAATTGGCGAAAAGTGGGTGTTAATTCACCTCTGCCTACCCCTTCGGGGATATAGGCGTGATTTATGTATGTATGTATGTAAATAGTTAATGAAAGAAAAGTACTTATTATGTAATAAACACATAGATACATGTCACGCCTTTCACCCACAGGGGTAGGCAGAGATCAACTTCTTTCCACTTGCTACGATCCTTACATACTTCTTTCGCTTCATCCAATCTCATTAATGCCTTCATGCATTGCATGCCTGTCGGTTTTGGGTACTCTTGACCTGCGGGCATACCGCCTAACTCTATTGCTAAAGAAAAAGCTATAGTGTATGACGTCATGCTGTCATTTCGCACCAAATGTACCTAAACTATCAGCGATGGCTTTGAACGAATGATCACCGAATGATTTTGTATGAATTTGGAACAAAATCTGTACCACCTAAAAATTCAGGATGGCTGCTATAGCCGTAAGCAGTGTATTGCAATATAGCAATAATCAGCAATCGAGTTAGGCGGTAGGCCCCCTGGCCCTTTTTTAATAGACGTGTAATAATAAGTGGATATGATGAATGATAAATGTAACCACACGGCTTGGAAATGTTGGGAATCAAACATTAGAACAAATAAGGTTGCTGGTTTTTTTGTCGACACTTACCAAACCTCAAACCAAACATAACGCCTCGAACAAAATCTCACACATGACCAAACCACAATGCGCCCGAATGGGATTTTGGTTAATATCAGTTTTGAGCCACTGTGTGGTCGATTTCGGGAGATTTCGCCAATGTGTCATAACGGATCAGAAGATGCAATGATGCGGAATGGCTTTGTGTTGGTCCAGATATTGGTACTGGATGCAGATCGAATAAGATTGTGTTCTTTTTAATCAGTTTTAGATTAGCAAAGAATTGATAGACGTACCTTTTCAAAAGCAGTCAATGAATTTTTATTTATTTATTTTATTTTATTTGGAAGGCTTACAGACATGTTCACAAAATACATACAAATAGTAGTTTACTATAAGCTAATAACAAGCTTCCACATAAAGCAACACATATAGCTTCCACATTTACTAAAGCCACATTTACCTAATATTTTTAATTGTATCTACCTACCTAATTATTTTTCTAGCCGTGTGGTAACGCTAGAGCAGAATACAATTGTCACCACTCCAAATCTCTCCCGTGGGTGTTGTACAAGGCGACTAAGGGTTAAAACACTGATGAGGAATGGGCAGCAGCGTTCCTCAACTACCCAATAATATACGTAGGTACTGCGATTTACGTGCCCGATAACTATTTATTACATGGGACTCAACATAATCGGTGAAACTTGTGTTAATTCACCTCTGTCTACCTCTTCGGGGTAGGTATATCGATAGGCATGATTAAGGATGTTGAGCATTTTTGGCTGTTTCTAAGAAATAAGTACTTTGAGTGATGCTACTCTTTGTTTAGGTGTCCGATATGGCTTTATATCTGATCTATACTGATATTATAAAGCTGACGAGTTTGTTTGTTTGGTTGGTTGAACGCGCTAATCTCAGAAACTACTATCTCAAATTGTAAATTTGTTTTTGTGTTGGATAGTCCATCTAACGAGGCTATAGGCTATATTATAATAACCGACATTAACGCGAGCGGAGCCGCGGGCGACCACTAGTTAATAATAAAATGCTTGCCCGATTCTGTTTGAGGAGTTACTGCGGCAATGTTGTCTTAGGACAAGGCGCTGTTTGTGCTGCGGCGCCTGCGCAGATGCCCGCCACTCGCAAAAACACGAGAACGAAGGAGAAAGTTGCAGTTTTTTTCAATTAAGTAAATCATCAAATGTAGATTTACCCCCGAATACAGAAAGGTTACTCAAATTCTGAGCACTGCTTAAAAAGTTAAGTAAACAATACCTATTCGCTTTGAATTTAATTTAAATTGTTCAATTTAAATACGATTCCCGCCTCAAGATCATAATTTTTCGAAATTCTTTTTCTAATCACCAAAATCTTCAGAATTTGTATGGAAAAAAGTCAATTTTGACAATAGTTACTTAAATGTTAAGCTGGACCCAATCTTTGAGCAGAGTTTCTGTATTCGGGGGAAAGCCTTGCTGATTTGCAGTGTGGTGACGGCACAGAAGAATATAATTTTCACCACTTCTGTCTCTCTCTCTCTAATGTTAATGACTAGGTACTTATAACAAAAAAAACAATTCAAAATCTATCTAATCGGGTCTATGGTATAAATTTAAATGACATTTTTTTACATCAAGTACTCATTAAAGTTAAATGACGTGAGTATAAGTATTGAAAACATATTATAGTGGTTTCGAACCCAGGGTTACTGCAGAGGAAATACAACTAATAATGCCAATGTATTTGAAATTTGGTTGACTGTAGTAGGCACCTACCTAGGCTACCCAATAATTACACTTACTACACCACTGCCGCACTCAGAGACGTCAAATAATTTTAATGAGTACTTATATCAAAAAAAGGGCAATCATAACTAGACCCTAGACTATGCAAGAATAGCGACTAGTTTTGAATTGTCTTTTTTTGACATTAAGTACTCATTTACGTTAGTTGACGTCTCTGAGTGCGGCAGTTAGGTACTGAGATACAAAATTAGTTATGCAATGATGCTGTAGGTCGGTACCTGGCTACTAATTAGATACCTAGGTACTCCAAAACCGTGCATTCTTTGTAACGATAAGCAAGCTAAACCATTGTGAATGTTACATGTCGAGTAACAAAGTAAATAATCGACTCATTAGGTAGTTCTATTAATCAAGCATCGTATTACAATTTCGCAGTACACAACACAGGTACCTAAAGAAAATCTGTCAATAACATTGATATAATTGCTTTTCTGTAAATATCTGTTATAACGGCGTTACAGATACCTACTCGTCTAATTAGTGCCTTGGGCAGTATTAGGATTCAAAGGTGTATTTCCATAATAGATACCTAAGGCCCGTAAAGGAATTAATGAGAGAATATTTCAACTTATGAGCATAAATATCTACTTAAACTTTAAATGAAACACAAATAAAAGATATAAAATATGAAGAACTCGCAAGAAATTTATGGATTGTGTGAAAGATGATATTAATAATATAAATAAGTGGATTATTTTGTTGATGAGGTACCTATGGAAGTATGCTCTAACTGCGCCGACCCCAATGATGGTGAATGAAATTTACCTATATTTCGATAATTTTTTTCTTTTATCTTGTAACTTTTATTCTTAGTTAAGTACCATAATTAGATAACTAGGAAATGTAGTTGGTAGAAAGAAGATGAGTAGGTACCTAGTTTTTTTTTAGTAGATTTGAATTTTTAATGCTAAACATAAGTTCTAATCCATCCGTGTGCCACCAGGAGATAATAAACCATATAAGGAGATAATAAACCACTGAACGTGTATTGGAATAGAGGACTCGATGTTTTCCCTTCGGAATCCAAATTCGAATGGGTTCTATTCTGGGGGCGTTGTCCCGCTAGGCGTTATCTCAATCCACCAATCACAGCTCAAGGATCGCCCTCGCAGGATATAGCTACTCAGCGATTGGTCGAAGCGAGGAACAGATAGCGTTATCCTGGCATCCTTCTGCCCGTCTATCTCTGTTCAACAAATAGTGATGCTGTCTTTGTCTTGCTTATTACATAAGAATGGGACGCCAAGTCCTTTTGATGGATCTAATTGCTTATTTCGTTTGCCTTTTCAATTTTATTGCATCGGATAGATTTATTTTATTTAGGAGCAATTTCGATTTGTTAGATATTAGGTACCGGGGTACTTATCAGTAGGTATAGCTAATTGCCAGCTATGGCATAGCTGCGGTATCAAGATATACTACTTAACTAGATTATCTATTAGATAATAGGTAATAAGTACCTATATTCATATTAAAAAAAAACCTATACCTACCTAGTTAATCGCAGTTTGTAATACCTATTGTAATACCTTTGTTTATCAGAGTCTTACCAAATATGGGTGGACAGAGAGAGAAATCGGGATAGCCAATGTGACTGTCGACATATTGTGAAGGAGAGATCCCGTAAGCCTACACTTGGGTCACAAGTCCCAATCGCTGCCACTGAAACCCCCCCCCCCCCCTCTCTGCCACACTGACACGACATCCTGAATCCATGGTATGTTAAGAGTTTTCGTTTCTGTACTGAACAATCAACGATAGATTGAGTTACGACATTATGTAAAAAAAATCAATCGACTTTGTACATACATACACAAAACACGCCTATATCCCCGAAGGGGTAGGCAGAGGTGAATTAACACCCACTTTTCGCCAATTATGAATGGTCCCATGTAACAGATGGCGAGCCTATTGCCATATATCGGGCACATAAATCGCAGTACAAATTTATGTTGCTAGGTGGTATGAGAGAAATGCTGCTGCCCATTACTCATTGCTGTCTTTATCCTTAGTCGCCTTGTGCGACACCCACGGGAGAGATGGGGGTGGTGACAATTGTATTCAGCTCTGCCGTCACCACACGGCGACTTGACTTTGTGCTTTACCGCATATATATACTTATGCTTGATATGGTTGACAATCGATTAAATATATTTGACAGTCTTTATAGTTTGCATTACATAATGCCTGTACAATTATCTACAAATACTTAATAACCATGTTGATTTATTTTGTCTGAATAATCTACCTACTAGGTAAAATTATATCGACAAGTACCTAACATAAAAGTACCAAACTAATATATCACATGCCACCTACATTAGATAATATGCGAGCTAGAATAGGGTAAACCCTACCTAACTACATAAAGCAACGTAGAGCCAAGGCACGTATACCTACTATCTAGGTAGGTACCTATTAAAATAATTTACTTCCCACGCACAATAAACCGTCAAAATTCGCGAATTGAATCTTGGCTTGCCATGAAACAATACCTATATTACCTATAAAAGTACATATTTTTAAAATAGATTATAAATTACTAGATTATTAGGTAAATTATAAAGGCGACTGTAAAATTTAAGTAAGTACCTACACCAAAAGTACTTACAGATTGGAATGTTGTCCACCATCACTTTTCTTTACATTCATTAATCTATCATAGTATCTTTTCGGTGTGATGTATGATAAAGGCTCGCCACCCATTACGTGGGACCTAACTTATATGGCGAAAAGTGGGTGTTAATTCACTTCTACCTACCCCTTCGAGGATATAGGCGCGAATTATGTATTTATGTAATTACAGGGGACCTTCATGCTGGCCTGGGAGCGAACAAATAACGTAGAATATGCCAGCCCCCACTCATCCCATGGGTGGCGTAAAAGTCGACTGAGGGAGATTGCCCGGTGTAGACCAATAAGCACATTGGGGCACCCGAATAGTGGAGGGCAAACCACCAACAACAGCATACCCAAAGAAGGTTGGTGTCAGGCAGGTCATTCCAATCTCTCTCTCCGTTTATCGGTCTCGCGACATGGTACGTTCCGTCTCTTTTTTATACATTCATTTATCACTTGCACCTTAACGGTGTGATGGATGATATGAATCAAATCAAAAGGGAGTGGATGTCTTGATGACGTCAGACTAATAGAAGAGGAAACATACCTACTGCGCCGACCCCAGATAGACTGGGAATAGGGCAGGGATAAGATACTTGTAGGTAATTACAGGGGAGTGGATGGGTCGAGGCCGCTTGACCGACATAAATGGAAGAGGAAGCATACTTCCCCTGCCCCATGTACCTATTCTAGAAATAGGGCAGGAAGGTGAAGAGGTTAGAAGTAGCTATTAATTTAGTCATCTATGATGATTGATGATGATAATAATTATTATGATTATGACCGAGCCTGAAGGGATCAGTGGCTGGCGCGCAAACGTAACGTTTGATATCCGAAATACAAAAAAGTACCGACACCTAGTGGCAATTAGTGGAACTAGTATCTTACCTACAAGTACCGACACCTAGTGACAATTAATGGAATTAGTACCTTACCTTGCCAATTAAAGTAGTTATACTACTAGCCGCTAGATGGCAGTTAAGTGTAAAATAAAAATATAAATACCTTAAATTACAGTTCTAGTGAATTAAATTTACGTAGAAATGTGCATAATTGTTCTTTAATAGGAACGAAAATTAATATGAACGTTTTATGAAAACATAAATATTATAGTTTTTTGTTCTTGCAACACAAAGTTGACGCGTGTCGTTTCGCTCATGCGCAATCAAATGACGTGTTGACTATTTGACTGACGTTTAGTGTTTCACTTTTACATACGTGTCAAACGGATTTGAACGTGTTTGGGCTTCTTAGCCTTTAATTTTAGGATTTAATTGTGAGTATTATTCATTTCGTACACCTAAATATCAATTTTTGTTGCTAGTAAAACTTGTTTAAGGTTGATTGTGTTTGAGAGTGTCTATAGTGTTCAATGTTATTACTGTGCCAATTGTGTGAGTTTCTACTAGTTTTCTCGATAAAAACAGCCGATTAACTATGAAATTGCAATTTGCGTCGTGGGCATGCTTAATAAAAACCCAGAGACCTTAGCATAACATACTATAACTGCGTAAATATCTGCTTTCCCTTGAAAACATCTTGTCAGTCTTGTCACCCCCAGCTGTATAAATAATTTGGTACGCGTATGTTTTCTTGTTCCAATCGTATCACTTCATCCTTATCACTTTCGCAAAGAGGTAATTAAAGTAACTTAGTTAATTAATATCTATAGTTAATAATTATGGTTCACAAAGTCCAGTGATGATTTCTTAAATTCAATAGTTTGGTCGCGTCTTATTTAGGTCTTATTTTGATAGAGAGTGAAAGTAGATTCACTTTTATCTGCCAGGTAATATATATTTTTGGCTAACACTTTAACTTTCTACCTGTATATCTACTAAACTTACATAAAATATGTCATTAAGGTAAACTTTTTCAAAAGTTATGGGAAAGGACGAAAATATAATGTATAAGATTTACGTTTTTAAGATTTTAGATATGATTTTTTAGTTTTTGAAAGGTTTTAAGAAAGGAAAATGTTGCAAAACCAAGGCAATACGTTAGTGACTTATTCTATAATACTTTGTCTTGCCTTGCTGCTGCCTTGTCTTGTAATTATTATATGAACCATGACTAAGTTATAGTTATTTAGTTTGTATATAATTTAATGGTACACATATAATAATAATGAAAGTAATTTTTACTTTTATATTTTTATGGGTGTTACTTTTTATAATATCCTAATACCTTAGACAAGTTTGTCTTGTCCAGCAATCAATCCATACAGTCATGTAAATTTTAAGTAGTACCTAATCATTAAATTATTAATTTATTAGTAAATGCGTTTGTGTTGTAGGTATTACTGTTCAGTTATAATATTATGCTGTGTGATTCAATGAGTTCCCATTTAAGGTGTGCTACTTATTGACTGGAAATCACCAACGCTACCTATCCCTGTCTTTTTTCATTTCTGACCTTCAAATATTAGTCCCTTATCCATAATTTTTATGAAAACTGAAAAAGTATAATGTTAACATAGAGTAGGTATATGTTTCTTAAGTTATTTTTTCATATAACTTACTTTGTGATAATTGCAGGTCATGTTAGTAAGAAGATATTGTCACTTTGCCATCGATAAGATGTTAGGTTAGGTTAGTTATTTGGTTATTACTCAAATTTACTCTGTTTTACTTTCAGGACAAATATACACCTTATACATAATGGCCCCTAAGCAAAGAATGCGCATCGCCAACGAGATGGCAAGCAAAAACATCACCAACAGAGGCAATGTTCCGAAAACAACAAAGGTAAAGATTGTTAGTCGTTTGAACAATATATAAACGGTTTTATTTGTAACATAGTTAATTGTTATGGCTACAGTAAGAAAGTGGACAATCTGGTGATATTTTCACTGTGTTAAGTAAAAATGTTGTCTTAAAATCAGATTATTTGCTACACCGACGTAGACGTAAAGCACTCCATTAAAATAATGAAATTTTATAATAATAGGTTAGGTTAAAACGGTGATGGTCAAGGATTCAAAACTGTAACTGTAATTATTCGATTTTAATTTTAACATTATATAAATGTTAGAAAAATTAGTACAAAGATTTTGGTGGTTAGAAAAAGAATTTCGAAAAATTATGATCTTTAGGCGTGTCTGTGTCTGTGTCAAGACACGTGTCTTGGGTGGCCGAGCGGTCAGGCACCTGCCCGGATAGCAGCGGACGCGGGTTCGATTTCCGCCTCAAGATCATAATTTTTCGAAATTCTTTTTCTAACCACCAAAATCTTTGTAACTGTAATTGCTTGTGCGCAGTATGTTACGGTTTAGTGATTGGCTACATGCTGCTGCGCAGTACCCTGTCTTCCTTTGGACACACAGGTTTTCGATGTCTAGAATTTAGCGATTCATCTCGTGTATACAACTATATTTATATATTATATTAGGCTGGCTAGAATATATCCAGAACAAAATATATGAGATAGCAGAATAACATACTGACCTGTTCTATTAAAATTGGGTATGCACGTTACGTACTTTACCGTCTTAAAACAATATCGAAGCGTAGGTATGTATAATGCTACGTAAACTACAGAGTCACAACTCAATCACAGCAATATCTACTCTAAGAGCAATAAAATAAGAGTTAGAGCCAAATTTTTAGACATTCTTGTATCATAACAACGCAATAACTTCATTGTCACAGGTGGTTTAATATCATTATCCGTCGTTCCAAGGTTTTTAAATATCATATCAACACGATTACTTATAAATTGACGTTTAATTAATGTTATCTTACATTGAACATTCTTGAAATTAGTCTTAAGTATCGCTGTGTGGTGAGGGCAGATCCCCATCCTACCCGCGGGTGTCGTACAAGGCGACTAAGTGTAGACAGCATGAAGCTCGTCACAGACGGAGCTATTATATAATATATATTAATATATCGAGCCATATATTATATTACAGCAAACTACCACAGACGGGAGCTATACTATAATATATATTTAGCCCTCACTTGGTCTGCGGTCGTCATATGCCAAAATATACCGAGATATAATATATATTATAGCTGCGTGTGCGGTCACTCGAAAATGTATATTGAAAATATGTTGTAATGTCCTGCTATGATTTATATTAATATATTTTATAGCTACGTCTGTGACGGGCTTTATGAGCAGCAACGTCCTTCTTATTAAGTTAGATCTCATGTAATAAATAGGTGGCGAGCCTATTGCCATAAATAATATCGGGCACAAAAATCGTAGTATATTGCCAGGTGGTATTAGAGGAATGCTGCTACCCTAGTAATGTACTCATTGCTTTTTTTACCCTTAGTCGCCTTGTACAACACCCACAGGAGAGGGGGAGGTGGTGACAATTATTGTATTCTGCTCTGCGGTCACCACACGGCAAAAAATAAACTAAATGGATATAAACAACAATGATTGAAAAGAGAAAGTCTGAACATTATACCAAAACGGCTTGAAAGTGATGGAATATTGGGCTGCATTCTTATGCTAGAAATACTGCTATTTACATGCCCGATAGATGGCAAAAGGTTCACCCCTTTTACATGGGACCTCACGTAATTGACGAAACGTGAGTGTTTATTTATCTCTGCCTATCCGTTCGTTCGGGATAGGCAGAGATAGGCGTATAAACAGGCGTGATTCATTCGTACTCCCGTAAGGGTAACATTTGAAGACTTCATTTAAAAAAACCACCTTTGTCAAAAATCTCATGATATGAGTTAGTTGCGCCATCTTGTAGAGGAATCCGTAAGCTTTATGATCTTATTTCTTATTTCGTAAAAAACAAGTTCAGTCATGGGATATATGCTTTTATTCGTTGTATTACTTCTTCTAAAACAACCTGATCTGAAGAAGTTTTTTTACTCTGGTGTAAAACTAACAAATTTTCTAAGGTGGTTTTTAAAATAATGTCTTCATTTAGTTGCATATAAAGCCACATTAACTGCCGCACCTAGAGACGTCAGATAACTATAATGAGTAGGTACTTAACGTCAAAAAATTACAATTCAAAACTAGTCGCTGTTCTTGCCGGGTCTATGGTCTAGATTTGAATGAAAATTTTTGACATTAAATGCTCATTAAAGTTAATTGACGTTAATGTGTACTTAACGTCAAAAAATTACAATACAAAACTAGTCGCTATTCATGCCGGGTATATGGTCTAGATTTGAATGAAAATTTTTGACATTAAATACTCATCAAAGTTCAGTTCAAACTCATTGACGTCTCTGAGTGCGGCAGTTAGACTATTTTGGCTGATGTACCTAATTTTTGTTCCATTATTACAGGAAAAGGAAGACCAGTACCCAGTAGGCCCATGGCTGTTAGCTCTCTTCATATTCGTGGTGTGCGGCTCAGCGGTCTTCCAGATCATCCAGTCCATCCGGCTCGCATAGGACCATCCAACTGACCACCCGAAGGCTCGGCATGTCTCTCTCACATTCGCAACTATGGCGCGGCATATACCTAATGTATACACTATCCTTACACAGTCTATAACGAAGCACTTTCAGTCTGCCTGTCTGTCTGTATATATACACACAATTCTTCCTAAACTACCCAACGTAATTTTAATGTTGTGTTCAACATCAGTTAGATATAATTTTCCCCGGAATGTTCATAAGTATATAATTAATAATAAAACCTGATCACACCCGTGCGAAGCCGGGTCAGGTCACTAGTTAATTATATTATAATATTTTGTTACAATTACTTTTCCGTATACGTACTACCAACGCCTTTTGCTTTCGAAAATGTTACTCCTGTCGGTTACAGTAATATTTTTATTTGGTTAGTGACTTTCTTTTGGTAATGTGTCCGAGACATTTCAAGCCAAACCAGTAGTTAAAATTTGTGGTTCAAAGGTTTTTTGAACCGCACAACCCTTAGGTACTGCGAAGTCTTGCAGAGATGCATATGTCTAGGATAGTCGATGTAAGTGCAGTTTTTTTAAATGTAAACCTACCTATAATCTCAACTTTACAACCAAACACATTGTATTGTATGTACTTTATTCTTGTATATTGTAAAATAAATTGTTAATATTAAGGGGCTAATCGAGCATTTAGACCAATAATTATGATTTTCATTCATTCCTTTATTTTATTCGTGTACGAGCGTAGGGAAGCGCACAGTTATTGTACTAGTACCTACTTTTAAGCCGAAAATTGTGTTTTTAAAACCTTTTTTTAATTGCAATGTTTAGTCCAATTTTTTTATTGAATGATATTTCGCCTTCGTCCGCGCCAAATCCGAAATTGTTTGTCGGTTATATCGTTTTAATTTTAAATTTAATTTATTTGATTTAATACAGTATATTTGTCATAGCAAACTTGTTTTATTTATCCAGCCACTGCGGCCTCTATTGCATCAAAGTTAAAGTTTTGTAATATTGAGTTAAAATTTATGAACGAAGGAAGACGTATCGTCTTAAAACTTTAGTACCTTGTCCCAATAATGATTTATTTAATATGGTGACTGACATCGCCTTGATGAGACTATACAAAAACCGTCAAATATCTCCAATCGATAGTACCTACACTTTATTTTTTATGATCTAACTGCCGCACTCAGAGACGTCAATTAACTTTAATTAGTATTTAATGTCAAAAATTTTCATTCAACTCTACCCGGCAAGAATGGCGACTAGTTTTGAATAGTCATTTTTGACGTTAAGTACTCATTACGTTATTTGACGTCTCTGAGTGCGGCAGTAAGAGTTTAAAAATCGATTGAGAAAATTTTGCCATATTGTGGGAAACCTGACATGCTGACTGTACTATTAAAATCATTATCAATCTTTTTTTTATGTGTGGAAGAATTAGGGCTTGGCGCGTTCGTCCTGGGATATTGTCTCGAGTTCCTCCGCGCTTTGGAAGGCTTCGTTGATCTTGGTTGTATCTGCAATCGTTTATAAACACCAATCCAATCTGAATTAAGCATGGCAATAACTACTGTACAATTAATTATTGGTATGCATAATTCAGATACCACTAACTTACGCGGCCAGGCGGCGAAAATTAGAACTAAAATTTATCGATACATTTTGACTTTTCTGTGACAATCTTTGTTTTCCACTATCGCCACCACAAACTGACCATGTAAGTTGGATATAGTGCCCGCCCTCTAAATTTTTTTTATAAATAATCCTACAAATGAATATGACTTTTTGACAAAAGTCCTCAATAATCGCTAAATTATTTCATAATAACCACCATATTATACTATATAAGTATTCATAAAAAATAAATAATGATCTTGCCAATGAAAACACTTGGGGTACTTACTGAAATGAAACAAGGAATCTTGCAGTATTTTTTATATTCATATCAACGTTCTCGGCGCCTCCGTGATGTAAACACACCACGCGCCAATCAGACTTACAAACGATTTTTATACTTTACACTTTACAACTATATGGTACATTTAATTTACAAATTGTCATGTGATATGTGAAATTTAATTACCTAATTATTTTACCATTTGAGCACCTAAATATAGCACCAATTGTGATCGTGATAATGTTGTTATTATTTACTTATGTTTTTTCTTAAGTCTTATATCTTCAGTGGGCTAAATAATTATGACCAAAAATGTTCTACGCAGCTGTTATCTCGTAATCAAGAATTATATAACTCCAGTGCTAAGTAATTATGTACTTAGATTTTCATTCTTGGATTAGTCTTCTAAATGGAAAGCATAGCATTTTCTGCTAATTTTATGTAATTTCATTTAAATCCAACTTGATAGCTAGCTAGCTTGGCCCTAAAACACCTTAATAACATTTTAAATGTTGGAGCTAGCTAGATATCAAATAAAAGACTAAATTACAATTTATTTCATGACAAAGAAATACATATGTTGTAAACCTTTTTGGGCAGTAAGCCCCCATATACGAATAAAGGTTTACATCTGTTTTTAATTTATTAGCATCCCCTGATACTGTCTACAAGTTGATCGTATTCAAACTCAATACTGGAGTTTTGAACTCGTGAATACGGATTAATTAACTATAAAGTAACATTGCAGAACCCAGAAGCCCTGTTTACAAAAAACAAGAGAAACCGACAACAGAACTCTTATAAACAATATTGTACAGTCACTGGCACAAGCGTTGTAATTATGACACATAAATTCTAAGAGGTCTCTTTGAGTTGACGCTTTTTCGCTCGACTGTACTTTGATACGTAAGCTAAATATTTCACTATTTATCCTAAATGGTAGGTAAAATGAGCACAATTATTTTGAGCCTTGGCTAAATAACTGTTAAGTAACTAATTAACCAATTAAGTAACTTGTTGCATTAGGAAAGTATTTTGACTAATATTAAGGCAGTGAAGGAAAACTGATAAATTAAAGTTGCCGTTCTAATCACTTAGAAAGCCGTAGAATTAAAGTACTGATTGCTTATGCTTGCCTGGTAAGTAGTTCTGCGTATTTGGAGTTTAAAGCAATTAACTAAATTCGACAATATTGAGTCGGTATTGACATTTAAATGTGAGAATGGATAAGAAACTAAAATAGCAGACTAGCCCAAGGTGCTATGTGATGATCAAACATTTTAAACTTAGGTGCCAGAGCAAAAAAGTTACCTTATTAATAAAATTACAGTGCATTTTGCAAAATCTTGATACACTTTGTGTCACTAAACAAGATACAATAATAATAATGGTTAGGTATTACAAGGTAGCACTGTATAGAATACCTTAACACGATAAACCTACTCTATATAAACACATAGGAATATAGATCACCATCTATATGACATGTGATATCTTCAATATCGTTTTCGGATTTAAGTAGTAGAGCTTTTAATAAATATACGCCACTGCAACAAGCAATGGTACGCTTAGATTATCATAATTGTCATGGTTAAATTTTGTCATATTATATAATAGGAGATATTATAACAGAGTTCACATTGAGAAATTACAACATGCTACATTATTTTAAAGTATCATAGATGGCCTCGTTGGGATATGTACCATTCAAATGTATGCTGTTACTAAAACTTAACTGATCTTTACTTGACAACACCTCAGTATGTTCTATGGTGTGAATATCGTTATCGATCGGATAATCGTCCATATTGCTCGTAATTTCTAACCTAATCGCATGGATATTATGTTCCGAATGGCTTACTTTATTGCGCTCCCACGAATCAACCGCTATAGAAACATCATTCTTACTCCCTAAGTCTTCGATCTCACTCGAAGCAATGCTGGAACAGTCCAAATCGAAGTCCGTGGTTTTCTCTATCACAACCACTTCGATGTGCCTAAACGAATTCTCTTGATTCTCAAGCATTTGTCTCGCTCGCTCGTCGTTTCTTATTATAACTTCTTTCTTAACATTACAAATCACAGGGTCAGTTGCTAACACATCTATATTATTATCGTAATTCTCTTCATCGCTAGTTTTATTACCGTTCGGCGTGCAGATCTCTGCGTAAATATTGTCAGAGCTGGCATCGGAGTCTACCTTTTCTTCTTCGATCTTCACAGCGTCTGCTACTTGGCCGTATGGTAAGTCCTCTATCACAGGCAGCTTCCGTTTCTGTATAGAAGATATGGATCGCCGTATTTTCACTTGCACATGTGGCTCCTCATCGGATATGTCTACGGGCGTGAGATCTTCTTCAATTTCAGATTTCGGCGTGGGAGCCCTAGGTTTGTCTATTTTCTTCCTGAAGTTAAGTAGTTTGTCAGCGTCGCTGTTTCTCTCTGTTTTTGTGGGCATACTGTTGCTATTGTTTCCCTCTTTCTTGTCGGTAGGCTTCTTAGGGTGGAGCAGATTCGATGTTGATTTGCTAAGAACTCTCTTCGTCTTAACGTGGAACTCCGAACAGAGTTTCTCAGTGATGAAGGAGTGTTGCTTGGAATTAATTTCAAAGTCGCTGTCATTGTAGAGAGATCCAACACCAAACATGTTTATCTCCTCACAACTTTGTATTTGATTGTAGGATTCCGATTTGACCATTGCTTTCTCTGGTATCAAGTCGGGCTGTATCCTCTGTCTCCTTTCTAAATTCGTCGACGACTTGGTTGCGATTGATTTCTTGAGCATATTTTCATCGAGCGATTTCAATTTACGACCCGAACTGGTATCACTTTCCATAGAGCCACAGTAGTTTATTTGATCTACGCTGAGGTTTTTACGACTGTGTTTCATATTGATTCGTGGGTCTTCATCAGGATTGTAGGTACCATCTGGCATTCCAGTCTGCACTGACACCGACTTAGTCAAGATAGGCTTTTTATGATTAGAGCTACATTGACTCGTTCCCATTTCTGAAGATGAGGTCGTAAGGCTCTTGTAGGAGTGACTTTTTTCTGCGGTTCCATCGTTCTTTCTGCAAGCACCAAACCTGTCTTCAATGAGCTTTGCCATGTCTTGGTACCTTTCTATAGAACTATGTTTTTCGCCTAACGGATCGAAAGGATCTTTGAAGTCTCTGTGTTTTTCACTGTTCTCAATCACAGTGATTTTCTCGTTCAACTTCTCGGTGCTTTTCAACAGTTTCAAGTTTTTGAACCACTTGTTCTTCTTTTGGCTGGAGTCTTCTCTAAATACATGCATTTTGTCATTAGAAAACTCCTCCTGCTCAATCTTCTCGTCACTTTTCTCATCCTTGCCTTCGTCATCGCTGTATACATCGTAGTTCATGTGCTCGAGTTCATTTTTGCTCAAAAATATTATGGACCCTTCCGTTTCGTCCGGTATATCTTTAAGCACCTTCTCGCTTTTCCCGAACAGCCTGGACGTGTCAATCTTCAAGCCTTGCAGCGTGAACTTCTTCTCTTTCTCAAACTTGACCGGTTCGTGGTCCTCCTTGAGGAGATCTTCAGCATTTTTCGATTTGCCGACTGCGGAGTGGTTGGCGTAGGAGATTTGCCTGATCCAGTTGTCAACGTTCAGTTGACAGAAGGTTAGAGCTTTTTGGAGGCGGGCGGAGAGGAACATGCGCTTCTCGCTGTCGAAGCCTAGCTGGGTGCGGCGGACGCGGGTGCTGCCGTTGAGGGGAAGCAGCCTAAGCGTCTCCTTGGCATGGTAGCGCGGGTCCTGCTTGCTGGGGCTCGACGGCATGGAGCCGTACTCCGGCAGCGAGCACATCACCAGCACCGGCTCCGTCACCGCCGACCGCAACAGTAGGTCATCTGAAAGTTGCATTGTTAATTGTTAGAATTCAAAGAAAATTTTGGTTCAGAATAAAAGTTCGAAAAATTATTGACTTGATTAGGGAAAGTTAAAAACAAAATTATTGTTAGTCTGCAATTAAATTACTAGGAACAAATCACACATCTAGTTCCTTAAACCCTTAAAGTCGTTTATTTTAAATTTTACAGTAGAGAGCTTTAAAGATTTTTCTGGAAAGTTCTGAGCATTTTTGATTTTGGAGATAAAGCAAGAGCTTGATTTAGCATACGAAATTTTGACATGTTTTATGTTGTTAAATCCTCCAGGAGTATTAGTGCGACCGCTGAACTGAGATTTCCATGTGAGGTAAAGTCGATGACAAATTTTCGTATTTGTTTTATGAGAATTATTCAATGTATATTGCGTAAACGAAAAATAATATTCATAATCTCAAGCAATTTCTCACTCAATTAGTTTCTCCCTATATTCTCCCATCGATAGGGAAGACCTGTGCCCCAGCAGTGGGGACATTAAAAGGCTGGAGATGATGATGATGAGGAATATCATTTGACTAAAATACCACTTAAATTAACAATTTTGATCGAACACAAATACATAATGTAAACCATCAGATATATAAAGCCGTGTGGTGACGGCAGAGCAGAATACAATTGTCACCACCCCCATCTCTCCCATGGGTGTCGTACAAGGCGACTAAGGGTAAAGACAGCGATGAGTAATGGTCAGCAGCATTCCTCTTATACCACCTAACAATAAACTGCGATTATCTGTGCCCGATAGTTGACAATAGCCTCGCTACCTATCACAGACCTAACTTAATTCGAAAAGTGGCTGTTTTATCTACCGCTGCCTACACCTTTGGGGATATAGGCGCGATTTATGTATGTACCTATGTATCAGATTCATCTAGTTCGTCTCACCTCCAACATCGTGCGCCATTTCAATCGGAACGGTGCCGGCTAGCAGCCGCACCCGGGTGGGCAGTCGCCACAGGCTGAGCAGGTGGGGCAGCCGGTGGGCCCGCGCCCCGGCCTCGGGCGGCGGGGGCGACACCGGGCTATCGCCGTCCCACTCCGCGGGCGACAGCTCCTCGGGGCACACCTCGTACATCTCCCCCTTGGTGTTGATCGGCACGAACAGCTCCTGCAAAGGCATGTGATCCTGGTGTTATACGGGCTTTGGCACTGAAGTGAACACGTTAAGAACTGCATAAATTTTATTTTCTACGTGTAATAAATATTAGCATACTATTTATGCAAGGTGGCCTAGAGCAGATATAACAAAACGGATACTCTCATGTATAAATATCATTTTCACTTCTCATGCTCTGAAAGTGCTTATTTGTGCAGGATATAGGCTGCACAAAATAGATTTTTGTGCTCTAGAGCATTAACGTATCTACTCATAAATGTGTCTCTATTAAGGCAAAGAAAGTGAGCAATGCAGCCAAACACAATAAGAAATTCAGAGATAGAATTTGTTATTTTATTATTTACTTAAATTTATTTGCCTAATGCGTTTTTTAAGACATAATTTTAATTTAAGTAGGTACGGTAGGTTATTAAATTAACTTAAGAAAATTATTATTTCAAAATTAATTTAATACTTGGCTGTATAGGTCTGCAGCCCAAGCCTAATACCAATGGGAAAAACAATTTCCTTCAGTATTCAAAATTGTACTAATTTTAGTTTAAATTTTATGAAATGTTATGATAAACTACTGTATTATTTCCTCGCAATCGAAGTGAAAAACAGAGTTTCTACCTCGTCCACAAAACCATTTTTATCCTCGACATTACTATCAGCCCTCGCCTTCGGCTCGGGCTGCTAAAAGTCTCGGGCAAAAATGATTCGTTTTGTGCACTTGATGGAAAATCTACTATTTTAAAACAGATATTTTCGATAGCCTCTTTGTCTGCTATCATAAGGAAGTAGGACCTAAAGACGCGTAAAATAGAATAAGATTTTTGAGCGGAATTTTTCGCGGAATAAGAATGCCCGTTTTGGGCCACCTTTTCTTAGTTACACAAATCACGCCTTTACTAAGGAGATGTGTTTTAACACCCTCGTTTAACCAGCTTGTATTGTAATAGGGGACGAGTCTAATGCCATTCACCGGCAGTGATTTGCTAAATGATGCACCAGGAACTCCCCTGCCCATTCACCGTTATGTTGATGATAATCATAATCTCAAAAAAAATCAATTAAAATCTAGTCCACATGCCATAGACCCGGCAAGAATCCATTATCATTTTTTTACATCATGTAATACCTAACTCATTAACGTTAATTGTCGTCTCTGAGTGCGGCAATTAGTCGCGTGGGTGTCGCTAGACTAGAGGGACAGGGATGGTGAAAATTGTATTCTTCTCTGCCGTCCCTACACAACATAAAATATTAAACTATAAAAAAACTACAAGTGGGATAATTTTCGATAAACTCTGGCTACAACATAACATTTGTGTCTAATTAAATAAATTTAAAAAAACGGTTACTAAATCTCAAAATGGCCGTTCATTCCATTAAAACACACAGGTCGCAGAGAGTCGTGAAATTTACACACGGAAAACATTCTGAACTCGGTTAGACGCAAGTTATGACACGAACGTAGCTAAGGCAGTCGCCATACTTCACAAGAACCATAAAACATGATGCGTATTGTTGTACTCAACATATGCCCTAACAGTCTGAGAGCTATGCTATGCCCTTACTTGAGCCCATTGGACAGCAAATACATGGGGTGGACCTCCTAGCAATGTGTAACTTATAGTCCAGAGGACGCTTTACAACTCACGTGAGATTTATGCTTTTGTGTAGGTACTGTAGTGTCTGCAGCAGAACGGATCAATTTAAACATTATGGTGTAAATAATTGTATGGTGGTTTACTGATAATTTATTCATCTTTTAAAGATAAACGCTCCTGTGAGGAAGGAATCAAGTGTCCATTACATCGTTATGTTATGCCTACGGAAAACCTGTCATGGCTCTTAATTAAACGATATTAAAACTGAAATGGCTAAAGAGGTATGTTACATGGCTATCGCCGATAACATCTAACATTAGAATATCAATGTCACTTGCAATCCAATACTTCTATTGCGATAATTGAATATCGTGGAAATCTCTATAAAAGTTCTAAAATAAATTATCTCAAAATAGATTAATTTACACAGCTTGGTATGGGATGAGGAGGGATGAATAGGGATAAATGTTAACTGTGGATGTGGATGGACCTAGAATGAGAGGAAGACGGAATAAGCGATGGATATATGGTTTGTGTGAAGGTTGATATGAAGAAGAGGACAGTTCATGCTGAGCTTTCGTCTGATAGAGAAGAGTCGAAGACTCTACTTGGAGTAGGATAAGGGCAGGGAGAAGAACATATTAATTTACGTAGTGCGAAATCTGCTTGAAATCAGTGTCGTACTGTCGTTTAGGCAGGCGTTCCCTACGAGGGTTGGTATCGCAAGCAGCCGGTTTTAAGAATCTAGGTACGTGTCCTAGAGCTAGTCATGTAAGGTGGCGAGACTATTGCCATCTATCGGGCACGTAAATCGCAGTATATTGCTAGATGGTATAAGAGAAACGCCCCTATTACTCGTCGCTGTCATCTAGATACGTCAACACTTCTTGATTTATTTATTTTTATATTTATTCTTAGGGATAAAGAGCGGTGTAACTTGTGATCAGAGATTGGGGCTGGTGACATTGTATTCTGCTCTGCCGTCACTACACGGTCCAAATAATTTTAGCAATACTGCCGCCCCGTGCGTTTAGATACGTCAACACTCATTGCAATATTAGATCACTCACTGTGACAATTGCTCAATGAATAGTACAAAACAACCAGGCGAAAAGCGGTCTCAAAGGTTAAAAAAATAATAATGCGGTAGACGCAGTTGCATTACCCAATAATTGTTTTCGTAATCGTCACGCGCCGTGTAAGCCCACCTTCACACCAGAGCCGTATGTATGGTCTGCCATTTTTATGACAGTCGTTTGTTTTGATGCATTCCGCGTCACGTGTTTCCGTATTGTTTTTGTTTACGGTTGCAAGAAAGCGAACGGAAACGCGATATTAAATTAAAAGTAATAAAATAAATGAAGTCGGATCGTGCAATCAATATCACGTCAGGCTGTAAAAAATGTAAATTGTTCAGAATCTACTTTGTTCTTTACTACAAACAAGTTAGGGTTGACAATCCACCACAATCCAATTTTGAATGCATTTCCATGGAGGCGAAAAAATAACGTAGAATGTACCAGCCCCAACTGACCCCAGGGGGGTCGGAAAACTAAGATTGTCCGGTGTGTAGACCCATAAGCACATTGGGGCACCTGAATTAATGGTGAAGGCCAAACCACCAACAATATAGCAGGCCAGCATACCCAAATAGGATTGGTCAGACATTCAAAACCTTGAACATTATGGATTGGAATGTTGTCATTCCAATCACTCATACTTCACTTATTCTTCACTCTTCATTCATCACCAGCACCTTTTCGTTCCGGTTTGATGGATAGTTTAGATGAAGAAGGCGTGGATGGCTTGATGACGTCTGCCCGGTATGAATGGATGAGGAAACATACTGCGCCGACCCCAGTTAGACTAGGAGAACAGGGCAGGGAGAAGAAGAAAAAGAAGACTTCTGACAGTCTAGTGGAATTATTATTGACCTTAATAAGTTCTTATTACTAAAGTGTAGATAAGGGTGATATATAAATAAAGTAGCAACCTAAACACAACCTATGGACCAACGTGCGTTTTTAAATTTATTACAATCAAGTCAGGGTTTATTGAACTGGACCATATTTTATGATTTTACGACAAAATGGAGACCCCTTTTACGATCTTGTGTAACTAAAATAATTTACGTGCGGTATTGTGTTACGTGACGTTACTGCAATACATGGCAGCGTTTATTTATCATTATTACGAAATTAAATTATCGGGATTAAGTCCTGTCGTTAACATACACGGGTGAATATTTAAACGTGATTTAAACAGCAGTGAGCGAAGTACACCTCTTTCTTGCTTCTGAAGTCCTAATCTAAACAAATACCATAGTGTCCACGAACTTTCAAGTCCAACGTTAGTTGCATGCCAAACCAACTTTTTCTTAATTACATCATACATACATATATAAATCACGCCTATATCCCCGAAGGGGTAGGCAGAGGTGAACTAGCACCAATGTTTCGCCAATTATGTCAAATCCCATGTAATAGGTGGCGCGAGCCTATTGCCATTTATCGGGCACAAAGGCGCAGTACATTGCTAGGTTGTACGAGTATAAGAGGAACGGTACTGCCTCTACACGCTATATTCCTCATCACTGATATATCCTTAGTCGCTTTGTACGACACCCACGGGAGAGATTTGGGATGGTGACAATTGTATTCTACTAGGCCGTCACCATACGGCTTTTTAATTACATCTTAATTACGTCATATTTTTACTTTGATTATATATTAGATATGCTGACACGAAAAATAAAAACAAAATATTGTGAACCATAAATATTGTAGTAGTTTCAAAGAAAAAACATCATCTAATTCAAAATTGTTTACATTTTTTCTTTCCCTATTCGCTATAATGGAGCTGGAGTAAACGTCGCTCGTAGTCATGAATTTCGACGTACAAACAAAACGTAAACACTACTCACCACTAGATGGCGGTAGCGGCTACAAACTAAAAGTCTGTATCTTTTTTATTAACCAACCTCTGCGCATTGCTACTGCCTATTAAATTACAACTGTAAAGGTGAGATGCTATCAACAGCTGTTTTCATTATGGCACATCAATATTTTGGCACAGTAATTAATAACGCACCCGACAAAAACCGCTTAGACACCTGAAACTGGTTTGGAGAACCCACGTGAAGTTATTGATGGTGCAATCTTAGGCCGGCTGTACACTGGCCAGCCCATTACGCGAAGTAATAATAAATTTGTCAGGCATACAAAGTAAAGATTGTAATTTTATTGTTTTAGCGCGGAGAAAGCTTGTAATGGGACGCTTTGTTTACATAGTCTTCAGATCGGCTCAATTCACAAGATCACTATCTTGATAGATAAGCGTCACAAAAGTAGATTGTCTCCAAAAAATTTTGCACTTTATTCACTTATTATGTAAGGGTTGAACTTCATTAGCCGTATGATGACGGCAGAGCAGATTTTTTTTTTATTTTATTGCCCGGATACTTTCAGTACTTTTTATTTCGTTGGGTATGGCTTGGGTTGCCTGGCGGTATCTGCGAAAGAAGCGGGTTTGAATCCTGCATCGACATGTTATCAAAATTTTGTTATCTAAAGGGATTTAAATTTATTACTGATCTGTAGCCGATAAATGCCTATCAATAAAATAAAAATAATTTTTAAAAATATCCATGATTTATTTTTCAAAAATCTTAATATCATCATCAATCATCAATATATTCATCATATAATCATCATATATCATCAAAAATCTACGTATTTTTAAAACAACAAATAATTTTAAGAATTAATATTTTTAAAAGTGCCAAACAAACGATGATTATTAAGGATTTACAAAATTCGCATCATGACCAATTTTTCGAACTTTTTCTAACAGCTTTGTGTATTCCATTCCAAGTACTACTAGATCGCAAGTATGTGGTGGTACTTATTGCCGATCTAGGCCCATTGCCCAAGCGTTTGTCTGATGCGGGCGGGAACGCCTCTATAACAGAACGCGAATATTTAATCAGCTGGCAAAATAGTTTCAGCGAAAAGATAGCGGATGCCTATGTCAGCAGGCGTAGATCTAGACATTGAGGTTATATTATTTGTTAACATTCATCACTATTTCAGCCGACAGACGCCCACTGTTGGGCGTAGGCTTCCCCCAAGATTCTCCAGGCTGTTCGGTCGTGCGCTGCCAGCATCTAGCGGCTTCCCGCGACTTTTACCAGATCGTCGGTCCACCTTGGGTCTACATTAGGATCGCAGCTATGTTAAACTGAAATATACGGAATCTATTATTTACTCAGGTTATGCGAAATGTGGTTATTACACCTCTATCAGTATTTTAACTTTATTATTAGTATATCTTCTAATAATGCTATATTTATTTATCAAACTGACAATGAATAACAGACTATCAATGTAACAAGGCATTGCCTACAGTTCCGTAAATCATCAACAGAGGGCGTTGGTCCGAACAAGTGATACGAATGCAGATTTGTATACACAAAAACCTATTTTTTGTGTGAAACTAATAAAAAAATCTTACTTATTACCACTTAATATTTAAAAGTAGATACTACAGCAATATATTTTGCAATTTTCTTTACAATTCATTTGTAAATATTCAAATTATGAGAGCTTTTTCCTAAATCGCGCTAACAAAGTTTTAACATACGCTCGGTATATAAGCAAAATTTCGCATTTTGTCAATCGTGTCTATTGAAAGGAGAGACGGTTAGCACTCCCCTTGACAAGGATGGAACACATAAATTGGTTAAGGCACTATTTAACCAATCATTTTTTTATATTGTATTGTATTGTCATTGGAAATATTTTGTTAATAGTTTTCTATTTTATTTTAATATACAAGCCCAAAAATTAATGTTAGGGTTCGGGTTGGATATGTACTTAACTATCACTTAAAAAAGTTTTCTTATAATGATTAGTTGCAAATCGGTTAATTTTTGATTTTATTTTCTTATAATAAAATATGTAGGTCAACAAATTGGAACCATTAGTTTAATTTAGTTAGTTTTATTTTTGATTTCATATTATTGATGCATATCGTTAATTTAAATGTAACAGAACTTTATGACATTGTGGTGTCAAGAGGCGTACTGAATTTTCTTTGGTATTCATGTTTCGATGCTTTTAGGCCTGTGTTCATATAATATCCCCATTTCTCCCCGTACATAGCAGCGTCTCGACTCATTTTCCTTTGTTTTCTGGAAGTGGATGACGAAGATAGCCAAGTCAGGACAGCATTATTCCCATACTCATCCAAATCCAGTATACCGTGTCGCGATATGATCGTACAACAATCAGGCTTCAGCACCAACAAATGGGGCATAGAGGTTATTTCGTACATATACATGAGCGTTGGTACCAGGTCGTCATGAAACCAAAGAGTGAACCAGTTGGCCTGCACTTCATAGCTCTCTTTCATATCCTCTTCTGTCTTATCCATCGGAACGTATACCACTTCCACAGGTAGATTTGAGTGTTTGACATTTTCATAGATCGAATAGAACTTGGTTATAATGCCGTCTCTGTCTATTCCCCTCGCACTGAATAGCAGGACTAGGACTTCAGCGTTATCTTTGATCCACTGAGGGGGTACTTTTTCCAATTTTTTATTGTAAATTACAGCATTTTGCAACCAATCGCTCGGTTTAAAGGTCTCATTCATGATTTTAAATTGCAATGTTTATTTGCATAGCACTGACAGTTACGTCATTTAAAACTTCAAGTGACTTTTATTTTTTTAAAGCTACAATCAGTTTGCGACAGAAGTATTTAAAAACATATACAAATGAGGTTGATATACCAGTCTTTGGTTTTTCGTATGGTGTGTGGACGCTGACCTTAACTTAACGTACCAATAAATAACAATAAAAAAAGAATAATACTAATTGACACTATTTTAAGCAGTTTCAAAATTTATTTACATAGGTATTTATTTATTTCCTGTAACATACACACTTTAATAACGGAATTAACTCCAATTTGACTGGTTGAATATTGCGCATAATATACACGTAGATTATACATACATACATACATAAATCACGCCTATATCCCCGAAGGGGTAGGCAGAGGTGAACTAGCACCCGCGTTTCGCCAATTATGTTAGGTCCCATGTAATAGGTGGCGAGCCTATTGCCATTTATCGGGCACAGAAGTCGCAGTAGGTACATTGCTAGGTGGTATAAGAGGAACGCTGCTGCCCATTCCCCATCACTAATTTATCTTTAGTCGCCTTGTACGACACCCACGGGATTATTAGGTCATGAAAATGAGATAGTCTCTTGCTAACATTCTTCAGTGCCATGCTACCCTGGTATAATAATATGGCCCATAAATATACTATCGTGACCTACGCAATATAAAAATTGACACAGAGCCCTACGCCTCGTTTCCCCATACAAGGCTCGAACCTGACCGAAACAATGGCATTGACTTTTAACTTTAAGTCGCACGCGCCCAAAATTGACACCGATCTTATTCCCTACGAAACAAAGCTCAGAATCGCACCGAACAACACACGCGCACTGTATAAGGTAACCATGTCAAGCTCATGGCGAGTCTAGTTCAACGCTACAACCATTGTTTCTTATTGCTTGTAGATAAAGTTGAAACTCGAATGAGTTATTGTTATTCGAATGCGAATCATATTTTTCGTTAGTTCGTGTCTTGCATAAGATATATGGAATGACCCAAGTCAGATGTCAGGACGGACATAAATTGCCTGTTTTAACATTTCAGACTCTATTGCCAAGGGTATAGATTCTAAAATGGCTCTCATCTACGCTGTAAATTATGTAGGGCCGGGTTAACTATAGCTCGCGTCCATCTCGGAATACCAATAGCTGATTATGATTTAAGATCTCGGTCGAAATTGGTCTAGGTAGGTACTTTATTTTCAGGGCTGGGCTCAAAAAATAATTAAAAATATTTATTTGCCTTCAAATATAGTTTTTATTTTGTTCCATATAAAAATAATATAATATTTAGTAGCTTCGCGCCCTGAATTTCTTACGTTCCACCAGCCATTTGCTGGCGAATTAAATGCTCAACTCACGCCGTGGGGTGATACACGCTAGGTACGGTATTTATTTTAAAGTTCAAATCTTCCTTAATCGAAACATTTCTCATAAAAACACAATAAAGGTACCATCGGCATATTACTAGGAACATTGGTAGTCAAAGAATTAGCATACCTTCTGGCTCGCATACTAAATCATTGCAGGGACACACAATAGCAGTGACGAGATGGCATCGTTAATAAATTTTCAACCACATTCTCATAGAAATAAAGAACTCAAAATACGCTAACGCATTTCACGATCGGCATGTTCCGATTTTCAATTTTAATACCCGGTGTTAAACCACAGAATCGATTGGTGTCTTTCGCTAGATCATTAGTATTCGATGTTAACTGCCGCACGCAGAGACGTCAAATAACGTAAATGAGTACTTAACGTCAAAAAATGACAATTCAAAACTAGTCGCTAATCTTGCCGGGTCTATGGTCTAGATTTGAATGAAAATTTTTGACATTAAATACTCATTAAAGTTAATTGACGTCTCTGAGTGCGGCAGTAAGGTATTTCTTAACAACATGCTAAAATGCTTTATAAATATTAGTATTTTATAAAAATGGCTTTATAATTGAGGAGTCTGTCTTGATGTCTTTTATAGAAGTAAACTGCTGAAGTCCTGGTGTTATGGATATTTGAGTCCTTTAATATACTAAATAAATAATTACGATACATGTAACCTTTACTCAATTTTCTAAACATTCATTCATCACTAGCACCTTTCCGGTGTGATGGATGGATGATATGAATCACAAGGGAGTGGCTTGCAAAGACGTCTGACTGATATTAATGGAAAAGAAAACATACCGCGCTGCCTTCAGATAAACTAGGACCAGGGAAGGAAGATGATGAAGTAAGAACCTACTGAAGTCATTTCTAATCTAATTTGTTCGAGAGGTAAACTACCTTTTTAAGCTTTTTTTTGAGATCAATAGGTGAAATACATAGGTCTGTACTAAACTAAATTATATGAACTTCTATCAGAATGTATTTTTATGAAGATTCAATTAGGCAAGTAATAAATGAAATATATGCATTGGTATTCCAAATAGTTGTAATAAAAGACCTATGACGATTGGTTTCTTTTACACTAACTTTACATATAACGTATGCAGTCAATTGGACTTACGCGGGTAACAAGTATTTAATGGCCAGTATTACACCAAAATTGCATCTCATCTCTGCTTTTCGCTGTTATCTATAAAAGCAACTTATTAGAGACCTTTTCTGCCAACTAAAAGTCAATTACAAACTTTTTTTTACAAATTGATTTAAACAAACCTTAACTATGTAATTACATAACATTATCTTCTGAAACTATTACGGACAAAAAAGAAAACATCACAGTAGCAGTTGGTAAATAATGTAATAAAGATAAATTCTGAGGAAATCAGTGATTACTTTGAAGAAAGTTCAATTATTTCTGATTTAGGCACAAATTACTGTGTGCCAAATGTGGTACTAAGAGACCAGTAATTTTAAAATTATTCGACGGACAGCATGTGAGCCAAACTGCCTGTCCAAATTCTTCATTTCTTTCTTATTTAAAAATTAAAATATCACACCTGACTAAAAGTGGACTTTTTCACCCGCTCCCGTCTACGGAATATCCCACTTCCTGGTCAGGGGGTGACATAAAACTATGATATTACCTGGGGTGTTAAAAAAAAGCCTCCCATCGCATATTTATTGCAAATCAATCAAGTACTTGCGATCTGAGACATTCTTTGTTTTATCTTTATCACCCTTGGTATTTAATCTACTAATATATTTATAAAGCCGTGTGGTAACGGAAGGTCAGAACACAATTGTCACCACCTCTCCCATCCCGCGGGTGTCGTTTAATACTAATACTATCGCTAAGATAGCAATGGGCAGCAGCAGCGTTCGTCTTATACCACCATACAATATACTGCGATTTACGTGCCCGATAGATGGCAATAGGCTTGCCCCTATTACATGGGACCTAATCGACAAAACGTGGGTGTTGGTTAATACACCTCTGCCTACCCCTTATGGGATAGGAATAGGCGTGATTTATGTATGTATGTAAACCTAACCTAAAATCGTACACTTTTGCTATCTAATATTACCATTTTCATCGCACAAGTTATCTGTGAGAATCGAAAATGCTCGGTCACCCATCCTTGTTTAGTCCTCAAACAAGAGTCCTTAATTTCCGCTATCCCATAAGATCGTTGCAATCAAAAATACATGACTACATTGCTCGACCTTCAATCTACGAGAACCGAATCAACGAATTCATGTTCCATTGATAAAACATAGGGATTACTTTTATGCGCTCAGCAGTGGGTATTATCATTTGCATAGTACAAGTATGTCTTTACATAAATTAAAACTTTACCAACTCTTTCCTTTATATTTTTCTTTTATCACTATAACTGTGATGAGAACGATAGGCTTCGCATTCATTTTTCATAACGTGATCAAGTTCGAAAGAGGTTACAAGATTTGTTTTATTTCTTGATAGTGTACGTCTCTATTATTTATTATTTGTACTGAAGTAAAATCAGTCCATTTCTGAGTTTTTTCTATCAAAATCTTAATTTTTTACAAAAATATAATTTATATAATTTACCCAATTTATTGAAGTATTTAACTTAGTAATACTTAAAAGTTTGAGCAACGTAAAAAATAAGTGGCAGCCCTACTAATTCTACTAGTTCCTTTAGGACATTGACCTTGCACCTTACACCGCAAAAATGTGCATAGGACCGAAAGCGCTTAGCCACACCTTTATTACTTTCAGTTAAAGTTGATTTTAGTTCATTTTTCCCGCAAGAACAGCGGTTCGCTTGGTTTTCGCATTCCGCTTTCCCCTCGGGGCGGTAGTCGACTCTATTTTTTGCGTGGTAAAGTTTATTCTGCGTTGGCCAGTAGCAGATCGCGTCAATCCCTCGAGTCCTGAGTTACCAAGGGTTGTCGAACAAAAATAGACAAGACCGAGGCGTTCTTATGAGGGAGTTTTATTTTTCAATTTGTCTGTGACTTCATTATGAGTTGCGTTGTTGATGATTGGAATTTAATTTCTTCAGCGGAGACCGGCCGTCGAGTTTTTTTTATTTATTTTTTAAACTTTATTGCAGCCTCTTTTGTAAGAAGCGTTATTGGGTATTACGTTGGAGATTTTCCTGGAGCTTTATTAGGTAGGTACAGTTGGCAACACATCTGCAATGACTACAACTTTTTAATGTGCCTTTTTAAATAATTTGATTAAATACATAAACACGTTTATGATGTATACCCGAGGGGTTGTTAAAGGGTATTAAGGCACAAACATAAGTAGAAGATTATATGTGCCCGATAGATAGCAATAGGCTGGCCACCTATTATATGGGACCGAACTTAATTGAGGAAAAGTGGTGTTTAATTCACCTCTACCTACCCATTCGGGGATATAGGCGTAATTTATGTATATGTATGTATATACACGTACATAAATTACTTATGATGAAATTAATGTTCATGCCTTACCGAAGCCGTCAAAGACGTGTGAAAATTTCAATTCTAATCAGTCTCCTTGACTACATGGAAAACACGATGTACTCCAGAGCACCCTCTTAAGGCAGCATGACCGTTTTGGGCCCCCTTCCCCTACCACTAGAGCTGTAAATTAGGGCTGAGTATAATTTAATATCCTTATAGAAACCAGAATTATCGCCACACCGTTTTTCCTTTAAATAATGTTTTAAGCTATTTTATAGCGTCTGCAGTAAGTGTTCTAGTAAATGTACAACAAGCAATAATTAGCATTGCCTTACATCAGCTCAGCTTACGTTCGTAAAAGTCTGTAATAGGACTATTCGCTGTAAAACTACTTAAGTGAAACAAATTTCACAATACACTTAAGATCACTGATGTATAGTCGAGATTGGCGATTTAATATTCGAAATGGGATCGAGAACCCCTGGTATCTGGGTGCTTCTTTTACTTTTTGCATTGTCAATGGACGTACTCTTTCTTGATGGAGTTGATTAATCGACATTAGTTCGCATAGAGCACTGCCCGCGTGCAGCGGACGGTAGCTTGTGGTGCAAGTCATGAGAGATAATAACAATCCTGTTATTTTATAATATTAATAATAATTTTTTTCAGTAACAGGTTATTTTACATTTTATGTAGAGTGAAGTCACTAAAGTCACATATTAAACAAGAAATGCCTGTGACAGGTTTAATATTGTACATGTCCCTTTTGTATATTATTATTATAGCAGTCTCATGTGGTGGAAATGGTAGTAATGTTGAGTAGAAACTTATAAAATTAGGGCCTTACTTTTGAAATTAGTGTTTTGTATGGGAGGAATATATAAACGATTATTTTTTGTAAAATATATCTATTTCATTAATCAAAGTATGTATATACCACTTTTATCTATACATTTTTGCCATCTCATTAATGAACTACGTTGATCCATTTACTAAATAAATCCATGGGGGCGAGAACCAATAAACTTTCGTTTTTTCCTTGTAAGAATTTTTCAAATTACACATCTTCTGTTGGAGTATGGTCCGAGCAGAATAATAGTTTAGTGGGTTAAAATACTTATTATGAGCAGGTATGAATACCGAAATAGCCTCTATCACCCTCCACAAATTTAATAACATGGATATTAAAATTTGTTCATTCCGCAGACTTATGATGCATAATAATATATAGTTACTGGTTAAAATATTTGTCTATGATAAAACCCTCTAAAATCTTGTAACTTAGGCCACACGCAGCCTTAGATTCATTACTTCTCTGGACTATAAAATCAAGGCAACCTCCTGTTAGGTATCAACTATTTAAGTCTGAATGCGTTGTTAAGGAATATTTAAAGTATTGTGTGTAAATTTAATTATCTTGCATATGCGCCGACGACGCTGGAATTTAAATTAAATATCGTAACAGGCATCCACCGATAAAATAGTACAGTGGACAACACGCCACGTAGACACAAACTGTCAAACACCACCAATTTTGAGCTTACTGTCGAATGTTAAAAAGTTGAAATTTAAATCTATAACAATGATGTTTGGATAAAGAAACATTTCGGTTTAATGATGCATTAATGACGCAACTCGATGCCGCATTACATGAACAATTGGGTGCCCAAAATTCGAGCACATTTAATTCTGCAAAACTAAATGACATAGTAACAGAATATACTAGCCCCGACTTACACCAGAGGTGTCGTAAATTTTTAGATTCTCCGGTGTAGACCAATAACCATGGGAATCCCAAGGTATCCCAAGTTGGAATACCCGAATGGTGGAGAGCAAACTAATAACAACAGCACACCAAAAGAGGATTGGTGTCAGGCGGGCGGCCGGCTGCAAAACCTAAGCCAAAGCCTGGAGCAGTATGGATTGGAATGTTGTCATCTCCAATCACTCTGTCTGACTGCTGAAGTATCTCGACATGGTCTTTTCCATCACTATTCTAAACTAGTCATGAATTAGTGTTATTCGGCACCTTTGTGTTGGATTTGGATGATGTGAATCAAAATGATGTGGACGAATTGATGACGTTTTAACCGGTATGAATGGAACATTTAACATACTTCACCGACCACAGATAAACTGGGAACAGGGTAGGAAGATAATGATATCGATCAATTTTAACTTAATTAAAATACAAATTTTATTGCAAAATAATATATTGAGAATCTTTCCCCCGAATACAGAAACGTTACTCGAAGTTTGAGTCCTGCTTTATTACATTTAATTATTGTCAAAATTTACGTTTTTCCATACAAATTCCGACAGGTATTGTCCACTTAACTTTGTAAGCAGTGCTTAATATTTGAGTAGCGTTTCTGTATTATTCGGGGGTTTGTTTCTTTGTTGTTGATTACCAGTAAATAATAAACGTAATCATCTATTTTACTACTCAATTAACTTACATGGAAAACTGTACTCAGTAGTTCATTTTTTGCAAGGTAAGTAATTATAAGAAAAAGTCACATTTCTGCGTAATTGATCGCTCGCACTGGGGCCTTGCCTTCCTATAAAAGGCATTAAACGCCCATTAAAAAGCGGGAAAGCGTCATAATCCGGCGACAGTTATGTTAACCCCGCAACGTTATATTTAATGAAACGGCAACGTTATTTCGCGTCATCGTTAGGCCTCTTGTACACACACAGTTTTTCAACCGTACGGGCGTGTTAGCCGTACGTTTGTTCAACCGTGGCGTGGACAAGAGGCCAGAGACTGCCATACAACACTGATAAAAATCACGCCGTGCATAGACGCGGCGCACACGGGCCGTGCACGTCTACAAGCTTCATACAACACTGACGACCGTGCCTACACACGGCGAATCAACCGTAGATTTTGACGGCGTAAAAACGCTGTGTGTACAAGAGGCCTTAAAATGTTGCGTTCCTAAAATAGCTGCAGGCTCCGACCGTTCGTTGTCGGAGGGACAAATGAGCATTTTATGCGCTTTTATCTGTGGGCGCGGTTGATAAATGTTGATAGTCATATTCTCATATTAACGCAGGACACCGCAATCGCATCACTACGTCTTACTTTGTAGCCGATCTAATCGCGCGCTATAATTTATGTTGTCTATTTAACAGCAATTAATTTTATAAAGAATTATGTGGCTACTTAAGTCCTAGGGTGATTTTATGTTAATGTAATGGTCTATTGAATGATGATGGAGTGTTGGGAGGATATTAATTGAGAAATATTATGTGCATCAGGTAAGACTAATACATAAATGCATGTTTATTTAGGTTGTTATTATAAAGAGTATCCGGAACTGATGTCCATGAAGGAGGGCATTAATGAGACAGGCAACAGTGTCGTACAAAGCGACTAACAGTGCGATGAAGAATGAGCAGCAGCGTTACTCTTATATCACCTATTAACATACATCATTGTACATGTTTTACAGTGTGTCCAAATTTAGCTAGTAATTATGCGAACCGGCATCCTCACATTTATGAGATTCGGTGGAAAGAAGTGATCTTTAATCTACCCGGGTGGGAGAAAGGCGCGATGGATGTATGTAAGAGCCGCGATTTTCAATATTATGACTATTTAGCCGCCTCCGTGGTCTAATGGTTAGTCCACCGGAATCAAGATCCCGAGGTCCCGGGTTCGATCACCAGGGGAGTAATCTGGACTTGGTTTGGTTGGTGGTAGGACTTTTTCAAGTACGCCTGGCCACCTACTTTCAATCTTATCAAAATCTGTCGCCATAATAATACTGTTAACAGCATTAATGTGTTCCGACAATTTATGACAAGATATACTATAGCCAGCCCTTATGTGGTTGAGGGTTCCAGGTAAAGCTCAATTCCATCAGCTCTTATCACTTACCATCAGGTGAGATGAAGGGCAAAAGCTTCCCTGTCGAACATAAAAAAATGGGACCTAACAAAATTAGCAAAACGTGAGTATTGATTCACCTCTGCCTACTCCTTCGGGACGGGATATAGGCGTGATTTATGTACGTATGTACCTATGATATACTATATTATTATGCGTGGGGCTTTGGCTACGGTATAAAGAATCATCATCATCATCACCAGGCCTTTAATGTCCCCACTGCTGGGGCACGGCCTTCCCTATGGATGGAAGAATATAGGGAGGTTGGGCATATCCCACCACGCTGGCCCAGTGTGGGTTGATGGGGATTAACGACTGCAGATGCAGCCGGGGCCAACGCAACGGCTTAACGTGCCTTCCGAAGCACGGAGGAACTCGAGATGATAAATTTTTGGTCACCTATGCAATGACCGGCCTAAGCGAACATTGCTAAGTTCACGCAATTGCAAGCTAAGGGTAGCTTCTCAATAATAGAGCTCCTTAATAGTTCAAAGGATATGTCATAAGTAACAGTATAAGGGCCGCGATTTTTAATCTTACGACTATGTACTTACGTTCCCCTGCGGGTCGATGAGCTGAGCGTACTTCGGCGCTTTCGCCTTGCTGCCGTCGGCGAACACGCCGGCCAGCCGCAGCGGCGTGCCGGGCCGCGCCGCCGCCCGCTCGTACTGCGCCCCCACGCGGCCGCTTTCTGAAGCAAAGAGTTTACTATCAAACTTTATGTCACTTACCATCAGGTGAGATGAAGGGCAAGAAAGGCTGTCTGACATAAAAAAACTACAATACCTACGCTTTCTGAAGCACGGAGTTGAGGTTTACTACCAAACTCCAAAACCTAATTCTTTCACGCTTCCGAGACGGTCAATCAGCTTCGCGTCAAGCTCGTTCATTTTCATTATGTTGCTAGTGTTGAAACTCTTTGTTTTCAATAGGAACACCCTGGCCGTATTTTGATAGACGTCGTATTTACTTTTAGAATTGTTTTGTAATTATATAAACATTCGTCTGTCACACTCTGTACCTTGTATTGCATACCAATAATAAACTACATTTTTACTGTGAAAACTCTCTTTTCTTAGTGCTAGGTCAAACAGATCTTTTTTATGTCTGTTTGATTTGTTTGACATAAAAAAAGATTTGTTTTCCTTAGCAACAGAATGAAACACACAGAAAACGAACGAGCTTGACGAGAAGCCGTTTGACCGTTTCGGAGGCCCATAATATCAAACTCCAATACCTTTTTATTTATTTTTTGCGGAGAGGTCAAATGCAGTTTTTAGCATCGGTGCAACGGCAGAGGTATGTGGGGCTCGGGGTAGAGGCGTTCACCAAACTCCAATACCTAAAGCTTTGGTCCCTTGATCGTTAACGCACCGCCGCCAGATCGGGGTAGAGTACAGAGGGGCGATGGGACAGACCACCGGGGGACTGATGTCCCCTGAGTGCATACCCGGGCCTTGAGGTACCGCTCGATGCCCGCAGCCCGCCTACAGGCGGATGACCCGGATGATGATGATGCGTAACGCACAACGCTGCGAGTATGCGTCGGATACAATCATCGTATCAAAAACTACTGGAGTGGTCTCTTATTCCGTCGCAGTATGCGTCTGCGGCAAAGAGCAAACGCCGCATAGGTACCTACCGTATATGGCAGTGTTGTGCGTTACGATCAAAAGACCAATTTAACAGCTCCATTCTCAACTGATTGAAATCAGAGAAGACTTTAAACTGAAGGCCGATTTATTCGAACGGTCAGAACGGCTATGGGCCAAAAGGTCCCGGGTTCGAATCCTGGCCTAGCCGGACAGGCCAGCATGACCACCGAAACACGATATGATAAAGCAATTTATCGCTTAGAACTGTCAAAAATCCATTGTTTTTAACAATTCAAAGTGTCGATTGGGATAATTTTGAATTTAGTGGTAGCTTAACGTGCTGTTGACTGTACAAACCATAATATAATAATAGTAGATTATATACCTAGTGCGATAAAACGAAGAATGTCTCAGATCGCAAGTATTTAACGCCCGAGCTGAACGCGAGGGCGTTTAACATGCGATCTGACGCTTCTTTTTTTATCGCCCGAGGTAAGATCATATTTTGTCACCCCCTGTTTGTTAAGTTGGATTTTCCGTACCCGTAGCGTGCAGAAATGGCCACTTTATGGTCAGGTGTGACATGAAAAATATAACTATACAGCACTCACCTGAGGCCGGCCTCGCTCTGTAAGCAGAGATCGCTCTAGGGGACACGAGGGCGAAGGCCTGCGCTCGGAGCAGAGCCGCGATGGAGCCCCGCGCTGAGGCAAGGGCACCCCCTCGGCATCCACACGCAGAAAACCATCCTGAGGAAGAAAAAAAGGTCGTTAAGCTACGTTATCACCAGCCCTTTAAATGTACTACAGTAGTTATAATGTTTTCTTATATTTGCACGAGCACTACACATTTGAAATAATAGTTATTTGTTGTACGTGAATGCAAAGTTGTTTTTTAATCGCGTGCTCAATTTTGATGACCGAGCTAGCGAAGGATTCTAAAATTCAAAAATTAGAATCCTGAGCGATAGCGAGGGAATCAAAAGAGCACAAGGTGAAAAATCTTTGCACTCGAGTGCAACACGTAACTTTTCATCCCCCCCAACGAGAAAATTGCAATATGCAAAAAAAAATATACAATCACAACAGTTTCTGTTTTCACCCAGAAACTTCCACAACGCCCTCCCATCAACCCAAACACACTCTCAACACCCACCCAGAAACAACCAGAACATCCACTCAGACACATCCACAGCACACATCCATCCACCCAGACACAACAACAACACCCACCCATTCACCCAGAAACACCCACAAAACACCCATTACCCAGAAACACCCACAAAACACCCATTCACCCAGACACACCTCCAACACCCACCCATCCACCCAGCCACACCCGCAACATTCATCCAGACACACCTGTAAGTACCTAATGAAAATTACCGTCCCTAATGGAGTTCCGAGACGGTCAATCAGCTTGAGTCAAGCACGTTGATTTCTGTATGTTTTTGTTCCGTTGCTAGCGTAAACAAATCAAACAGACCTAAAAAGCGTTGTAGACGATCAAAATGTTTAAAGCAAGATTGACGCCAAGCTGATTGACCGTCACGGAACTCCTAGGTTTTAACAAATTTATGACGTGAAAAGAAAATGGCGCGCGCAAAGCAAATTACAAAAAAAGTACACCAAGAAGGTTCCGAGTCTGAGTTTTTAATAAATTAAAATAGGTTGCATGATAAATTCGGCACCATGGAGGTAGAAATAAATAGGTATAACGATGTTCTAAATTCAAATTTACTTTATCCTCTAGAGGATAATAACGGCTTTTGCACTCAGATATCGAAAAGCAAAATCGCTTTTTCCGAGATGGTGGGATGAAAATAACTTTTACGGATAAGGCTCGCGATGGTCGCGAGACCATGTCCCCCCGTGACCACGGCTGCTGTAAAGTCATCGAAACGTCGGATTAAATAATTAATATGCCAAACACCTAATTTACAAGCGAGTCTTATCCGTAAAAGTTGCTTTATTTCAAATATACTACAGTAGTTGTATAAGTATAAGAATAGATAGATTTGGCTAGAACCAAGATGGCTCAGTCCCAGCACGGATTGCACGGGTGGCGCTGATGGTAGTAATAACTGCGCAATGTTTCAGTCATGCAACTGGGCTGTTTTCAGGGTATAATAATATTATTATAAATGTATGAGAAGTCATTTATTATTGGATTATATTTTCTGTATTGTGTACAGTATTTTTTATTCATAAAAAATAATAAAACGCTAATTTAAGGCCTTCAAAAGCACTCGAGGTTTTCTTTTTTATCTTTGTCATGTTACCTTTATCAGCATGTCGTCAAAATATTCGTAAAGCCCGTCACAGACGTAGCTATAATATATATTAATAAATCGAGAAATATATTATATTATAGCGAACTACCACAGATGGGAGCTATAATATAATATATATTTTGCCCTCACTCGTTCTACGGTCGTAATATGCCACAATATACCGAGATATATTTGTCGACATATTTTGGTGACGTCATAGAAATATATATTATAGCTCCGTGTGCGGTCTCTCGAAAATTTCTACTGAAACTATGTTGTAATATGTCTTGCTATGATTCATATTAATATATATTATAGCTACGTCTGTGACGGGCTTAAATTTAGGAACGACTTTTATTATGCATAGTAATTTAAGTGATTTTCTAAGAATATTATGTTTTTGGTTCTGTACCATTATTGACTGCGTTGCTAAATAGTAAATAGGCCTAAAGATACTGTCGGCGCAACTGGGACGATTTTATTGGCGAACACAACTAACGGTGAGCCTTCCATGATTCAGCCCAATGTCATAAAATCTTACCGAGCGCCTCAGCAAGGCATTGAAAGAGCATAAATCTTCATCATTTATCAACATCAACACTTTACTGATAAATTGAAGATAAAATTGAGTTATGGTCCGAAAAATGTGATCTTTGCCTTTCCCAATATACAATTATTAATAATATTTATTTATCGGATCAAGTCACAACCTTACACCCAATATAATTAAGGATACTACCTATTAATAATACCTTGTGATAAATGCTGGGTAGTAAAAAAATATTTATTGCATTACTCAATCCGCACAAAAAAACGTGCAGGTTGATTCTGGCAATAAATTGTCACTGTTTACTTCCTAGCTTAACGTATCGTGTTTTACTAGCTGTCCTACATTCCGTTTTACGATAGAAGTCTCTCGACCTTAACTCTTTGCAATAAGAGCGAAAATAATGTTATAGGTGGGACTTTACTTCCAAGATAGTCACCGACCTGTCACACTGAGTTTGTGAAGACATAATAAACTCGGGTATCGAGAGATAAGGTTTCAGTGTTGGCGTGTACCGAAGGCTCCAGTTTGCTTGAGATTGCGTATGCACTTTGAAAGATGGTGCAGTGGGGGGTAGGACCAAACTATAAAAATCTAATGCGTTCAATCGTTTATTTCACCTGGCAACATCGCCATTTGCCTAAAATCTTTGCCAGTCAATCAGCCGAGTGACGCCTACTGGTTGGGCGGCATAGGCCTCCGCCAAAAATCTTGGACCAATATGTAAAATTAAAAAATAAAAAGCTAATTCAATCGAGGGATTATTTAATTTATTTATTTATTTACATGATGTATATGACTTAAAAAAGGCCAAGAGAGTACCCGAAACCAACGGGTGTGCATGAGATTAATTACATTGGGTGAAGCAAAAGTATGTATGGATCGTAGCAAGTGGAAAGAACAGTGATCTGTGCACCCCTGTGGGAAAGGCGTGACGAGAAAGGTGTAAAAATGGCAAGGCCTTTTAAGATGTTAACAGCAGTGTCAGAAGCTTCCACACAATACATACTGCGCGGGCGACCGCGCCTTCGATATAAAACCTTTTTTGTAACCATCTCCTAATATTTCAACTGCAACCGATCAACTTTTCAGCTAATGGGCCTCCGAGACGGTCAAGCGGCTTCGCGTCAATCACGTAGATTTTAGCCTTCTTCAATCACTTTGATCGTCTACAACGCTCGCTTGAAGCTTGAGTCAAATTTATGAGCTACATACGCGCTTGATGTGATTGTTAAATTATGTATGGTCAAGCCTCTTGACAGGCGTTTCAAGAACACTGTTTAGCAAGCACAACAGAAAATCTACGTGATTGACGCGAAGCCGCTTGACCCTCTCGGAGGCCCATAACGCCCCAACACAGGCGCGAACAGTGCGTCGGCGAGGCGGCTTCCCTGACGCCTTTTAAGTCGAAGCCTAATCGCTAAGTTGAACCGGACTTAATTAAAGGTTAGGTCGTCCGTTTAACCCCTGCCTATTTACGAGGTTCGGAGAAACCGAACCGTTTCTTGGAGTCGGTTCTTCAATAGGGATTATACGTTGAAGAATATTTCGCAAAATAATTTGAGAATTATCCGTCCATCCATAGGGAAGGCCCGTGTGAAACAGTGGGGACATTAATAGGGGTGGTGATGCAAAATCGTCATGATGATGAAAATAATTTGAGCGTTGTAACGGCAGAGCAAAATTCGTCGCTGATAATGTAAAACCGCGTAACCAACAGAGACTCACTACCGAACTCAGAGACGTCAATTATATTTAATGACTACTTATTATGTATGTATGCGATTACATATACAGTTTTGAATTAACATTTTTTTGGTATTAAGTACTCATCAACGTTAATTGACGTCTCTGAATACGGCTGTAACTGCCGCACTCAGAGACGTCAAATAACGTTAATGAGTACTTAACGTCAAAAAATGACAATTCAAAACTAGTCTCTATTCTTGCCTTCTTTCAAATCTAGACCATAGACCCGGTCTAGATTTGAATGAAAATTTTTGACATTAAATACTCATTAAAGTTAATTGACGTCTCTGAGTGCGGCAGTTAGTCCGTGTAATTATTAATGACCAATTTTACAAGGCAGTGGAAGACTTTTCTTTTACCATATATTTTTATCTGCCTTACATGTGACATGGGTGCGTGTGCCAGCCCCCAATTCATCCCATGGGTGTCATAAAAGTGGACTAAGGAATGTAAGGAAGATTGCCCGGTGTAGACCAATGACCTTTGAGCACTTGAATGGTGGAGGGCAAGCCACCAACGACAGCTTACCCGAGGAGGGTTGGTGTCAAGCAGGCGGCCGGCTGTAAAACCTAAGCCTAAACCTTGAGCAGTATGGATCGGAATGTTGTCATCCCGATCTTTGCTCGTTATAGACATAATCCATAGAAAATTAAAAAAAAACATACCTTGCTAATACTCTTCTGAAGACGATACGACCGAGATCGGTAAGCAGTACAAACTGAGACAGTTAACGAGTTTATAATTACCCTAAATTACAGATACAGGTACCACAAAAAATATGAGTTTCACTTTTGTTCCTTTACGTTTATGGCGTCTGTGTAATTGTGTCCAAATTATATTATTAATCTGTGCTTCAGTAGCTGTTGGTCCTGGTGGTATCTGCAATTTTTAGGTAATAGGTTTAACAATATAACAATTTATCAAATATGTTCGGATAGTCCCATGAGATGAGGGCGAGCTTATTACCATCTCATTTTTGGTCATCCAACTGCCTGACCTTCCGTATCAAGCGTTCACTCTTGCTCTACTAATCACCTCAACTTGAAATAGCAAAAATTATTATTCTCAAAAGCCAATAGCCTCTAAGACCCGCGAGGTTACTCCCAGAATCTGGTTACCTAAATTACGGGGTAGGAGAGGAAAAAAGCCGGCAATATAGCCAATAAATTTCCCTGCAAACCCTGTCCCAGGCGTCCCATTATGCGCCAGACGAAACAGTGCGCATAAAGCGGTTGTTACCCCGAACGCGCGCAGGCACAAAAAGTATGGCCGGCGATCCTACACTCTCACTAACTCAGAGTAATTTAACGATCAGAGTAATTGCCGTTTGCGCCCCCGCGCGATAGATGGCGTTGCAAGCAAAAAGTATAATACGCTAATGTACAGACAGGTTGTACTCTCACTCTCAGTGGTTATTAAGGTTTATGGATCTTATTAGCATAATATTATCAACGCTAGGTATTGCAGGTTTGTTAATAATATAATTCCAGTGGGTTTTATGGTGCTGCCCTTTGTATTGAATCAAGCCTTTTACGAGGCTATGCGTAATCGGCATGGCGACTATTTGATTTAAATACAGATCGATTCCATAATGGCGTTGCGCCATCGCTTGTTTATAAGGACATGCATAATAGCAATCATTTTAGGATATTACACTAAAGTGGTGAAGGCAGGGCAGAATACTAGTGACCTCTCCCGCCTCTGCCGTTTGTAGTTAGAGAGTATTTTTCACTATTGTTCAGCTCGATGGCTTAGCAGCCCTAGCGCGTTGGGCTATTGTACTAAGTTATTTTGACTTTTAAGGTAAATAAAAAACTATGACGGTTTATTTACATGAATTCCTTCTCTACGTTGGTAACTGAAGTATAGATAACTAAAGTCATTACCTATCTTATTCAAATAATGTAAAAAACTTTCTTCTTTTAACTTTCATATTAACGAAAAACTATAACCGTTTATTTACACGAATTCCTTCTCTAAGTTAACTGAACTATAGTTAAATTAATATAAGAAAACGCGAAGCACAGTTTACTCTATAATCTACATTACCCTGCGCAGGCATCGGCCGGCGTTTGATGGGTAATTTTTATGGGTTGAAAAAAGACGACTGCCCATGGCGACCTTACCAAGGTCGACGGCTTGCGCCTGCGCGGTGGGTAAACAAACTCCCGCCATTATACAACAGGGACTGTCTGTAATATTATATAAAGGGTGCTGGTTCGATTCCATTCTCAGCATATGCAACATGTAAGAGAAATACTAACACGTATTAACGTATAACACCCTTGGCTTAACTGACTTGGCCAAATTAAAACTATAATGTATCAAAATGCAAAATTGTAAAATTTATGTTAGAGTTTTCCATACTTTTCTTCACTGACCGGAAAGTTTGTTATGTTAGATCGAATATTTTTTACTGATTTATTTTCTGACTTTTAATAATATCTAAAAGTTAATACTTAATAAATTAATGTTTCTTATATTTATATTACGATCCTTTAATTAACAACCCACGGGAGAGATGGGGGTGGTGACAATTTTGTATTCTGCTCTGCCGATGGTATTAATACAACTCTGCCTACCCATCCCTTCGGGGATAAATAGGCGGGATTTATCTATGTCAGTGCTATTGAAGAGAGCGAACATTTCAATGTGTTTCTCAACCAAACCTATCAAAGAATAATTTAAACAAATTACTACAACGATTACTATCAACTTTATTTCGCATTCTGGCCAATTTACGCCCTCGAAAACCTAAACGCCACTTAGGACTTGAGACGGACTAGAAAACGAAGAACGAATTAAACACCCACGCGTCTACTTTATGACCGTGAAGGCTTAAGTCCAATCACAATGAACTAAGCGCCCAGCCTGCGATTGCTTAAACAATACCAGCCAGGCTGGTTATTAGAACAGGTGACCAAAAAATTTATTATTTCGAGTTCCTAAGGGCTCGTTCTAATGCATAGTCGTTAATACCCACTAATCCGCCGCGGGCCAGCGTGGTGGGCACAGATATATCAATGATATATCCGTATATGATATATATGAATGATATATCTGTGGTGGCCGTGTGGTGACGGCAGAGTAGAATACAATTGTCACCACCCCAAATCTCTCCCGTGGGTGTCGTACAAGGCGACTAAGGATAAATCAGTGATGAGGAATGGGCAGCAGCGTTCCTCTTATACCACCTAGCAATGTACTGCGACACTTTTGTGCCTGATATATGGCAATAGGCTCGCCACCTATTAGATGGGACCTAACATAATTGGCGAAACGTGGGTGCTAGTTCACTTCTGCCTACCTCTTCGGGGATATAGCCGTGATTTATGTATGTATGTATATCTGTGGTGGTGGGCTATGGTCCATTCTACTTATATTCTTACTTCTATAGGAAAGGCTTGTGCCTCCGCAATGGAGATATTAAAGGGCTGGTGATGATGTTGAGCTTCTGCTGCACTCAGAGACGTCAAATAAAGTTAATGAGTACCTAACGTCAAAAAATGACAATTCAAAACTACTCGCTATTCTTGCCAGGTCTATGGTCTAGATTTGAATGAAAATTTTTGACGTTAAATACTCATTTAAGTTAATTGACGTCTCTGAGTACGGCAGTAAGGCAATAAACAAATAGATACTAGTCAACCACTGCCGTGTCTTAATTGAAAATAGAGCAGAATATATTCTGCTGGGTATCTATGGAATGGTATGGAATCTATTCTACTTCTTATTTCTACTTCGGGTGTCGTACGTACAAACAAAGCGACTAAGGGTTAAAATAGTGTTGAGAAATGGGTAGCAGCGTTCCTCTTATTGGTATAAGCAAGCAATATACTGCGTTTAGGTGCCCGATAGATGGCAATGGCCTCGCCTCCATTACATGGAACTGTATTTAAAATATGTGGGGCGAATTGTGGGTGTTAATTAATACACCTCTGCGGTCTTCCTAACCATTCGGGGATATAAATGGACGAGATTTATGTACGTTCTATCTACTGTGCATGCTGTAATCTAAAAACGTCATAGAGGCAACCCTTAAAATATTTCTAAGCGGCAAAACAGTTTTAGCAAATATGCCAGCCCCCGTAACACGGGACATGGTGAAAATCTCCCCTGGGAAAATAAAAAATTGTTTCTTTCGTTCTAACTCCTACTTAACCCCGAGACAAAACACTGTCAAGTGGTGGAGAGAGATTTGTCCACGTCCCGTGCTAGCCCCATAGGAAATATCGAAACTAAGTTAAGGCGTGTTTGGCGTTCGTTTGTGTTCATTTCATACAATTCCTATCTTGATTCGTAGGCGCCTATAGGAGTAGATCTTCAATATCTTGTTATTTTGTCCCACGCAATGGCCAAAGACTGTATTTATGGATATCCCCCCAAGGGTCAGTAATAAATACCGTATTTCCAACAGACAATTTCTGAAAGTTGTCAAAATAAATTGTTGCTGATATGAGAGGTATTTGTTATGCTAATAGATTTGTAGAATCTAAGAATAGATGAGATTCAAAGACTAGTAAATCTCATCTATTCATAAATAACTCACTTATATTAACTTATTTATAAACAATCGCCTTAATTTTTAGTAATTAAGATACATTATGAAAAAGTAAAAAAGATGCTATTTTAACTTTTGTTTAGTTTACTGCCGCACTCAGAGACGTCAAATAACTTTAATAAGTACTTAATGTCAAAAAATCTCATTTTAATCAAGACCATAACCCGGCAAAAATAGTGACTAGTTTTGAATTGTCATTTTTTGACATTAAGTACTCATTAACGTTATTTGACGTCTCTGAGTGCGGCAGTTAGTTAATTATGTAATTATTCATTAATATAAAAAAATGTAGTTTAATAGATTGTCATGTTATTATAATCAGTACATACAGGTAATAGGGGGCGAGCCTATTGCCATCCCTCGGGCACGTAAATCATAATAAATAAACATTAAAAACAATATGAAATGCGAAGATAATAGAATAGGCAGTACTAGGATTACATGACCTGGGGGCCTACCGCCTAACTCGATTGCTGATGATAGCTATATTGCAATCCACTGCTTACGGCTATAGAAGCCATCCTGAATTTTTAGGCGGCACGGATTTTGTGCCAAATTCATACAAAATCATTCGGTGATCATTCGTTCAAAGCTATCGCTAATAGTTTAGGTACATTTAGTGCGAAATGACAGCATGACGTCATAAACTATAGCTTTTTCTTTAGCAATCGAGTTAGGCGGTAGGCCCCCTGGTAGTAAATATGCAAACTCATCCAGCTAGATTCGAAAACAGATATGCACAATCGGAGCCAGACAGATATGGCACGGCAAGATTATGCAACTGCTCCACCCACAGACAGGTCACGGTGTGATAATAATTTGCATGGCAACCGGGAAGCTTACTTATCAATACTAACGTGCATCAGACTGCGCTTTCTCTGCGCAGAACAATCAATTCTCGACCTAAGATTAACTGTAAATAGAACAGCTGCTTCCTTGGGCATTATTCTAGCTACACATTACTTAAAAAGGTCATATCTCAAAAGGTCGCCTTACATAGGACGTATTTAGAATATTGCGCGGATTTTTGTTGTGCGTGCCACACAACACATTATATAATGTTTATACACACATATTATATGCTACTGACCAATAAACCTGCATCTCCAACAACACACAGACCATAAAACGGAATCGTGAATTTAGATGTAAATTTTATTCCGCTTTATACGTTTCAATTCAAATGCTATGAGAGGTTTATTGAGATTTTAGTGCATCCAGAAGATTGAGTGATTGTTTGCAGAATAAATATTAATAAAAGATTCATATATCAATCTTAGAGACAAATAATATGATCAGTTGCATATATTTGACGGCCAGTTTGGCAAAAGGTCTCGGGTTTGAACCCTGGTTGGTGACGTTTGTTCTTGAGTAATGGTTGTTTATGTCGTTTATTACAAATATTTATCCCTTATAATCATTATTAATAGGGGTTAAAGTATGAAATTGCCGATGTTCCCTCATTATTTAGTAGTAGTGTATAATTCCTCAAAAAAAATAGTTATGTCCATTATTCTTTTTTTATTTTAAACTTCATTTTAAGGACTTATATTTATACAAAGATTTTAGTGGTTAGAAAAAGAATTTCGAAAAATTATGATCTTGAGGCGGGAATCGAATCCGCGTCCGCTGCTATCCGGGCAGGAGCCTTACCGCTCGGCCACCCAAGACACTAATTAACTTGCCGAAATTCTTCTAACCTTTACACTTCACGTTGTAAGCAACCCTCGCAATTTAGAAATAAATTTCAAACATTCCAAAGCAGAATCCCAAATATGTTTGTATGGAAAAAATAATTTTCGCTAAATTCTCCATACAAAACGGCAATTTGATACTTAAACCCCTAATATGTATTTTTTAGTCATCTAGTATCCAAACAAAACACAAGGATTTATGCTACTTACTTTGGGCTAGATTACAGGTTTAGAAATATTTATAATTTTATTTCCCACAGTCAATATCTCCGAGACTGTTACAAACAATTTAAGGTTATCTTAGCAAAAAAATTTATGTCATAATATTTCTGATATCTATATCTTTGTTAGTGTATTTTTGGGTCAAGTTTAAGTATAACTTTTCTTGTTATGATCAACGAAAGTTTTATGTTAATAAAAAATGGATTGCAACCAATATCTTACATTGCAAACGGAACAAAATCAACTAAGTAGGATGACTTGAACATTATAAAAACCGTTAAAATATCGGCTTCATCTGTCATGCCGAAGAATCGTGGAATTGCAAAAACACTGGCTGCAAAAAAACAATGACACTGACATTTAAAATTGATTGCTATTACAGATCAGCAATATCCAGCCTATTTGAGATTGTGCCTAATTTGGAATTTAAGCTTCTTCTCCCTGCGTTTCCATTCATTCATATCGGTCAGACGTCATCAAGCCATCCTCTCCATTTTGAATCAATGATCGATATAATAGGGTACAATGTTGTACATTTATTCAACAAGAATCAAAATCTCACTTCAACCTACCAGGAAAGCATAACATTGAAGATCAAAAACTGTATCAGTGCTACATAATGTTCACTACACCAGTAATTTCCTCATTGTTTCGTGAGTAAACAATGATTATTTTTTAAGACATGACATAAATGTTTGTGTAACAGGTGTTTAGATCAACAATTTCCTCGTCCATATCACTGCGCATGCGCGGATTGATGTAACACTATCTCAGATCGATAAACAATAGCGGCTTTGTTTACGCACGACTGACGCCACATTCCTCTGTAGAATAGTTTATTAGTAGAGCAGTAATCGAAGTTCAATGAGAGTATTCTGACTATAAACATTGTTTTACCTATTCTTTTGATTTTAATTTGAACATTAAATAAATGTTAGAAAAATGATCACAAACAAATTTATGGTTAGAAGAAGTTAGACAAAGTCTTGATGATTGAATCGAATCCAGATAGCAGAGTACGCGGGTTTGATTCCCGATTTTTCGAACTTTTGCTGATCACAATTTTCTTAGCATTATTTCACCGGTGTAATACTTATTATTAAAGTCTGCCTTGGTTATCCCTAAAAATAGGTCGTATATATTCCGAAATTAAATAATAAGTGTCTTCTTGAAATCAAATGGTGGATTATAATAATGGATTAATTAGAAATCACCTTAGATATTTCTGAGAAGCTTCTGAATGGAATGTAGGCACAAAACTCCCGTGTATGTTTTAATCTATGAGCATTCAGCGTTCCAAAGTTAGCAGTGATTAATGATCTGGATGATCTGTGTGATTACATCGATAATTATACTATTGTTTCGAGTTTATCTTTATGTATAACGTTTCGGAAACAAAATAGGGCAATAATTGTCGTACAGATAGACTTTAGATAGATATAGGATAAAATAAAAATTCGGATAGTTTTATTAGAAAATCTAGTTGTTTGATAATCTTAATTATGTAAACACCTTACAAACAAGTGATTTGTTTCCGATTTATTGAGAAGCACCATTTTGTGGTGATGCTATTGGTCACGATGCTTCAACCTGTACGGTACGAGACGGTGGCGGGGACGAGGCACAGCTGATGCTAGCGGGGGCGGGCGAGGCGGAGAGGAGCGAGCCCTCCTCCCCGCATCACCCACCTCCGCCAACATCCAGTGCACCCCGTCCCTGCTACCGCCCCTCATACCCATATAGAATATACTCCTGTTGTCCCCATAATGCTAAACGTTGTCCTGTGCGTGTGCTATTTTATGAACCTATATGTTTTTAATTTTTCACGTATGTTTCTATTTTTCTTTGCAGCATTATTATCCCAACAACAGAATAATTTAAAGTAGTTGTCATTCCCATAAAACTGTCTATTTATTAGACCAGTAGCAACCGTAATGTTCTCTTATATTTGCACGGGCACTACACATTTGAAATAAAACAACTTTTACGGATTAGACTCGCGTATATTTAGATAGATAGATATTTAGATTTAGTCACCCCGTGACTAAATCGGCCGTGGCCACTATAAATTGATCGAAATGTCGGGATAAATAATAATGCCAAACATCTAAATATACGCGAGTCATAACCGTAAAAGTTGACCACAGAAAGACCACAGCGTAGAGCCTTAACGTCGGCTCAGATGGGCGCCAATTCTTTAACGTTTTCGAATACATTACTGTGGTAGCCCGCTACATAATTTACTAAGGTCCTTTAAAGAGGGCAATGCATAACTAAACGCGCCGCACTCACGCGTACTTCTGAACAGGGTCTTAGCCAGCCACAACGTTTCGCCATAAACAAATGAACAACTGTCGTAGCGCAGGCGCAGCTAGCGGCCATGATGGCAGCGCGTATCGAATCGCGCGATGATCCCGCGCGCGCGCAGATTGTGAAATATTATGGCGTTGGCTTTCGCTCTGCTTCCGTATGTGCCTACTTAGATGCAGGCCGGACGATCACAGTGCCTGGTATTGCGCGCTAGGCTTGCTTTTGCGTAAACTAAGCAATATTAGCCGGTCATTAGATAGTTCCTCCGTGCATCGGACGGCATGATAAGCCGTTAGTCCCGGCTGCAGCCGTGCTTTTTTGTTATGCTAGACAGGGAAGCCCTTGGCCATCATCTCACCTGATGATAAGTGATCATTAGGGCCAAAGATGGAATCGAGCTTCACCTGGAACCTTCAAACATCTAGGGGCTGGCTATCTTATCACCAATTGTTGGAACACAATAAACAATAATGCTATTAACATTATGGCAACAGATTTTGATGGTGGTAGCTAATCGTAAAAATTTTGTACTCCCCTAGGGATCGAACTCGGGATTCAGGATCAAGACCACGGAAGCAGTGAGATTTCGTGAAATGTTCACCCAAAGAAAACGATGGAGCATTGTAATTTGTGTTTGAGTAACACATTAGCTTTCCGCGGTTCCATTTCGACAATGGTGCGGCGTGGGCGCGTGTACGCAACGATAAAAGTGTTGTGAAAATAAAACTCTTATTATTATGTCATCATTGAGCGGCCGGATATATATGTTAGGGATGTCATCTTTGGCAGGCGGTATGTCGTCTCGTGCAAGATGTGCATGTTACGTAACAGACAATAACATAAATAATTCTTCTGAACTATTCTGGGCCATAGCATTCGGTTCTTCCTAATGCGCCTCCGAGACGGTCAAGCGGCTTCACGTCAATCACGTAGATTTTAGCTTGCTTAAATCATTTCGATCGTCTATAATGCTCGCTTGAAACTTGAGTCAAATTTATGAGCTTGATACGTTCTTGATGTGATTTAAAATGTATGTATAGTCTATGGTCAAACCTCTTGACAGGCGTTTCAATCACACTATTTAGCAAGCACAACAGAAAATCTACGTGTTTGATGCGAAGCCGCTTGACCGTCTCGGGGGAGCTTTACTCATTTCAGACTACAAAAAAGGAATTATGGTTCTCAATTCGCCTGTTTGTTATAAGTTTAATTTGTTGATATTTTTTTCTTATTAGCCTACAAGATCCCACTGCTGGGCATAGGCCTCCATCTCAAGTGATTCCGAGCCAATTTCGTCCATGTCTTGCAGTATGCCGTAAGATTGTTAACTTATAAGTTTACTTCTTCTACCTATTCCTGTTCCCAGTTTATCTGGGGTCAGTATCGGGGGTTCAGTATGTTTCCTCTTCCATTAATATCGGTCAAACGCAATTAAGCCATCCACTCCCATTTGATTCATAATAATATCATCCATAACACCGGAAAGGTGCTAGTGATGAATGGATGTATAGAAAAGATACGGAAAGGATCGTGTCTAGAAACTGATGAACGAGGATGGTGATTGGGATGACAACATTCCAATCAACTGATTGACTTAAAACACCCGGGGCGCAGAACGCGGGTGCGACTTGCTCCAAAAGCAATAATCAAAAACTTTAGCCCACATAGCTTGCCAATATAAATAGCAAGTGGGTGATAGATAACTGGTACCAATTATTGCTACTATAACCTACATACTGTTTGGTTTTGATAAAATTAATAATGATGACAATTAAGAATCGAACCCACACCCTCTCTCATTAGTTTAGATAGCAATATACATCAATTGAATTAGTTCCAGTGTTATAAATTGCCCAGTACATAATTAAGTAATTAAACTCGGAGAATGCCTCAGCTGATAAACTGGTGAAACGACTATTAGGTACCAGGGCAGCACAGGTTAGCGGAGTAACACGATGAAAGTCTAGGGACTTCAGTTCCCACGTGTGCGAACAGATAAATCTGATTAAATAAGACTTGGTTTTTAACATAGTTGCAAAGAATTGTTATGATATTGAAGTTTAATAAAACCTTAAAAGATAAGTTCCTAGTCAAGTAGTTTTGACGGCCGCCTTGATCGAATGCTCAGATTGCTGTCCTGGTGAAATGGGCAAACTTTGCGACGACCATAAATGTTTGTTTCCTAATCATGGTTGTGTATATGTTTATGTAGTATATTTTCAACATTTATATTAAAAATATGTCCGTCATCTAGTATCCATAACACAAGTGCTTAGGCTACACTTACTTTGGGCTAGATGATAGGTGTGAGTATAAAATTTTTTATTCCTTTATTATTTATTAAGTAGTTACTAGTTCTAGTCTTGCACGCTGGCCTGGGACCGAAAAAAATTACGTAGAATGTCCCTGCCCCGACTCATCCCATGGCTTTCGTAAAATTCGACTAAGGGAGATGGTAGACCAAGAATTTGAATTTTTTTTTATTAGATAATCTAGGACCTGAATTGAATACAAGTACATGTTTGTTTATTAATTTATAGGCTCGTAGTTCACAAATTACATTTCCGCAGAACATCAAACTAATATCAATAACTATAACAAATCATCACAAATCGAAAAACATGAAGACACTGAATGGCTCTTCAAGGCGGCAAGAAAAGTACCATAATTTTGGGTCCGGAAGAACAAAATTATTTAAAAGACGTCTGACTAGATAGTATTGCTGCCATACGAGGGTCATTGATCTCCAGATATTAGAATTTCTAACGGCTAAAAATTGGACCGGAAGTCCCGTCCCAGCCAGAGTTTACTCGAGATATTCGATAACACAGTGCGTATTTAGCATTACAGTACCAGGCGTCCATAAACGGCAAAGAGCCAAAGCCTTTCGTAATTTTCGCCAAAAAGAGGTCGGTTTGTGATGATAGGAATTTTAAGAATTCAGGTCCGGAACCTATAGAACTAGATAGCGCAAACTTGACTTATCTGCCTTGAACTCATTGTAGGCATTAGTACCACCTTTCACCGTATTTTGTATTCGTAACACAGTACACCACCAATGCTCATTTAGTTCTAATGTTTATGGCCATAAAGTCTGAATTCGCTTGTTAGGTAACCGAATTATTGCACCTATGCTACGGTTCAATAATGATTTCGTTACATTGTGATGACAGCTGCAAATTACAATACACGCTAAGATATATAATATTATAAACTCTATTCGAGTGCAGTAAGGATTGAATATCAAAGACAGTAAATTAGGAAATATAATTAAATCGGTTTTGGTATTACACACAATTGACACAATACAATACATCAGTATTAATATAATATATTATAATATGCAATGCAATGTAAAGTTGTTTGAAAATTCATTCATAAAATTATAATAATTTATGAAATATTCTCAATCGACTTCGTGCTTTGAGCCGCATGGTGACGGCAGAGCAGAATACCATTGTCACCATCCCCACATCTCTCTCGCGGGTGTCGTACAAGAAGATAAGGGCCGGTTTTTTGATGCATAGTAATGGTTTAATATCAGTCTTATATTTAACCATACATACATAAATCACGCCTATATCCCCGAAGGGGTAGGCAGAGGTGAACTAGCACCCACGTTTCGCCAGTTATGTTAGGTCCCGTGTAATAGTTGGCGAGCCTATTGCCAATTATTGGGCACAAAAGTCGCAGTAATTGCTAGGTGATATAAGAGGAACACTGCTGCCCATTCCTCATCACTGATTTATCCTTAGTCGCCTTGTACGACACCCACGGGAGAGATTTGGGGTGGTGACAATTGTATTCTACTCTGCCGTCACCATGCGGCTCAAAGCACGAAGTCTATTGAGAATATTTCATAAATTATTGTAATTTTATGAATGATTTTTTTAACAAATGGTTGATTTAAAAACTATGCATCAAAAAACCGACCCTATGGGTTAAACTAAACATTAAGTCAGCGATGAGTACCTAAATTACGTACCCGGTATAGGCAATATACTCGTGCTGAAGTGAAATAAGCCCTGGTATCAATATCTATTCCTTCTGTAAATATGTGATGGGCTAAAACTACAAATCCTAATAAACCAATTGCTATTATAGCATAGATTATACCTAAAGCTCCAAATGTTTCTTTTTTTCCTCTTTCCTGGGAAATATTATACCAAATCCTGGTAAAATTAAAACATAAACTATTGCGTGGGACCTGACATAATTGGCGAAACGTGGGTATTAAATTCACCCCTGCCTACCTAAATAAGCGTGATTCCTGAATACTACCATTGCTCACATAGTCATAGACAGGTATAAATAAATACATACTATGTTGGCATAGGCGTAAAGAAATCGAAATTGTAAATTTTGCCGGCTTCGAAGAACAACATACACGCTCCGGCTGGTTATGGATCTCCGGTTTGTTCACGTAACTAACGAGAATTTTATATTTCCCATGACAACTATCAAGATGCCCGTCCTGCCTTTGCGGCCCTATATTTGGTATGACGTCGCAGTTAAGACGATATGCTGTTATTTCTATTAACTTTTAGTTCGTGCGCGTGGCTAGCCAAATATGCTACCAACTAAATACCATGCCATACATCCTTTTGCTTTTTATAAGGAAAATTGTAAATTTTGAAACCTCTTTTTTTTATTTGAGATTCATATTTATTTCTATTATTATTACTATCTTTCGATAAGTTTTAATCCCATGTTATACGGAGTGAACCTATATTGCCATCGGTCACGTAAATAGCAGTAGTTATATTGTTATAGGTGGTATAACAGGAAGTTTTAACCCCTAGTTAATTTTTCGACATTTTTAAGACATGATCATAAAAGGCTTTTTTTTTTAAGCTGATGCCTTTGAAAATCATCGTAATCTGGTTAGGGTGAAATGGACATTTAATTAATTAAAATTAAGGGTCAAAATAATGCCATAAACAAATTACGTAATTTTTCCCACATAGAAAGTGTAAGAAAGTATCAGGAACCCATAGCACAGTGGGACGTTCACACGTCAAACCAATTGTTGCTAGTTCCCTGAGTGAAAACACCCGGATGCGTTGCCGATAGTTTATCTAGAGCTCTCTTGTTTTTATGCTTGCTTAGTCTTTTGTGCACCAACATAAGCCGTGTTCTAGTTTTTGGGTAGAAAGTAGAATTTACACTAATCGGTTACATAAAAAAGATAGGGCCGTACGTACCCATGCTTGCTATCCATGTGACGATATTTAACGTTCTTTACGTAAATTTTCTCAATAATCAGGCACATTTCTTATAATTTTAATGAAACGGAGGCAATAAGAATATAAAAAGTATAATAATATGCGTATTGCAACAACGGGCAATAATTTTAATTCATATTTTATTAAATTAACTCTGTTCCCTTTAATGGGGACATGATTTATGGTGAAAACAGGAAAACTGAAACTATAATTAACTGTAAAATAAAATAAAAGATAAATGCTGTTTGGATCATTCAGCAACACACGAGTAGATACAACTCAATTATCAGTTAACCCAAACTGAAGTATGTACTTATGACTTCAACAAACCTTAATACAAAACATTGACCCAGAATTAAAAAAACAATGCCAGTTGAACGCTGTTTACTCGCTTTATCGTAAACGACTCATAATATTGCTCTCTATTTCCGGTTCCTTGTGCATTCATCGAATAACAAAGAAATACAATTAGCTGTCCTATATTTTATAATGACTTCTAATATTAACCTAATAACAAAATGTACTGCTAAAAAATAACGTAGAATGTGCCAGCCCCGTCTCATCCCAGAGGTGTCGTAAAAGTCGACTCCCTTAGTCGGTTTTCTGATGCATAGTTAACTCAACGAATTGTTAAAAATTGTTAACGAATGGTTAAATATCATACTGATATGCATCGTTAACAATTAGTCACAAATTTTAACAATTCGTTGAGTTAACTATTCATCAAAAAACCCGGCCCTAGTCGAGTTTTAGGGCCAATAAGCGCCACAAATCCGAATAATTAATTAATTACCAATTATTTGAGAAAAAAAAGAAATTCGGCATAAAAAATAATAAACACAAATTCTATGTATTAGGTAGACCAAATAAAGGTTTCCGCTCAGTTTATGCCAAGGCACGTGCTTCGGATTCTGCTGATATAATGGTATGCGGATTATGGTATGCCATTATTAGTGGAGCCTCCTCCACTAATAATGGCATACCATAATCCGATAAAACACCAACAACAACGTACCATGCCACGTTCGTTTTCCTTCGGTGCTATGTGATAAATGTATGGAAAAGTTTCAGAATGGACCATGTTTGCGCTCCGATTCATAGGGCCTTGCGAGTGAGACTCTCTTAGTTTAGGGCAGCGGACCCCGTATTATGTAAGCCGATTTCAGTTGCTTTGGTCTACCCGTCACTCTCACACTTTGCTGTTATTCTCAATGAGTGAGAGAGACATGTGGACCAAAGCAACTACAATCGACTTACTTAATAACCCGGTCTTCCTCGGGAAATGCCTGCCGTAGAGAAACCCTCTCGTTGAGTGCTCGCGATTGCAAGACTCGAGGAACATGAACTTTTTGTACTTATATGTATATGTTATGGGAGTATAATCTCACTTATTTTTATATATCTCACTCATTTCCCACCATGTTGTGGGTGGGTTCTTTAATAATATACTAACGTACATATACTAATCTGACAGTAGGTGGTGGTTACCTGACATTTAGTACACCGAAATCTGTTGAACAATCGGCTGGTTACGTCATTGCGAATATCTTCACTGATCTCCGTTTGACAGATAACATTGCATTGGTTCGATTTCGATTGACAAATACGATTGCGGACCATTGTGATTCTTCAACGATAAACACGTTTTTTGGTAACAGGTAAGCTAAGCGCTTTCTTGGTAGAACTAGAATACATATTATATCTTACCTTATTTAATAGACAGCAGCATTCCTCTTACACCACCTAGCAATATACTGCGATTTACGTGCCCGATACATGGCAATAGGCTCGCCACCTATTACATAGGATCTGGCATAATTGGCGAAACGTGGGTGCTAGTTCACCTCTGCCTACCTCTCCGGGGATATAGGCGTGATTTATGTATGTAATTTTATTTTCTATCCGATTTTTAATTTTAACATTATATAAATGTTAGAAAAATTAGTACAAAGATTTTGGTGGTTAGAAAAAGAATTTCGAAAAATTATGATAGATCATAATTTTCCCGCCTCAAGATCATAAATTTTTCGAAATTCTTTTTCTAATCACCAATATCTTTGTAATTTTATTTTATTTTATTTAATATTCACACCAAAGTTAAGCAACAAAAGCAATTGTGTTGAAGACTAGATGACGTATAGATAACCGTGACTCGAGAAGAAATATCTGTGTTCTCATATCACACAAACATTTGTACCTACCAAGATTCGAACCCGGGACTTTGGCCAGATAAACATGAGCGTCATCGAACGTCACATGACATGTGCCTAATCTATGCGAGCTTAGAACGATGTAATTAGATCAATTTAAATCTAATTACATCGTTCTAAGCTCGCATAGATTAGAACATGTCACGTGTTTTTTAATTAAGTAATATCAAACTATGTTTGGCGTCAGTCCATTTCACGAATCAATGATTAAACTTTTTTTGCGACTAGCGGTAGAAGTACCGCTTGCTCTGTCTATTGGACAAACACAAAGCATTCTTATAATAACAGATAAGTCCATGGATAGATTTATCTTATTTGTTTACGATACGAACGCGCCAATAGACGAATCCGCTAGATGTGACACAGAAATAAATCCTAAACTTAGTCTGCACATGTCATTTCATTCGTTCGATGATGAGTTGCCGTGTGGTGACGGCAGAGCACATTACAATTCTCACCATCCCCTATCCCGCGGGTGTCGTACAATGCGACTAAGGGTAAAGACAGCGATGATGAATGGGCAGCAGCATTACTTTTGCACCACCTAGCAATATAATGGGATTGACATGCCCGAAAGATGGCAATAGGCTCGCCACCTATTACATTGCACCGAACATAATTGGAGAAACGTGGGTGGCTATTCACCTCTGCCTACCCCTTCGGGATTCGCGCTAATGTAATTGTTACATCCCTGTTATATCTCGCCACCTATTATTACATGGGAGCTGGATTGACTGGCGAAAAGTGGGTGTTTGGTACGCCTCTGCCTGGCCCTTCTGGGATATAGGCGTGATATATGTATGTATGGATATCCTTGTACTTTGGTATCAGCACCAAAAGTTAGGCCCGAGTTCACCAAAACGTAAAACAGGCGATTATTATTTAATCGTCTGTTTTAGACAGTTCTTTCATACGATAAAATGTCAAAAAGTGACGGTTAAATAAGTGAGAATGACCAAGGGCAACCAATTGTTCACTAATCAAATCGTAGTAGGTACCCTACACCGAAATTCGCCACTTCCAGCGTGCATTCTCTAGATCGGTATCTCCGAGCAGCGCTGATTCAATTGTATCTGCGTCGTGACGGGCTGCGTAGCGGGTTCTATGCCCGGTAACGCTGCTATCACGATCATCTGGTCAAACAGTACTTTTCATATAATTTTCCGTTGGCATAGCCGATGAGATCCTTTGCTCGAAGTCGTGAAACAAAAATATATTCAAAGTCGAACGCTGTAAGGGTGGAGTGCTTGGCGGGCTTTCAATGGTGTCAGTCAAATGTTTGAATTTTTGTTTCAATCATTCAAAATTGTTTCAGAGTGGACTTTGTGCAGTGTAATTTTGATGCATAAGGATCCGTGTTCAATTGTGAGGAATCATTGAAATAAAAGTGCTGTGACGTGATTTTCGTTGAGGACTTTAGTGGTTTTCACCACCTGATCAGTCGCCGTTATGAACTCTGTTACCATTCACGCCAAGCACTAGATGCGTTAAAATGTGTTTTACCCTTTTAATGTAAAATTCTTTTCATGTATTAATTTCATTCATTCATTCATTTCATGCATTAATTTCCTTCACTCACTTTATCATTCATTTAAAATTAAGAAAAGTAAATGAAAAAATATTGAAGAAAGTTCCTAAAGGACTTGCCTTTAGGAACTTTCTTCAATATTTTTTCCAGGCACGTTAAACCTATTTAAAAAAAAGCTGTAAGCGTGATTTTTAATGTAGACGAAGAAGAAATTGTTGTAAGTATATGTCACAGTCATAACTTTTAACCGGACAAAAGTACTTTTAACCGGAAGATACGCTTTTTATTAACCACTAACCTAACCGACGAATATTGTACCTGAATCACGCCTTTTCCAAGCCTGCGGTAAAAAGTAGTTTTGACTGATTACCCGGTTGATACTATTTAAGACCGGTTAAAAGTTGTGACTGTAACAAATTTTTCTAGGTCGTTCGCAAATCATATGAAAAATATCGGCAATTAATATTGAAATATTTAAAGTAACACTATAGACAAAAGCACTTATACAGCTCAAGAAAATCCAGAGAACAGCAGCTATATTTTATAAATACATATGTTCTACCGTATGGGAAGGCAACGGGAGCTAATCCATATAGCCATATCTTGAGTTTATCGTATAGGTAAATAACATTGTAATGTCGGTGTTTAACATTTCAATGTCCTCGTAGAGTTATTGGTAGCATTTTGCGACATCTGTATGCTCTGTGGAACGATGCTCATATGGGTGGGCTCTCAAATAAATCCACGGGTCCGTAGCTACTCAGAGTAACTTAGTCGCATGAAAGTACAGTAAATTTTTTTTCAAAGCTACGAGGTATTGCCAACTTTTGTGTTTATTTAAACCTACTTTAAAGACATTTACCCCCGAATACACAAATGCTACTCAAAAAGAGACAAAACACTGAGTAACTAACTAGTCTATACTTAAACCGTGTTTATTGATAAATGCCGTATGAGTTTATGACGCTTAACCGCCATTAAAATCAAAGCCACAGATTAAAATTTTCTCTCAATAGGCCACAGGCTGCACAACACAAACATTAAGTCGTAGGTATAATAAATATTAAATAAAGGAAATGAAAAACAAATTAAATGAAATTTAGCTATTTACAGAATTTAATGTCCTAAAATAACGTGAGCAAGATAGTCAAGTCAATAGGGTACCACAATTTGCAAACTAAAAACGTCTAAATGTAATATATCGTCTCTTGTCCACTTTTCCTGTATTTCAACTGAACTAATTGAAGCTACAATAAATAATGTCCCGTACATTTCCATACTAATATTTCATAATCTCTTCCCTATTCCCCTGTTATATGGGGTCACCCATGTCTCGAATCACAACACTCGAGCGAGGGAAGATAAATTTTCTCAAATTCAAATCAGGCCAAGCACTCCCTAGATGCGTTAAAAATGGGGTTAAAACCAAAATTTGTATGTGAAATTCAAGAAAAATAGAACTTAAGACATGGCTGTATGTACTAGATCCTTTTGCCTTCCCTAAAAAGGGAGAATTAAAACAATAAATTCTCAACAAAAAGGAAGCAGCGGCCATTTTTGAAAATGCCAGTGACGTCACAAGGTGCGCGCGCGCTCCGGCCGTGACGGCCTCGCTCTGATAACGATGGCTTTGAGATAACCCCAGTGTCACTGTCTTGTTTTGAACTCACAAAAATTGTGATTTCTTTACTAATTTTTGGTGGAATCATATATCTTTTTAAAGGGGCGTTAGGGTAGTGGTTTTAACCGTGTTGGTCTAGTGGTTCGCCCATTAGACCCCGATGTCCCAGGTTCCATCCTCAGGGGAGTACAAATTTGTACTCTGGTTGGTTGGTGGATAGACTTTTATTAAGTACGCCTGGCTTGTTGCCGCTTAAAAAATCGTTAAATTGGTACGTGCTGTTGAGCTGTGACTCCACACACCTTAGTTAAATGAATAAACATTATTAAGGTTTATTTTATTTTATGATGACCATGAAAGTCGCCTGTAACTTATCGGCGACTTCATCTTTACGTAACTACACAATTAGCAGGTACGCTCGCGTAATTGCTTATGTATGTAATAATAACATAACTTGTTACAATTTTCCAGCCTAATTAAATGTACCGTGACGACAGACAGACACTGAGGTTAATTTATGTATTGGGAAAACATTACATAGAAAATGTAACGAAGTACCAGGCTATCATGATTTACGAGGAGTCATATCAATCATAGTGTAAGTCGTAACAGACATGCCATAGTCAACTTTGAGTACTGATGCTTAAGATTCAATTCGTGATTTTGAAGCGATGTGTATCATACACTAATGGGGGGTTTCGCGTGAAATGGCGTGATTCAAATCGGCAAACGTTGGTGCAATAAATATGATAAAATCTAAACTACACGTTTCATTTGTGTCGAGAAAGAAGTGCAACGTTTCTTTTAAGACAAAGCAAGTTACTTTTTAAAAGTTTATGAATACTGAATTTACCTACTACATTTTTTATTTCAGCCGTCCGTCCATGGTTAAAGCAAAGTTGTACATCTTATCACATAAAAGAAGCGTTTTTGATAGTTCTTTCATATGATAAAATGTCAAAAAGCGATGTTTAAATAATAATCATCGCTTAGTGTTGGTGAACTCTAGTCTAAGTAGGTGGGTGCCTAAAAGTCAAATGGAGCAAACAATCTAAAATTATTAAAATTTACCATTGAAAGAAAATACAAATAAATAATAATACCTATATTATTATACTATCTTTAGGTGCTATTGTTAAATCGATAGTTAACTGTGGTTAAGAGACAATTGCTTTATTCAAATCGCTAGAAAACATCCAATGCAAAAAATAATGCAACTGGGATATATTTTTGAAAAACAAATTATCTATGAGACACGTAAATCGCAATATATTTGGAGGTGGTATAAGAGGAACGCTGCTGCCCATTACTCATGGCTATCTTTACCCTAAGGCCCGAACACGAGTTCTTAACCGTCAGTTTTTGACAGTTCTTCCATACGATAGAACGTCAAAAACTTACGGTAATATTTTAATCGCCTAGTTTAAGTGTTAGTGAACTCGGGCCTTAGTCGCATTCTCCTATATACACCCGCGGGAGAGATAGGGGTGGTGACAACAGTATTCTGCTCGCCGTCACCCACCACATGGCCGATGTATCGTCACACCCAAATTATCAATAACCAGGGTTTCGCCACAAAATTAAAACGTACAACGGAAAGATATAACCTGTAGATAATAATCGCTAATCAGCGACGCTTCCTCGTGGTGCAACTCGGCCGCTCTGCGTATGAAGGCTGTGCGTTTCCTGATTTCGAAAAATCATAACCGATTGTGGCTTCCGAAAATCGTTAGCGCAAAATCTTTATCGCCTAAGTGTTTCGGCAGGTCCTTCATTCGGCAACTGTTGTTGCCGTTTTACATGGCGATGAAGCACGTCTATTGTCGTCTTAACACCAAGATACAGAGTAGCGAAACTTAATAATACTTTAGATTACTCTTTTTCTACCTGCCCTGTTCCTGTAAATTTGGGGTCGGCGCAGTAAGTTTCTTCTTCCATTCATCGCTGTCAAACGTCATCAAGCCATGCACTCCCTTTTGATTCATATCATCCATCACACCGGAAAGTGAATGTGATGGAAATGACCAAGTCAAGAGACCAATGAACGAAGAGTGATTGAAAAGACAATATTCCAATCTCAAAGTTTTCACAGCCGGTCGTCCTTTTATGCGGATGGAAGAATATAGGGAGACTGGACCATAATCCACCACACTGGCCAGTGCGGGTTGATGGATATTAACGACTGTAGATGCAGCCAGGACCAACGGCTTAACGTGCCTTCCAAAACACCGAGGAACTCGTGGTCACTGCGCTAGCGAGCTCCCCATAAGAGATATTTATTTATTATTATTATAGAGTATTTAATATTAAGATATTACCCGACCCCGGGTAGATCACAGTGTCTTATCCGCCCATGAAATAGTTGAACTGTTAAAACAAAATGGTTCCGAACGTCCCGCGGAGATTTGCTTTACGAATATTTAGGTTGAAGCATGCGCGCAACGAAACATCGATTCGATATAGGCCTCCGAAGGCCATTGACGCTGCCCGATTCATTCACTTGTCGGTCTGTTACGAAATTTTGTGTTTTGCCTTTTTTTTTGTTTACGTGTCTACACGCTTTTGTGTCTTTAAAGAGTTTAAGAGGGTCGGCATTTCATACATACATACATACATAAATCACGCTTATATCCCCGAAGGGGTAGGCAGAGGTGAACTAGCACCCACGTTTCGCCAAATGTGTCAGGTCCCATGTAATAGGTGGCGAGCCTATTGCCATTTATCGGGCACAAAAGTCGCAGTACATTGCTGGGTGGTATAAGAGGAACGCTGCTGCCCATTCCTCATCAATGATTTATCCTTAGTCGCCTTGTACGACACCCACGGGAGAGTTTTGAGGTGGTGACAATTGTATTCTACTCTGCCGTCACCACACGGCACTTCACGGTATCTTATTTGCATACTTACATAAACCACGCCCATATCCACAAAGGGGTAGGCAGAGGTGAATTAACACCAATTAGGTTAGGTCCTAGGTATGTTATAGATAGCGTATAGGTCAGAGATATCAGTACCCAATAAATAAATATTTACTGTAAATATTTACTTACATAGAACTGGTTAATCTTTGCACATTATATGTACTTAGATTACTTGACCCGCCTGTAAACTTTTCAGTTAGCAAAAATTCGTACCTGAAACAAAAAAAAATAACACGTTAAAATGCATATTAAATCTGTATTATAGTATTGTGTTTAGAAAAAGTTTGGAAAAGTATCAAAACTATAATTTCTGCATCAAGGCTATAATTTTTCGAACCTTTTCTAACTACAATAATGAAAAATTAATATTAATAGCATGCGTTTATTACAAATCAAAAACAGCACAAACATCAACATCGTAATATCCACTAAGCATACCTATGCTATTCGTAATTTTCGCGCCTTGTACGTTCGGTACTCGAATACCTATGTGGTTTTATTACCTCCGTTTTATATTCTAGTGCTATGCTTTGAACACCATAAACATGCACGAACTTGAAACGGAGTAAACACTCCTATAATGGTATGCATACGAACGTCTGGCATAAATATTTAAATGCCAATTAAACTTGTAATAGGCCTTCATTTATGCCATGAGGGCACTGAGTTAGTTTGTTTTAATTAAGATATAACATACATGCGTATATAACTTAGATGCGTATTGTAACACACGGAGCAAAACTAAGCACTGTTCGCTAAGTTCAGCCATTGGAAGGGTGACCAAAAACATAATTATCTCGAGTAGGGAGAGGTGAATTAACAGAAACGTTTCGCCAATTAGGTTAGGTCTCATGTATTAGTTGGCGAGCCTATTGCCATCCATCGGGCACGCAAATCGCAGTATATTGCTAGATGGTGTGAGAGGAATGCTGCTGCCCATAACACATCGCTGTTTTAACCATCCTTAGTCGCCTTGTCGGCACCCAAGGGAGATGTTGGGGTGGTGTCAATTGTATTCTACTCTGCCGTCACCACACAGCTGACTCTTTTCTGACCGCATCCAACATTTATAATTGAACTAGTGGTCACCCGGGCTTCGCTCGCGTTAATGTCGGTTGTTACAAATGGACTATCCAACGCAAAAATAATTTTTCAATTTAAACCAGTAGTCTCTGAGATAAGCGCGTTTAACCATACAAACAAACAAACTCTTCAGCTTTATTATATTAGTATAGATACCTACCCCAAGTACGAGGCCCAAGTACAGACGCTAGCGCGACTAATTGACAATTAGGTTCCACAATGCCCAATTAGCATAGAATAGTGACAGTTTGCCCAATGCGAAACGCATTTAGAAATTTCACAATCGCAATGCGTACCTGTGTATGTATGTAGGCAGGCTGCGTATGTGAAGCATTTATATAACAAGTAGCCATGATCCCTCACGTTAGATTTTCCCACTGCACCAACGGGTTAACCAAATAAATTAATAAAATAACTACATATTTCTTACACCCTACACTTTTCATCTAGCAAAAATGGGAATTCACGATTCGTACTTAAGTTTGGTCACAGAGTATACAAAACCATCACCACCTATCAACGTAGGCGAGTGTTATTTGTAAAAACTAATTGATAGATGGCAATAGGCTCGCGTCACCTACATGGGACCTAGCATAATTGGCGAAAAGTAAGTGTTAATTCACCTCTGGCGAGGTAGCCAGGGATACATATTAAATAGGCTAGATTTAACATATGAAATAGGCGTCATTTATGTATGTATGAATGTTTGTATTATCAGTATTGATGGAAACATAGCGAACAACGAAACATTGTTTCCAAACAACGATCGAGACCCTTTCACCGGGCAGCACTGTCCCGGGCCCCGTTGACCCACTGAAGACATCAATCGCCTAATGAGATATAATTTAGAAATCTCCATTTCCCAGCTCTCGCGGCTGGGAACAGCAATTTGATCAAATTTATGCGATGCGCAAGTTCATTGGATTAGCGAGCCGAGATGGTTGTGATATTGTAGATATTATTCGAGAGATTTTACATTTAAGATAGGACGCTGTTACAAAGAATTTGGTGGTTAGAAAAAGCTAGAAAAATTATGGTCTTGATGGCGGGAGACGAATCCGCGTCTATTGCAATCCTAACCTAACCGCTCGGCCAACCGAGACGCTAATTAACTTGCCGAAATTTAGTGCCGGTTGCTGCCGCACTCAGAGACGTCAATTAACTTTAATGAGTACTTAATGTAAAAAAAATAATTTAAATCTAGACCTGGCAAGAATAGCGACTAGTTTTGAATTGTCATTTTTTGACATAAAGTACTCATTAGCGTTATTTGACGTCTCTGAGTGCGGCAGTTAGCCGGTTAGGTCATCCCCGCATCAATAATTTTTTGAAATTTTCCTAACCACCAAAATCTTTGTACTAATTTTTCTAACATTTATATTAAAATCTTCTTCTTCCTGCCCTGTTCCCAGTCTATCTGGGGTCGGCGCAGTATGTTTCCTCTTCCATTCATATGTCAGACGTCATCAAGCCATCCACTCCCTTTTGATTCATATCATCCATCCCACCGTAAAGGTGCTAGTGATGAATGAATGTATAGAAAAGAGACTGAACGGACCATGTCGAGAGACCCATGAACGGAGGAGTGATTAGAATGACAACATTCCAATCCATACTGCTCAAGGTTTTGGCTTAGGTTTTACAGCCGGCCGCCTGCCTGACACCAACCCTCTTTGGGTACGCTGTTGTTGGTGGTTTGCCCTTCACCATTAGGGTGCCCCAAGGTGCTTATTGGTTTACACCGGGCCATCTCCCTTAGTCGACTTTTACGACACCCATGGGATGAGTTGGGGCTGGCCTATTCTACGTTATTTGTTCGCTCCCAGGCCAGCATAGAAGGCATTTATATTAAAATGTTGACATTAAAATCGAATAAGCGTTGTTGTTTTTGTTTTTTTTCAAAATTAATATTATCACTAGGCCGTGTGGTGACGGAATACACAGAAGAATACAATTCGTCACCACTGCCTCTGCGGTCTAGTGGTCCGCCCACCGGAATTAAGATCCCGAGGTCCCGGGTTCGATCCCCGGGGCAGTAGAAATTTGTACTCGGTTTGGTTGGTGGTAGGACTTTTTTCAAGTTCGCCTGGCTAGTGGCTACCATACTCTTAGCTACCACTATCTTATCAAAATCTGTCGCCATAATAAGAATGTTAACAGCATTATTGAATTTCGACAATTTGTGATAAGATACGCAGCCCATTGATACTTTAAAAATTTGGTAGCAGGGTGGCAAGATAGCGAATCTTTAAGCGGTAGCTGTTAGGGTGTCACTGTAACGCAATTTGTAAATCAATCACGGGGAGTGTTCTTTGCGAATAAGGGACGGCGCCCACTGACAGCTTGGCACGGCACGGCAAAATATTTCTTTATCACAAATGATTTTCAAAGCCAATGAAAATAAGGGGACAGAAATGAAAAAAGGTGGGAAGGTCTGCTCCAACGGCCGTCAGTCTTGCTTGCAATGTGCTTTGCCCACTGACACTGCTGGTCTGCGTTTGCGTAAATAAACTTTCTAACTAATGTACGCTAAGACCGGCCATTGGATGGTGACCAAAAATGTACTACTGTCTCGAGTCCCTTCGTGCTTCAGTAGGCACGTAAAGCCGTTGGTCCCTGCAGTTCGCTGCATCTGCAGTCGTTAATACCCACCGGTCCGTACTGTCTAGGTGGTATTCATTCATAGGGGAAGCCTATGCCCCAGCAGTGGGGACATTAAAGGGCTAGTCATGATGATACTGACAGGACTGAATCCTTTCGTCTCGATGTAGACTAGATGGGGCATCACCACTGCCTCTGCGGAGATGTAGGGAGATGCCCCAACGGCATTCGGATTACCGAAGCGTATCGTGTCGCGCGATTGCCTTCTATGCTGGCCTGTGAGCGAACAAATAACGTAGAATGGGCCAGCCCCAACTCATCCCATGGGTGTCGTAAAAGTCGACTAAGGGAGATTGCCCGGTGCAGACCAATAAGCACCTTGGGGCACCCGAATGGTGGAGGGCAAACCACCAACAACAGCATACCCAAAGAGGGTTGGTGTCAGGCAGGCGGCCGGCTGTAAAACCTAAGCCAAAACCTTGAGCAGTATGGATTGGAATGTTGTCGTTCCAATCACTCTCTCCGTTCATCGGTCTCTCGACATGGTCCGTTCCGTCTCTTTTCTATACATTCATTCATCACTAGCACCTTTACGGTGGGATGGATGATATGAATGAAAAGGGAGTGGATGGCTTAATGACGTCTGACATATGAATGGAAGAGGAAACATACTGCGCCGACCCCAGGTAGAACAGGGCAGGAAGAAGAAGAAGTGTCCCGCGATTCCGTAGTGGACGCCGGCCCTAAGCGATCCAACTCCGAGTGCAGTAGCTGCAAAAGTGAAGCCTGCCATTCGCAAATGGGCTTGTGCCAATTAATCACACACTTTCCATTTCACGTGGCCAATCCAGCTGGAACGCAGCCGTGGCTAAAGAAAGAACGGTTTTTATGCATATTATTATGCCAATGATTTGTTTCATCAAATCTGTGGCCGTTTCATGAAGTATTAGTGCGATCCAAACGCGGGTCACAAAACGGGACGCTTGTACTCGGCTTATAGCGTTGTCTCACTTTAGCAATGGGGATTAGTATATATATAGATATATAGTCTACACACATGAAAGTACACACTTTTTTATGTTAGAATCTCTTGCCCTTCATCTCACCTGATGACAAGTAACAATAAGGACCGAAGATGGAAACGAGCTTCACCTGGAACCCTCAACCACAGAGGGGTTGGCTATCGCTATATTTAAGGCTAATTTTAGAATTTTTTTATTAAATTTCCAAGAAGCTAGAAAATAATTGAGAAACGCTAGTAGATAGTTTAAACTTAGGTAGATATATAATATAGGTAGATATAATTTGTTTTTATTTAAACTCGCATTACTGTGCAATAGATTCTTTTGGGGTTCATATGGTTTTTAATTTTTTTTTCTTCTTATGTATGTGTAGAGGTTATGTGATTGTTTCCGTTGCTTATGTATTTGTGTATTTCTGTAATGTTGAATTAATTTAATAATGTAGTAGGTATTGTCTGTTTCGTTTGTACGGCGCCGCGTGTCTGCCACGAAAAGGTTTCCGCAGAAAACCAGTGTTGTGGCACACCCTGCCACAACTTATACTGAGCAGAGGCCTTTTTGGTACAATTTTTTTTTTAGGTTAAATTTATTTTTGTCTGTAATTTTTATTAATTTGTACCAAATAAAGTTTTATTCTATTCTATTCTATCCTATCTCATCACAATTTGTCGGAACACAATAATGCTGTTAACATTATTGTTATGGCGACAGTTTTTGATATGATGGTGGTAGCTAGCCAGGCGGACTTGAGAGTAGTCCTACCACCAACCGAGCACATATTTGTACCTCCCTGGGGATCGAAGCCGGGACCTCCGGCTGGTTCTTAATTCCGGTGGGCGAACCACTAGACCACGGAGGCAGTAAATCGCAGTTTATTGCTAGGTGGTTTAAATCCCTAGTCTCCTGGTACGACACCCGCGGGAGCGATGGGAGTTGGTGACAATTGTATTCTGCTCTGCCGTCACTACACGGCAAAACATACCTTGTGATCAATTATTAATTACACTTACTGCCGCACTCAGAGACGTCAATTAACTTTAATGAGTATTTAATGTCAATTTTTTTTATTCAAATCTAGACCATAGACCCGGCAAAAATAGCGACTAGTTTTGAATTGTCATTTTTTGACGTTAAATACTCATTAACGTTATTTGACGTCTCTGAGTGCGGCAATTAAACATTTTCTTTTTCTTTACCTTCCTTTCATTTGCATGCAATATCCCACGCATGCAATATAACCCGTGTAAACGAAGGCTCAGTTGCCATAATTTCAATACGACAACCATGACCCTTACGGTGTCGAATTTAGAGTTGAAAGTTGCTTCGTCTGCTCGAGTTACCGATAATGACATTCCTATTAGCGCGTTTAGTCGTAATTAGACGAAGATAATGATCCGGCGCGGTGAAATCGCGCCGTAAGGTCGTCACGGGTAGTTGGGTGCTAACTTAATATACTCACGAGTATAATGCTTGAGGCAAGTTCGATAAATACCTACGTCACTCATTCGGCAACTTGTACTTCAGGCAGGCGGCAGGCTGCAAACCCTACGGCCAAAGCCCCAAACCTTGATCAATATTGGTAATGAGATATCTCAGTAGCTGCATGGCTTGTATAGCTAATATTTCATCTATACTAATATTATAAAGCTGAAGAGTTTGTGAATGAGAGGAGCTCGCTAGCGCAATGGCACAGCGCGCTTGGCCTGCGATTGCGTAAACTAAGCAATTTCGCTAAGGCCGGTCATTGGATGGGTGACCAAAAATTTATTATCTCGAGTTCCTCTGTGCTTTGGAAGGCACGTTAAGCGGTTGGTCCCGGCTGCATCTACAGTCGTTAGTACCCACCAACCCACACTGGGTCAGCGTGGTGGCTTATGGCCCAACCTCCCTATATTCTTCCATCCATAGGGAAGGCCCGTGCCCCAGCAGTGGGGACATTAAAGGGCTGGTGATGATGAAGAGTTTGTTAATTTGTATGGTTAATCTCAGGAACTACTGACTCAAATTGAAAAATTATTTCATCGATTTATCTAGGAAGACTATAGGCTATATTATAATAACCGACATTAACGCAAGCGAAGCCGCGGGCGTCCACTAGTATATGATATAAGCAATATTACTCTAGCAAAGTATAACCAAGGCTTGAGGACAAGGCCTTTGCCTTCACCAAAAACCCGGTAGATGCTGTAAATGCTTCAAAAAAGCAAGGTAGAATAAATTCCTAACATCCCAAACTTCTAATTATAGGCATTTCCCCGGACCTGGAAGACAATAATTTTTCGACTTTATTTACTTTATAATATTTATACATTGTTCAAATAACAAACAATTATTACCCCATCATCTTTATGAACTGTTCTAGTTTATCTGGGATAGGTGGTGCGGTGGCGCTAGCATTCCATTCTCATTCCAATGATGATGAAAACGAGTGTTCACTCAAGTGTATGGAAATTCTCATTCCTATCAAGATGATGAAAATGAGTAAGATACCACTCAGGTGTATGGAATCGTACAGATTGCTCCAATCAAAAAATACCAGCCAACCAACCTTCAATCGCAACAAAAATAACACCAAGCTAATAATGGTCGTTGAATTGCGTCACCAACACAATGCAGTCGGCATGGGACAACATTTGCGACACCGTCGAAAGACAATGGGTAAGATTTGCTTTTTCGCGTGCATATTTTAAGCTAAGGTTATGTTAGGTTCAGTCTCTACTGAGGAAGGGATGTCTACTCAAGTTTCTTAGGGTTCATGAGACTTCAACTCTGCCATCCTTTGATTAAAGCCGGCCATCATCACCAGCCCTTTAACGTCGCTACTGCTCGGGTACATGAGTGAATAAACGGAACAGAGTAAAAGCTTTCTAGTCAAAGGACGGACGGCATAACGTTTGAAACACAAACAAATAAGAACTTATACTATATGTAAATAACGAAACACAAATTCACATGAGTCTTTAAGTGAAATGAATATTTAAGTATCTACACATTTACAGAAAATTCTCCAATTGTAACTCAAAACTGCTAGAAACAAAGCTTAAATTACCATAACTCGTTAAAATGTCCAAGTACTGCTACATAGTTAAGATTTAATCAAATAGCTACAATTTGAACGATTTCGTTCCTCAGTTTGATAACCTATTATTAATTTTTGCGTCTACATTCTCTTTTAATGCTCTCATAAAAACTAGCCGCAGGCTTGAGACGCGTCCTAGTTCAACGAGTGGATCTTAACAATTGAAATTTTATTTAAAACATTTGAAATTTAAGATCTAAATAAATTAAATAATTAAGATACTGGATGATAATTAGTATACCGATTATAGAAATGGAAAAATAATAATTGAGATTGCTTTTGTAATCAATTATCAATATTTTTTAAAATTTTATCTCAATGTGCATTATCGTGGTATTGAAGGGCTGACCCGTGTATAACCAACGACATTTGAAGACGTATATACGATTTCAATCGTTTTAATATCTTCTACAAATACTGCTTAGTGAATTTTACTACAGAAAGAATCAATTTAATCACATTTAAAATCAGAATTATGAGTATTTGCAGGAGTTTTCTAGAATAGTTTTAACTCTTAGATAATGCGTGAATAATTTAGTTGGATCCGGTTTAGTTAAACCAAAAATGAACAAGTTCACAAGGATTGAACTAAATACGTATTTATTACTAATAGCGAATGTTAACCCCGGCACTAACAGCCTCCAGCAAGATGAGAGGGTAATAGATACATTACTCGTCAGTTACATGCATTACGTCATATTATTAGGGTAACTGTGCACGGCCATTAGGGCGGGTACACACGTAGCGGTGATTGGTAAGTGCGTATAACTGTATTCTCAAGTATTTGTTTGTTGTTTGCAATCGAGGTGGATATTTTATTTTTGATCTCGTAGACAATCGCAATAATTGTGTCCAGGAAACAACACAATCTGGAATTATTTGAAAATTGGATTGTGATTGATACTGCTCGCTAGAATCGTTTATGTTTTACGACGAAAACTTTTACTTTACTATGTCGTCCTGCCGTCTTTTGGACTAAAAAACGTTTCCTTTGCTTTCCTTTTTTTACATTCATTTGGCAATTTTATAATGATATTCATAAAAAGTTGATATTTTATATTGCTACCGTTATCTGATTTTTTGACGATACCCAACACCCGTAGGTATTAATAAGAACAAAATCAGTCTTTGAACACCGTTTTAACTTAAAATCAAATAATTCTTCGTCACAGATTCGTCTTCCTTTTAAACCTTATTTACGTTCGTTGTAATGAAATGCGACAGATCAGTGATTTATTATAAACGGTGTTTTAGAACTGATTTTGTTCTTCTGAATACGGGCGTTAGTATCGTCATAAAATCACGAACCGGTAGAAATATTAAATATTTATGTTTCCTATTCTACTTGAAATGTGTTGCTGATAATATTCTATTCAAATGCTTCAAATTGAATGTAGCTAACTGTATATCGCGTGCGGTCTGAACTACTTCAAATATTATTTTAACAAGATTCTGTAAACATCTTATCCGAGTACGTTATACACGCCGCATAATTATTAGTTTGTCCGTCACTAGCTCACGTCACTAACTTGATTTCCTACTACCCCATCACTAACACTGAAACCTACTACATTCCATGTTTACACCGGTTATCTGGAGTCTATTTTTATCCTCACATAAATCTCGGTGAGCTGCCATAAAATCCTCTACTCCCTTGTCATTCATAATTAATCGTCTTTCACACAATAGGTACGTATCTATTTATTTCTTCGTCAATAACTCTCACACGACTTTTACGACACACCTGGGATGAGCTGGGACTTGCATATTGTACTTTATTTCTTAGCTTCCTTCCAAGGGGCCTAGACAAGTACCAATCTATTCGATCGAACAGAATACGAATATTGTATTCGTTCGTCACCTGCTCAATAATGACGTATTCTTGGTCAAGTAACCTCAACTTAAAGTTAGTAATTCAAGGCCTGTACAAAACAGGGATATAATGTGGTACTGAATTTCATGAAATACCTAGGGATTAATAAATGAATAATAGTAGATTTTCCATCAAGTGCACAAAACGAATCATTTTTGTTTTGTGGACGAGTTAGAAGCTCTGCTTTTCACTTCGATTGCGAGGAAATAGAACTGTAGTTTATCATAACATGTCTTAAATTCAAACTAAAATTAGTACAGTTTTGAATACTGAAGGAAATTGTTTTTCCCTTTGATATGGGCTTGGGTTGCAGACCTATACAGCCAAGTATTAAATTAATTATGTACTAATAATTTTCTTAAATTAATTAAATTACCTACCGTACCTACATGAATTAAAATTTTAATATCTTTTATGTCTTAAAAAACACATTAGGCAAATAAATTTAAGTAAATAATAAAATAACAAATTTTATCTCTGAATTTCTTATCGTGTTTGGCTGCATTGCTTACTTTCTTTGCCTTAATATAGACACATTTATGAGTAGATACGTTAATGCTCTAGAGCACAAAATTCGATTTTGTGCAGCCTATATCCTGCACAAATAAGCACTTTCAGAGCATGAGAAGTGAAAATAAATATTTTTTACACTCACACCTATCATCTAGCCCAAAGTAAGTAGCCTAAGCACTTGTGTTATGGATACTAGATGACGGACATATTTTTAATATAATTATGTATATAAATGTTGAAAATATACTACATAAACATAAACACAACCATGACTCGGAAACAAACATCTGTGGTCATAACAAAGTTTGCCCCTACCAGGATTCGAACCCGGGACCTCTTGACCAATACCCAGCAATCTGAGCATTCGACCAAGGCGGCCGACCAATTTGAATTTGGAATACCAAAATAACACATATATATTAAAAAACCTAATGATAAAAATATTGATTTTGAATCGACAACATGATATGTTCCAAATCCGTGGAGTCACTAAAATGAAACAAAATAAAATTAGTGCCGCCATGTTGTTTAGATGTTTCAGGGGTTTTATAATTTAGGTGGAAAAATATGGAATCAAGCTCATTCAGCCAAGTCTTTCATGTTGTATTATTTTTTACAAAATAGAAAAGTTTCTTGACTTTATTATTAATTACAACGATAAGAATTTAAGATTACAACAAAATAATTATATTCCTGTAAATTTGTACTTATTTCCTCGCAATTGGTAGGAAAAGCAGAATATATTCCTCGGGAAAAAGCAGTCTTATGTCTTGGGGGCGCTTGAATCCCTCGCTGCACTCAGGACTCTATTCATAAATCCCTCGCTACGATCGGGATTTAATTATTTAACACCCTCGCTCCGTTCGGAAGTTAACCATTGAGTCCTTCGTTTCGCTCGTGTTTCAAGTCTGCACCCGTGACATAAGACACTCCTTTATTCCCTTGTTAAATAAATTACTATTTTTGCCAACTTCTCATACATTCGATATGGCGGTCGTATGTTGTTTTCAGTATGAAACTGATTCTTTTTGTTCGATAGATAGATTGACCTCTATCTAGAGGGGCTGGACAGAAAGAAAGCTCAAGACTTGTGCTCAAGACATTCTCCATAAATTAAAACAAAATACATAAAGATAACCCCAAAAAAATCAGTTTTTAAACCAAACCTAAACCTTTCTATATCTGGTGTATTCGCAACAGCTCTATTTATAATAATTATGTTTGCGACGTTACATAACGATTGTTCTCTCGATAAACATAATGCTCTGTTATTGATGTAGCTTCTTAAACAAAATTAAGCGGCACATCGATCATAATGATCATTATCTAGCGTGTAAAAGTAGACTCTGACACGTTAAATGTTAAGGACCACTTTCGATTAGCGAAACCTCGTTGTGTAACTACAAAATGCCCTTAGAGGGTAATTTTGCCCTACCCAATTATTAGTTAAATATAGTCAAATTTTTAACTTACATAAGATAATTTTTAGCCATTTGAGTGTTAAAGGTTACAAAGAATACAAAATCAATAAGTATCTATTTTGTTTTCAATTTATTAAACAAGGTTTTGCCTTAAGTTTAGCCTGAATTTAGGTATGCTTTTGTTTTTGGTTTTTCTACGTTATTTTATATCTCTAATGCCGCACTCAGAGACGTCAATTAACTTTGATGAGTATTTAATGTCAAATATTTTCATTCGAATCTAGACCATAGACCCGGCAAGACTAGCGACTAGTTTTGAATTGTCATTTTTTGACGTTAAGTACTCATTAACGTTATTTGACGTCTCTGAGTGCGGCAGTAAGGTCAGCAGCAAATAAAACACTTTACTAAAACAATGATAGTGATAAAACAGTAATAAACAAATAGAAAACTATGTTTTCTGCATTATTATTGTACTAGGCAAACACAACAACGATGGAAATATTATATCAACAATTGGATCAGTTCACAGGCGTCCTACAAATATTGATAGCTACTAGATAGTAATGCAAATATCAAAATTGTTGAATTAGGACGTGGGAATATATATAAACTGAATGTTTTTGATGTGAGCTCTGCCCCCACTATCACTAAACCATCGTCTGATAGAAAGTAAGCTTACTGAAGTTTGCATAACCTTTTTTTTCTTAAATTACAAAAAATATACACCAGAAGTTGCTATATATCTGTGATAGTGATAGGTTTATCATAAACTGCTGGTAGAATATTGAAATATTATCAACTCGTACCTAATTAGCTTGTTGTATTAAAGAAGAATAATTAACCGCGTGCTAACATTTTTGTAAATACGAGTAGGTACTTAGGTGTACTTTAAGAGAAATAGTTCGTTAAATACAGAGTTAACATAGAGTTAATTAAGTCACTGTTAGAAATTTAAAATAAAATATCTGGTGATCAAGTCGCAAATTGTAAAAAGTACTAGTGAGTGTAACTTATCAATTAACTATTATGTAATAAGTTTTACATATACATAGTTATAGTTCTAATCTAAAATAAGACAGGGTTTTGTTTAATAAAATGAATAGCATAGAAAGTATTTATTTGAAAAAACTTTTTCCTAATCTTATTTAAACAAACATTTTCAACGTAAAAAATTATTTCAGTGGAATAAATTTGTGGTTTCCACTGACACTTGGAAATGCTGACTAACAAAAAGCACCTTCTGTATCATATCACATCACTAGCCCTTTAATGTCTCTACTGCTGGGACACAGGCCTTCCCTATGGATGGAAGAATATAGGAAGAATGGGCGATAACCCACCACGCTGGCCCCATGCAGGTTGGTGGGTATTAAAGACTGCAGATGCAGCCGGGACCAACGGCTTAACGTGCCTTCATAAGGACGGAGGAACTCGAGATAGTAAATTTTTGGTCACCCATCCAATGACCGGCCTTAGCGAAATTGCTTAGTTTACGCAATCGCAAGCCAAGCGCGCTATGTCACTGCGTTAGCAAGCTCCTCCCTTCTGTATGGACACGCCTTATTACTTGCTGGTGGCTATGTAGCAACATCCTCGATTTAGCCCGAGGAGAGGCGATACGGATTTACCACGAGGCTAACCTTAGCCCAGAAGCCGTATCTAGGTTGTTATCAAACAATACGTCAAGCTGTGTCTATATTTCACGGCCTAGCTTTATCCTCTGTGTTTCCTACGTAGTCTCTCTAGACTTTAGACAGTTGGACAATCAATTCTAGAGGTTTTTTTTATGCTGGACAGGGAAGCTCTTACCCTTCATCTCACCTGATGGTAAGTGTAATCGAGCGTCATCTGGAACCCTCAACCACAAAGGGGCTGGCTATCTTATCACACATTGTCGGAACAAATGCTGTTGCCAGGCGGACTTGAAAGAAGTCCTACCACCAACCAAACCGAATTTGTAACTGTATATTGGGTTAGAAAATGTTCGAAAAATTATAGTCTTGATGTGGGAATCGAACCCGCGTCTTCTGCGATCCGGACAGATACAACTTGGCTAACCATTTTTTTTGTCACACCAAAGTAGGGCCTAGGGGTTCATTGAACTACTTTGGGACTCAATGACCTATCTATTCGAACGAATAGAATACGAGAGGAGCAGGAAAGGGTTCAGCAGTGGTTCGATTGTGATGAAAGTGATGAAGGATCGCCATGAACACCCCATTGCCGATTCCAGTGACTGCGTTCCACAAAAACAACGCGTGTCATTTGTTTTTTTTTGTGCAGACCCAGGTTGCGGCGGTCACGTGACTGCGATGAGTAGCCGATATGCGGGGAATTCTATTGTTTCGCCGACGCGGCTCGAGCGCTCGCGCACAGTGCATATACCGACAGAGGACTATGTTGAATAACCTCATCATCATTGTAATTCTTCTTCTTCCACATAAGAATGGTGGATAATAGCGACTGCAGATGCTGCCAACGGCTCAACGTCGCTTCCGAAACACGGAGGAACTCGAGATATTACCATTTTGGTCACCCATCCAATGACTGAAAATCCATTTGGTGACGTCTGAGACGAATAGGTACTATTGAAGCACATCTTTCCCCGGGTTTCGCACAAGACTAAGGGAAAGCGAGCGGATAGCGATGAGTAACGGGCAGCAGCGTTCCTCTTTTACCAGATAGCATATACAGCGATTTATGTGCCCATTAGATAGCAATAGGCTCGCCCCCTTTTACATTGGATCAAACACAGTTGCCAAACGAAGGAGTTCATTCTCCTCTGACTAAATAGGCGTAATTTATATCTGTATTAAAAATATTATCCAAATACTATTCTCAATAGGGTTAACTCAAGGGTTAGTCAGCAATCTAGAGGTATATAATAACAAAGTTTTGCAACAAAAGATAAAGTTCCAGCTGTTTCGGCTTGAAATCTTTGTTACTTAATCGTTAAAAGTTTATCTAAGACAAGTTTTAAGTATCGCGCTGTATTAAATTACAAACTTAAAGCTCGATCAGAATTTCTGTTTAAACATTGAAGTAAAAAGGTAAAAAAAAAATTACATACAAAAAGGTGTCCGAAAAATTTTGAAAAATTAAGTCCTGATGCGGTAATCGAACCAGAGTCGTACTTTTCTGTGCGACTGGTTATAACATTCGGTGAATAAAAAGTCCATCGACCAATGCGCCATCGGCTTCCCCATGAACATAATAATATAGGTAAATGACCTTAGAACAAATAAATAAATACCTATCATAAAACCATTATTACCTTTTATACTCGCTCAGTATCTCAGAACCATTTACGTTTAACATGTGAAGCGATTCGTCCAATTACTACATAATTACAGATACTGTCAACGATATAAATTATGTAAGGCATTAACACGTATTTGCTGTTCGTTTTACAAGTGGTATGTAAGCCATTAATAATCCATATCTAGACAGGTAATCCATCTTGAGACTTATAAATAAGAAGAAGAAAATCAGCGTTAAGTGGTTATATTTTAGCTTAGTCATGAATCAAAATTTTGTATGTTAAATGGCAAATGAAGGTCCTTGTACTTTAATAATTGAACGAAGATTGCAAATTCCGTTTACGTGAAAAGAGAATTTGGTTATAAATAAATACAAAAAAAATTTATAAACTAAGTAATGCTTTTATATCTTGTATTTCATAACTTTATTTAATTTATACCGTTAATATATGCCGTTATATAATGCCGTGTGGTGACAGAGAGTAGAATACAATTGTCACCACCCCAAATCTCCCCCGTGGGTGTCGTACAAGGCGAATAAGGATAAATCAATTAAGAGGAATGGGCAGCAGCGTTCCTACTAGCATATACCACCTAGCAATAGCAATGTACTGCGAATTTTGTGCCCGATAAATGGCAATAGGCTCGCCACCTATTATATGGGACCTAACATAATTGGCGAAACGTGGGTGCTAGTTCACCTCTGCCTACCCCTTCGGGGATATAGGCGTGATTTATGTATGTATGTATTTAATTTAAATTGACGTTCAAATAATAATCGCTTGTAGAGTTGGTGAACCACAACCAGCTTCATTTAAATAATACGAACAGATTAAAAGTAAATACAGACATAAATTACCACCCACGGTTCGACAATTATGTTAGGTCCCATAAAATAGCGGCGAGCCTATTGGCATCTAACAGGCACGAAAATCACAGTATATTGCAAGGCGATTTATTCCTCATAAAACACCTTGCAATATACTGCAACGCTGCTCTGCCCTTAGTCGCCTAGTACGACATCCGCGGGAGAAATAGGGGTGATAACAATAATTGTATTCTACTCTGCCGTCACCACACGCACGAAAAAGTAAACTCAAGTACTGACTCGTGCTTCCTGCCGCTCATAAAACGTACTAAAAAGTTGACTTGCGTTAAAACCGTACTGACTCCTGTTTACACTGTGCCAATCAACATACTTCTCACGGCTGCGCTAAGGACGTTCGTTGCTTGACCGATTACGGGGAACGCTGTGGCTTCTGCGAACGAACCAGACGTATGGGCTGACCGGTAACGACCAAGTTAAATAATAAAAAATATTATTTTAGATACTGCATCTATCCATCGAAGTTATTATTATAATTATTTTTATTAATATTACACTAATAAGTCGGTAAAATTCCATGCTGCCCGGCTAGCGTGAGCATCGAAACACGTGATATGATTTTGTACTGTTCAACGCAATAAATAGCTATAACATATCCTGTTTGGTTAATCATGCTAGCCGGGCTGGCCTGGGAGCGAAAAAATAATGTAGAATGTGCCACCACCGACCCACCCCAACAGCAGCAGGCCTAGCACGGGACGTGGACAAAATCTCTCTCCACTACTTGACAGTATTTTGTCTCGGTATTTAGTAGGAGTTAGAGCTAGAGGAAAATATTTTCTTTTTCCTGTGGAGATTATGTCCGTGCTACGGGGGCTGAGGTGTCGTTAAACTGGACTAATAGTAGAGGAGACGTGGTAACCTATAGTCGCCTTAAGCGACACCCGAGGGTGTGATTTGGGTCATTACTGTCCACGTTAGATATCTTTTATTTGGATTGTTAGTTGATATATATAAATGGAAGAGGAAACATACACGCCACCCAGATAATATGCGAAGAATAGGGAACACGGTAGGAAGGTAATGATAATAAATTGTAAGAGTAATATGACAATTAGTAAGTACTACTTGCCAGTAGAAGATGATGTTAATAAGTCGTAAAAGTAATATGGCAAGTATTAGGTAGGCTAGGTACTCTCCCGCGCTTACGAAAAACGCATTATGTACGATTTTTAGCGAAATTGAGTTATATACATATTTTAAATCAGGAAAACACGGTCTATAACTTTTCCATAGAGACCATTTCAATATACTGAATATACAAATTTTTACATCAATAACTAGCTCAGCTCCGGTCATACAAATGTACTAAGAAAAAAAACTTTGAACGCGTTTTACTCAGAAGTTGTAAAAAGGTGGATAATGCGTTTTTCGGGGCAGTACTACTCATCGAGTTATAATACGCTAGTAATAGTAGTTCAATGGTACTACTTGCTATATTTATGTTTCCATTATGATCCAAGCTTGTTAACTCAATGGGAATGAAAGAAACACGTGGCTTTGACGCTCAGCCTCGGAAACACGCAGCTCTATTCCATTGTTCCAAAGCAATCCGCGGGCCTACATCACGCCCATCGCTCCTCTATATTTGGAATGCCAATCGATTAGCCGCGAGATGATTCACTCGATTCCACGCATCGGTACGTCACTTCGACCAGCTGTTCCGTTTGCACGTGATACTATTTGTGAAATACTCACGCGTTATAGTTCCCTAGTATTTCTGTTGTGGATTAACAAAGCAGTTTTCTGAGAAATAAAACAAAAATCACGCCACGTGTCAGTAGAATCACCTGTATTCTGCCGCACTCAGAGATGTCAATTAACTTTAATGAGTATTTAATGTCAAAAATTTTCATTCAAATCTAGACCATAGACCCGGCAAGAATAGCGACTAGTTTTGAATTGTCATTTTTTGACGTTAAGAACTCATTAACGTTATTTGACGTCTCTGAGTGCTGCAGTTAGTCACTTTCTATACATTCATTCATCACTAGCACCTTTTCCGGTCGGTGTGATGGATGATATGAATCAAAAGGGAGTGGTTGGCTTGATGACGTCTGACCGATATACATGGAAGAGGAAACATACTGCGCCGACCCTAAATAAACTGGGAATAGGGCTAGAAGAAGAGAAGTCTCTAGTCCTCTAGTATTTCTATTGCGGCTTCACACAGGTGTTTTCTGGGCAACAATATAATAATCACGCCGCGTGGTAGCAGCAGCGTAGAATACAGTTGTCACAAACCTTTTTAAAATGCCGTTGGTGTCGTCAGAGGCGACTCATAAATTATATTTGGTGGACGTGTGTACATTTTGACTGCCGGTTTGGTCGAATGATCTGATCGCTGGCTATCGACAAAGTGGTCGCGGGTTTGAATCCTAGTAGGGGCAAATATTGTTTAAGATTATATTTTTAAGTCACGATTGTTTAGTTTAAGTTGTATACTGTCTTTTACTGCAATACACATAATTTGATTGTAAACCTACAGGTAAGTAACCTGAGTTCAGACTTCAGAACCAGCAAGCGATTTTTAACAATCTTACAAAGAAAATAAAATAAAAAATTCTAAAATTATTGTCTTGATGCGGGAATCGAACGGAAAGATGCCTATAGCACTCAGCAAAACAGCCCGCCTAGCATGACCACCGAAACATGATATGATATAGCCATTTATCGCGTTGAACTGTCAAAACTCCATAGATTTTTTACAGTTGAAAGCGAAAAATGCCTACAGCATATCGTGTTTCGTTGGTCATGCTAGCCGGCCAGGACTTATATTTTTAAAAAGTTTTAATTTTTTCTGATAACTATATATTATTTTACCGTCATTTGTATGATGTTTAAATAAAAATCAAATCATAAACTATGATTTTTAATGTGTAATTTAATGGTGCACGTTATAATTTGATTTCGCTTCGCCCCTTCTCATATTCTAAGCTTGTCTGTGTCACTGACCACTTATATCCCCTCAGAAAACTAATCACCACAACGATAAACTCAGCAGAGATGCACAACCCATGACTTTATTCAAATCAATAAAACCTATGACTAACAGTGGTCATTCTGCAACCAAATCTCTTCCGTCATTTACCGTGTTAAAAGACGCGTCTCCGAATGACCCTAATTGAATATTGCGCTAAAGTTAACCGTACGGGATCTATCCGAGTGTAAAATCCACTCGAATGCTAATGATAGAGGACTCGATAAAATCGAAATGTGTTTCCGCTAATCTTGCTTAGGCCGGTCTCTTGAATTCTTAACTGACGCACTCTGAGACGTTTATGAACGTTAATGAGTACTTAGCTTAATGTCAAAAAAATTCATTTAAATCTAGACCATAGACCCGGCAACAATAGCAACTATAGTTTACTAGGGGACAGCGATGCGTAATGGGAAATATAGGTACTGCGATTTACATGCCCCAAAGATGGCAATAGGCTTGCCATCTACAACATGGGACTTAACATAATTGGCGAATTTATTGCAATAAAAGAATATATTACAGACATGCATAAATATTAAAATACAAAGTTTGCAAGGGCGGATTTGCACTAAAAGAGATCTCTTCCAGTCAACCTATAATTACCTTACTAACCTGGCTAGTATTATTTGCATTCTGTATAAGTTAGCTAGTGAATAGCTCGCAAGTGCAGCGGCATAACGCGATCGGCCTGCGATTGCGTGGACTATGCAATATTCGTTAAGGCCGGTGAATGGATGGGTGACCAAAAAAAATCTCGAGTTCCTCCGTGCTCTGGAAGAAAGCACGTCAAGCCATTGGTGCCGGTATACCCACCAATCCACACTGGGCTAGCGCTGTGGGTTATGGCCCATTCTTTGAGTTCCGGCTCTCTTGTATTAAATCATTTTAATTTATACCGCCATTTTATCTAAATAAATAAAACAAAATGGCGGCGAGATTTCGCGCGTGCGCCGTGTTAACTGTTCGTGAGACTCGAGTTGTAAATTTCAAAGTAAACGGCCTGTCATCATATTATAGTAAATATCTGATTACGACTATCAATAGTAAATTTGTCACGGCACCTAGAGCAACCACTAAGTTGACACAGAATTAATATAGGCCTGGAATGCGCTGCCGTCAAAACGGCCGTGGTGACGGCAGCGCATTCCAGAGTAGAATACAATTGTCACTACCCCAAATCTCTCCCGTGGGTGTCGTACAAGGCGACTAAGGATAAATCAGTCATGAGGAATGGGCAGCAGCGTTCCTCTTATACCACCTAGCAATGTACCTACTGCGACTTTTGTACCCGATAAATGGCAATAGGCTCGCCACCTATTACATGGGACCTATCATAACTGGCGAAACGTGGGTGCTAGTTCACCTCATCATCATCATCATCATCCGGGTCATCCGTCTGGTGGCGGCTGCGGGCATCGAGCGGTAGCTCATGGCCCGGGCATGAACTCAGGAGACATCAGTCCCCCGGTGGTCTAGACCGCCGTTATAAACGGCGGGGTTCCCCTTCGCCCCCCGGTGCTCGACCCCGGTCTGGTGGCGAGGCCCTCGGCGCGGTCTAACCATGTGCCGGGTGATTTACCGTGGGGCAAGGCCCGGCTAGGAGCCTGCGAGCGGGCCTCGGCTTATGGCATGTACCCGATGGAGCGGAAGTAGGGGGGAGGGAACCTGATGGCGGGTCGAGGAGATGTCGGTGGGGATGACGATGATGTTGAGTGGTCGAGTCCTGGGGTGTCTTGTCCGGTGCAGTCACGGCGATCAAGCGCGGAGATGATCTCGCGCGATCAGCCGTGACTTGGTTGTCGTGGTCGGTGGTAGTTCACCTCTGCCTACGATCCTGGTAATTTACATCTACATAATCATCATCATCATCAGCCCTTTAATGCCCCCACTGCTGGGACATAGGCCTTCCCTATGGATGGAAGAATATAGGGATGATGAGCCATAACCCTCCGCGCTGGCCCAGTGCGGATTGGTGGGTATTAATTAACTGTTGCAGATGCAACTGGAACCAACGGCTTGGCATGCCTTCCGAAGCACGGAGAAACTTGAGATTTACCACCTTACCAATTACCTACTAATTACCACACTACCAATCACCGACCTTGAAATGGTAACCCATCCAAAGACTGGCCTTAGCAAACATTGCTTAGTTTCAGTAACCGCGTGAATCCACTGCGCTATCGAGCTCTCCCATATAAAACGTGGGTAATGTCCATTTGGACAGCCAAATGTGATGTTCTCTGTACACCCATTTCGCGATAGCCTGGTCCCAATTTTGCTTAAATTACATCCGATACAAGACCCATAATTACCCACTATACACAGTCCGTCTGTCGGATTATAGGCCAGCAGATAATCAGATAGATTATTTTCATAGACGAAGATTGTAACGGTCCAGGGGTCGGAGGTTCAAACTGGCGAGGGTATAACACTTATAGGTCTACTAGGGGAACATGAAATGTAAGAATCAACAACGCCAGAGGACGTAACAGAAAAACAGGACTCAAGAATACGTTCTATTACCACCAACGCTTCATCCAAGCCGTGTGGTGACGGCAGAGCAGAATACAATTGTCACCACCCCATCTCTCCAGTGAGTGTCTTACGAACGACTAAGGGTGAGTGATGAGCAGCAGCACTCATCATAATACACCACCTAGCAATATACTGCGATTTATGTGCCCAATATTAGATGGCAATAGGCTCGCCACCTATTACATGGGACCTAACTTAATTGGTGAAAAGTGGGTTTAATTCAACTGTGCCTACCCCTTTGGGGATATAGGCGTGATTTATGTACGTAGGTATAACCCCCGAATACTGAAACGCTACTCAAAGTTTCCTCAAGTCCTGCTTAACTTTTAAGTATTGTCAAAATTGACGTTTTATAACTGAACTTTATAAGCATTCTAGCTCAAAATTCGTAGCGTTTCTGTATTCGGGGGTCTTACCATCTTTTTAAACATGATTTTGGCATATCGTTTCTATAGCTTTACGTAAAGGACGGAACTTGGCGAGTTACTTGACCACTCCTCTCAAAACATGGCATCCTGGTACCTAAGACCTGGTTACACTAACGAAGTAGGTTAACATTAAATTGGTTATATAATATAGAGGACATTTGAAATGTAATTCAATTAAGCTCAATTTACAAATCCACTGGAATTGGTATAGGCTGGTCAATTTATCAAATGAAAACGCTAGCCGGTACCTTGGAGATACCATTATAGCTGGGTAATTGGTCATAATACCGATAACTAACTGTAATGTACTTAATATTATAAAGCTGAAGAGTTTGTTTGTTTGTTTGGTTGGTTAAACGCGCTAATCTCAGAAGCTAGGTACTGGTTCAAATTGAAAAATTCTTTTTTTGTTGTTTTTGTGTCTTCGATAGTCCATTTATTGGGGAAGGCTATACAACAACCGATATTAACGCGAGCGAAGCCGCGGGCGACCATTATATAATATAAAAGTAATGCAATTATTAATTTATCCCGTGATGGCCATGGCCATCAATCCACAGGGAAGGCACAGGGAAGACAGAAAATGTACTTCAAAATTGCTTGCAATTGAAACAGTCCTTACCAACCAAAATACTGCCCAAGAGATCGAACCAGGGACCTCGAGGTCTAATTCCGGTGTACGAACCACCACACCACAGATGTGGAAAAAAAAGTTAAATACGCCTTCTCTACGCAAATCAATCAAACAAAAACTGTACACTCGGACCGATATTATGCAATTTTACAGCTATAATACCATTGGCAAAGATTACATTGTGATTTGATAACGCATCCTCGACTCAGGGCCGTTAACTATGGTTGCGCGCGCGCAGGTAGCGGGCAGAGGTCGCCAGCTAATGGGTTGTTGCTCCCGGCACATGTTTCCCAAGTCAAAGGGGTCAGATTCCGTATACTACTATAGGCGCCTTATACGGCTATTAAGACTCAGTTCCATATTTTTTGAAGATTAAGCAAACTGGCAAGAGATCTTTTCGGTACATTACATATTACTATATGATATGACTATATGACTATGACTATTATTGTCGTCGTATCGTCATCATATATATATTAATTACGCCTATTTACCCCCAAAACGGTAGCCAGTGCATACAGCGTCTTTCATGTTGACCAAGGATCGGAAAAATTAACGTAGAATAGGCCAGCGCCGACTTATCCCATGGGTGTCGTAAAAGTGGACTAAGGGAGATTGCCGGGTGTAGACCAATAAGCACTTTGGGGCAACCGAATGGTGGAGAAAATACCACTAACAACAGCATACCCAAAAAGGGTTGGTACCAGGCAAAAACCTAAACCAAAACCTTGAGCAGTATGGACTGGAATGTGGTAATTCCAATCAATATCTTCGTTCATCGGTATCTCGACATGGTCCGTTCCGTCTTTTTTCTATACATTCATTCCTTACTAGCACCTTTCCGGTGTCATGGATGATATGAATCAAAAGGGAGTGGATGGCTTAATGACGTCTGACCGATTTGAATCGAAGAGGAAACAAACTGCGCCCACCCCAGATAGACTAGGAACGGGGCAGGAAGAAAAAGAAGGCGTAGGCACCAGGCTGAGGTGAATGAATCAATGCCCACGTTTCGCCAATCATATTCTGTCCCGTGTGGCGAGCCTATTGCCATCTATAGGGCACGTAAATTGCAGTATACCTTATTACCGACGCGATGAGAATTCCCAGTCGGGCTCATTACGGCTAAAGTGAGAAGCGGGCGGGCATTGATTCAAAAATACCTCAGGGGATTTCGTATAAGGCAAAACATCTAACTTGGGGGTAATAATTCGACGACTGCGCACTTAATGGCTCTTATAAAACCCAGTGCCGACCTCTAATTGCCAATAGTCAATAACTTTAATTGCTTTTCTTGTCCCAAATAAAATTCCCGCGACATATTTACTGCTTCATAGACCCAGTTGTCTCATTTGCGACTGGGCTGGGAAGATAAACGGGACAGCCGCAGGAAATCAAAGCGGATGGTTTTCATTCCATTGCTCTTTGGGAACGGGCAAACATGACGTTGCTGGTGATATACAAGGCGATCGAGTTGCCGATTTGACAGTTTATCAGTCGCTCGATGGCGCAAAAGCTCTATGCAACAAGAGAGGTTTGCTAGGAATATCTATTGTATGATATTTTGAGTAGCTAGCTGAGTCAGTAGATAGAAAGAGAGCTGAGTCAGTAGATTGCTAAGTTTTAGGGGGACGTCGTTTAGGTTTGCTGCCACTAAGAAGAAGAAGAACATAGTATATTCACGGTAATATAATCTATAATTACCGTGGTATAGTTATAAATCATCGAGTACCTACCTGATCTATTTATTTAAATGATCTGTCAAATAGAGTCGTAACGTCTTAATCCTCTAAGAGCAACCAATCGAACTGTTATAAAAACATCATAAACATTTCATTGACAGTTCATAATTTAAATAACAGCTCCTATTTGTAAGATCGTAAGGAAACAGAAACGACGTTTAAAACTTAAGCACTATAATTAGAAAAAAACACAGCGTTTGATAGAAAGCGTAACAACTCGGAAATAAAGAGTCTCGGGTGTAATCACCACTTGGGTGTAATCACCACTTGGAGTAACACATCTCCCGTGACAATGCCGCCATAACTGATGGGACTGGCGTGCCGGTAATTATGACTGGCACTGTACTCGTAGGTGTGTGATGCGAAATGTACATTTTACGCTCCGTGCATATCTTTATCAGATAGTGGTTGAATAACGGACACATTATTGATATGACTGAGGTATTTTTTAATGGAAATAGTATGTAAGACTATGGTGAAATCAAAATTTGCTTGTTCATCACCAACCTTTTTACTATCCCTAGTGCTGGGGCATTTAGGCCTTCCCTATGGATGTAATAATATAAGGTGATTGGGCCGTAACAGACCACAATGGCGCAGTTCGGGTTGGTTGGTGGTTTATTCATATCTGACGTGATCACAATACATATCTGAATCGTCAAGACGCTAGACATCGAAAACCTGATAAGGCAGTGCGCAGCATGGCTCAGTCTATAATGATGGGTCTCCAAAACCCACCCACTATCTCAAAGGTGCGCTGACTCCGACGCATTCAATATCAAATTTGATACTAAACGCGTCAGAGCTTTAAACTTCACTACCGCAAGAACTTCTGTCCACAACCTGAAAGGTCTATTAAAGTTATTGACTATCAGCCTCAGATCCGTAAAACATACATACATAATTCACGCCATTATCCCCGAAGGGGTAGGCAGAGGTGAACTAGCACCCACGCTTCGCCAATTAGGCTAGGTCCCATGTAATAGGTGGCGAGCCTATTGCCATTTATCGGGCACAAAAGTCGCAGTACTTTGCTAGTTGGTAGGTATAAGAGGAATGCTGCTGCCCATTCCTCATCACTGATTTATCCTTAGTCGCCTTCTACGACACCCACGGGAGAGGTTTGGGGTGGTGACAATTGTATTCTACTCTGCCGTCACCACACGGCCATCCGTAAAATGTTCATGATAATGTTCTTCTGTTGAATATAAAGCTACACAAACATATCCCAAACATGGGATAAGAACTACAAAAACAAAACAATGAATTAATTGCACAACAATCAACTGCTACCTAATAGAGTTAAAAAATAGGACGTCCATTAAGACCCATTCATTGCCCAAAAAGGACACCTCTCGGTACTCAAACAACTAGGACAATAGGAGCGCAATTAGGACTATCGCACTGCACATTAACGAATCGATTATATAACAGCTTAAACGGTCGCGAAGCAATCATTTCCGATCATTGAAGCATTTAGGACGCCAGGCATTTGGTCATTGTTGATTTGCCATTGTTGCGCGTTGGGTAACCATCCATCTTGATTTTTTACCGGCTTCACACCTAGAGCGCAATGCCAGCTCCTCAATGTTATGCGTGCCTGGTACGAAAATTCGGCCTTATGATGTAAACAGACTCGGAATACTTACAAAAAATGCACTCAAGCCGGATCCAGACGAGTGTAACGTGTAATGTAATCTAACGTGTAATGTAACACGAATTCTACGTTAGGACGGCTACATGTAACGCTCGTAGTGCCGTCCTTACGTAGAATTCGTGTTACATTACACGTTAGATTACATTACACGTTACACTCGTCTCTGGATCCGGCTTTATTACATACATGTATGTATATGTCGTGGCCAAATCGTAGAATTGATCAATGAGAAATGGTTGCATTTCATGAAGAGGCTAGCTTAAACTGACCATATCGTTGAAATGTCAACGTTTGATGATATTTCCATCCACGTTTGGCCATATCATTAATGTAGTAAATGTTTAGTATTTTTACGTTGCGCTCGTTTTTTGAGTGACTTAAAACGTAAAATTCTAGTAATTTGGTGTCGTAACGACATTTCACTTCACTTTTATCTTCCATTACAACATTAATAATAGTTTGTTTATTAGGATAATATTGTCCGCCGCCATGATGCATCACAAAAACAAATCGAAATAAGCGCCTCTAACGGTGGTTAATGTAACTATTTTACGATATGATTAATAATGTTTGGCCATATCATGAAATAGCCATGCGTTTAGCTGTTCATATCGTTAAACGTTGTTTATTCATTGATCTGGCCAGACCATTATCATGATCAGTTTTAGTTGGCCATTTCATGAAATGCTACCATTTAATGAAATGGTCGGCCACATCATTAAGTGATCAATTCTACGATTTGGCCACGACATATACACATCACACCAAGAAGTAGAAGAGCTAGAGCGCAATGCCACCTCCCCATTGTTATGCGTGCCTGGTACGAAAATTCGGCCTTATGATGTAAGCCGGACTCGGATTGCCTCCAAAAAATGCGACCGAGCTCTGTATTTCTTAGTGAGAAACTTGTTTTTGTTACTGATAATGTCGGTGGCAAAAACATGTTCCCTGTTCTTGCAATAGATTCCAAACTTGTCGGAGCACAGCTTTATTGTACTGGGCAGTGCCTCGTGATAGATAAGATTGCAGCAATCCTAGGTAGGTATGCGAAAACAGTTATTGTTTCGGGTTGAGTGAACAAATGAAATATGTAAAGTTTCGCACACTTGATGGATGCCGACGTAGAGAAAGACCACTGAAAAGATGGATGGGTTGTGTGAGGTGCGATATGAAGGTGGTATGGTGGTATGGGGCCATATGGAAAATGGAAAAAGAGGACGTACTGCGTCGACCCCAAATCGGATGGGATAAGGGCAGGGTGATGATGAAATGTTTCTTACACTCGCACCTATCATCTAGTCTAGCCCATAGCATAAGCACTATATTATGGATACAAGAAGACGGACAAATTTTAATACAAGTAATAATTTTTATACTTAATATATAAACTTGTATACTACATAAACATAAATATAAACACAACCATGAATCGAGAACAAATTTAATGTCTGTGATCATCAAATCATTTACCGCTTCCAGGTTTCGAACCCGGGCTCTCTACAAACTGACCATTCGACCAAAGCCGCCGCCAAATCATGGCAAATAGCGCTTTGAGAGCAGCCAACCTTTAACGACGCTTCGTGAAAGAATCCCGCCAAGTGGCTACTGGAAATTACGAAAACGCTACTGCGCCCCAAGTCGGCACGGCCTACGGCACGCAATTAGGTGTAGGTACTTACCATCGTAACTGTCCGGTATGTAGAGCGGCTTGCCGGCGAGCTTGCCTTTCTTCCCCGACAGCGGCACCGCCTCCACCCGCCTGTGCGCCTCCAGCACCCTATACAGCAGCACCGGCCTCTCCTCCCCCTCAAACTTCACCACCCGGGGGAGAGAGAACTTCTCCACGAACTCCTTCAGAGACATCACTTCACTACCGTCGTCTTCAGGCTCCAGGGAACCACTCCGACGGCCGAGGAGGAAATTATCCGCCCAGTCCGGCCTCCTCTCCAGGTAGTCTGGCCTCCTCTCGCTGCTGCGAGGCTTGTACCTTGGAGGCCTCTCTCTCCTGACCAGGGCATCGTTGGCTTCCGCCAGCCACCTGGTAACCAGCCTCTCCCTCTCCACGTCGAGGTACCGCGGCTTCGAAGCATCGCAAGCGAAGCGGGCTGCGTCGAAGCAGTATTGAGGGGGCGGCGGTCGGATCCTGGGGGGGAAGAAGCGCGGGGGGACGTAGGGCGGGTGGGGGGCGTAGGCCGGCGGCGTCCTCGGCCCGGAGCCCTCAAGTGACGCCGTTCGGAACATCGTGTCAGGCCATCGAAGCGACTGCCGCCATCTGGAGCAATGGAAAAGGTGCTGTTAGGAATACATTCCTCTAGAGTAGCTAAAAATCTTACTGGCAAATATAAATATACGACATGTAACACATTATAACAATAATGACGCATACCAAAAATACTACCCATGCTAAGAGTTATAATTACTATCATATGGTTGCATTAAAAAAAAAATCTAAATTTTTAAATTGTTTCTTCTTCCTCCATATTAAATATTCGGTCAGTAAAACTGTCTGGAAAATTCTAAAATTAATTTTACAATTTTGGTATCACCATAGATTTTAAATATGACTTTAGCATGGGTAGTGATAAATAAGGGTGTGCGTTATTCTTGTTACATGTTGTATAATGGTCGAATGCTAGGTTTTTTTTGTTAGGGGTGTTGGATTTAACCATTATTTATACACAATACAACACATTGATATACATAAAAGCAATTCATAGACATAATTAGAAAGCATTTTGGGGCACTATTTCATAGCTAGTTTCGTCATTATGGCCTTCGACTAAAAGGTCCCGGGTTCGATTTTAAGTAGACGAAAATGTTTGTGTAAAGAACAGGGACATTTTTTTGAGTTACATCTGTTTATGTAAACCCGTCTTCTAATATGCATAACACCTAAAGTTAGCACTTAGCTGCTAATTTTAGGCCAGTAGATGTGAGTGTAAAAAATATTCATTTACTTATCTATTTTAGCACCTATCGTGTCATAATTAGATGTCAAAGAATAAAATATCAAAAAATGTCATACATATAGTATTCCGAAGAAACCGCATCGATGGTACATGTACATATACAATTAATGTAGTTTAAGCCATAAGCCTTCGGGTAGCGAAGCACTTACGACCCTCTAGATATACTTTACGGCTGGCTCCGCCCCTTAGACCATAGATGCACTTGTAAGAAGTTATGATGTGTGTATTAAACAGTTATTTTCGTATGAGCACGATGCGCAAAGCTCGGAAAAACTACATGCATACATACGTCACGCCTTCCTCCCACAGGGGTAGTTTTTTCAATTTGATTAAGAAAGATCCGGCTATAACTTCCATTTATTTCGTTTCGTCCATTCACTTCGAACATATAAATCCTTTTTTTTATTCTCCTACTGATTCTCTCTACGTGACTAAACCTTGCCAGCATCACTTTTTTAATTATCGTCACTACGTCTTCTTTTAAACTCATAAACTCGGTTCGTTATACTTTTGGTAACCCATCCAATGACGAGGCTTTGCAAGCAAACCTCACACGATGGCCTAGAGCTTCCCTAAGTTCCCGAAGATGTTCTCAAACTTTTTTTCTCATAGACCACTTTAAAATTTTTGCTGGTTCCGGTTAACCCCCTACATTTCTACCATATTTCTAAAACTAGTAAACATGCAAGTTTTTACAAGTAATAGGCACTGAACTTCTTAAAATCTTATCTATCTACCTTCATTGATAGATGAAGTCAAGCCAACATTTTAGTTCATCACTAGCGAAACCAGATAAAGTCAACGTAGATCCCCGTCGAGTTTCGCATGGACCCCTGGACCACTTTAGGAATCAATAAAAAATATATACGATTTATTCGTAAAAAGTATCATTTCATACACTCATCAGTCGTCAAATAAATGCGTTGAACATTGGAAACGTGTGGTTTCAATATTCAGTCTCCTCCAAGACGATATTCGTCCGTATCTACATACAAGGGGATTCCGAGTCCTACACCGGTGGATGTGTACGAGATTTTCGCACGTAGATAACAGTGTCGACAAGGCATTAGCAGGTTCCTTCTAATTAATCGCCAACAGCGAGAGGTTTGTCGTCCGATCCGATTGTTTGTCTTACAATGAAAAGGTTAAATTTTATGCTTGCAGTTTCTCAGAGGGCGACGTGTGGAATCAGCAATTTCCTTTCTCAACCCTGTGCCTATAGTCAAGTGGCCAACTATACAAACGGTCGCCATGGTGTTTTCTCAGCAATACGTCAGTTTCATACATTTTTATTCTATTAAGGCCCGAGTTCACCAACACTTAAACAGGCGATTATTATTTAACTGACGGTTTTTGACTCTTATAATCACACATTTTACTTGACATAGGGCCTGTTTCACAATCGACAAGTAAGTTCGAAGTAGCTTACTGTGCAGTTCAATTGACATATATTTCATATTACAACTGTCAAATGATCTACGAAGTAAGCTACTTAGAACTTACTTGTCGATTGTGAAACAGGCCCATAGAATTATTAAAATGTAGCGGTTATCTTTTAAGTATTGGCGAACTCGGGCCTTATGAAGGTTTTTGACATTGTACCGTATGGAAGAACTGTCAAAAATGTACGGATATCTTTTAATCGCTTGTTTTACGTATTGGTCAACTCGGGCCTAGGGCCTAAGGACCTATGTAGTACATAGCGTTCATAAGATAAAAACGGTTAATCGAACTACTTACATTAGACGCTCAAATGGGTTCACATACTGGGACGCAAAAGTCCTATTCGCAATTGGTCCCATAAACTAAGACTAATCCCATGACATAATAACATCCGCCTTGTCTAGCGCACAGGAAAATGGCTCTAATTACTTCCTCCATTAGGCACACATGACCGATTTAATTCGATCTTGGACCACGCGATATTGTTTATCATTTGCAACCGCGTAATTGGTGCAATAAAATGTTCCAGCAGTTATGAGCTAATCCGTTTATTTGGCTGGTCCACACGGCACCCGGAATCAGCTGACACTGTTGTGTGTAAACTTACAGGAGAAATTAGCTACTGAAACTGTCAGCGTGACCAGCAAAAAGACATTTTAGATAAATTAGTATGCGGGAGAGGAAGGTTGAGGAAGGTTTTATGGTTAAATTTTACACATATACACAAAAAAAACGTAGAATGTGCCAGCCAGCCCCGACTCAGCCCATTGATTGAAATGTTGATTAATGGAGGGCACTAATTATTTTGCTATGATATTAATTTTGTGCTAAGGCTTTTAAAGAACGTCATTCTTGCCGGCGTCGTGTGCTACCGCAGAAGAGCCCCGTATGTTTTCAACTTTACACTCGTAAATCCTAGGCGTAACCAATCAAAGGTTATTGATGCTCCCATTCTAGGAGGCGGCTCAACATACCGTAATAGTCATGCGATTTGTTTCGAGATTTACGACGCGCCGGCGCATCTATCAAGCCATGTGTTTAAGACTCAACGTTACATAAAGGAGTTTGGGGAACGAGAAATTTCCATGTGAAATTTTGTTTTATTTAATCAATTTTTACAATTTTTTTTTATGCTAGACAGGGAAGCTCTTGTCCTTCATCTTACCTGATGGTAAGTGGCGATAAGGACCGAAGATGGAATCGAGCTTCATCTGGAACCCTCAACCACAGAGGGGCTGGCTGGCTATCTTATCACAAATTGTCGGAACACAATAATGCTGTTAACATTATTATTATGGCGACAGATTTTGACAAGATGGTGGTGGCTAGCCAGGCGGACTCGAAAGAAGTCCTACCACCAATCAAACCGAGTATACATTTGTACCCCCTGGGGATCGAACCCGGGATATCTGGATCTTAACTCCGGATTAGACACGGAGGCGGTTAAATATATAGTAGATCAATACCCAATTCGGTATTCGGTTACGGCTGTAGGTAGTTTTGCAGACAATATTATTATGTGTTCACAATGGCCGACTTAAGCAGTATTAGTTAAGACCACGTCAGTTTGAGTGACACCTCTGAGCCGTATTCAAAACTGGATTGGATGAAAAAACTCGATCATAAAAACCTTAAATTAGTACCAAAGGTCACACAATGAATTATATAATATAACTCACAACCAAAAAACGTGGTTAACCAGACAGTCGCTTATCGTCATCAATAAATACATTGACCACGGCTATGTATACCCGAAGGGGTAGGCGGAGGTGAATTAACACCCACGTTTCGCCAAATGCCATTTATCGGGCACAAAAGTCGCAGTACTATTGCTAGGTGGTAGAAGACGAACGCTGCTGCCCATATTCCTCATCACTGTGTTATCCTAAGTCGCCTTGTACGACACCCACGGGACAGATTCAGGGTGCAGGGTATTCTACTCTGCCGTCACCACACGGCACCTTTCGCTTATCGTCATCAATAAATACATTGACCACGCCTATGTATCCCCGAAGGGGTAGGCAGAGGTGTATTACCATCCAGTCTTCATACATCTTTAGGTCCAATGTAATAGGGGGCGAGCCTATTGTCATCTATTGGGCACGTCAATCGCAGTATATTGCTAGCTGGTATAAGAGTAATGTTGCTGCCCATTACTCTTGCTGTCTTTCTACCGCACTCAGAGACGTCAATTAACTTTAATGAGTATTTAATGTCAAAAATTTTCATTCAAGTCTTGACCATAGACCCGGCAAGAATAGCGACTAGTTTTGAATTGTCATTTTTTGACGTTAAGTACTCATTAACGTTATTTGACGTCTCTGAGTGCGGCAGTTACCCCTTAATCGCCTTGTACGATACCCGCGGAAGAGATTGGGGTGGTGACAATTATATTTTGCTCTGCCGTCACCACACAGCTAATATGTAGTTTAAATACCATCCAATAATTAAATATTAGGTAGGTACCGATTTAACTTACGATAGCTTTAGCTTAAACGTCTTGGTTGGCCGAGTGATATACGCATCTATCCGTATCGCAGAAGACGCGGGTTCGATTCCCGCATCATGACTATAATTTCTCGAACTTTTTCTAACCTCAATATTCTTTAATAGCATTAGCTTTTTATTAGACCTGTGTCGATCGATCATATCTTGCGACCCGGGTCGATCACGACCCATTAGGATCGGGATCGAGTCACAATGATCCGATCAAATGATCGAGTCTTGTGGACGCGTGGGTCGCGTGGATCTCGCATGATCTTATGAACCAAATGAGACCAAATCACATGCAGGCAGATTAGATTTTCGGGTCGTGGGTCTTTAAGGATCGAGCATATCCCGGGTGCTTATCGCGAACGTATATTTTGATTTATTATACATAGCATGATTGAATTATAAAATGTAATAATTTAATGAATCTTGAAATGAAATTTATCTAACACATGGATAGTGTTAGAATTTTAGATTATATAATCGGTAATAGGAATTAACCAGTGTTGAACAAAATTTAATTAAAAATAACAATTGATAATTTGGTAATTGTGGAATATTTGTTTGACCTAACAACTTGCTTGACTCAAGCAGATTGATGCTTGACATCAAGCATTTGAAGCATTGAGTCAAGCAAGTTTATAACAACATGTTGTGAACAGAAAAACATAGAAAATAAACTTGCTTGACTCAAGCAGATTGATGTCAAGCATCAATCTACTTGAGTCAAGCAAGTTTATTTATAACAACATGCTATGAACAGAAAAACATAGAAAATAAACTTGCTTGAATCAAGCAAGTTTATAGTCAAGCTTTGAAAAGATTTGTGATTTGTTTTATCGTTATTTAACGTCTCTGAGTGCGGATTGTTTTAGACCGCGGGTCGCGGGTCACGGGTCGCGAGTCTCGGATCTCGATCACCTGTGCACTCTCGAACCTAGGCGAGAACGAGACAAATGAATACAAATTATTAAAGATAGAAAGAGACAAACATATTATTTAATCTTATCTTAATATATTTACTCTAAACTAGACTTTATTTTATAGGGAATAAAGTTGAAATATCTTGTTTTGTTACACACACTTAACTGACACCGTGGCAAAAATTGGAACTACAATTTACCCATAGACATGTTAACATATTTGCTCACCACCAGCGACACCACCACCGGGCGGATCTATTGTAATATCAAGATCCAGTCGCCGCATCGCGTCGATCACAGTGATCGAATCTTCTAGTGACTCGCGACTCGATCAGTCTTGAATGAATCGTGATCGAATCACTTTGATTCGATCAATCGCGATCGACTCAGGTCTACTTTTTATGCGCTCAGTACTTCGCTATGACGTCATCAGTGCGGGTGCTTATAGTTAACTTCTGCGGGATGTAAAGGAGGAGCTCCGTAACACAATAATAGATGCTTAGAACGAGACGGAAGTAATTTTAATAACGTTCGCCTTAACACGTGTTCGACAAAAAACCCACGTTAAAATTAAATGTTTGATAAAAAGAGCTTCTTTTGTGACTTTATAATCTATGGATCTCATTCGGTGCACTGATGTCGCTATTGTTATGAAAATTGTGCTCACATCACACACGGCTGTGCGTTCTGGTGACCTTTGCCTTCGAACAGATAAAAAACACTCAAAAGGATTTTGTTGTTTTTATTTGAAAAGGATCTAATTTCAGTTTTGGATAAGAATAATCGGGGTTTTGATATCACCTACCCTATATTATTTGTAAGTACAAAGGGTAGGTGTAAGTTTTGTGTGGTGAGTAATGACAGCAAAGCAGAATCGAATTAAATATAAAAACAACACATAGTCATAGTCATGCAAGACATGGACGGGATTGGCTCGGGATCGCTCGAGATGGAGGGCTGCGGGGGAGGCCTTTGCCCAGCAGTGGGATCTTATAGGTTAATAAATAAAATAAAAAAAAAGAGAGTGCTTGGCGCGTTTCGTGGTGTCAGTCAGATTTATTTTCACTAATTCAAAAATTGTTACAGAGTGGATTTTGTGCAGTGAAAGTGGTGTTACTTTGATGCACATGCATCCGTGTTGATGTGCAATTATGCAGAATCATTGAAAATAAGTCTTGTGATGGTGTTTGATGTTGTGGTGAAAACCACGTAAAAAGTGGTTTTGCTCACTTCATCAGTCACCATCATGAACTCTGTTACCATTCAATTCGCGCCAAGCACTCTCTAGATGCGTTAAAATGTGTGACACCCATATTTTAACGTAATATTCATTTCATTCATAATTTCATCCACTCATTATTTCATAAAACTACAGATAAAATATACACTAAAGACATGGCTGTATGGGCTAGACCCTTTGCCTTTCCTAAAATATAGGGAGAATTTAACAAAAAAAAAAAAAAAAAGTCATAGTCATATCTTTATTCGCATAAAACATGGTATAAAAGGTGTTACAGGTATTAATACAATATTGTTCACATGTTTTGCAAATTTCTATTGCATGCAAATGTTTTAATTAGCTTTAAATCTACCATTCTTACAATTCCGAAACTCATTGATGTCATAGAACATGTTTACTTGTAGCCAAGTTATCATATATTTTTTAAATTGAGTGAAGCCTAGTAATTTCATGTCTTTTGGAATATTGTTGTATACTTTTACACACATAGCAAGACAACACTTGTTATATTTATACTTATTTATTTTTATACTTTTCATAATTATTTTATACTCACATTCTGTTATTGGAACAGGCCAATCGTATAACAGAATTATGTAAATCTCTGATTTAAAATAAAATATAATTAAATATTTTGAATTAACTAAATGAGACGATTGGTTAAAAAATTCCTTTGAAAATTGGTTAAGTAGCATTAGAATACGACATTCGGGGCCGTAGCCTTCCATTCATGGTTTCTCAGCATATCTGTACATACCAGGCTCAACTATTATTTATTGACCTTGTACATACGTCACGTGCGGCTTTGAAATAGAAAATGCTTTATTTATATTACGAATTGCTACAAAGAAAAATTGGCCACATATTTTCGAAAGATCGTCTTGTAGGCCTAGCACGGGACGTGGACAAAATCTCTCTCCACCACTTGACAGTGTTTTGTCTCGGAACTTAGTGGGGGTTGAAGCGCAATGAAAATATTTCCTTTTTCCCGAGGAGATTTTGTCCACGAGAGCCCCGTAGCACGGGGATAAGGGGGCTCTCACTTCATTGCTAGCATCTTTCCGGTGTGACGAATGATTGAACTAAAAGGGAGAGGAAATAACTGAAGTCTGGACAATATGAACGGAACACTATTGCGCCAACCAGATTACTAGGGAACAAGGCATGATAGCCAGGTACCAGGGCGGCATAACCATGGAAGAGGGCACCAAAACGCCGATGATATTATGTAGGTAGAAGCTTCGGTCATTGGCTCAGTCGAAAAAAAACTCCGCTCTGCGCAGAAGGCAGAGTTAATGACTGATTTTAATCGCGAGCCTCAAATATCTCCCAAATCCATCGAACTGGTTTACAATTAAAAAAAAAGTAATGAACGGACACTTGTCCGAATCGTTACAAAACCTTCCTTAACACAATCTCATAGAGGTCGTCCTATTACAATTTTGCCGAGTAAACGCACTCGCGCCGCCAAAAATAGGCTTTGTCACTGTAAGGATAGAGCCGGAATTCCTCTGTGCGTCAGTGGTTGTGATGACACAAAAAGATTGCCAGTCCAGTTTCTGAATGATTGAGCTCGCATTAGAATTACAGTGAAGTTACCTAATCATCAGGCGATTAATTACACTGCCGGTGTATGAGGTGAATGGTTATTGCTACAGTGGAGCTATCTGAATTACGGACTTTTGAATCACATTATCGTTGCGAATTTGCATGATTGAATACCTAAAAGTCGCTTTATACTTTTGGTCACCCATTTGATGACAAAGTCTTTATATTACGGATGTTGTTTGGTTTACGTAATCTCATGCGCCGGTGCGATTCACTGCGTTTAGCGTCTGTCTGTATCCACCTTTAGTATCACACATACACACGTAAATAACGCCTTTGTATCCCAGCAGCAGTGGTACGTAGATTTCGCCGACTATTTTAAGTCCCATGTAAGAGTGAGCCTGTTGCCATTACCACCTAAATAACAGTTTATCTGTTGCATATTGTAGTTACAATAGTAGATTTTCCATCAAGTGCACAAAACGATTCATTTTTATCCGAGACTTTTAGCATGGCTGATTGTAATGTCGAGGATAAAAATGGTTTTGTGGACGACTTAGAAACTCTGCTTTTCACTTCGATTGCGAGGAAATTAAATAGTAGTTTATCATAACATTTCTTAAAATTCAAACTAAAATTAGTTTTGAATATTGAAGGAAATTGTTTTTCCCATTGATATTAGGATTGGGCTACAGACCTATACAGCCTAGTATCAAATTAATTTTGTTATAATATTTTTCTTAAATTAATTTAAAAATCTACCGTACTTGAATTAAAATTTTAATATCTTTTTTGTCTTAAAAAACACATTAGGCAAATAAATTAAAGTAAATATTATAAAATAACAAATTCTATCTCGGAACTTTTTATTGTGTTTAGCTGCATGGCTTATTTTCTTTGCCTTTATATAGACACATTTATGATTAGATACCTCAGAACAATAACTAGTTCTGAGGTAGATACGTTAATGCTCTTGAGCACAAAATTTGATTTTGTGCAGCCTATATCCTGCACAAATAAGCACTTTCAGAGCATGAGAAGTGAAAATTACCAAAATGATAGAGCTTTGCAATGGAAATAAAATTAGTCATCATCATCACATCACTAGCCCTTTAATGTCCCCACTGCAGGGGCACGGGCCTTCCCTATGGATGGAAGAATATAGGGAGATTGGGCGGCCTTAGCGACATTGCTTAGCTTACGCAACTAGGATATCAGGAGACTATAGAAAGTATAGACTTAAGAAGAACAAAGTCAATACAGCAACAATAGTTGATTTACAGTAGGTAGATACTGAAACAATGTACATTGTGCTAACGTGCGTGACGTATTGATATTTTGACGTATTTTTTTTTGAGTACCCAATTTGTATATTGACATTGAACAGGTTTTAAATGGAGTAATTTTTTGCAACATTATAGTCCATTTCGACTCCGCCCAGAAGCGCCACAGACATGCGATTATTTGAATAATATTTTTTAAATTTTTATTTAATATATCGAAATGCATTTAGTTTATGTATTTGATTAATGTAATAAATGGTAGTAATAATTCCTTACACCCGAATATCGAAAAGGTGATTTTTTTTTAATTTGTTTGTGTTTGTGTTTGAATAGAAAATATGACATTTTCTAATAATATTGCTCATATTAATGTTCACTTATATTTGCACGAGCACTACACATTTGAAATAAAACAACGTTATAGATAAGACCCACATAAATATTTAGGTGTTTAGCATTTTTAATGATTTAATTTTCCTAATCCGTAAAATTGTTTTTTATCAAATTTAATAAAAGTGCTTTCCATTTTGAAACGACACTTTATAATATCGCAAGTCTGTGGCGGCGTGGGTCCACTTTTTTTTTACTTATACCACCTAATCATTCGTACACCAAGTTGTAGAATAAGTTTGATAATAATTAGATCATAATCTCCTGGGATTGACTCTCTCAAAACCATGCCCTCCGAATCCACTGACTTGTTTTTTTTATTATTTCACTTGTGATTATAATGATTAGTTGCAAAAACATTCAACTACCTAGGTACTTGAAGTGAATGACTCATACTGGGCGACTAACTAACTAAGGATTAAAACAGTGATGGGTAGCAGCGGTCCGGATCGTAGCAAGTGGAAAGAAGTGATCTCTGCCTACCCCTGTGGGAGAAAGGCGTGACATAAGTATATATGTATGTCATACCGCCTAGCAATATACATCTTGGTTGCAGGCCCGGGATGCAGAGGACGCGGGTGCGATTCCCGCATTAAGACTTTATTTTTTTCTAAGTTTTTGTATCCACAATTTTTTTTATGATACATTTTCTTACATTTATATAATGTTTAGTAAATAAACTTAGATCTACGTGGCCGGTAGACAGAAATAGGCCATCTTCCTATTCTATAGGCCCAAACATACTTGGCAAAATGAAAAAAAATACCCTGGGCAGATGATATACAAATATATAAAAATAGATATACATATAATATATCTAGTCCATCGTAACCTTGTGCCAAAATCGGACACCAAAAAACTGACGCAGCGACGTGGATTCCGATTGGCCACAAAAAATGTACTATGGTCCATTTGAGGAAAACTCGCCGCCAAAAGAAGACCATGCTTGTGCTCCATTTTGAATGGCTCGCTCTTAACGAGCGACTGGCTCTATCATTTAGTTCGACATCAAAATTCCCACATCTCTTTCTCTATAGGAAGTCTGAAAGTGGTACCATTGGCAGAATATTTGAAAGCGGCTCCCTATCAACTTTTCTGTCACTAGTTAACTATATGGATGTGCATGGACCTAGAATGAGAGGAAGACCGAAGAAGCGATGGATGGATTGTGTGAAAGATGATATGAGAAAGAGGGGAAGTTCATGCTTAGCTCCCATCAAATAGAGGAGGGTGAAAAAAGAAGACCAGAAGAAGAAGAAGAACATAATTGGCGAAACGTGGGTTTTAATAACCTCTGCCTACCCCTTCGGGATAAATTGCAGTGATTTATTTAAGTACTGCTTATGACTTGACGTAAAAACAGTATAGCGTGCAGTCGTTTTATACTCCAAGAAAAATGGTTCGTTCCCGTTTGCACCGGATTCCTATATCCGGCAAAAGTTTTATCTCCAACTATTAAAATAGTTAGTATTAAAATCTGAGTCACGCCATTTTATCAATTAAGACCTTCCAATAAAAGCCACATTTGAATGGCCACTTTGCTGATAAAAAGAAGAGTATGCACATCGTTGTGAAACTTAATCCTTGTCACAAGGAAATAAGGTGCAAGAATCTGAGAGGTTCGATGGTGGTCGCTGGTAGCCAATAAAGCGCAATGAATTAAATTAGAATTAGACCGTATTAAGACATGACCGTGGGAGCTTGTGATCAAAGCCTACAGCAATTAACCAACCCTTCGAATCAGCCATCTCTAGGGTCACACCAGTTCCTACTTCGCAACTAGCCGATTGTTCAAACAAAAGTGAAACAATAAACAATTCTATACACGGGGCGATTCCCACGCGTAACACTTATAATTGTATGAAAATCCTTGGTTTTTAGCAAGCGCGATTCTAATCTAAAGGTTGCGCATGCGTCGTATGGGTGTTACGTTAGTTTTTCCTATTTCTGGGCAGTAGTAGGGTCGTTTAGTGATGGCAGAACAGAATACTCATAATAATAACGTTTATTTCTCCTCACTAAATATAGCAGATACAATGTATCTTCCATGCTGACCTGGAAGCGAAAAAATAACGCAGAATGTACCAGCCCGGACTCATCCCATGGGTGTCATAAAAGTCGACTAAGGGAGATTGCCCGTGCAGACCAATAAACACCTTGGGGCACCTGAATGGTGGAGGCCAACCACCAACAAGCCAATAACAGCATATCCAAGGAGGGTTGGTGTCAGGCAGGCGCCGGCTGTAAAACCTAAGCAAAAACTTCTCTATACATTCATTCGTCACTAGCACCTTTCCGGTGTGGTGGATGATATGAATCAAAAGATAGTGGATAGCTTGATGACGTCTGACCGATATGAATGGAAGAGGAAACATACTGCGCCGACCCCAGATAGACTAGGAATAGGGCTGGGAGATGATGAAAAAGACAAACTATAATAGAAGCTATGACAATTCCCGTCATAATATGTTTTTTTTTAATTATGTTAGGTCCCATGTATTAGGTGATAGGGCCCTATTGACACGTATCGGTATCGGGCACGTGAATCGCACTATTTTGCTAAGTGGTATAAGAGGAACACTGTTGCCCATTACTTATCGCTGTCTTACCTAAGTCGCAGTGTATACGACACCCACGGGAGAGATGGAGGGGTGGTGACAATAGTCAACCCTGCCGTCGAAACATGGCATTGAGTTTTTTTTAGATAGAATGATAGAAATAGAAACATACTGTTACATATTTTAGTTTGTTCACCTATTATCATCATCATCATCACCAGCCCTTTAATGTTCCCACTGCTGGGGCACGGGCTTTCCCTATGAATGGAAGAATATAGGGAGATTAGGCCATAACCCACCACTTTATTCCAGTGCGGGTTGGTGGGTATTAACGACTGCAGATGCAGCCGGGACCAACGGATTAACGTGCCTTCCGAAGAACGAAGGAACTCGGGATAATACATTTCTTGTTCACCCAACCACCAACAATGACCGACCTTAGCAAAAATGCTTAGTTTACGCAATTGCAGGCCAAACGCGCTAAGCCACTACACTAGCGAGCTCTTCTTGTTCACCTAACACGAGTTGAAATATCGAAGTCAATATAGTATAGGTTCACCTGTCATGCAAAACAAAGCTCTATGTTTAGCCTCCTTATGCACACGCAATACTGTTTATATTGCAACTGTTAGCTCGAAGCCATTGTGCACAACCCACGCGGCCGTTGAAGGTTGTATAGCTCATTTAGCACTGTTTTCCGACAGCTGTCATTTTATAACTTATTCAGTGTCTCTGTTTTTAACCAGATGAATAAGATGTCTTTGTAAGTTATTACTGTGGACCTTAACTCTTTTTATTGCCTTCTAATATTGTAAAGGTCCTTGTATTCCTTCAGTAAATACAGCACCACATTTATAAAATGCTTTGTCCAATTCATTAAAGCGTATTATATTCGAAAATTGTTTATTCGACTTGCTAATGACTTATCTTAATTTCTTAACCGCCGAAAAACTGATTCAATCGTTTAAAAACTTATTCCAGTCTTCTCCACCGGTCAGGCAGCTCGGGGGGATAAAATACTTAAAAGCATGACAAAACACCATTTTGTGCCACTGTCCTTTACAAAGCCTCTCCAATATAATACCAAAGCGTAGGTCGTACACAACACAAAAAACTATATCAACCTAACATGCCATATAAGCAAAACTGAGCATAAGTAGGTTATTGACACCCAGCATTAGTCCGGTCGTCAACCCATCTTGCATCTTCATGGCCGGTTTGGTCCAAGTGGTTAGACGCGCTGTCTACCGAACTTTAAGCTCTCGGGTTCGAATAGAGATGGGGGCAAACTATTTTCAGCTCTAAGTAAGCGGCTAAAGCGCCTGTGTGCCAAAAATATAACATTAAATAATTATGTAAAAAAAAACAAGAAAAAATATCACAAATTTTCGAAAAACTACATCTCAGGATGTTCCCCTTTTCTTGTACTCTTATAGTATACTTTCGCATACAGATTGCTAATGTACACGAAGCTTCGGAAGGTACAGTGGTCCCGTCTGCAAATGTAGTTGTTAATACTCACCAATATTCCTCCATTCATATGCAAGGTCTGTGCCCAGTATTAGGGAGTGATAAATACTGAGCTCACTTACTAAATCACTGAGAACAGTAGAGTAAGACTGGTGATATCATCTCATCATCTCCAGAAACCTTCGTCTGAAGTTTGTAAGATAGAAACCTCATACCACACAATTGTTGCGATCTCCTTGGTCACACAGCACTAATTAATTTACATAATTAAAACGTCTCTAAACAATGATTGTTGACATTGAACACAGCAAGGGTCTTGACGGAAATAAAATACTGATGATATATTACTTGTCAAGTTGTATGTACCATGTCGTAGGTATGTTCGTCACAATCGTCGTGTTTTGACGCCTTAGACAATAGCAGGCCTTGTAAACTCAATTGGGATTGACAGAGACGTCGCTGCTGGTACATACCAAACAAATAAAAAAAACGTATCCCAAAGAAAAAGAGGTAAAAAAAATAAGAAAATTATGCCCTGGTTCTTATTTTTTGAACCTTTATTTCCCCGTCATCGAAGCTTTAAATATAAACCCTATGCTTAGAAATGGGAACAATTGATTGTGGCTTTTCGGGAATAAACCTACACCCTTTCCTTTACTTATTCAAGAGAGTTTTGTAAATATGCTTACTTACATGGCAGTCCAGCCCAGCAAACAGTTTTAACACCAGCAAATCAAAGCGATCTATGGCCCTGTACAAAACTAAACTGCGATGCGACGTCGCATCGTAAAAACTGTGAGCTCGCACGTCGCATTGCAAGAACTTGCGAATTGATTCGCATCGGGCATTCCTCCAATTTCATTCTTTTTTGTTTCGTTTCCTTGCCGCACCAAATCGCATCGCTGCAATTTACGTTGTATTTTTTTGCGTTGCGAATTCACATCGCGCCAATTCGCAATTATGAATACTAGATGACGAAAATATTTTGAATATCATAATAATTATGTATATAAATGTTCAAAATATACTACATATACACAAGCATGACTCGGGAACAAATATTTGTGTTCATCACAAAATTTGCCCCTACTAGAATTCGAACTCGGGACCTCTTGGCCAATACCCGGCGATCTGAGCATTCGACCAAGCCGGCCCGTCTTTTACCAGAAACAGTTACTTAACATGGCTAAGAGTGTGCCAATTTATTGTACTGAGCCTTTCTAAGGGAAGCCATGCGTAATAACAGTACTTTATGGATGGCAAATTAATTGTTGACCCAGACAGACATTCAAGATGGCGCCGATGCGACATACAATACTAAGTTGCCGTAGATGGCGCGAAATGTTCGTGGTTATTATACTAGGGATAGGGTGGCCATAAAAGGGTGTTACTTTCGGGAAAATTGTTGCCATTTCTAAATAACTTTAGTGATTACCCAACTCTGACATATTTAAAAACCAGAAAAATAATAGTGGGAACAATAGGAGTAAATTCTAATTAAAAATATTGAATTTTTGCAAGGTAGCGCCTTAAAGCCGGTTTTTTGATGCATAAAAAATTTTACTAATCTTTAAATATCAGACTGATATTTAACAATTAGTAATAACAATTTTAGTTATTGGGGTTGAGCTAACTATGGACCAAAAAACCGGCCCTTAGTAATAGTATAACCCACAGTCACCCTACATGACTCGTGCGCATACGCGGATCGGGTGCCTCCCGTTTCCTGACCGCCATCGCCATCGCCATCGCCATCGCCATCACGACCGATCATAACGATCTCCCTAATTTTATTATCGATATAGAATGGGGGTAACATTTTAGAGATTAGAGATATTGCACATACATACATACATAAATCACGCCTATATCCCCGAAGGGGTAGGCAGTGGTGAACTAGCACCCACGTTTCGCCAACTATGGCAGGTCCCATGTACAATATACAATTGTCACTTGGGGTGGTGACGATTGTATTCACCACACGGCCAATTAAGAAAAATACTTTTATTTCTCGATTTTCAGTAATAAGCCTCTTTCAGTATTCTCAAGTATTATGCCGCTTTAGACCGCCTGCCAGACATCGTTGGTGGTTTGCCATCCACCATCCGGCTGCTGCAAGATGCTTATTAGTATTGATGATGATGATGATGATATGATTTTCTATGATGGCTCCTACAGTTTGATTAGCCAATGTCTGGGTATAAGAATCAAGGTTTTAGGTTTGGTAATTTGAATACTTGGTTCGGAATGCTTATAGGTATACGATACCGCATGGTGCGAGTCGGGGCTGACACATTATACGTTATTGTTTCGCTCTCTGGCTAGCATGGATGTCTTTACCCAATCGACTATGTCCGGAAAAGACCATAAAAGCCTCATTATTGAAAATAAATTTAATTCAATACTCCATTAAGTAACATGCAGGAGCGTGGCAGATCAACGGGCAAGGCTTCTCCAATTCCCGGTATCGGTCCCAAAAGCCTGCAGCAGTCTGAAAAGGCTGCGTAGTTTTTGGGATAATCTGGGATGGTTGGAGTAGTACAATATAAGGAGACACGTACAATGGCCCAATCAGGGGCTAAGTGCGAAAAAAGCCCATCTAAACTAACTAACTAAGTAACATTTTATTGAAACCCGCACTTTTAATTGTTCATGAACCCAACAATATTACATAATACAAAATTTTAATTAACTATAAACCCTCTTGCCCGCTCACTTCACCATCGTTCGCGAAATGCATTCAGATTACACACAATATGCACTGTGTGCGTCCCCATTTTGTAATATACTTTGTAGCAGGGTAATAGAGGAGGATTTCGCGTGCACCCCCCGAGGTGCCCAGTGGTTCATACCGCCGTTTCATTGCCATTAACTTGACCTAACCCGTGTGGGATACAGCCTGAGTTACAAATTCCTTTACGGAATATGATAAATGGTCGAGTGGTCAACTGATAGATTGTCCGTTCAAAATGAGGAAGTTCTTGGGTTATGCTACTTTAAGCACCGCTCCAGGGAGCTTTAGAGTGCAGTTTAGGGACGGAACTCTAAGCAAACATTTATTGAATGCTTGGCTTGATTTACTGCAGATCCAGAGGTAAAGTAATATCTTCTTTAATGCTATGACGTAGACAGGTTTTGGTAATCAATTTTATCTTGGTAAAATAAAAAAATTAACGCAAAAAGATTATCGCGACAAAGTTTATACACAGGAAAAATAAAAAAGATACAAAAGTTAATTGTATAAATTTGACCCGGAATAGCCGCTCGGTCAACCAAACGTTGGCCGAGTGGTTTAAGCATCTGCCGGAATGCGAAGGATGCAGGTTAGATCCCCCCATAAATACTATAATTTTTCAAGATTTTGGCTAAGGTTTTACAGCCTGCCGCCTGCCTGACACTAACCCTCTTTGGGTATGCAGTTGTTGGTGGTTTGCCCTCCACTATTCGGGTGCCCCACGGTGCTTATTGATGCATATAAAAGTGAACGAAAAAGATTTTGCGTCAGTATGTCGTATTGCAAATAGGTACTTCACGCCTTATTCACCGCTACTATTAATAATATTATGGTTATGCAGAAAGGATTATGTCACGTTTGTAACACGGCTGGCACAGTCGGAGAAGGCCCCGATCTCATCGCGAACCAGGTTTGTCGGCGAGCAAAAACCCTTAAACGTAACAATGCTGAACTAGGTCACAGTGAATACTGCCGCTAGCAGTAGGTTACATTGATTGTATTCGGTCTCATAAAGACATATTGTATGTCTTTATAGCCGGCACACAAGTTGACCTATGCGCTGCGCAGTAAAACGTTTTCAGGTATTAATTGAGGTTCTGTATGAGGTAAAGCGTGTGTGTCAACATACATACATAAATCACGCCTATACCCCCGAAGGGGTAGGCAGAGGTGAACTAGCACCCACGTTTCGCCAATTATGTCAGGTCCCATGTAATATTAGGCTTGCAAACATGTGCCCTAGCAGGGCGTCACTTGTACTGTAACAAAAACTCTGCAACACCTTTTTTTAAACATGTGACTTGCAATGTACGAATATATAAACATGAGACCTAACTTAGTTGGTGAAAAGTGGCTTCGGAAAACACTTTCAGTAATCCATTCTCCTTTTAATCTTCCATACATTGGAAACGTCGACCGAACATGCAGTAAAAACGGACGGCTTAACGTGTCTTTTCTAAGACGGAAGAATTCTAGATAATATATTATTAGTCATCCTTCTAATGACCGGTCTTTGCGAAAATTGCTTAGTTTACCCATTCGCAGGCCGAGTGCGCTAGCCACTGGGCCATCGATATCACGGAACTTATCCTACTGATTGCTTACTGCATTAGCAGATCCTCGGTGCGCGAAACATAATCGTAACGGTATCAGTGAGTTGACGCAACTGTTCACGTCGCAGGTCGCGCGAGCGACCCACACATAAAATCGGTATTGATGACAAATCGGGCCATATTTTGGGTTTCGCTCTAGATATCGCATCTTTCATTCACAAAGAGACACAAATCGAGAACAATTTTGTTACAAAGATAAATCTTATAAAAATGAATTCATGTTCGTTTGTCTCTTTATTAAATTAATATTAAGATGAAGATAAAACCCGCCGATTTGTTGTGCAATTAAGATAAAAACACCCTTGCACAAGATCCCATCAGAATCACACTAACAATATAATCAAGATGCACCGACACTTGAGCAGGCAATTACTCGCGTGCCATAAATCTCGTCACAATAAAACCACAGTATACTCAGAACAGTAATACAAACTGGCCGCTGCCCATTAGAATGTGCGCTTTCGTGTAGGCACGCACTGAAACGCACACATTTACATAAAATACGGGCGCATAAGGGTTCGGTGTGATCGCGCGTGTACAAGGTGACTGCACGTTCGCTCGCTGCTCGTCCCCGCCCGGCACATTCGAGCTCGCAGCCGCCGCTTTAGTTACAACTCTAGCGTCAACGCAAGTAATAAATAAAATATTTTATTAAATATTTTTATACTCACGCGTATCATCTAGCCCAAAGTAGGTAGTCTAAGCACTTTTGTTATGGATACTAGATGACGGACATATTTTTAATACATACATACATACATACATAAATCACGCCTATATCCCCGAAGGAGTAGGCAGAGGTGAACTAGCACCCGCGTTTCGCCAATTATATTAGGTCCCATGTAATAGGTGGCGAGCCTATTGCCATTTATCGGGCACAATGTCGCAGAAGGTACATTGCTAGGTTGTATAAGAGGAACGCTGCTGCCCATTCCTCATCACTGATTTATCCTTAGTCGCCTTGTACGACACCCACGGGAGAGATTTGGGGTGGTGACAATTGTATTCTACTCTGCCGTCACCACACGATTTAATATAATTATGTATATAAATGTTGAAGATATACTACATAAACATATACACAACCATGACTCGGGAACAAACATTTGTGGTCATCACAAAGTTTGCCCCTAACAGGATTCGAACCCAGGACCTCTTGGCCAATACCCAGCATTCTGAGCATTCGACCAAGGCGGCCGTCAAGTAGGCTAATAACTCGCCGACAGGCCGCAGATAAACTACTGTTCTGGGTATACTGTGATAAAACTGAAGGCTGCGCGCGCGCAACCAGCCACCGTGGAAACCGTACCACGCGGTTACGTCAGTGAACTAACGAAAGTAGCGTCACACCATTGTAGCACTTGCCTTAATTGTTAATTAATAGGTATGTGACAAGTAGGGTAACTCGCGTTATTCTACTGCGCAAACGCATCAATGAATAGTTCTCAAACGATGACAATGCCGCGAGCATTATGAAAAGAATTATTTTGTTTATGTTTCTGTTAGACAGGCAAGATCTGACCTTCCAGCTCACCTGACGATAAGTGAAGATAAGGGCCGAAGATGGAATCGCGCTTCACCTGGAACAGTCAACCACAGAAGGGCTGGCTATCTCATCACAAATTGTCGGAGCACAATAAGCTGTTAACATTATTATTATGGCGACAAATTTTGATAAGATGGTGTGGCAACTAGCCAGGCGGAGTTGAAAAAAGGCCTACCACCAACCTAACCGAGTAGAAATTTGCACTACCCTGGGGATCGAACCCGGGACCTCGGGATCTTAAGATCACACGACCAACTAAGACGTTTACCTACTTGACGATGTTTCCCGCAACAAGACTATAATTTTTTGTCCTTTTTTTAAATACAATTGTTCAGGGCCTGTTTCACAATCGACCGGTAAGTTCTGGATAGCTTACTTGGCAGATCATTTGACAGTTTTAATATGAAATTTATGTCAATTGAACTGCCAAGTAAGCTAACCAGAACTTACCCGCCGATTGTGAAACAGGCCGTGAACGTAATTAAAAATAATCATTTTTTGTTTATACTCATCTATGTATGTTGACCACGTCATAACAAAACCATATAAGAACGAAATTCCGAATTTGGAAGTTTGATAATGAAACTTATTAATTCACAATTGTGTAACTACACCGTCAGTTTAACAACATAGCAGCCGAAATTGTTCATAGGAACTACACGAACAGCTTCCCACTAATTAGTTTCGACCATTTTTGGACAAAGAAATACGCAATGTTATGTTTAAAGTGCTCTGCGCAAGGTTATTCGGGGTAGCGTGGGTGCTGCCGCGTCTGTTGTATAACTATGTGCTGCCTACTATCGTAAGCAAGGTATACGACGTAATTTAGAAGAGGTAAGTAACAATGGGTTTCCTCAATCGTTTACCATTTAATCAAGCAAGGCGCATAATATTTCAGAAATTGCGATAGTGCGTTTGATTTTATTTGAACAATATTACCTAAGTCATATTTATAAAATGCCGTGTGGTGACGGCAGAGTAGAATACAATTGTCACCACCCCAAATCTCTCCTGTGGGTGTCGTACAAGGCGACTAAGGATAAATCAGTGATGAGGAATGGGCAGCAGCGTTCCTTTTATACCACCTAGCAATGTACTGCGACTTTTGTGCCCGATAAATGGCAATAGGCTCGCCACCTATTACATGGGACCTGACATAATTGGCGAAATGTGGGTTCTAGTTCACCTCTGCCTACCCCTTCGGGGATATAGGCGTGATTTATGTATGTATGTATGTATATTTATATAAAAAATAGTGCTCTAAAAACGTATTATTTGAATAAATTAGTCTCCTCGTAAAGTCTTACGGGGTGTGCATTAAATAAGATACACACAACAGCTAGTCAAGACAGTTTGTGGTAAACCGCCAAAACTCCAGATTTGATTTTGTACTCTATGTCAAATTTGGTAAGGTTGCCATCGAATCGATATATTTGATAGTATACGTACGTACATAAATGGTGGAAAGAAAGAGTAGCCTCCTTTTCATGTTTTTTTAGATATTACCTGCAATCAAAGAATTCAAAATTGTTCTTTTATTATAATCAATAAATAAATTGTTACATACATACATAAATCACGCCTACATACTCGAAGGGGTAGTAGGTTCGCGCGGTCGGGCTAGGGGTGGTGACAATTCTAAATCCGTGCGACGATATTTCAAATGTTCATAGATGTATATTACCTACCGCAAGAATTTCCAGATAATAATTATATAATATTTTTTCACCTGCCTAATAACCGGCCTTTGCTTGCTTAGTTTACGCAATCGCATGCCAAGATAGCTACTGCATTATTGACCTCCTGTATACATTACGGTACCTACACGATGCATAGTGGGATAAAGCTATGCCTGAAAAAGTGTTTTATTAAATTTTTTATTTTTCATTAGAAAAGTACTTCTTCAAATATGAGATGAAAAAAACTAAAGACATGGCTGTATGGCCTAAATCCCGTAGCTTTCGCTAAAAAGGGAAAATTACAACAAAAAAAAATGTGTTTCGTTTTGTTGTCGTTGGAAGATTTTTCTGATTACTACACCGGGCCGTTTTTGACCTTGTCTGACACCTATGTCGGATGACAAACATTTCTACCCCGGTGCCATCCAAAAATGGCGGAGGATGGCGATGTGTCAAGTAAAAGTTAACGACAACACTCCCAATTAGAGCACAGGCAACAGTTAAATCATCTAACACCGCCATTCCGTATCAAGGCTACGTTTTTCACGCTTGCACCGCGACTCGCACCTATCTGTTTACTCGACGGTCATTTAGTTCGTTGAACCTCCGAAACCGGTTCAAAAAACCACAAAAACCTTTCAAAATGACCTCTATTCCGCAGACCTTAAGAGCTTCGAGTACCGCACGTTAATTTTGGCTACGAAGATGCATGCTCAGATCGATTTTCACTTCCAATTGACAGTCTCCAACCAAATTTGGCCTAAGATAAAACTACGGCAGTCACAGTCAAGCTCGATCGCGATCCGCGATCAAAATCAATGATCGGGATCCAGATTGATTGTAGATTGACGGATTGATGCATCTGCCCCCCTAGCTAATCTATTGAACGCATAGAATACAAAATGTATGAAACTGATGATGTATTACAGAGAAAACAATGAAGAATAGGTACTAATACCGCTTGGCTAGGCCCTCTGATCTTAAATATCTAGATATTTTGAAATCCAGATTGCGATCCCCTGACCGTGATCAAAATTGAACGCGTTAGCGCTAAAATTAAAAAAAGAGTACAGTATCTTGTTTGGTTATATTGGAGTTACCATTTTTAATAAATCATCGAAAGCGGCTTACGATACTCGGACTGACGAAATCAAGATTGACTGTGTATGTGCAATGTTGTGACGCGATCATGTGATCCGAGATCGCGATCAGGGTCTTAACGATCGCGATCAAGATTGGCTGTGTACGGACAGCGTACGATCGTGAGCGCAGCTGACGGAACGCCAAAGTTTCACGTCGGCTGAATAAATTTACACGGGTGACCATTGACCCCTTTCGTAGCGTTCCATTCACAAAAACACTAACAATCTGACACTTGACTCGTGTCGTGCAAAACTGTCTCAAGAGAACCGTTTGTTGGTGTAAAAAACGTGGGGGAAAGTGGCCGAAAGCGGGCATGCTGGCTAAGGCGTCTATAATACTTTTTTCATACACTCAAGGAAGCAGCCGCCGTAGCAATTTTGTCCATTTTCGCCGATTTTGTCCACGTCCCGCGTGGACAAAATCTCCTCGGGGAAAAGAAAATATGTTCCTCTCCCTCTAACTCCCACTAAATCCCGAGACCACAGATATATCAAGTGCCCGAGACAGAACACTGTCAAGTGGTGGAGAGAGATTTTGTCTACGTCCCGTGCTAGGCGTACTGATGGGAACTATACCTACTGTCCTAAGGCTGACGAGAATGTTGAAAATGATTTTATGAGATTGTTGGTATGCCGTGTGGTGACGGCAGAGTAGAATACAATTGTCACCACCCCAAATCTCTCCTGTGGGTGTCGTACAAGGCGACTAAGGATAAATCAATGATGAGGAATGGGCAGCAGCGTTCCTCTTGTACCACCTAATAGCAATGTACTGCGACTTTTGTGTCCGATAAATGGCAATAGGCTCGCAACCTATTACATGGAACCTAACATAATTGGCGAAACGTGGGTGCTAGTTCACCTCTGCCTACCCCTTCGGGGATATAGGCGTGATTTATGTATGTATGGCATGCGTTATACGAAAGTGAAAAGGGAAGATGTTCCTTCGAGCCAGGCCGAAACACGATACGATATACAGCCATTTATCGCATTAAAAATCATTGGAATTTTGACAGTTCAGTGCGATAAATGGTCAGTAAGTTTACGTTGGTTTGACTCAATTATTATCGTGAGCTGTCGTACTATTTCTGGTCAACCATTTCTCGGTTACTCGACACTGTATGTGTAGGTTGTGACGTAACCGCTACAAGATCATGCCCGGTTTGGCCCACCTTCCCCTACCTACCCAGCAAAAAACACGAGAGTGCAACAATATGTCCGATTGAAACCGCCTCTGGAAAAAATTATGTTGCCTTGACACTTAGAAAGATATAACACTGTTTTTATCTAAGCTTTATGGCACAATTAACAATAAGCCTTAGGGGTTCATTTTTAAATAAGTATGAGAGGTGCTATACGAATCAGATAAAAGATTAACATAATAACTTATGTTTACGATATTATTCGCATAGTAGAAAAAAAAACTTATAAAACTATCGCAATTTGCCTAGCACTAAAACACTGACAATGGAGCTAAATGAAAATGGTTTGAACGCGTAAGTTTAATAAAGCTTATTGCTACCTCCTATCAGGTCCTGTGTTCCTGGTAACAACACGCAAATTTCGGATTTTAGGATACATAAGTACATATAACATACATAAATCACGCCTGTATCCCCGAAGGGGTGGGCAGAGGTGGATTAACACCCACTTTTCGCCTTATTTAGGCCAATTAAGTTAGGTCCCATGTAAGTTTTGTATAATTCTTCTCTTGGTACTTTAATTAGTTGAATTGAAATCCATATTCATTATAATATTGCTTCATTCAATATTATAATGAATTCTTCATTCAAAGCGTGCAGATAAATCACCTACGACTTATCACAATAGTCTTCCGAGAAACAATGATTCACTTGAATTCGATACGACAATTCGATCACTTCTACGGCGATAATTAAAAATAATACCCAATAAACTTGTGATTACAAAAAATATTATTAAATATTATTATCAGTATTGACAAATCGATTGTGCTATCGCATGATATTGTTGTTATAAAAAAAGTTCATGCATTTCACAATGGCAGATTTACTTGAGTTGTAGTCAACACGTAAATGTATATATTTTATAACACAGGTTTTATTGTGACTAACCCCCGAATACAGAAACGCTACTCAAAGTTTGAGTCTTGCATATCATAGTATTGTTAAAATTGACTTTTTTCCATAAGTTTTTACAAATTCTGACAGGTACTGTCGATTTAACTTTAGAGCAGTGCTCAAAATTTGAGTAGCGTTTCTGTATTCGGGGGTGAGTAAGCATGGGTAGTGTTGAGGATGTGCGTTCTTTCTTTTACATGTTGTATAATCAACAACAGTTAACAAAGTTCGAAATGGTTAACTACAGAATCAGATACGATGTTTTATCTCGAGCCAATCGAATGAAATCTTAGCCTTGCCTACGGACCCCTAGAACTCATTGAGTCACTAAACGATTGCTTTACAACACACCGTAGCCAATCTAAAGCTCGATTCACATTACGCGGAATCGAAGCGCGTCGGAGCGACGCGAAATGCAAAAATCTCTGCAAATTGGACTGTATGCCTGTGACATAGTGTTTGAATTTGAAGATATTCGTAAAAATTTTCAAGGCTAATATTTTGCTACGTCATGTGCAAAACTGGACCTTATTGGTACAGGTAAAGTGAAGTGACAAACTTCGTACGAGCGGTAGTATAGTATCTAAGTAGATGATCACTTTAGTACCTTGTAACAATATGTAGTAATTTACTGGAGAGAAATGCTGTCGTTGGTTTGATAAAGTGAAAACTCTTCCTTAAATCCATCAGACGTTTTTGGTTCATATTAATTGTACAATTGATATGAAATCAATTGTATGAAAGAATATTTTATGGCATGTGCCGGTACGATCATGGTACGGTTCACAAACGTGCAATAATCATGGCGTTTTGGTTGCCCTCTGATCTCTTGCCGATGGCGTCTAAATAGAGAAATGGTTAGCAACTGAAACCCATGAGCTTAAGCAACATCGCCGCCGTTAAGAAATATTTGGCAATAAGGAAATAAATAAGTACTTCCAGGAGGGTGGTGACAATTCTATTCTACGCTGCCGTCACCACACGGCACATTTTTACCATGTTGATGGTGCAAATACTGTTTCAGTAATTAGTATTTTATATAGATTTAGTTGCGTCAGAGCAGAATATAATTGTCACCACCCCTTATCTCTCACGCAAGTGTAGTAAAAGCCGACTAAGGGTTAAGACATCTATAGATAATGGGCAGCAGCATTCCTCTTATACCACCATGCACTATTCTGCGACTAAAGAGCTCGAAATATGTCATCAAAAGGGAGTGGATGGCTTGATGACGTCTGACCGATATGAATGGAAGAGGAAACATACTGCGCCGACCCCAGATTGACAGAACAGAACAGGGCAGGAAGAAGAAGAAAAAGAGGATGTATACTATTTCTGGCCTAAAACCCTGGTATAATTATTATTGTAGTAAGAGACCCTACACCCTAGAATTATTTAAAAGAAATTGACATCTGCATTACATGAAATTTCGAAGCTGGTATAACTAATGTTTAAGCATAAACCCATCTGGCTGCTAGCACGGGTCAAGCAGATGCAAGCAAACGTTACAACACACCGTATCCCACACTAAAATGGCCTTTAAACCCAAACGAATACAGTCCATATTATTAGCATCGAGTAACGATAACTGCTACAAAAAATGTCAGGCAATTTTAGTTCTAATCCTTTGACAAATAAAGGCGACTGTACAAATCGCATCCGCAACAGATGCTTTTATTGTGATGTTAGCACGTGCCCTTTGGAATAGAAAAAAACTTTGTTCTTAAAAAAAGCTGTAAATAAAAAAAACCTTTTAAGCGTGTTGACAAGAAGAGAAGACAAAAAATTGTAAGTATCGGAATACAGACATCTGAATCTGAGCATATCGATTTCTTATTTCAACTCAGTTTAATGTTACACTAATCGTGGATAATTGCAAATATCCAAATTAACGAAGTTCGTAAAAAGGCGACTAAGGATAAAGACAGCAATGAGTAATGGGCTGGGCAGCAGCATTCCTCTTGTACCACGTAGCAAGATACTGCGATTTATGTGCTCGATAGATGGCAATAGGCTCGCCAAATGGGACCTAACCTAATTGGCGAAACGCGGGTGCTGCATACCCCTTAGGGGATAAACAGGCGTAATGTTTTTATCATCATGAGAACCATGTTCGTTCACGAAAACTACCAGGAACTCATAGACTGTAAGGATGACAGCGGCAGTGCAGTTGCGGCGGAACGTTGTCCGCTATACGAATGAGGAGTTAAATTGCTTTAACTGCCCAAACAATAAGCGAAAATTGCGATTCCCAACCGCCCATTGTTACTGCAGGCGTCTCCATTAACCGTAAGTTCCTCATTCATCAGTTAGTACCAAATGTGTTTGGCTCTATAACGAGGCTAACTGTTGTTCTGCAAATTTTAACTTCGTTACCAACAAGCGCAAAAAGTGGCATTCCTCGAGTGGCTGGTGTGGGAGTTCCGTATACCAAATACGAATTTGGGTCGGCTCAGTATGTCTCCTCTTTTCTTTTGCAACGGCCGTCATCTCCTAATCCGCTTTCAGAATTTTTACATAGATAAATACATAAATAACGCCTTTCCCACTCAGGAGTAGGTAGTGTATTGCATGTCGTATGTAATCTCGAGTTCATCCGTGTTTCGGAAGGCACGTTAAGCTGCTGGTCCTTTCCGCGTGGTGGGGTATTATGGCCTATTTTCGATGTTATGACCTCTTTTCAATACTTTTTATTTTACAGTTTTCAATAGTATGTCATGTTTGATAGGTAGGGTGTGGTACGACCACTGACCTCTAACATACAAGTACGCTGAACTGTTCACGTCTACTAAAATGTCAAATGTTTCTTGTGCCAATTTGAAGCGCCCCCTCGAGTAGCTAGAGTACTAAATTTGACGTTTGTTGCTTGTATTTGACATTACAAATACATCTGTAGTATTAATTCGGTGGACGTTCGCCTTCGTAAACCAGTGCCATCAGCGCCAAGATGGCGATAATCAAATTGGCTTCATTTTTTGGATGACAACCTTCAGTCCAGCGTACTTGTATAATACAGGTCAGTGGGTAGGAGATTAAAAAAGTTCTATACGATAGCCATTTATTAATTTCACCCGCGGAACCCCAAGGTGTATTCCCACGGCAATTCATAAAGGCTGCGCGTCTACGCTAACGCAGGACGGTATTAATTAGTGGACAGTTAGCCGCAGAAATATCGTCGGACATCTAACGGTCGCATCATATTTCAGGTAACTGCCGTGTGGTGACGGCGGAGCAGAATACAATTGTCACCATCTCTGTGTCTCCCGTGGACGTTCTGCAACTCTGCAAGGCGGCTTACTGCCGCACTCAGAGACGTCAATTAACGTTAATGAGTAGGTACTTAGTAATACAAAAAAATTACAATTTAAAACTAGCTGCCGTTCTTTTTTTCACATTAATTACTCATTAAAGTTAATTGACGTCTCTGAGTACGGCAGTCAGAGTTACAGCTATGAGTAATAGGTAGCAGCGTTTCTCCTTATCCTATTAGCAATATACTGCGATTTTCGTGCCCGATACAAACTATTATATGGGACTTAACATAATTGGCGAAATAGGTGTTAATTCACCCCTGCCTACCCCTTTTCTGCATAGATTGGCCTAATTTATTAATGTATGTATTATTATGTATGAAAAAATCTCATCATACAGTAGGAATTATTAACTTACTGACGAAAAAAAGGTAAAACGTTAAAATCTTTTTTTTAACCTTTGTAGTAATCGGGCATTGCCTGGCACGATTAGGACACATTAATTGAATACTTAAACCGGATATTGGCTAAGGAAAAAATATTCAGTTATATCTTATTTATTGCTAACAACATCCGTTCATGAGCTGCGCGTAAAGTAATTAAACTCCATGCGAGTAAGAAAGATAAAATTAATGTTAATAATTATTTATAATTTGGTCCTTCCATGCTGGCCTGGGAACGAAAAAATAGCGCAGTGACTCATCCCAGCGGTGTCGTAAAATTCGACTAAGGGCGATTGCTACCGACAAATAACCTTATGACACTCGAATATTATACGGTAAACCACCACCAAAGAGGCGACCGTCTGTTAAACCTAAGCCAAAATCATTCCAATCACTCTCTCCGTTCATAGAAATCTCTACAGGGTCCTTTACATCACTTTTCTATACATTATTCATCACACATTTCCTCTGTGTTCGCCGATGATGATACCTATCAATCAAAAGGGAGAGACTAACCGATGTTAATTGAAAGGAGATAACTGGCAACAGTTTTTTAAGCACTGATAATTTACATACATACATACATAAATCACGCCTATATCCCCGAAGGCGTAGGCAGAGGTGAACTAGCACCCACGTTTCGCCAATTATGTCAGGTCCCATGTAATAGGTGGCGAGCCTATTGCCATTTATCGGGCTCAAAAGTCGCAGTGTATTTCTAGGTGGATAAGTGGTGGTATAAGAGGAACGCTGCTGCCCGTTCCTCATCACTGATTTATCCTTTGTACGACACCCACGGGAGAGATTTGGGGTGGTGACAATTGTATTCTACTCTGCCGTCACCACACGGCTGATAATTTATTATTTAGATTTTTATCTCTACATTATATAAATGTTATTAACATTATTTGTATGTTAACTGTAATATGATTGATTAAATGTAGTACAATAGACTTACGCCAATTTCGCACCTAAAACCTTGATAAATACCGAACACTGTAGAAAAAGATGTCTTCGTTTTGCTACGAGTGAGTTTACGCCCGTGCCCTTGTCTACCACATTATTATAATTGAAATTAGCCCTTATTACATTATAAAAATAGATCATCATTCACAACGGCTTGCCTCGCAAAGTCGTTCAACTGAAGACACCTGATCTAGTATTTATAGACTTTTGAATGTCAGTAAAAGACGTTTGGTCTATAATGTATTAGGCTTGAAAGACAGCGCGTTATTTCAAGAAATTGTTAAATTTCGCAAAACATTTTTTTTTGTTTATTCAAAAGAAACAAACGGTCACATACATAAATTGGTTAACAATATTTAACACTTAGACCTATAGATTCCTATATTACTACGAAACCAATATAGAAAAGGAAATAATGTGTAAAATACATCAATTTCTAAAATTTTATAAAACTGAAATTACATCTTTTTTACACTCTTACGCTCACATCTACGAGGCACTCCGAATGAGATCTTATGGAAAAGGGCGGGGATTTTTTTAACTTCTATATATTTAGAAATGCCAATTCTTTCGTAAGTTCTACACTGGAACGTGCGTCAAAGGCGGCTCTCACAGAATCTTACCAAATATGGCTGGCCAGAGAGAGAAGTTATTGTGAAGGGATCCCGTAAGCCTACACTTGGGTCACAAGTTCCAAGCGCTCCCATTATACCAACCCTTTCCTTACGATCAGAGGGGGTGACTCTGCAAGTGGATGGGTGTAAGTCTACCCACTCACTTTCACCTATTGAGAGACAAGGTGTGAGAGAGACCGCGAAAGCGATCCCCTGTAGAATAACCTATCATTTCGCCAATTGAGTTACACAAAAATAGCTTAAATATGCCACTATTACGAATAGCAATCACTAGCTATAAAAACTAGTTACTTGTATTACCGACCTTTTGGGATAACAATTTACAAGTACCAGTGATTTGTTACGCAAGTGTTACGCCTGATGTGGCGCCCACAGTACGAAAAAAGCACACACCACACACTAGATAAGTAGCTTAAATAAAAAAGCGAACTTGTCTTTGAATAAGGTGATTGGTCTTCATCGCTAACCACACAGGTCACCTATCGTAGTTGTTAGGGCTGACACACACTGTAGCTTATTTAATTTGATTGTTGTAGACGTTTTTCCCATGCTGGCCTGGGATCGAAAATGTAGAATATGCCGGCACCGACTGACCTCTTGGGTGTCGTAAAAGTGGGCTAAGGAAGTTTGGCCGGCCCGGTGTGTAGACCAATAAGCACCTTGGGGCACCTGAACTTACTCCACTCTCTCCGTTCCTCGGTCTCTAGACATGGTCCGTTCAGTCTGTTTTCTATACATAGAGAGGAATGGAAAAAGAAAACACATTGTGCCGACGCCGCCTAGAGCAAAAGGATAAAAGCAAGAAGAAGAAGCCTTTGTTTTATTGTTATTTTTATTGGCGTATTTTTTACCTGTTTTGTTTTGTTTGTTTTTTAATTCTCCCTATAGTTTAGGGAAGGCAAAGGGTCTAGCCCATACAGCCAAGTCTTTAGTGTATATTTTATCTGTAGTTTTATGAAATAATGAGTGGGTGAAATGTATGAATGAAATGAATTTTACGTTAAAATATGGGTGTCACACATTTTAACGCATCTAGGGAGTGCTTGGAGCGAATTTAATGGTAACAGAGATCATGATGGTGCTTGATGAAATGGATAAAACCACTTTTTATAGTGATCTTCACCACAACATCAAACACATCATGAGACTTATTTTCGATGATTCTGCATAATTGCACATCAACACGGATGCTTGTGCATCAAAATAACACCACTTTCACTGCACAAAATCCACTCTATAACAATTTTTGAATTGGCGAAAATAAATCTGACCGACACCACGAAACGCGCCAAACACTCTCTTACCTGTTTTGTGCTTAAATAAATAAATAAACCACGTGTGCTGCATCCCTTACAGAACAGTTCCAGCTTTAGCGCAGGCTAGCGGCAGAGGAATGCCACACCGCCGCCGGCGCGACGCCCCGTCTACCAGTGGTCGAGATGAAAAGGGTTTTTTATGCTAATCTTTTTTTCAATAAATACAACAGCTCACCCGCGAACATATCAAACAGAGAACGCGGGAGACGACGCGCAGTCCAGTCAGATTTCACCGTCTCTCATAGACATACATACATGCATAAATCACGCCTATATCCCCGAGGGGGTAGGCAGAGGTAAACTAGCACCCACGTTTCGCCAATTATGTTAGGTCAAGGGAGAGATTTGGGGAGGTAACAATTGTATTCTACTCTGCCGTCACCACACGGCACGTCTCTCATAGAAACTGAGTTTAATATAACATGGTTTTGATTAATGCAAACTATGTAGCGGAACTCAATTTAGAGCATAAACCTCAACTGATCGCGTTTAATTCTGCGGTGTAATCGGCCCTAAGTGTCAGGGGGCCTACTCTAATTCAACCAAAATGGGAACTACGGCCGATATTTCGCGCGTTTGCTACTTTATTTCTTTATCGGTCCGAAACTGCGTTCGAACCAACGCGAACGCTTGAAACAACAAAAAGTTTGTATACCTATTTGAAAATATGGAAATATTTTAGTTGGTTGACAACCGCCAACAAATATTGGTACAATACGGTTATTTTACATTGATTAAGGTAACGCGTATAATCGTAGCATTACAGTAGGTACTCTTGAAATTATTCGTTTGAGCATCCGAACATGTATTAGAGTAGGGTCGGTTCCAAAGGTTCGTTTTATTCTCGTTCGATTGACAAGTTTTGTCCGGAGAATTATAGTAGTATTGTAAATTAAACTCTTCAGTATGTTCAATCGTTACGTTTATTCCTCTTCAATACATTGACCAAACTTTAACACTTGACAAAGCACAAGACCTTAATTATCTCTTGCTTACCAGACGTCCCCAAAACTGCCCTCCAAGCTTTATTACCAATTTTCTTCCGCTCCCGCCAAAAACGTGCTTCGCTCTGATTGGCTGACGTTAACCAACCTTCACCAATCAGAGAAAAGAACGGTTTTGCCAGTTTACAGACTTTTTAATAGTATAGGGTTTTATCTATTTGTTTTATATTAAACTTTAATTAATAATTTATACATTTTTACTTTTTGACATTAATCATACATACACAACATTAATTTTGTATTTTACTTATGTCAGAACTAATTTCCTAAAAAAAATACTTACGATTAGTCAACATCACAACTTTTTATCGATGTGAATTTAATTATCAATCAAATAACTAAGAATCATTACATTCGGCCGTCCTACTACGTGCGATCTCCTGACGTACGTAAATGGATTGTCGACTGTACACATACATACAATTAAAAATAATAATTATTACAGAAATCCAAACAAAATTATAACTACACAGTTACGAACTAAATTGAATACAATTTAAATCATTACATTCGGGTTGGGAATCAGACTATCTGATTCAATATAATACTAATTCTTACTTTTTTTCAGTTTCAGATGTACTGCTGCTGCTATCAGATTCAGAAATTATATCAGTTTGATCTGGTACATTTATATTAATCCATGGTCGGATTCGGTCGACTGCCACTACACTTTCAAATTTATTCTTTCGTGAAGTAAATCCTGGTATTTCGACAATTCTGTAGCGGTCGTTGCCTAAAACTTCTGCTATTTTATAAGGCCCTATGAATTTTGACAAAAGTTTAGTGCTGTTTCCTTTGTTATTAAAATTAGTTCTGGTTATTTTGATTAAGTCACCTTCTTTATAAGATGGAGCAGTTACCCTATTTTTATCATAATATTTCTTTTGTTTTATTTGACTAGATTCAATATTTGTAATTATTTCTTTCCTTAAATCTACTACGTCTGAAGCAGCATCAGTACTTATATCTAATTTATTACTAAGACTATCTCTCAATCTGGTGCCAAACATAGCTTCCGTAGCAGTTTTCTTGGTGGAGGAATTAATAGCATTGTTTATTCCCCACTGTATTTTGCCTAAATAAATATCCCAGTTCCGTTCATCATCATTGACGTTGTATTTAGAAAGTGCATTTAAAATCGTTTGATTATACCTTTCGACTTGGCCATTGGCCCTGGGACATGCTACAGCATTTAATACATGCTTAATGCCATGACTTTCACAAAAATATTTAAATGCTGAAGAAGTGAAAGAAGTACCACGATCTGATATTATTCGTGACGGTAACCCAAAGTCATAAAAAACATTTGATAAAACTTTAATTGCAGTCTTAGTTTTAGTATCTTTAACAGCTCTTACAAACAAATATTTCGTAAAGCCGTCCACTATTGCAAGAATATAAGTATTGCCGTTCTTACTTTTAGTAAATGGACCCAGATGGTCAATATGAATGGTGTGAAACGGAATACTTACCTTCTCAATAGGATACAGCTGTCCACTTTTACGGGTTGAAATACCGTCCTTATTATATGCACACTGAATACATGATTTTACATACTTTTTTACGAATCTACGTAGCTTAGGAAACCAGAACATTGACTGAATTCTTTCTATTGTCTTACTAACACCTAAATGTCCAACATCATCGTGATTAGACCTACAAATTTGCCAACGCGCTTCTCGAGGTATTACTAAACATAAATTACTATCACCGACTTTTCTATAAACTCTGCTATTCTTTATCACATAGTTTTTCCTAATATCTTTAGATTCTTCATCAGTTTCAGGTTTTAAAATTTTAACTATACGAGATATGTCTGGATCTGTCAGTTGCAATGTTAATAGCCAATTATCAGTTTCTATATTATATACTGCAACCGAAGTTTCGTCGATAGTTTCAGGTAATAGTCTAGTATTACGACTTAGTGCGTCCACATGGGCCATTCGAAGACCAGGTCGATACTCAATATTAAAATTAAATTCACTTATTTGGAGCCACCACCTGGCAATTCGAGGTATTAGGTCTCGTTTCGTTAATGTGGTTCTAAGGGCGTTACAGTCAGTTACAATTTTGAAATTTAATCCTAACAAATAAACCCTAAATTTTTTTAAAGAGCACACAATTGCTAACGTCTCTAACTCATACGAATGCAAGTGTCGTTCTTCAGGCGTAGTTTGCCTACTAAAATAGGCAACAGGCTTAAGAACATGGGGCTCTGGTTGCCACTGTAACAATATTCCACCCACGCCCAACGAACTTGCATCCGTATGCAGCTCGGTTTCAAACGTTGGATTATATAACGCTAATATCGGTCGATCAATCAATTTTTCTTTTAGTATTGCGAATGCATCCGATTCTTGACTCGTCCATTTGAAATTATTTCCTTTCTTTAATAGGTTAGTTAATGGTCGAGCAATCTCCCCAAAGCCTTTAATAAATTTTCTAAAATATCCTGCTAAGCCCAGAAATTGACGGGTCTCGTGTATGTTTTGAGGAGTTGGGAAGTTTTCGACAGCTAGAATTTTAGTCGCGTTAGGGCGTATACCTTCGGCAGATATTTCATAACCTAAATAATCCAGAGATGTATCAAAGAACCGACATTTAGAGAGTTTAAGAGTAAGGCCGTTCTGCCGTAATAACTTCAGAATATCTTCTAGTCTCTGAAAGCCTTCTTTTAGGTCAGTTGATGGTATGAGAATGTCATCTAAATAGGTTAAAGCAGATTCGTAACGTTTAGAACCAAGCATAGTATTCATAAGCCTTTGAAAAACTGCTGGAGCATTTGCAAGTCCGAAGGGCATCCTTTTAAATTCATAATGCCCATCAGGCGTTACAAATGCTGTTAGTGATCGGCTACTTTCAGCCATAGGCACTTGGTAGTACCCAGAAGCTAGGTCTAAAGAAGTAAAGTATCTGTTACCGCTAAGATTAGTAATTTGGTCGTCTATGAGGGGTAGGGGAAAACAATCCTTTTTTGTTCTACTATTAAGGGCCCTATAATCTACGCACAATCGTTGCTCTCCGGTCTTTTTCCTTACCATTAGTATCGGACTAGCGTAGTTAGAATTTGACTCTTGTACTATGTCATTATCTAAAAGATCTTTTACTATTTCTCGAACTTGTTCTCTTTCAGAGTGCGATAGACGGTAAGGTCTGTAAACTACAGGTTTATTATCTAACAAATCAATATTCATTTCTACAGATTTAGTGCAGCCAATTTCATTGAGATTAAACGCAAAACAATCGCGGTAGGTAAGCAGTAGTTTATGAAGTTCATTTAACGATTCCTTATCAATTTCGGGACCAATTATAATGTCTGATTTTTGCAAAGGTTCATATTTTGAAAAATCTTTATTTATTGTGTTAGTATATTTAATTTCCTTCTCTACAAAAGGGTCTCCCCTAGCTATAGAACTATTTTTAGAAAATCTTAACATTTTGTCTGCTAGATTAGATACTCGCAACATGCATTTGCCATTAAGAACACTATAAGCACCCCTATGTAAATAGTACTCCCTCCCAGGTTCGCTACTGCAGTACCCCTCAACGTAAATATCCCCGGAATAATCAGGATCAGACACGTTAACTTCAATTAAACCTGACGATGAAATGTTATTTTCATTCAAAACATTTATTTTTAAATAATTTTTGCTATCATAAATATACGGAGCTTGGTAGAACTTTAATTGGTCGTTGTCTTTAAAAACACATACACCCGGTAGTTCAGTAACGTTCTGACCAATTAGTAAAGCCGACTGCAAGAATTCGTCGTTAACCACAAGTACATCTATCGTAGCCTCAACTTCATCTAGTTTTAAATCCACTTTGCTTTTAAAATTTGGGAAAACTCTAGCGTTGCCAAATCCTTTAACTACCGGTAATTCCGTAATAGTTCTTGACAATCCTAGCTTCCTAGCCTCCGAGTCACGCATTAGACTACATTCACTGCCAAAATCAATAAAGGCAACTAAAATCGTATCATTAACTTCAACCTCTTTATAAAATTTATTGCAGGATTCACGACCAGTGGAAATCTTTAGGACCTTCCGATCTTGGTTATCGAAAGGTTTTCTTTCATTTTTCGAAACTATAGGCTCCAATTTGCAGTTGTCATTATTGTGTCCTACTCTCTGACATTTCTGACACCTTACAAGCGGTTTGGGGCATCTAAAGTAGGGGTGGCCTCTTGAACGACAATTAAAACAAAGAACTAAATTATCATTTGAAGTTGAGGGGATAGTGCTAGGGCGGATTGGTATCGGGTGATCACTACGTCTTCTTAGTATGTGTATATTATTATCAAATGTTGGACGCTGAGAACTAAGAAAATTCAGTAAATCTTCAGGCTCATCACAAGTTAAGGATTGGGCACTATTCCTAATTGATTTGTCCAATATACCATGAACTATGCAATCGACAGCCTTTTTACCTCTTATATCACATCTATTTACAAGCGTTAATTTATCATAGAAATACTCGCGTAAATTTTCATTACTGCGTGTTGTACGTGCTAACATTTCTTCAAGAAGCCGACCATAATTTTGCTCATTTGGAAATGCTCTTTTTAGTTTAGATTGCCATTCGGTCCAGCTAAATACTACGCTAGGAAGAGCCTCAAACCACTTCTTCGCCAGGCCTGAAAGCTTTTGTAGTGCAAAATGTATGGTCTGCTTCTCATCCCACTCATAAATAACGGCGCATTCGTTTACTTTCCTAACCCAACTCTCTATGCTTTGAGATTTACTAGATGGATCGAACTCTGGTATTACATTATTAAAATTATTACTACTAAGATTGTTAGCTTTCCTTTTGTGTTTTTGTAAAGAATTAAAAAGTTTTAGTACTTCCTTAGTGGACCAGCTTCCGTCCTCCTTACGTTTCTTGCATCGCGACATGAATTCCGAGGAATTGGACTCTGTTGAACTATTTGAGGACGTTTTGGAAGAACTGGTTGATCGACTACTTCTTCTCGACTGCCTTTTAGATCCTTTCGTTGCAGTTCTCCTCGAATGTCCTTGTCGCTTTTTAGGTCTACGCTGGAATCCAGGTGGGGCACCATCAGGAGTTACAGCACCGTCAGAATTCATCACCTCAAAATTTTTAAAAAAATATATTCTATTAAAGATAATTGCATTCATTGTATTTATTTGTGACTTCTGCTGTAGATGTCGATTAAATCACTGTGTCTTACTGTAGGTTTAATTATGGAATGTCCACAACTTTAAGAATATATATATTTTTTTTGGAAATACTAAAATAACGTTTGCGTAATAAAGTGCTCTTACTGCAAGACAATCCATAAACATACAATAAAACAAAATGTCTAGTCAGATGAACTAGAACAGCAATAGTCCTTTCTTCAATTACTTCTCTACACTCAAGTTAAATTAATTATTCGATTTTAATATCAACATTATATAAATCTTAGAAAAATTAGTACAAAGATTTTGGTGGTTAAAATAAATAAATAAATATTTTTACACTCACACCTATCATCTAGCCCAAAGTAAGTAGCCTAAGCACTTGTGTTATGGATACTAGATGACGGACATATAAAATGTTGAAAATATACTACATAAACATATACACAACCATGACTCGGAAATAAACATTTGTGGTCATCACAAAGTTTGCCCCTACCAGGATTCGAACCCGGGACCTCTTGGCCAATACCCAGCAATCTGAGCGGCCGTTAGAAAAAGAATTTCGAAAAATCATGGTCTTGATGCAGGAATCGAACCCGCGTCCGCTGATATCCGGGCAGGTGCCTGACCGCTCGGCCAACCAAAACACTAGACGCAGTTAAATTAACTAAAAACTCCTTTTCATTTTAAGCAATTTTAATTTGATAGAGTAGTACTTTTTTTTTAAAAGGCTATCTCTAACTTAATAGGCCCACATAACCTATACATTTTAATCTGTTAGGCACACATAACCTAGCTCACTGGCTTAATAGGCACACATAACCTACAATCTGTTAGGCACACATAACCTTAGCTGACTTGCTTAATAGGCACACATAACCTATAAACATACTAATCTGCTAGGTACACATAACCTTAGCTCATTTTATTTTCAGTTTACCTTATATTGTTACTATTTTTTTTTTCTATTGTACTCTCACAAACTTGCAATATAAAATATCTTAAACAATTTTAGGTAAACTTTCTCATCAAGTGAATTCCTATGTAATGTAACGTAAAAAAAAAGTTATTTAATCATACTACTACACATATCAATTTTTGAATAAAATGCTGCGAGCTTAAATCGTTTTAATACTTCAATAAGCATATCTATACATTATCGGTGTTAGTCCACACATCTCAATGCTATCGGAGAGTAGCCCCGATCGAACATCAAAATGCCCGGCCTAACTATTTTACTTATTACTTATTTAACACATTTTACTAAACAAGAATAAATGGCCAGACTTGAAAATTAAGCGAGACATTATCATTAATCCCAAGCCCATAATAATTAGCACCATCACAGAGTAGGCCAGTATATCAACAAAAATGAACGCTTAAAATTCTTTTTTTTAACATAAAAATGAATTATCCACGCATTTCACTATCAGGGTGTCGCCATGACCAAATGTAGTGCGCAGATTAGTCATAGTCATGATTCCATAAATGTTTCTTTATTCAATCAAACAAAAAATTTGAGATCTTAGCACTTTTCAGATTTAATTCGAAAATTTTCTCACTTGTACGTACCTTGAAATTGGTATATCCCACTTCTGAAATATTGTAAATTAAACTCTTCAGTATGTTCAATCGTTACGTTTATTCCTCTTCAATACATTGACCAAACTTTAACACTTGACAAAGCACAAGACCTTAATTATCTCTTGCTTACCAGACGTCCCCAAAACTGCCCTCCAAGCTTTATTACCAATTTTCTTCCGCTCCCGCCAAAAACGTGCTTCGCTCTGATTGGCTGACGTTAACCAACCTTCACCAATCAGAGAAAAGAACGGTTTTGCCAGTTTACAGACTTTTTAATAGTATAGGGTTTTATCTATTTGTTTTATATTAAACTTTAATTAATAATTTATACATTTTTACTTTTTGACATTAATCATACATACACAACATTAATTTTGTATTTTACTTATGTCAGAACTAATTTCCTAAAAAAAATACTTACGATTAGTCAACATCACAACTTTTTATCGATGTGAATTTAATTATCAATCAAATAACTAAGAATCATTACAGTAGGTAGGCCCCCTGTTCAGAGAGCCCGCTCGAGAGAGGATGGATAGTTATTGCAATTAAAATTGAGTATAAAATGAATGACATCTATACTAATATTATAAAGCCGAAGAGTTTGTTTGTTTGTTTAGTTGGTTGGTTAAACGCCTTAAAAATCTCAAAACAAAACTACTGGTTCAAATTGAAAAAATATCTTTGTGTTGGATAGTCCATTTATTAAGGAAGGCTATATAACAACCGACATTTACGCGAGCGAAGCCGCGGGCGACCACAAGTCTAAGTATATGTATGCTGGGGATCTTAATCTACGTTTATTCATATGGAAGCGCAAGGGGAAGGGAGCGCAAAAGCTCTGTAAATTAATAACTTTTTTTCTATACAGGGAAGCAACACTTCTATCTAGGCCTTCATCTCACCTGATGGTAACTAAGTGACGATAAGGGCTGAAGATGGAATCGAGCTTCGCCTGAAACCCTCAACCACAGAGGGGCTGACATTGCCGGAACACAATAATGCTGTTAACATTATTATTATGGCGACAGATTTTTGATATGATGGTGGCAGCTAGCCACTCGAAAGAAGTCCTCCCACCAACCAACCCGAGCAAAATTTTCACGAAATCGAGGCCGGGATCCACATTCCATTTGGCGAATTACTACACCACGGAAGTACCTAAATTTATTAAATCGATTTCCTCCGTGCTTCGGAGGGCACGTTAAGCCGTTGGTCCCAGCTGCATCTGCTGTCGTTCATACCCACCAACCCGCACTGGGCCAGCGTGCTGGGTTATGGCCCAATCTCTCTATATTCTTCCATCCATAGGGAATGCCCGTGCCCCAGCAGCAGAGACATTAAAGGGCTGGTAATGATTGAATTCAAACCTAAATTCCATTTATCGAAGCCCCATTTCCGAATGCAAATCGAACGGCCGATTAAAAAGAGAGCATCAACCGGCGCATACGCAGTGTTTAGCAGACGGCGCGTGCGCAGGAATGTCGCACCGCCCACAGCCGTCGGACGTCCAGTTACGCTCCGCGAAATAATTTCTTTTAATTACTTTCCTGTTGCAGTATTGTACTACGTATGTTTGATGGATCATTGAGGGCGGATGGGTATCGTGTTTTGGATCACTAATAAACAAATGAACATCTTGTCCGTTCTTCTAAGAACATGGCCTCCTGGTAGTTTACGAACAAATGGCGTAGCTTATCGCGTTAAATACGCCCATCTCTGTGCAGTATGAATTGGAATGTTTCATTCCAATCACTCTCTCCGTTCATCAGTCTCTCGACATGGTCCGTTCCGTCTATTTTCTATACATTCATTCGTCACTAGCAACTCTCCGGTGTGATGGATGAATTATGGAATCAAAAGGGAGTGAATGACTTGATGACGTCTGACCGATAGAAATCGAACAGGAAACATATTGCGCCGACCCCAGATAAACAGGAAACAGGGCAGAAAGAGGAATTAAAAACGTAGGAAACGGTCGTAGCTTTAATTGTATATGATTACACTGCCGTAAATCAGGCCCTTAAAAATGGCTTTGTCATAGAACATGAAATAGTCACATTCAAAGACATACCCGTTGCCATGACTCCCTAGGTCCGACTTATCTCGAAACACCTACACAAATCACGCGACTTTGTCTGCATACTTGCATTACTAAAATCCCATTGTCACACCGAGCAAACTTACTAGCCTTATGACAATAAATAAACATAATATTCCAATGCTGTTGCGCCATCCGTCGAACACAGCTTTGGACATTAATTATAATAACAAATACGCCGAATCATTCGCAATATTGCATTCTAATTTGAGTACTGAATGCATTCAATACGTGAAATCGACGATTTATTGTGAATATCCGTGGTGTTGCCTCAGAGATAGTTGAAATATGTTGCTTGGGCATATAGGTTTTGTTGTCCGGACTCATATCTAGAATTGATTTATAGATATTTCTTGAGTACGTGACTTTTACAAAGCTGCAGACATTGGTGGAGAAGTAATTTCATCATCACCAGCCCTTTAATGTTATTCCTACAGATATGCAGATGGAAGAATATTATGAAAATGAGCCATAATTCTGAAACCAACGGCTTAACCATAGGCTTAACGTACCTTCAGAAGCACGGATGAATTCGAGATAATATTATTTTTGGTGTTGACGATTGATAAGTGTAATATATGAATAAACGTATTTTTAATTTTCATTTCTGAATAATCACTATTCAAATATATTGTCTGCAAGCAGAGCATTTATAAGGATCCACAGTGAGTGAGAAAATAGAAGAATACGCACTAAGACCTAACCGAGAGGTTAAAGTGCAGAGAATATTTCGGAATATTTATTGAAACCCTGTCCAGACATACTGAAGAGTAAGGCCTTGTACACATAATTTCGATGCGACGTCGCATTGTAAATATCTGCGAGCTGGCACGCCGCACCGCAAGAAATTGCGAATTGATTCGCATCGCGCATTCCTTCAATTTCATTCTTCTTTGTTTCGCCGTAGCAAGTTACGTTGTAGTTTTCTGCGTTGCGAATTCGCATAGCGCCAATTCTCAGTTATGTATCGCTAAAGCATACCGTATCGCTACAACATGTACTCAAAAATGCATTATATCTGCTCGTTAATCGGCCCATCTTAACAAGATATAACTACCCTGCAACTCTTAAATGATCCTTCAAGCCGGATCGAGATGGTAAAACCTAGAAAAAATTTAAGCGCAGCTGCTACAATAATATATCGAATAGGGCCCGCTACTAGTCAGAGTTGCTAAATATTTTACACATAACTTTAAATAATTGTGACCACGTACTATGTTGTAAAACGATCCATGGAAAATAAAGTATTATGAGCTCTCGAGCACAATGGTAATGACCACCCACCTGGTAATTCATGTCTTCCTGGTACGAATCCTGGAACTTTGGAAAATGTGTGGAAATTTTCACTGATAATAAGTCTTAATAACTTTCTAGAATATTATGCAATCTCCGTGAAAGGTTCCGTAGAAATAACTGATTCTACAATGTTGCAGAAACAATGTTAATAATGTAAGTATCCTATTAGTCTAATGCTGGTGTTCTATAAAATGTGGATGGTGTGTTAATTTTGTGATCACGTTAATCACTTGAAAGTTTACTTACAAACATAAATCACACCTATTTAACCCCAAAGGGTTAGGGGTGAAAGTTTAAGTACTCGAAATAGAGATACCTAACATACAAACATAATAAACTCTCTCAATTATAATTTATAACAGACAACCTTGAGACTTTTGATTCTCCAAACATTTTCACTGGACTATCTTTAAATAAATAAATAAAATTATTGCGAAACTTTGCATAAATAAATAAACAAACACCAGAATTACATAATAACGCACGAATTTCGTAAGCGACCATATTTTGCTAAATAGTTGCGACTGCGCATTCAATTCAATTCAGAGTTCATTCAACTGCCTGCCAAAAACCGGACTTTTAACGAATTTGCAGAAGGGGACGAAATAAAACGAACTAGTTTATTTGACATCGATACCACTGTATCTCAGCGATGGGATCGCGGATTAAATAATTATACCGACACTGACTTAATTCCAATAAAGCGATTTGCAGACGGCTTTGGAATCCAAGTCCAGTTTCCCGGGTACCGGCCCTGTCGGATTGGACACCAAAGTACCTACACATTCCGAAAGTTTAGGAGCAATATTTTGCAAAGTTAGGCCACTATAATTCTAAAGTTGTGCATCTTTTGAACTATAGTGTTCAATCGCAGACGAACGAGTTGAATATTAAATACAATAACAATAGTAGAACCTACCAGAGCAGCAGCATCTAGAAGTAGAGGCACGTTAAGATAATAACGATGAGTCGAAAACTCTTAGCATTCTATGGATTCACCGTGCCTTTACCAAGAAATCGGGAGCAGCACTTGGGACTTGTGACCCAAGTGTACCCTTCACATCATGTCAACACTCACCGTTGCCACCCCAACTTTTCTCTGCCCAGCCATATTAGATGGATAATGTGAGAGGCTTCTTAGACACACGTTCTAAGTTCCAACGTACAACTTACTAAAGGTATCTCATAGAAGTGGCCTTTTGTCGGCGGCGAAATTCCATTATGTATTTATAAACCAAGATTATCATTAAATTTTCCTTACGCCAAGATTTTGGTGGTTAGAAAAATAATTTCGAAAAATTATGATCTTGAGGCGGGAATCGAACCCGGGTCCGCTGCTATCCGGGCAGGTGCCTGACCGCTCACCGTGCCTCAAGATCATAATTTTTCGAAATTCTTTTTCTAACCACCTAAATCTTTGTACTAATTTTTCTAACATTTATATAATGTTAAAATTAAAATCGAATAGTTTATAAAGCAAACCCAAGCTTAACCGAACGCACGGTATTTGTAAAATATCTGCTTTGGAATGTTTGAAATTTATTTCTACATTGCGAGGGTACCCGTTGGCTTACAACGTGAAGTGTAAACGTTAGAAGAATTTCGGCAAGTTAGTTAGTGTCTTGGGTGGCCGAGCGGTCAGGCACCTGCCCGGATAGCAGCGGACGCGGGTTCGATTCCCGCCTCAAGATCATAATTTTTCGAAATTCTTTTTCTAACCACCAAAATCTTTGTACTAATTTTTCTAACATTTATATAATGTTAAAATTAAAATCGAAGTTTCCTTACGCCATCAAAAGTCGCCGTTGAAACTTCCAGAAATTGATTTAACATTTAAATACAGAATCACAATCACAAAACATTTTTCCTTACAAACTTCCTCTACCCGCTGCAGGTATTCAGTTCCGCAAGAATTTCACGTATTTACCTATTCTAAGAACCCTCCGAGGGGAATGTGGAAATCCAGCGGCACTCTAACCTGTCTGTAATAGATCCTCATCGTCATAGTCCTTAAGCCGAGGCGATGCGGTTCATTTTTCGAAACCGGTGATCTGTTAAATTATGTATTTTACGTCACAAAACTGGAGGTCACTGAGACGTGGTCAGCAGAAACAGGTAATTCATAGCATTTATTCGAGTTTTGGAGAAATGATAAATGTTCTCGCTATGTTACGAACGCCACATAATCCAGAAAGTCATCCACTTAAAGATCGATACCGAAATCTAACAAGAAATGACATCAAGGTAAATAAAGAAAGCAAGCAGATGAATATTGACAGTGAATTTAGAATTTCGAATTTAGAACAACCTACAACATTGTTTAAGGTAACTTAATGGACCTAAAAATTGATTGTCCAATAAATAATTTTTATTGCAATATGGTTGATCTTTTTAGTGAAGATTTAAATAATTCAAACGATTATTAATGGTCGACTTCCGGCATAAAAATTGACAGAGTATTTAAGACAAAATCAAGACAGCATCCTTTCAAAGCGACTGCAACAAACTCACCAGATAGTGCTTTCACGGGTCATACACAGGCACGTTCGAAATTCCATCACCTTACATAAAACGTGTAATATTTTAACGATAATTTTCGCACTCTTACACAAGCCGTCTGTTCATTTAATGGCTTTGTCGATAGTAAAACTCAAGCACGTGTAAAAACGCTGGAAATACGCCGAACGTTCGACGACATTGAAGCTAAATTTTCTTCTTCATCTTCTCAATCATCAGTGTTTTCTTAATCTCCTCACACGTTCAAAAATCACGCCTGCCCATAGAGTGGTGAGGTTTAGCAGAGGGGTATTACTAGAAATAAGTATCACTTTAGTAGAATTTTTATTTTGCATAACAGTACCTACTTATAATAATTTACGGGATTATCATATTCTTCCATCCAAAGTTTAGGCCTTTGCCCCAGCAGCGGGGACACTATAGGGCTGATGATGACAATTACGTTGACTTTTATTAACCTCGTTAACGTTCAGAAATAATTGCTGGGGCACAATGCCCTTTAGATTAGGATTAAGTAATGATAAAAATGATTGTGTTATCAAGATTTCAGAACCTTCTGCAACGATCTATGGCGATTGTTGGCGACCTCAGTCATCTTAAGAAGACATAACTTCATAAATATTGTGGTCTTCTGTTAGCGAGAAATAGAAAAAAAACGTTCATAGCCCCCGTAGGACGGAACGTGGACAAAATCTCCTCAGGGAAAATAAAATATTTCCATCCTGCTCTAAATCCCACTAAATCCCTAGAGATGTTTTTTCCTCGTCCCGTACTAGGCCTACAGGTAGTGCGCGGCATGTTTCGGTTTATGTGATTGGCGAGTTGTGGGATTGTATTTGGTGCATAATTTACAATGTACCTGCAATGTCATAACTCGTTGACAATAGTGGGTTTCTCTACAGCGTACTTGCGTGCCGTTCTGCTAGCGGAGCGTTGGGCCCTGATGCGTTTAGTACCATCTTGGTATTGAACGCGGCAGGGTAGGCGCTTCGTTGCGGATCGGGGCGTGGGCGGGTTTGGGAGACCTATCATTACAGACTGAGGCATGCTGCGCACTCCACTATTTTTTTTTTCTTGGACACACGGGTTTTCGGTATATAGCGTCTTGACGATTCATAAGTGTATTGCAATCATACCAGATATGAATAAATGAATTTTGACTTTGACTTTGACTTTGACTCCACTCGGGAGTCATCCATGTAATCTTAAGCTTCAGCGGATCTATTACTCTAATTCTAATAGCTCTTATTACCACTACGCCACGATTAACTATTATGCTAGTTCTCAGGCATCCTCTAGATGGTGCAATAGTTACAGCCTCGCCGATTAAGATGCAACGCAGTGCCGCACCGCCGTATTAGGCGAGCCAATGCCTGGTCATACGCGGTACCCGGTATGTTTCCTCGGGAAAAACTGGTGTGACATCATCTCTAGCGTCTGAGAGAACGATTTCGAAAGTATCCCGTGTTTTTGCGTTTCCCTTAGGAGAAGGGAATCATTCATGAATCGGCAGTTACTTTAATTATTTATTAACTTGACGGTGGCGCAAGAAACGTGCCGAGCGTCAAAATTGTCACAACGGGGAGTAACATTTTATTATTTTCAAGTCCATCGACAGTTTTAATGGGTACAGAGATAAATTACCTGTAAAGTTTTTGTATGTTTGTGTTAAATTAAATAAATAAATTTAAAAAAATCCTGAATATATGGGGAGCGTAGGATTTGTTATTCTCATCTAGTCTATTAACAATTTTCATAGATGCAGAGATGAATTTCCTGTTTATCTCATAGATGGGATACACTGAAGACATTAAGTTTTTTGTTTTACCCCCTTAAAACGGGGTGAAACATAAATCATTAAATTTTATTATACAGTACATACTCTGCAAATGAAGAAATATCAGTTAAGTTTAAGGCTATTCAAGCATCAGTATCAGCGACAGTTTTCGGTGACAAATATTATGTTTGTCAAAAACTTAGCCTAGGCTCAAATGCGTCATGATAATCTGTGGTATTTATTGTTCAATTTACTGTGCACATTTTTTAATAAAACTATTTATTCATAACAATCAATCTATAAAACCAATTTTCATACCTCTGTTTCTTTTCTTTTTCTGTTTTTTCGCGATAATTTCATGTAGACTTCTTTTGAGCACGAAAAGACCCGAAAAGTGTCCGCGACAAATCCATAACTTATGATTCCATAATTATTATTTATCTTATGTTATATGAATTTTGTTTTTTTTTAATTGAATTTCAAATTTTGGGGTCAACGCATTATAATTATGGACTTTCTGTTTTCGTTCCGATTGAGTCGTTAATACCAACAAAATCCAAAAGGATTTTTCAAATCGTTAAAACGAACTGTATTCGCGACATAAAATATCAGAGTTGGTTGTTTCCTTAATTGAAGCTTCTTATTTATGTTTGTGGGTCATACCGATGACAGATTGGGAGCCCTGCACCGTCACTCCAAATAAGTGATTGCAACTTTGCCGTTTTGAATTAAGCAAAAACAAAATGAGGACCATACTGGTCTGGAAGCGAAAAAATAACGTACGTGCCAGCCCCGACTCATCCCAGGTCCCAGGGGTGTCGTAAAAGTCGACTAAAGTAGATTGCCCGATGTAGACCAATAAGCACCTTGGGGCACCCGAATGGTGGAGGGCAAGCCACCAACAACAGCAGCTACCTTAGGTTGGTGCCAGGCAAGCGCCCGGCTGTAAAACCTAAGCCAAAACAATTGTACAGCAGAATACAATTGTCATCGGATGATGAATTGTATCTGTATTATGAATTGTATTCTGCCCCCATCTCTATGCAGTATGGATTGGAATGTTGTCACAATCCCTCTCTCCGTTCATCGGTATCTCGACATGGACCTTTCCGTCTCTTTTCTATACCTACATTCATTCATCACTAGCTCCTTTCCGATGAGATGGATGATATGAATCAGTGGAGTGGATGGCTTGATGGCGTCTGACCGATATAAATAGAATAGGAAACATACTGCACCGACCCCAGATAGACTGAGAACGGGGCAAGAAGAAGAAGAAAACCGTACACAGACACAGCATTCTCACAAAGCATAGGACCATCGCGCTTGCATTATGGACCTAACTCTTCTCGCAAAAACCTTGTTATGTCATTGAGGTCACTAGCATTGAAGCGCTCAAAAGATCCGAGTCTTCATTCAAAAATACGCCAAAGGTCAATAACAAGCATACAATAATTTTATCATCCGGTACTTTGGATCAAGAAGTAATATTTTATGCATTCAAGGACAGAAGCTATCTTGAAGCAGAAAATAACTTATTTTTATTTGAATTTGCATTGAACTATATGTGCACTGACCGCTGCGTAACACATTTTTCATTTTTATCTTTATGATAATGCATATAATATTCATAAATTAAGCCTATTATGTTCCCTGAGGGTAGGCAGAGAGCCTATTGCCATATACCGGGAACAGTACTATCCGAACAGTTCATGACAATATTCCAATCCATACTGCTCATGGTTTTGGCTTAGGTTTTACAGCCGGCCACACCAACCCTCTTTGGGTATGCTGTTGTTGGTGGTTTGCCCTCAACCATTTGGGTGCCCAAGGTGCTTATTGGTCTACACCGGCAATCTCCCTTAGTCGATTTTTACGACACCCAGGGGATGAGTCGGGGCTGGCACATTCTACGTTATTTTTTCTCTCCCAGACTAGTGCAGCATATAGCATACTTATTTAAAACCAGTAGTCCTAACTCCTAACGAAGTAGGTAGATGTTTAGAAAATACTGACCCAAAAATATGTAAATTTAGAGAATTCTGAATCGAAATGTGTGTAAAAGTGAAAAAGATTACGCCACTGACAAACCTATTGCAAAACGTGTTTCCTTCGCGGATTATTATAATGTGAACGACCATTTCGAACGACATTAATTCGCCAAAACAATGAATATTCATTTCCAAAGCGTCTCACGGTGAGCTTCGTGTTACGAAAACTATGAACTTATTTACATACATACACTTACGCCTATATCCCCGAAGTGAATTAACACCCACGTTGTGTCAATTAAGTTCGATCCAGGTTCGACTCAGGGAATAACCCGTTTTTTTTATACCCCTAGGTGATGAGGGCAAAACAACTTTTGTAGGTTCATCTAGTTTATTTATATATAAATTAGTTTTTTTATATATAAATTAAACGTGTAGGGAACGCCTCTTCGGGGATATAAGCATAATTTTTGTATGTATGTATGTGTAGTGAAATGATTGGTTGTTATTTTAATTGAGACGAATGAGCACTGAGCACAGTACGGAGTGAGCTTAGTGACACATACACATTACATATCTCTCGCAGAGCTCACAACGGTGACAATGGCAGTGAAACTAATTCGCTACTTTTTATTTGCACTGTTTACGAATAAAGGGATCCGTCACGAGTGTGGGAGAAAGTGACGGAGGCGTAATGTCATCGGTGACGGTTGATTACATCGATCCGGTGAAAATTCTCTATTGCATAGCGCGGTCCGTTCGTTATACTTGAACGAGTTTTTTTTTTGTTAAATTAAACCACGGAGGTTTAACGTCTACACCAAGACTTGGCCAAATTTTAGTTTAATCTGTCTACTGTTAGAGACTTTTTATTGAGGACTGTTAATACCTAATGAGTGCGTGATTAAGTAAAAAGTAAGTACCTACCTACTATGTAAGCTGAGCAAGCAGCTCTAAGACCTTATGTACACTTAATTTGCAAATAAATTAAGAATATAAATTCTTTTACTCCTATTCATTACTCCTATTTTATTTCTTATTATTTACCACTCCTATTTCTCTCGCGAGTGTTGTAGTTACCTACAAGGTGACTAAGGGTTAAGACAGCAAGAGTAATAGGTAGCAGCATTCCTCTTAAACCCCTAGCAATATAATGTGATTTACGTGCCCGAAAGATGGCAATAGGGTCGCCACCTACATGGGACCTTAGATAAATTGGCGAAACGTGGGTGTTAATTCACCTTTGCCTACCTCTTGGTAAGGTAAGGTAAGCATGATAAGAATATGTGTACTGTATAGGCGTGATTTTCATGTAGGTATAGTGTATTTGATTCGCGACGGATGCTCAGAATTTCTGTCCTTATCTGGCCAATGTTTCGCCAAAGATTATTCATCTCATGAAAACAGATTTGAGCTTAGGTACTTACAGGCTATAATTTTGAAGGCCTCTGGGCCTATTCCTACCTGGAGCTGTATTACGGTTGTTAAAAGAACAATTCATCATCTCTGTTATGATGTATGACCAATAATTTTATCTTAGAAATGTAAGCTTAAAAAATAGCTTAACCTTGTACAGTTAATACCTATCAAACTACGCTGACACTGTTCCAATTATTGAAAAATCTTACTTATTGTTAGAATAGAAATTAAGTAGGTACCTACCTACCCTACCTAACTGGTTTGGTCGATTGTTCAGATCGCTGGCTATTGGCCAAGAGGTCCCTGGTTCGAATCCTTGTAGGGGCAATTGTTTCTATTATGAACACGGACATTTTTTATAATTATTTTATTAAAATGTATCCCTCGTCAAGTCTCAAAAACACAAGTGCTTATGCTACTGAGCTAGATGATAGATGTGTGCTTCGAAGCTTTGGAAGTTTAGAGGAACTTTCAGACAGTTGAATATTTCAGTCTGATGTACTCTTGAATTGTGGACTGAACTAGTGATCTGATTTACTCTTGAATTATATAGAGAGCTAGTGATATATTTCAGTCCAAAGCGAGAACTGTCGAAGGCTCAGCGAAAACGTCCCCGAACATTGGCGCACAGCGAAAACATAGCTCTACGCAGCCCTACTTATTCAAAGTCAGAATTCACATTGTTAGAGAACTGGTCTTGGCGCCTTGACTACACGCTGCTGACCAGCAGCTGTTCGAAGCCCGACATTCACATTTCTCCGGCCGGCCGACATTCCAGCCAAATTCGCCAAGGCCGAAAACAGTGGGCCCCGAAAAACAAATCGATTTGTCGATCACACAACACCGACACAATTTCTAATTGCACAATTGTTGACAAACGGTCCCTGTGCTGTGCTCCGTCGAGAATGCGATCCGCCTTGCAAAAGTCGCCAGCTCAACCCTTTCGAAAAGAGCCCAACTAGCCGGCTGGCTCTTAGAACTGGAGCCCTATTCAACTCGGTCGTGTAGCGAGCGCTTACCTTTACAGAGGCTGCGTGCTGGTGCACTCGCATTTATTCCTGAACAACACACACTATGCGTCCAATAGAACTGTTTTCACGGCAATTTCGTTAGCACAAAGCGGACACTGTCTCGGTACGCACAGTCCAGCGTTTCAACGCGGGTTCACGAGCGGCAGCGATACGTCCACGCGTCACGGCGTCTTCGGCATTACTGGCAAAATTAAATGGCTTCTCGGTCGGAAACTCGTCGGCCGGGTCGACTCATGCGCATTCAACGGATGGTCCGGTTCTTGGTCGTTTCCACGCCTTTTGTCATACGAATGGAACCTCTTACGTGGGTTATGTAATTGGATTTTAGAGTGATGCGGTACGGTTTGTTTATGCTAACAGTTTTTTTTTGAAAATTTCTTTTGTCAGAGAGTTGCCGATGAAAATTCGATAGGTAGAGGTAGAGCAGTTGGTTACAGCTCGATAGAGAGATACAAAATGTTAACAATCTTGATGTCTTTCATTTTTATTTCTTTTCATATGAAATACAAAAATAAAAATGTGTTTTTTCAAAGTCGCAAAACTTTTTGATTTTCTCAAAAGGATGATGGATTTTCTTCTTCCTGCCCTAGCCCACTCTTCTTGGTTCGCACAACATGTCTTCATTCTTCTTTCCCAGACGTGAAATTAGCACGAACTCCCCTCTTCTCCATATCATCTTTCACACAATCAACCCATCGCTTCTTCGGTCTTTCTCTCATTCTAGGTCTACATGAATAATGCATGTACTTTCAAATACATCTGTCTCATTTTTAAATGCATTTCGTAGATAAAGAAACATAATCAAAATTGTTTACATTTTTTGCTCTCGTTATAATAGCTGGAGTATAGTAGGTATTCATTGCAGTGCAGGTCATAATAGCAATTATGTACCTACATTGGTTTTAGAATAAATTAATGCATCGCAACCAACAACTTATAAGTATATGTTTTAATTGCACCTGTTAAGTTGTTAGTTCCACCAAGGCTAAGTACGTTGAGATTGGCTCTATTCAAAACATCATATTTAATAAGTAGGTTATTGTACTCGGTTTTGACTCTACATCAGTAAATGTAGAGCTGTCATTGTTTTTACAAAAAAATCATACACAAATCTGTGATCCCGGAAGGCAGGCAGAGGTGTATTTAACGACCAAATTTTGCCAACAATGCTGGTAGAGTGGAAGAGAAAGACATGTTGTGCCGACTCTACTTAGAGTAGGATAGGGCTAAGGACAGGGAGAACAGAAGGACAGTCGCCTAGAGGTATAAAAATAGCTACGACCTATACTCAGACCTATACGCAGACAAATATATTATTTAATATTATGTAAGTATAAGTTATCTTAATTTTTGTAAGGTAGCTTTATTTTAAGATCATTTACTTAACAGTTTTCACTTTCTGCACCGCCAACTAATATTACTGCACCCAGCTCTCCGGTTGACTGCTAGAGAATGCCTTATGGCATTAAGTCCGCCATGTGTAACTTTTGTGTACAGACAACAGCACGACAGACTACCACAAAATGGCAAAATTTCTCAATCGATTTTGTGCTCTATTATGACCTATTCTCAGACAAATATACACTAGAAATGTCATAAAAATCGGTCCAGCTGTTTCCCAGGAGTTCAATAACACTGTGACATGAGATATTTATACATTAGATTTAGACTGCTAGTGATTTTTTATAAACATATACCACAAGAAAACTAACACAAGCGTTCAGAAACGAACATGCTCTTTCAACTGAATTCCACCAGCCATTGTTAGATATGCTACGCACATCAGTTCTACATGGATGTGCATAAGTGAAATTGAAATTGAATATGCGTATGAGTGATGCGTTTGCGCAGGGTACGACAGCCGGACAGGGGCTTTGCTGATGGTAATGAGTAAAAGAAAATGAAATAAAAATATGACTTGAGGTATTCACATTACATACACTCGCGAATCGTCAAAGAAATGCGGAGTGGTTCTGTAAATGGTCAAAGGAGAGATAGAAAGATTATTGAGATTAAGTTCGAAAAATTCAATTTTCGATGCGAGAATCGAACCCGCGTCTTCCGCAGTAACTTTTTTCCGGCCTATTTTCTTTGGAATAATCTTTCGATCTCTTTGCCTATATAAAGAATTTCTAATAATCATATTAAAATATTCAAATAAAAAACAGAAATTATAGATCGCAAAAGACGCAGCATTTCTTTAGATCAGACAAGCTAAAGGAGCTGGGGCAGTGAAAAACTGCATATTAATACTCTTATTATCTTATTACATATACTAATACGGAATACTATCAAATATGGCTGGGCGGGGTGGCGGTGGTGAGTGTTGACTAGTTGTCAAGGGATCCCTTAAACCTGCACTTCGGTCGCAAGTCCCAAGCGCTACCACTGACTCGGTGACTAGGAGTATTGGGCGCTGAACTTAAACTTCGTTAATCTGATACTGGAGGTTAAGCTTAAGCTTATTCGAATGTAATCTTAAATAATCATAAAAATAAATAAAAATTGTCTATACTTACGCGCACGAGAGTAAACTCATTTAATTACCGTGAATTATTCCTCAAACGCAAGATGACTCCACTGTTCGTATACAACGGGTGACATAACGTAAATGATACACGAATCAAACCTGCAATTTCTAAAGTAATTAGTTTACTTCGACATTGCAAGGGGCTTCCGACAAACATTTCCTTTCTAATGTTAAAAAAGCAATCGTTACGGGTGGTAATCATGAGATAATTTCCACTCCTAATTAAAAATAATTCAGAAAAGTAACATGGTTATCGAATAGCGCGGCACGTAAGTGTTACGTGAACGTACGTTACGGTCGTGGATTGGAGTTATTGTGTTAAACAATGCGCGATGATATTTTGTTGTATTCAGTCAGACAGACCTTCCCTAAGCGACGTTAAAGCCCGCCTTCAACCCGCTGCTATGCTCCTGGTCACTACGCAAACCTCTTTTTAGGACATGTTAAAAAAATATATGGCGGCTCGTGTTCACCAACACGTAAAATAAGCGATGATAAACGCCGTTTTGACAGTTCTTCCATACGATAAAATGTCAAAAACTAACGGTTAAATAATAATCGACTGTTTATGGCTGGAGTTCACTAACACTTAACCAGGCTATTATTATTTAACCGCCTATTTTTGACATTTTACCGTATGGAAGAACTGTCAAAAACTGACGGTAATATTTTAATCGCTTGTTACATGTCGGTGGACTCACCGAGTAAAAAACAACATAGAACTGTCACAGAAAAAATAAATTCTGTCGACACTTGCTCGAATGCGAAAATGAGATGTCCCAAGCACTGCTCTTGAATGATCTTGTTCCTAAGAATTTTCTTCTCAAACATCTCAATTTTCCATCAGGAGTTTCCTGTAATGCAGGGGTAGGTGTCGATTCTATCGAGCACGTAAATCGCAGTATATTCCTTGGTGGTATAAGAGGAACGCTGCTTCCCATTACTCATAGCTGCCTTTACTCTTTACCTCTCTATCATATCGTATTTTGATGGTCATGCTAGCCTGGCTAGTTTGCAGACCAAAAAGCTCCTATTGTCATACTCGCTGTATGTAAAAGAACTCATAATTTCAACCTTCGTTCACCACAATATGTTCACTGTCTCCCTAACTCTCTCTCAATAGAAACTTAATTTGATTAACATCCCAACGCACCACAATTGGCGTTTTGGTTTTAGCCGAAGGGCGCCAAAGAAATCTCTGATAATAAACCACAGGCCGTGCTGCCATCGGTATGCCGCAGAGCGTAGATATCGGTACTATCTGGAAGTGATTGATAATAAATGTCTTTCACTGCCGCACTCGGAGACGTTAAGAGCAGTTTAGATTTTTGCGTAAAATGGCCAATTTTGGCGTTCTTGATCTCAGAAACAAAAATACATTGACAATTTTGACATAGTGAATAGTGTAGAATAGACATCGGCATATTTCGTAGCCTTTGTTTTTGTAAATTTTGCTTAACTTTTTTATTGAACAATTCGATTTTAATTTGAATATTATATAAATTAGTAGAAAGATTTTGGTGGTTATAAAAAGAATTTCGAAATGTTATGGTCTTGATGCGGGAATCGAACCCGCGTCCACTGCTATCCTGACAGGTGCCTGACCGTTCGGCCAACCAAGACGGTTGGCCGAACGGTCAGGCACCATAATCTTTCTACTAATTTTTCTAACATTTATATAATGTTGAAATTAAAATGAAATACATTATATAAATGTTAGAAAAATTAGTACAAAGGTTTTGGTGGTCAGAAAAAGAATTTCGAACGTTGGCTTACAACGTGAAGTGTAAAGGTTAGAAGAATTTCGGCAAGTTAATGAGTGTCTTGGTTGGCCGAGCGGTCAGGCACCTGCCCGTATAACAGCGGACGCGGGTTCGATTCCCGATTTTTTCTAACCACCAAAATCTTTGTTTTTAATTACACCCAAAATTGTATAGAAAGAATTTTATAAAATGCGTGAAGGCGCTTTTTTGGCTCCCTGGAGTGAACTACTGATCTACGCAAATGAAATAAAAAAAATAGAATTTTATCTGTAATATAGTCGAATAGTTATATATAGAAAAAAAATCTTATTCCAAGCAAAAAAAACTTCGAAAATAGCTTTAAGTTAACTGTGAATATCTCCTTTCTATTGTAGAAAATTTTTGAGCAAAATTTATACCGGAATAATTATTACTTTATGAGGAATATAGATTTTATAATTTTAAAGCAAGAGTCTATCTCAATAAACGCTATAAACAAAACTGAAAAATTACTACGAAATACGTTGCACAGGCCGTCTGTATGAGAAAGAAAGAAAGAAAGAAGAAAGAAAAACATTTATTGACCAGCACAAAGACAACACAGACAACAAAATAAGAGTAAAAAAAAATAGAGTGAGATTTGTAATAGGGCTCTTAATTAACGTTAATAAGTACCAAAAAACTGTCAATTCAAAACTAGTCTAGTGTTGGTTGACATTTATTTTTATTTTAAGTAGTCATTAAAGTTAATTGACGTCTCTGAGTGCGGCAGATGATGTTCTTTCTTTAATATTTACACGAGCACTATAACTATTTGAAATAAATCAATAGTTGGAAATATCAAGATAATAAAATCCAAATATCAGGATAATAAAATCCCAAACCCATCGTCATATTGCCAAATCCATATCCATAGACACTGTGACTTCCATTTGTCTAAATCATCATCTTACTGCCGCACTCAGAGACGTCAATTAACTTCAATGAGTATTTAATGCCAAAAATTTTCATTGACCATAGACCCGGCAAGAATAGCGACTAGTTTTGAATTGTAATTTTTTGACGTTCAGTACTCATTAACGTTATTTGACGTCTCTGAGTGCGGCAGTTAGTCACCGGTACTTTAATGTCCCACTGCTGGGGCCCAGGCCTTTCGTATGGATGGAAGATTAAAGGGAGAATGGCCCATAACCCACCACGCCACAATTGGTGGGTACAGAACCGCAAGGGTACCTATAGAGCCAATCAATATTGAAGAGAGTCCAAATTAAAGTGTCAGCCATTTTGCCACTGTCGTTTATAGTATTGCCGTGTGGTGACCGCAAAGTAGAATACAACTGTCACCAGCCTGCTCTCTCGTGGGTGTCGTAAAAGGAGACTAATAATATATGGCAACAGGCTCGCCCCCTATGAACTAAGCTGGCGAAACGTGGGCGTTAAAACACCTCTGCCTATCCCGTGAGAAAGGCGTGATTTGTGTATGTTATTTTAAAAGCTTTCCTGTGTGAAGAAGAGTCGCTTCCTTTCAACTTTACCTCTCGGTGCTACAGATAAGTTTCACTTGACGTCACGTCACCGCGGAGGTGTAACATTAGAGTGGCAATCGAAAATAAACCGCATCGGTTGGCACAACAACGATTAGTAAACGAAACGATCCTGCAACCGGGTCAATAGTAGATCCATGGCCCGCATGCACGTGACAAGTCAACTGTTATAACTGGTACTAATGTATATTCAGTCAGAATCGCCTCCTATTACATGGGCCCTTAACCTATACATACATACGTCACGCTTTTCTTCCGCAGGGGTAGGCTGAGATCACGTCTTTCTACTTGCTACGATCCTTAGGTACATACTTCTTTCGCTTCATCCATCTTTATGCATGCCCGTCGTCTTCGGGTACTCTTGACCTGGCCGTTCTTTAAAAGACTTTCAACTTGATTATGAAAGATCCGCCCAGGCCTTGCCCGTCCCATTTCTCCATTCATTTCCGCCAATAAATCCTTTTTGTCATTCTCCTGTCGACGTGACCAAACCATGCGTACATCTCATTACTTCTTCTTTCAAACCACACCTTTCTATTATCACCTTTAAACTGCCACTGGGCCTGGGACACAGGCACGGTGGTTCTATCTTTGTTAACAACTGATCGTAATAGGTACTGACTGTTACTAACTGTGCCGTCTTAACCTTATTGTGTTGTCCATTTTCAGGTAACCTTACTATGTAATAAAACCCAATTTAAGTAGCGTATTTACATACACCGATCACATGACATTGGCAGTAATGGTCGTCTCCAACTGATGACTAATTGCCACTAAACCTCAAGAAGAAGAAGGTACTGAGTGTCAAAAGTACAAGACAAGTGCCGACACGCGGCGCAAATAATTACTACGTTTCATTTTTGAATACTTGTCTTGAACGATAACGTTTTCACTTCCCCAAAACTTTACGTTCACAGGGTGAAAAATGTTATCGCTTTTTTCAATTTCCAGCTTCACAATCCTCTTAAGGGAAGTTTTAGAATCGATTCTACTTGTGACAACATTACTTTCATATTTTTTACCAGCTATCCAACAGACATTGCAGCAATACATTTTCTTATTCATTTCTGCGCGTTATAATATTTAATAATGTTGATGGTTTTCCGATAAGGGAAAATGCGACATACAATTGACCATGTTAGAAACATTAGGATTTTTCAAATTATAATATGTGTAGCGAATGAAAAACAAATTCTACCCAATTTTCTAATTTTTTTGTTTAAGTAAGATCCTTCCAAGGAGCTTCCGAGCTTACGAGGAGCTCGCTAGCACAGTGGCATGGTGCGATTGGCCTGCGATTGCGTATACTAACCAAAGTTCGCAAGGCCGGTCATTGGATGGGTGACCAAAATTTATTCCTCCGTGCTTCGGTGCTTCGGAAGGCACGTTAAGCCGGTGGTCCCTGCTGCACCTGCAGTCGTTATTACCCACCAACCCGCACTGGGCCAGCGTGGTGGGTTATGGCCCAACCTCCCTGTTTCAAGTGGTTTACATATAATTAGAAACCAATATTTCAAAGTAAAATAATGTATTAAAAAAGCTCAACAAAAATAGACATCTTTTCTCTAAACTAAATTATTGACAAGTAAAAAACAAAACCATTCATTGACACATTTCAAACAGAACTAAAAATATACAAATAAATAGGTAAGTAATAAAGGAGTCTGCAACATACTCCTCCTCGCTTTAGCTTATCCTTATGGGTGGCAGACTCACTAGCACTACTAGCTAACTTACTGGTCTCTAAAGATTGTTGTCGCCACATCTATCATTCGAATTCTACCATCACGACCGGGTACGGCTCCTACAACTTTGCCTCTAGGCCGTACATTTCGCGGTAAGCTCGAGTCAGTTGCAATAAGTCCCCTATCTTGACTGGACTTCCTGCGTCTGACGTCCATCGGTGGAGGATTTGAAGATTAGGCAGATATTCGCGTACTCAACGACACCAAACTTATCAGCTAACCTAAATAATCTCTCCAAAACTCCACCCATATGTGCTGCATCAGGAGGGTTGAAAGTTCATTTGATCCCAAGATTATTAACTTTCTCTAAAATATCGGCGACCAATAATAGTAACAGTCATTGGACCAAATAGATCTATATCACAAAAGTTGAACGGTTTGCAATGATGCTGCGACATAGGTTGTGCAGGTCGACCTCTCTTATATTTAAACTTTAACTTATTACCTATTCTTAACCTAAAAACATCCTCACTGAACACATCCGTTTGAGTTTGTCTAATTATTATTATTTCTGCTCGTTGTTTTAAGGCAGGTGTCACAAAAATATTCACTGAGCGTTTGAAACAAAATCTATCTATGTACAATACAGCCCAGGACAAACATCTCACGAGACGACGCCAATTTGAAAATCGCTCATCTAAAATTACTTTTCGAAATATGGGAGTTTCTTCGAGAGCCATTATTTCCACTTCGTCTATAGGGTCTGGCTGAAATTTCGGGTCTAAATCAAATTGAGGCCAGTTCGCTTCCGGGAGCCGGGCAAACTCAGGGCCCTTGATCCATATACTAGTGAGAATATTATTAGCACTGGTCGTCTCATCAGCCTTGTCGCTCTCCCGTGGAAGAATATCAGGTTGGTTTGAAGCCCAACCGCGTATATCTAATCCTCCTGCCTTGTGTATCATGGTGAAGTCTCCCAGTGGTCGCCTGGTCTCCTCCTCGGTATCAACCGAGTCCAGGTAATCGTCAACGTAATGACGTTTTTTGATAGCCTCAACAGCTCGCGGATGGGAAGAAGCAAAGACATCAGCCTTACGTCTCAAAATATAAGTAGCCGTACACGGAGATGATTTCGCACCAAACATCATGGCCGTCGTACTCGCACCAAACATCATGGCCGTCGTACGATAAAAATGAGGGGGATTCATCCTATCCACCCCACGCCAGAGGAAACACTGAGCATTTGCATCCTCTTTGATTATTTTCACCTGCATAAAAATCTCACGGATATCTGCCGTAACAGCAACTGCACAATCCTTGTCTAACATATTTTGAATCTGTTTCGAGTGTTCAATTGCAAAGTTACCATTGGCATCTATGGTTTTCTCCATTATTCGCAACCGTTGTTCAGTAGTCCGGCGATTACACGGGAACTCTACATTATCTGATACCCTCAGTAACCCAGTTTCCAACCTATCAGCAAGTTTATCAGATGCTGTATTTAATATATTCATCGCTCGGGTTTCTTCAGGTGAACATCTTCGGTTGTCTTGGTGGTACTTAATGCCTTTACTATCAAAGCGAAAATATTTCTCTACATGATTCTGAAGCTCATCATCGGCATGCCTTAAATGACATGAGAATTGCAGTGCGTTGTTGCTAAGCGAAGATGAGAATCCATGTAACACCCATCCAAGAAAAGTACGAGAAGCACCGGGCTCATTCTTCTTGCCTTCTTTTACTTCACGGCTAACGATTAGATGCCAATTATCCTGACCAATTAGCAGCGAAGGCTTTCCTTCAAACGGGGTCAGTGGGATATTTTTCAAATGGTCATACTTAAGATCATTTCGAGTAACAACATAATTCGGCAATATAAGATTGTCTACGGTGCGTACTCTGTCAAGACGGTGTACGCCATCGCATGTTCGTATTGTCAAAGAGACAATCCTACTTGACATGTTATTGCCATTGCCTATTGCACCCTGCAGACTCAGCTCGGATTCCGGTCCATCAACCCCAATCTGATCCACAATATCCTTCTCTACTAATGTGACGGTAGAGCCCTCATCCAAAAGAGCGTAAGTACTCACACTACCTGCGGGACCGTCGAGGTGAACTGGAACGACTTTGAGGTAAGCTTTCTTCCGTTGGTTCGACCACACGTTCGCAGCGGTCTCCTTATCCCTCTCATCGTTCGCCTCAACAGTCTTCGGTTTTTCTGTATGTAGTAGAGAGTGATGACCCGACATATTACAAGTCGAGCACTTCCTCTTTGTTTTGCATCTGTCGCGCCGGTGGGATGAACTTAGGCATCTAAAACATAATCGTCGTTTAACTATCCACTCCCAGCGTTTATCAATATGTTCAGACTTAAATTTAGGGCAAGTTTTAATCGAGTGACTCACCTCTGAACAGAAAACACAAGCGACGTCCTCCTTTTTGGCAGACACCACATTAGTCGACTCTTGAATAGTGCCATCACATGTCAGATATTCACTATCTGTTGGGTGCTCTTCTTCCATCATGTTCGTCACAAAAGGAGTGCGTGGCTTAAAATTACCTTTTGTAAATTTATGTAAGGAAGGCGGCGGTTCAATCGCGCCACTTTCACAAATTGCCTGAGCTTCTGACATTAGATATCTGCCAAGTAATGTCAATCGCGGTTGGTGTGTGTATGCACCTTTACTATAATCAAGCCAGCGATAAAATAAAGGCTCAGTCAATTTTTTAAGTATTTCAGAAATTAACTCTGGACTATGTAAGTAACCAATATTACCAGCTGACTGTATAGCGGCTACGCAGTTATCTACTTTAGTCGCTAGCAGTATCACCTCTGAACGTAGGCCAGTCAGCTTAGGGACCCTTCTCATTTCAGCAATTAACCTACCTAGCACTAGATCAAATCTGCCAAACCTCATCTCAAGCACCTTCATGACGTCAGACGCAGAAGTAGTCGCGATCAGTCTCGCTGCAACCGCTTCCCACGCCTCGCCTTGAAGACATCGTTGTAGTCGAGCGAGATTCTCTGCTTCCGAATAGTGGCCAATCCTAGTGGTGGTATCGTACGCATTTTTAAATCGTAGCCAATCGAGCGCATCGCCTGAAAAGTTAGGTAAGTTATTGCTAGTGAGTCTGCCTAACAACTTATCATTATTACTGTGAGAAAGAGTTAAAGCCTTAGTCAATGAACACGTTAACTTATTTATATCACTCTCCTTGACACGTCCACCGTCATCGCCGCGATGGTCCACCTGCAAAATGCTCCTGCTGTCCCCGACATCCCGCCGGGGCTCGTCGTGCTGGTTGTCGTGCGGGCGCGGGTTACCATCTCCATTTATCTCGTGTACGGTGACTGGGACGTTAAAATACGGGCGTGAACATTCGATCCATTGTTCAGTAGTTTTCTCCGAACGTGTTGAACCCCGAGAGTGTAAACTAGCTAAGTCCTCTGCTAATCGTGCTTCTACTAAAGCTTTCTCCGCTTCTATTTCACGTCGTTTGAATTCAGCATCGGCCTTTTCTCGCGCGGCTGCTATCTCCTTTTGGTGTAATTCAGCCAGCTCGCGGGCAGCGCGTGCCTCTAAAGCACGTCGTTGAGATGATGTTGAACTCGTATGAGACTTCTCCGGGTGCGTTTGTATCGGTTTGGATAATAATCTCTCGTTTTCATCCATATTTTTATTTGCAATACGCTTACTCCGTCTCACCGACATTATTCAGTCTCAGTATGTTATAATGATCAAAATATCGTTACTCACAGATCCGGCTCGAAGGACATATGTTTCAAGTGGTTTACATATAATTAGAAACCAATATTTCAAAGTAAAATAATGTATTAAAAAAGCTCAACAAAAATAGACATCTTTTCTCTAAACTAAATTATTGACAAGTAAAAAACAAAACCATTCATTGACACATTTCAAACAGAACTAAAAATATACAAATAAATAGGTAAGTAATAAAGGAGTCTGCAACACTCCCTATATTCTTCCATCCATAGGGAAGGCCCCAGCAGTGGGGACATTAAAGGGCTGGTAATGATGAAAATGATGAAGAACCTTCGATCAAGTATTAGAAAACTTAAAAAAAAAACAAGAATGAAATAGGTAAAGTCGTTCTGAAGCTATGATAATTTTAGTGCGTAGAATAAATTTGCCTTTTTTGTAATTTATCATACAATCTGATCATAGACCTTTGCCTTTGGCAAAGTGTCGTCGTAGAAATAAAAAAAAACACCTTACACGAATTGCGTTGATTTTGTTTAATTTTTAATGTTTTCATTTCTCTTTACAAAAGACTTCAACGAGTCAGTCATTATAAAACTTCAGCGCTCCAAGCGGTGAGAATCTGAATAATTAAATGACTATTACGACATCTGTCGACGAGATACATAAACTAAATCGGTGCCGTTCCTTTACATTGACTGGCACATTTTGTAGTGCAGTATTTTTTTTACGAACTAATGAAACATTTTTCTATAAATGCTGTTAATTAATACCAATCACTGCATAAAAGATAAATAATAGTCGAGGTTTTTTTTGTGCGTTTGTATTAAAAATGGGTTGTATCGTTTTGATCGGTTTTAAATTATCATTTTATTTTCTGCGTAATGAATACTGTACATCTGAAGTCCGATGATCGGACTTCCGATGGGAGTGTTTGGCGCGTTTCGTGGTGTCAGTCAGATTTTTTTTCGATAATTCTTGATTTGGTTCAGTAGGCTTATTCGCTAACTTTTTTTGACAGCTGAAAGTGATGATCACCGAACTATTTACTTATCCATTACTACTTTACTATAATGCTATCGTGACATTTGTCCTGTGATAACAGCAATGTATTCGTAAATAGTTCGGTGATCATCACTTTCAACTGTCAAAAAAAGTTAGGGAATAGGCCTACAGAGTGGATTTTGTGCAGTGAAAGTGGTGTTATTTTGTTGCACAAGCATCCGTGTTGATGTGCAATTATGCAGAATAATTGAAAACAAGTCTTTGATGTGTTTCATGTTGTGGTAACGATCACTATAAAAAGTGGTTTTAGCCATTTCATCAGTCACCATCATGAACTCTGTTACAATTCAATTCGCGCCAAGCACTCCCTAGATGCGTTAAAATGTGTGACACCCATATTTTAACGAAAAATTCATTTCATTCATACATTTCACCCACTCATTATTTCATAAGACTACAGATAAAATATACACTAAAGACTTGGCTGTATGGGCTAGACCCTTTGCTTTCCCTAAAATATTGGGAGAATTTAAAACTAACTAACAAAAAATGCGGACTTCCGACGATGTCACAATGACATTGACACCAACACACACAACACAACACAACAAACAAACCATAGAGGACAATAGCAACAAACAAATACAAAATTGCAAATTAAATTACTTTAGAATTTATTTTTCTAATCATCACATAGTGTAAAATGTCTGTGACAATAAATAGTAGTAAAAAAGTGGTAGATAAAACCAATAATAACGACGTACTGAATGATGCTAAACCTTTAAACGAATCGCAGAAAAAAAAGAACGAAGATTTGAAAAATCGCTTACGAAAGTATATAAAAAAGCTGGATGGTATAGTATTGTGAATTATTATAATTATTATTGTTTTATGTATACATGTTTGTATGCTACGAAGGGCTTATTTTGTACGTTTTCTTACTTCTGTATAATCCGCCGCTATTTTTATTTCATGAATGCCCCTTTGCTAAATTAAGTAAGTACTTCGGCGATTCTACTGCTATTGAAAATCATACTAACTTAATATAATAAAAATGATAATGTGTAATGTGTAAATAAAGAATTTTACTTAAAAGTAATATTTATAGGTGCACTAAATATGTTCCTTAAATTTACATAAAGTTCTTTAAAAATTTACATGCATTATTTCAAATACTACATATCATTTTAGATACCGGTACCAGCATAACCAAGGAAGAAAGCGAGAAAGTAGAAATTGAAACATTCAAACAATTCTACAAAACACAATCGGATGGTGACGAAGAGTCCTTCAAGAAAATACCCAAATTCTACTTCAAACTCCCTCGAACCGACGATGTTCTCGCACAGAAGTTGAGAGAGGAGACTAGGGCACAGTTCCTACAGAAGAAAAGCAAAGAGCTGTTGGACAACAGTGAATTGAAACACCTTTGGAGTTTGTTGGAGAAGTCAAATGGCAGTTATAGCATGGCCAAGAATGACGAGTTGATGATTGACTATTTGCAGTTCAAAAAGATTAGGGATGAAGCTGGCCCAAAATACAGGTGCCAACTTTTTATTGGTTATTACTATTAGTTCCTTTCTTATTACATATTTTGATATTTTATTATACATATATACACACATTTTATACATATTTTATTTGATTATTATATTGCTAGAAAATTATTACAATAAGATTATGGTTAGAAGTTAGAAGTTAAAAGTTACAAAAATTACAATCCTGATGTGGGAATCAAACCTGCGTATTAGGATAAGCTTGGATGTTGACATACCTGCTTTGGATGTTACAAATTTATTTCTTAGACTTATGAGGGTACCCGTTTGCTTACAATGTGAAGTGTAAAGGTTAGAGAAATTTCAGCAAGTTAACTAAGATCTTAATTGGCCGAGTTGTGGTGAACTCGCATCAAGACTGAATTTATTTTTACATACATAAATCACGCCTATATATCCCCGAAAGGGCAGGCAGAGGCAAATCAACACCGACGTTTCACCAACTATGTTAGGTCCATGGCGAGTCTATTGCTATTTGTGGGGCACGAAAGTCGCAGTACATTATTAGAATAAGAGAACTTAGAGAATTAGAATAAGAGAGATATAAGAGGAATGCTGCTGCCCATTCCTCATCACTGTCCTAACCCTCAGTCGTCTTGTACGACACCCGTGGGGGTGATTTGGAGTGGTGACAAATTGTATTCTCTGTCTACCATCACCACACAGCAATTTTACCTTTTTCTAACCAAATTTTCTTTTTTTAAGGAAAAGGAAAGAAAGGAACTACCCTTTCTTTCCTTTGTATTGTCCATAACACAAGCACTTACTGGTTACTTTACACTACCTAGATATTATGTGTGTATGAGAAATGGTTTATTTTTATTTCACAGACCATACTTCACAGCTGACGTGTTCGGTCGTTTACAAGCAGCGGAGGGTTGCGTCGGGCGGGTGCGAGCCGAATCGTTATTCAACTACGTCATGCGGCGCGTCTGGCTACAACAGACCAGGATAGGCCTGTCGCTCTATGACGTCACAGGGCAGGGATACCTTACAGAACACGTGAGTTGATTTATATCATATTCATTGCAATGTAAATAGAAGGCGGAGTAGCCTATGATAGAAAAATTGAGGAACAACAGGGTTAGCGTGGTACGGTACGGGCATGTGATGTGGAGGGATGAACGTAACTTAACTGGAGATTTAAGTATGGGTGTGGATGGACCTGGAATATAGGGAGAATCAGCCATTTTTTGCAGAAGAATGTTAGGTATGAACATGGAAGGATATCGAAGGAGATTTAGACCAAAAAAGAGATGAATTGACTGTGTTAAGGAGGATATTATAGCGAGAGGAGTGGATGTAGGTCTCAATGTGGAAGGAAAGTAAGACCATTAGAGCTATGTTACCAGCATTATTGTGTTCCGCCAATGTGTGATAAGATAGCGAGCCCCTCTATGGTTGAGGGGACCAGCGAGGTGAAGCTCGATTCCATCTTAAGCCCTTATCGTTACTTACCATCAGGTGAGATGAAGGGCTTCCCTGTCTAACATAAAAAAAAATGAAGACGAAGTGTCATTTTTCTTGTAGGACTTGGAAAGCTACATAGCGGAGCTGGTTCCTTCGCTGGCTGCCCTCGACGGCCTGGACTCATCGTTCAGCTCGTTCTACGTGTGCACGGCGGCGAGGAAGTTCCTCTTCTTCCTCGACCCGCTGAGGGTCGGCAGGGTCAGGATCAGAGATGTGCTCAGCTGCTCGTTCTTGGATGATCTGCTAGAGGTAAGCATATTACAAGACTGTAATTTTTCGAACTTACCACAATTTTTACTTTGTATAGACTAAGGCTGGAGTTCACCATCACGTAAACAGTCGATTAATATTCAACTGGTTCTTTTTGACACTATACAGTATGAAAGAAATGTCAAAAATAGACGGTTAACTTTAAATCGGTTGTTTTACGTGTTGGTGAATTCGGGCCGAAGGTTCGGTTTTTTGATGCATAGCATAGCATGTTACTGATGGTCAAACATCAGACTGATATTTAACAATATCAGACAGATATTTAACAATATCAGACAGATATTTAATAATTACTAACTAAAATTGTAACAATTTTTAACAAATGGTTAAGCAAGCTATGCATCAAAAAACCGGCCCTAACTGAGGAGCTTGCTAGCGCAGTGGCAAAGCGTGCTTGGCCTGCGATTGCGTAAACTAAGCAATGTTCGCTAAGGCCGGTCATTGGATGGGTTACCAAAAATCTATAGTTCCTTCGTGCTTCGTTGGTCCCGGCTGCATCTGCCCAAGTCGTTAATACCCACCAACCCGCACTGGGCCAGCAGCGTGGTGGGTTATGGCCCAAACTCCCTATATTCTCCCTTCCATTGGGAAGGCCCGTGCCCCAGCTATGGGGACAATAAAGGCCTGATAATAACCATTCAAATGCCTCTGTGGTCAAGTGGTTCGCCAAGTGGTTCGGAATGAAGATCCCCGGGTTCAATCCCCAGGAAGTACAAATTTGTGCTCGGTTTGGTTGGTGGTAGGACTTCTTTGAAGTCCGCCTGGCTAGCTACTACCATCTCATCAAAATCTGTCGCCATAATAATAATGTTAACAGCATTATTGTGTTCCGACAATTGTGATAAGATACCCAGTCCCTCTGTGATTTAGGGTTCCAGGTGAAGCTCGATTCCATCTTCAGCCCTTATCGTCACTTACCACAGGTGAGATGCAGGGCAAGAGCTTCCCTGTCTAGCATAAAAAAAAACTAACCATGAAGCTCTTCTTGGCATCGCAGCTCCGCGAAGAAGACCTCCCGAAGGAGCTACAGGAGCAGAACTGGTTCAGCGCGGCGTCCGCGCTTCGGGTGTACGGCCAGTACCTGAACCTGGACAAGGACCACAACGGGATGCTCAGCATCGACGAGTTGGCTGGGTGAGTAGGACGTAGCATCATCGTCATGTGAAAGAGTGTTAGGAATTAGAAGATGTATTTAAATCTCCTCGCATAATTGAATTGTATATATAATTCCTATTGACGGCCGCCTTGGTCGAATGCTCAGATTGCTGGATATTGGCCAAGAGGTCCCGGGTTCGAATCCTGGTAGGGGCAAACTTTGCGATGACCACAAATGTTTGTTTCCGAGTCATGGTTGTGTATTTGTTTATGTAGTACATTTTCAACATTTGATAATTATATTAAAAATATGTCCGTCACCTAGTAGTATCCATAACACTAGTGCTTAGGCTACTTACTTTGGCCTAGATGATAGAAAAAAAAAGACCCATCACCTTAAAAATATAAAAAAAAGTATTGTTAAAAAATGTGCCGTGTGGTGACGGCAGAGTAGAATACAATTGTCACCATCCCAAATCTCTCCCGTGGGTGTCGTACAAGGCGACTAAGGATAAATCAGTGCTGAGGAATGGGCAGCAGAGTTCCTGTTATACTCGTACCTACAGCCTAGCAATTTACTGCGACTTTTGTGCCCGATAAATGGCAATAGGCTCGCCACCTATTACATGGGACCTGACATAATTGGCGAAACGCGAAAACTACCCCTTCGGGGACATAGGCGTGATTTATGTATGTATGTAAAAAATATGGTATTGTGGTGACGGCAGAGGAGAATACAATTGTCACCATCCCCCATCTCTCCCGTGGGTGTCCTGCAAAGCGACTAAGGTTTAAAACAGTGATGAGATGAGTATATGGGCAGTAGCATTACTTTTGTACCACCTAGCAATATACTGCGATTAAGTGCGTGCAGATGGAAACTAATATAATTGGCGAAACGTGGGTGTTAATTCACCTCTGGCTATCCCTTCGGGGATATATAGGCGTGATTTAGGTATGTGTGTATTTATTTATCCTCGCATAATTGACTTGTATAATATTTACTATAACAAGCACCTTAAAATTATTTACCAGTATGAAATGAAAGATATAGTAGGGAGTCCTTATGAACCACCATGCGGGCTTAGCGTGGATTGGTGGGTATTACCAACGGCTTAGGCTAAAATATAGTACATTATATACCAAGGGCGATAAAATTATGAATGTCTCATAGTTTGTAAGTATTTCATGCCCGAGCTGAAGGCGAGACCATAAAGTGGACTTATTCGCCCGCTGCGCGTACGAAAAATACCATTTCATACACAAAACTAATCGCGTTAAACTTACAAAAATCATTGGATTTTTGACAGATCAAAGCGTAAAGATATAGCCTCAGAGGCTTATTCAATTCAGGCTTATTAGTGTTTAAATCCAATGATTTTATACTGTACATGCGCGATAAATGGCTATATCATATCGTGTTTCGGTGGTCATGCTAGCCGGGCTGATCGCTTATCAAATACTTGCGTTCTGTAGGCCAATTCCCTAACTTTTTTTGACAGTTGAAAGTGATGATCACCGAACTATTTACTAATACATTGCTGTTATCACAGGACAAGTGTCACAATAGCATTATAGTAAAGTAGTAATGGATAAGTAAATAGTTCGGTGATCATCACTTTCAACTGTCAAAAAAAGTTAGGGAATAGGCATACTGTGCCATTCTTTGGTGTATCGCCCTTTGTATAATTATAATGTACAATTTATTTTGTTATTGTTGTACCTCCACCCCTAACACTCCTTCATCTCTCCCCCCAGCTATGGGTCAAAAACGCTGACTCGAGCGTTCCTACAGCGCGTGTTCCAACAGTGTCTCACGTACGACGGCGAGATGGACTACAAGACGTACCTGGACCTGGTTCTGGCCCTGGAGAACAGGAGGCAGCCGGCCGCCCTGGCTTACTTGTTCAGGGTGCTCGATATCAATAACCAGGGCTACTTGGACGCGTTTACGCTTAATTACTTCTTCAAGGTGGGTTTTTGGTGGCAAGCACCCATTTCTGACAAAGGACGGCCGCCTTGGTCGAATGCTCAGATTGCTGGGTATTGGCCAAGAGGTCCCGGGTTCGAATCCTGGTAGGGGCAAACGTTTTGATGACCACAAATGTTTGTTCCCGAGTCATGGTTGTGTATATGTTGTTTATGTAGTATATTTTCAACATTTATTATGTACATAATTATATTAAAAATATGTCCGTCATCTAGTATCCATAACACAAGTGCTTAGGCTACTTACTTTGGGCTAGAATATTTATTTATTATTATTATTATTTAACCGTCACTTTTTGACATTTCAGTATGTATGGAAGAATTGTCAAAAACTGCCGGTTATATTATAATCGTTCGATTAACGTGTTGGTGAACTCGGGCCTAAGTCAAAACAGACAGAGAAAGGCTTTCCTCTCCTGCAGGCGATCCAGGAACAGATGGTGGCCCACGGCGCGGAGCCGGTCAACTTTGACGACGTGAAGGACGAGATCTTCGACATGATCCGGCCACGGCACCCGGCCCGGATCACGCTGCAGGCAAGCACCGGGACCGGCGGGGTCATTATGTCGCACTCTTAATAAAACAACGGCATAAGTCGAAATTTTGCCAAAATTAATTAGAGTAAAATATCAACCCAAAAGATGAAGGTCTACAACTTTGGTAATGAAAACATGCTTTTTCCTCACGGAATAAGGTTAGAAAATGATTTGAGTGTATAATCTCTTACCGTGCGCACGAGGTAACTCGGTCAAAAATAATTATGTAGTTTTTCGTCGATTCCCAAAAGTTTGCGATTTTGGATTCGGTCGTTGTTTTATTAAGAGTGCGATTCGATCTAAGCCTCTTTCAATCGCTTTGGTCTACCAGTTACTCTCACTCGTTGAGAATAATCGCAAAGTGTGAGAGTGACAGGTAGACGAAAGCGATTGAAAGAGGCTTACTTAATCGGGGTTCGGCAACCCTTACAGCGCTTACGCCCTACGTCCGATCCGAATCCGAGAGAAAATTATTGGTCTAAAGTCTGTACCATCTAACTTGTCTTATTTGGTAAACAATCTGGGCACACCTTTTTATTGAAAATGCAGCATTAAAAATCAACTGATAACTAAATTCAATAGGTTTCAGTCTATAATAACGATTTATTGTAATAGATTATTGACTATTTTATTATTAAATGGATGATTTTTTTTTAAGTTGCGCCAGGATTGTTTACCAAATAAGACATGTTTTAATCATTTTTTTTATCTCGGATAGTAAATTGACAGCTGCAAATGTTGTATTGTTAATAAATCAACTCTTTACATTAAAATAATACACTTTAAAGTCCTTTTTTTGTCATGTTTCACTGTTTAGAGTTGAAGAAACCATAAAACATGACATTTGCAGCTGTCAATTTACTATCCAATATAAAAAATGGACTTTAGATGGTACAGACTTTACAATGAGGTGTTAACAGTAGGGTTTTCCGGTGCTTGGCCACAGGACCTGACCCGCAGCGGGCACGGGCACACGGCCGTCTCCATCCTGCTGGAGCTGCACGGCTTCTGGGCCTACGAGAACAGGGAGGCCCTGGCGGCCGCTGGCGACCACGCCTGACACCTGTACGCCGCCAGGGAGACTGGCAAAAGGGTTATTGACTAATGCTGCACTCATAATGCACGGGCAACTTATCGACATCATCAACTGCCCTTTTGACTAAAAAGTGCAAATCATCGACATCATTAACGCCCCTTTGATGGGGCAAAGGCCTTCCCTATGGATCGAAGAATATTGGGAGAATGGGCATAGCTGCTGAGATATGTAAATGTCATATATTAGGTGACTTAGGGCCGATTTCAGCGCAGAATTAAACGCGATCAGTTGAAGTTGAACTCGGTTTATGCTCTAAACTGAGTTCCGCTACCAAGTTTGCATTAATCAAAACCAAGTTTCATTAAACTCAGTTTCTATGAGAGACGGTGAAATCGGCCCTTAGGTGTCACTGGCTGTAGGAGGCGCAGGTTTAATTAGGTAAATTAAAACTCGATAATCTTTGTAAGATGTGTGTACTGCTTCAATTACCAACTGACCGACAGAAATGCTGGCGAAGATTCATTCGCCAACACTAGCTTAAATGTATTCCATGCTGACCCGGCCTATGAGACAGGGAGGCCCTGGCAGGGGACCACGCCTGACACCTGTACGCTGCCAGGGGTGCTGACAAAAGGATTATTGACCGAAGTGCTCTGGCACGGGCAACTCATCAACAGCCCTTTGATGTCTGCACACTGCTGGGGTACAGGCCTTCCCCATGGATGGCAGAAAAAGGGTTCACTAAAGTGCTCTAAGGCCACGTAAAAAAAGGGATTAAAAGATAACCACCTATTTTTGACAGTTCTTCCATACGATAAAATGTCAAAAACTGGCGGTTATATTTTAATCGCTCGATTTACGTGTTGGTGAACTCGGGCCTTAATGTCCCCACTGTTGGGGCACAAGCCTTTTGTATGGATGGCAGAATATAGGGAGAATAGGCCATAGCCCACCACACAACTATGTTCTAATAGGTAATCCAAAGTGAAACGAATTATATTAATTTGTAACAAATGTATATATTTCATAAACACGTAAATTATAATTTATTAGTAACATTGTAAATACATGATTCGAAACAATTATAAACACTTATTAAAAAATATATACGATTATGGTTATTAAAAACTAAGATACAACAGGGTTGGTTTCAGGCAGGCAGCCGGCTGTAAAAACTAAGCCTAAACCTTGAGCAGTATGGGTTGGAATATTGGCATCCTCTCTCCGTTCATCGGTCTCTCGACATGGTCCGTTCCGTCTCTTTACTATACAATCATTCATCACTAGCACATTTACGGTGTGATGGATGATATTATTCAAAAGGGAGTGGATGGCTTGGTGACGACCGACCGATATGAATGGAAGAGGAAACATACTGCGCCAAACCCTGATTAACTGATAACATGACAAGAACATTATGAAAAAATAGATAAAACTATAAATTGGCAACCCAGTCTTATCAGAAATGTAGTGTTTACATATTATTATTTGTTATTTGAACATTTATACATGGTTGTTAGTAAAATTTAAATTCATTTACACGTTTTGTGAACATCTTTATGTCTTTGGTATTATAAAACTTTAGCTTTAAACTGGTGTGTGTAAACAAGAGTGTAACATATCTTCTTTTTATAATATAGTAATGTAAATAACCAAAAAAGAAGAATATAATTGTTACAAAGTGTATATTTCAACTTAGTTTTCTAATATTATTATATGTTGTACAATATAAGCGGATTATACCTTTGTTCTGTACTTATTGTGTTTGATTTTACTATTCTAACTAGATGACGACCATTTATAAGATTTAGGGCCTGTTTCACAATCGACAAGTAAGTTCTAAGTAGATCGCAGATCATTTGACATATATTTCATATTACAACTGTCAAATGCTCTGCGAAGTAAGCTACTTAGAACTTACTTGTCGATTGTGAAACAGGCCTTTAATCATTTATAGGGGAATGGTAGAATAGTTGCCACCATAATTGAACGTTAGTTATTTTCTAATAAGGTATAAAACTAATGACAGTTTGTTGTTTTGTTTCATGTAAACATATCATAAAAACATTTGTATGCCTACCTTATTAAGGTATCATACTGATGATCAATATAACCTGTTTGCCATCAATATTTACATACATACATAAATCACGCATATATCCCAGAAGTGGTAGGTAGAGGTGAACTAGCACCCACATTTCGCCAGTTGTGTTAGGTCCCATTTCGTGGCGAGCCTATTTTTTTTTTTAAATATTTTTTTACACTCACACCTATCATCTAGCCCAAAGTAAGTAGATACTGCACTGAGCACTTGTGTTATGGATACTAGATGGCGGACATATTTTTAATATAATTATGTATATAAAATGTTGAAAATATACTACATGAACATATACACAACCATGACTCGGGAACAAACATTTGTGGTCATCACAAAGTTTGCCCCTACCAGGATTCGAACCCGGGACCTCTTGGCCAATACCCGGCAATCTGAGCATTCGACCAAGGCGGCCGTCAATTGCTGGCCTAGTGCCCGATAGATGGCTATTGCCATTTATCGGGCACAAAAGTTGTAGCCATCAATATGTAACACAGTATAAAGCGAATAAAGATTTCTATTCTATTCTACAGGGTGAATTTTAAATCGTTCGACAACATTTTAACCGTTATAATGATCGTTATCAGAACAAAATTGTAATGAAACATTAAGTAATAAAATACAAGAACGCAATTATTAGATTTATTAGTTGCAGTCGGCGCACTTTGCTTGTGATTGTACCGCTTTGCAACCTGCGAATTACGAACGATTTATTTAATTTTATTTTATATTAAGATTTTAATTTAATATATTTTTTTGTTTTTTGTTTTATGTTTTTAATCTGTATATTTACCAGTTTCGAGTAAAAGAAAAGGAAAATATTGATACTTTTTTGTAGACTTAGATTTGTTTTTAAACCTCACTAATATAATGTTTAATAGCACCAGAACCCCCCATAAAAATTTGTCGATTCATTTCGATTTCACCCTGTAGTATGTCGCTAGACAGATTCCTGTGCGCTCCGGTACTCGTACACGCTTCCTCTCTCCAGGAACTCGTGGTGTCGGTCGGGGGGGTCTTCGGTGACCCCCGGTTCAGGACGGCCGTAGCCCCCACCGCTAGGCGAGTGCATTATGTACTTGTCCTGTCGGAAACAAAAAATTAAATAAAGTCACTAAAAATATATGAGGAGCTCGCTTGGCCTGCGATTGCGTAAACTAAGCAACGTTCGCTAAGGCCGGTCGTTGGATGGGTGACCAATAATTTATTATCTCGAGTGCCTCCGTGCTTCGGAAGGCACGTCAAGCTGGTGGTCCCGGCTATAGCTGCAGACCTAAATACCCACCAACCCACACTGGGCCAGCGTGTGGTTGGTTATGGCCCAATCTCCCTATATTCTTCCATCCATAGGGAAGGCCCGTGTCCCAGCAGTGGGGACATTAAAGGGCTGGTGATGATGATGATGACTAAAAATATAGGATAGGTACCTACCTACCTACACTAAAATTAGATTATTCCTACCCCACATAGAGCGGGATATGGGCAGTAAGAAGAAAGATGGCAACTCACCCCCGGATAGGCCAGGATAGATGCTTTCCCACCCAAGTTGATAAGGCGACCGTCCGTCCTCTGCAGTAAGTTGAGGCCTCTCTCGCCCGGCTCGCCCCCTGGATACACATACAAAAGATTCGATTACATACATATATACCTACATAAAATCACGCCTATATTCCCAAAGTGGTAGGCAGAGGTGAACTAGCACCCATGTTTCGCCAATTATATTAGGTCCCAGGTGTCGTACAAGGCGACTAAGGATAAATCAGTGATGAGCAATGGGCAGCAGCGTTCGTCTTATACCACCTAGCAAAGTACTGCGACTTTTGTGCCCGATAAATGGCAATAGGCTCGACATGGTACCTAACAATTGGCGAAACGTGGGTGCTAGTTCACCTCTGCCTACGCCTTCGGGGATATAGGCGTGAATTATGTACAGTCAACGGCTCTTCAGACTACTCAAAACTGTCAAATTTCTTCAATCGATTGTCAACCTTATCTTGTTGGCAGTAGGGTCAAAAGTAGATTGAGAAAATGTAACATTTTGTGATAGTCTTGACGTGCCGTGATGTGACGAAGGATGATCTTACCGTTCATGCCGTACGGCCGGAAGGCCCTCCTCTCAGTCAGCACGGAGACCTGGACAGCGCGCCTCATCATCAGCTCGCGTGTGATGCCATCGCCGCCGTTCCAACGGCCTGGCGTACAAGAACAGAACAAAGATACGTGAGAATCAAGACTTCATATCCCCGAAGGACTGGGCAGAGATGTATTCATCATTATCATGACATACATGAATCACGCATATAGCCCCGAAGGGGTAGGCAGAGGTGAATTAACATCCAAAATTTACAACATTTCATTTTTTCAACATACTTTTATTATGATGTTATATAAAAATAGATAGAAAATGAAGACACCCATATTTCTCATTTTTTCTAAATTCCGTCGTTTTCACACAAAAAATCATGATTAAAATACAGATCATTCTAAACAGACGTAGGCGCCAAATGACGTCACAGTCACGAAAAAATGGCGAAATGACAATCGGGCGTTTGCGGTGGCAAAAATAAAAACATATTATTTGAAATGTTTGAAATTAATTTTCAAGTAAAATACTCTCGGAAGTAAATACTCTCACTAGTCTCGGAAGGATTTTAAATTTATTGTTACTCTATTAATATTATTTTCTACGATGACAATTAATGACAATGGATTTGATTCATGACTGACAGACATGATATTGATTAACTTCGTGACTGTGATGTCATCGCATGTCTATTACATTTAATTTTTTTTCTCTGTGGTTAAATAATAAAAAAATCTAAAAAAAATTTCGGAGTCAGGACTGGAAAATAAAGAAACGGTATTTTAATTTTAATGGGTTGTAATTTTTGAAATGTTGTCAATTCTCCGATTATTATGAGTCCCATGTAATAGGTGAGGAGTCTGTTACCATTCACCGGGATCTATAATCGGAGTAATTTGCAAGAAAGTTGTTTATAATTCACCGAGGAATCGGCAGCACCGTTCCTGGTATACCACTTAACATGGCTGCGACTGACGTGCCCGGTAGATGACAATAGGCGCGCTCCTATGCCATAACATGGTACCTAACATAGCTGGCTAAATGTGAGAGTTAATACGCCTCTGCTTGTCGAGATATTATGCATGTATTGTATGTATGTACGGTTTAAGATATTTATTCTCATTAAGAATTATACATAAATTCACTCACATGAGAAAAACACAATATACGTTTGTAGATACAATTAATGTTCATTAGAATGACGGCACAATTTGGACTATATAAAAAAAGATAAATTTACAACGGTTTGAAATAAAACAACTTTTACGGATAAGACACGCGTATAATTAGGTGTTTGGCATATTTATTATTTACCCGACGTTGAGATCACTTTACAGCGGTCGTGGTCACGGGGTTGTTGTTTTTTTATTTCAAATGTGTAGTGCTCGTGCAAATATAAGAAAACATTATTACAACGGTTTGTTTATTTGGCTGTAGTGTAGTGAGGGTAGTATACCTTTGCCGCCCGACCCCGCCCGCAGACTGAACTTGGTGACCAGCATGGGGTACCTGCGTTCCACTATCTCGACGTCGGTGATGCGGGTGTTGGTCATGTGTGTGTGCACGCCACCCGCGCCATGCCACCCTGGACCCTAAGACGCACACAATAAGACTCTATTTATAATTACAACTAGTGGTCGCCAGTGGCTTCGCTCGCGTTAATGTCGGGTGTTATACAAGGTGTAACAGAGAGGTGTGGTCATATTTAAAGGGGTTATACAGGCCATCAAACTGAACAACTTTCGCTAAGGGACTAATATCGAAATCTAAAAAGTAATAAACACTCCTCCAAACAAACTGATGTCAGCTGGTTCTCGGTTTAGTATGAGGAAATGATTTTTTTTTCTGATATTTCGATTTTCGTCCCTTGGCGAAAGTGAATAACCCCTTTAAATACGACTACACCTCTCTGTTACACCCAGTATAGCCTATAGCGTTCCTCAATAGATGGACTATCCGTATTCAACACAAACATATTTTTTTTAATTTGAACCAGTAGTTTCTGAGATAAGCGCGTTTAACCAACCAACCAAACAAACTCTTCAGCTTTATAATATTAGTATAGATTACAATACATACATACATTACGCCTTTCTCCCACAGGGGTAGGCAAAGGTCACATCTTTCCACTTGCTACAATCCTTACATCTCTCGCTTCATTCATTCTCATCGATCGCTTCATGCATGCCCGTCGGTTTCGGGTACTCTCGACCTGGCCCTTTTTTGACATATAAATCCGCTTTGAAATGTATAATTACAATAATACAGTATCAAAAATATCAAACATTCACATTGCTTTTTAAAAAATACTACGAAACAAAGTATCAATAACAAATAAAATGTCCAAGAAAAATAAATTAGAAGCCTCTTTTATCATTTAATACTTTTATTAATATTCCTACCTAAAGAGGGTTGATATCAAACAGAATATACTACTACAAAACAAATAATTAAAATAAATAAAATCTCCAAGAAACAGGAGCCCTTTTAATCATTTAATATTAGTATCCCCAAGGGTTGGTGTCAGGCACGCGGCCGGCTATAAAACCTAAGTCTATCCCTTTTAATATTTTTTTTTTTTTATTTTTTTTTATTTATTTATTTATTTATTAAGGCCCACAAAACAAATGACAGTCATAAAATGAGTATAAAAATTGTACAGTATAGAAAGTCCAGACTATAATTTTTAACATGTAAGCACAGTATGAGTACAATATAATGGAATGTTAAGAGGGTTAGTGATTTTTATAAAATGAAATTAAAGCTTATTTATCTAGTATTAGTAATTTATACAGTAGTAATAGGGTAACTAGGGTACATTATTCAAGTAAAATGATTTTCAATACTTTAACATCACCATTAATTTATACCAATTTTAAGACTTGCCTTCTAAATTGGCACAATTTGGTACCAAAAATATCCAAAAAAGAATGCTCAGATGCCATTTCGTTATATAATCTACACATTTTAATTATTGGATTATAATATGAAGTATTGTTCTTGTACACTTGGAGACGAAATACTTTAGACGTGGGATTACGAGATCTAAATCGAGTGTTGAAAGTTAGTAGGGAAATAAGTAGGATGATTTTATGGAGGTATATTAATTCCTGACCTTTACGACGAGAAGCAAGGGATAACATTTTGAAGTATTGGAGCTTAGCACTATAAGACCTATATTGGCGACCTAACTGCAGTCTAAAATAAATAATAGTTGAATATTATTTAGACTATCAACACAGATTATTGGTAAAACATTACAACTTCCAATAGTAAACTGTATGCAGCTCTAATTACAGGTGGCCTTATCATGCACCTTATATTGCGCCTTAATAATCAGTCCAGATATTTAATGGGGATGAACATGTAAGAAGGGTAAGAATAGTCTTGGATGGTTTGGTCATGTCATGCGAAGAGATGAAAGCTATGTTGGCAGAAGAATGTTAAGTATGAACGTGGAAGGACGTAGAAGGAGAGGAAGACCAAAGAAAAGATGGATGGATTGTGTAAATGAGGATATGATAGCGAGAGGGGTGGATGAGAAATTGGTGAAGGATAGAGAGGAGTGGAAGAAGAAAACATGTTGTGCCGACCCCGCCTAGAGCGGGATAAGGACATGAAGAAGAAGAAGAAGAGCATGTAAGAAGGGTATGGAGTAGGTACTCACAGCGCCACTCCCCCCCGCCACAGTCTCGTAGTAACCCCAGCTCTCCTCCCCTAGCGTGAGGTTGTTCATACAGCCTTGGGACGCAGCGCACACCTAAACACAAAAAAGCAGAGGTGACCATTTACGTCCATATTTATTTTACCATAAATATATTTCCCATTCTCACTTATTAAAAAATTAGAAGTCATTTTTTTTTGTCCACGGATCTCTTATTAGAGATGCAGTTGTAATGTCAAATACAAGCACCAAACGTCAGGAGTGTTTGGCGCGTTTCGTGGTGTCAGTCAGATTTATTTTCACTAATTCAAAAATTGTTACAGAGTGGATTTTGTGCAGTGAAAGTGGTGTTATTTTGATGCACAAGCATTCGTGTTGATGTGCAATTATGCAGAATCATCGAAAATAAGTCTCATGATGTGTTTGATGGTGTGGTGAAGATCACTATAAAAAGTGGTTTTATCCATTTCATTAAACACCATCATTAACTCTGTTACCATTCAATTCGCGCCAAGCACTCCCTAGATGCGTTAAAATATGTGGCACCCATATTTTAACGTAAAATTCATTTCATTCATACATTTCACCCACTCATTATTTCATAAGACTACAGATAAAATATACACTAAAATAAAGGGAGAATTAAAAAAGAAGCAACAAACGTCAAATTTAGTACCTTTGCCGCTCGATGGGGCGCTTCAAATCGGCACAAGAAACATTTGTCATTTTAGTAGGAGTATTCAGTTCAGCGAACTTGTATTAATAGAGGTCAGCGATTCGAACGCATAGACTGACGTATTACATACATACATAAATCACGCCTATACCCCGAAGGGGTAGGCAGAGGTGAACTAGCACCCACGTTTCGCCAACTATGACAAGTCCCATGTCGTGGTGGCGAGCCTATTGCCATTTATCGGGCACAAAAGTAGCAGTACTATTGCTCATTTGCTAGGTGGTATAAGAGGAACGCTGCTGCCCATTCCTCATCACTGAATTATCCTAAGTCGCTTTGTACGACACCCACGGGAGAGATTCGGGCCGGTGACAATTGTATTCTACTCTGCCGTCACCACACGGTAAAACTTACGTATTACACATAAAACAACTTGGCAACCGTCGTGTCAAATGTAAGAGAAGCTATCTATTTCAAAACTGCTTATCTGAGTCAATCGCAAGCGACTGTCGACTGCAGGCTAAAATTCATCACTGATGATGAGTTTTCATCATTCTTCCATATCAGTACCAACCTGGAAAGCCTTCAGCACAACGTCGACAACTCGCTGTGACGTGAGTACGTTACCCCCCACTACCGCCGCGCCTTCCGAAGGCTGCAGTATGGATCCGGGGGGGATGACCACTTTCACTGGGTTCAGGCAGCCCTGTAACGGATAAAGGTAATATACAACGTGTTAATAAATAAGTAAATATAAATACATGGTGATGTTAGCAATACAATATTGAAAAATGAATTTGGAATTCTCCATACATTTTGCTTTACTGGCCGAACAAATAGGGGTTCGGACAAATTTTCAGGAAGTATTTATTATAAATTAATCTCCATGGATACTTATTCCACTAAAAAATAAAATTTTCTTTATTTATGGTCTTTGAGGTACTCATAATAGGTAATGTTTTAATATTGTTTGTTTAAAAATGCCGCCAAATCTGACACGTGACGTCATTTGTGGCCATATCCATTGGGAAAGCCCTTTCATACAAGATTGCCCACAAATTAGGCACTCACTGTGATCAGTGTTTCAGTACAGATTAAAAATATTGTAAGAAATAAAATTTTATTTCTTCATGTAAAAATATTTAAATTAATTATATTGAATTATTGTTCGAGAAATAGTCGTAAAACAGTATATATTTTTTATCTAAGTACACTTCAGATTTTAATCTGATTACTGTCCGATCCCCTATTGTATGCGAAGATATATTTTTCCATCCGTAAGGAAGGCTTGTGAGCTGTGCCCCAGCAGTGGGGACATTAAAGGGCTGGTGATGATGATACAAATTGTTCGATGAGTGAAGCAAAATATACGGAAAATTTAAAAAATAATTTTACAATTTTGACGTTTTGACATCACCATTCATTGACCACAGTTTTTGACTAAGTTAGCATGGGTAGTGTTAAGTCTGGGTGTGCGTTTTTATCTGTTAGATGTTGTATATACCAGACCTGGTTCAAAGGAACGTCATGGCCGACCATGCAGCGGAGGCAGTAGATCAGAGCGGACAGGGTGATCGCTCTTGGAGCGTTCAAGTTGCCCCACACTTCCACTCCAGTCCCACTGATAAAGAAATTAAGTTATTAATATAAAAATTCGGATATTGCTTACGCACTACTCCGATCCAAGCAATTCAGGAGACATCTTTTGGAATACTTGATTTGACGGACAGAAATCGGATGACGGAGATCGGATCTAGTGCGTAAGTTACCACAGAAATAGTTCTACGGCTACAACGGCCCATATTTTCACGGATTCGAATCGGACGTAGGTAGAGCGTAACCGCTCTAATGATTTTATTTTATTTTATTCTACTGACGCAATATTTGTAACTCTATGTTGCAATCATAAGCGAATCGACGACGCTGCGCTTACACGCTTTACAATATTATAGAGTTATTAACGTTCGAAAGGTGATTTTAATTAATAGTTATAGTTATAATTAGTTCATATTTTATTAAATAAATTTTACTATAGTTCATATGACAGCTGTCACACTCATACACTTTTTTGTCTATCCTTTTCGCACTTACAGCAATTTTATATTTGTTGCTCGCTGTCATTCTAATCATGTTACGTTTTAAGGAGTGTAATTACTTTTAAGCGTGGGTGTTAATTTACCTGCGTCTACCCCTTGTATAATAGATTTATGAATGTGTACGTAGAGTACTCACGTGAAATCACAAACAGCGCTGCCTTTCTCTTCGTCTAGGGTCACCGTCAAGACTATAGGCGTGCCATTGTCCATATACTCTGTAGCTTTCAACACATTCGACCCAGTCTTGGCTTTGGTGTTTCTAGCTATTTCCTGTAAACGTGCGAGAATTAAAATGGAATACTTATCAAACGTTCTCAAATCACAATACATACTTATATTTACGCATAGAGTTGTAGCAAAAACATTTTTAACATAATCATCGTAAAAATTGCAAAGTATAGGAAGCTGTCAGACAAATACGTAGTATCGCCCTAGTAGAGCCCCAAGACTCTTATCCCCGAATACAGAAACGCTAATCAAAGTTTGAGTCTTGCTTAACATTTAAATGTTGTCAAAATTGACGTTTTTCCATACAAATTCTGACAGGTAATGTCCACTTAACGTTTAAGCAGTGTCCCAAATTTGAGTAGCGTTTCTGTATTCGGGGGTTAGTCGACTTTGACGACAACCCTGGAATGAGTTGATGCTGGCACATTCTTATTTATTTGTAATATATATCGATATTTTTTCGCTCCCAGATCAGCATGGAAGACCCTTCATTGAGAATAATAGCTAACTGCCGCACTCAGAGACGTCAAATAACGTTAATGAGTACTTAACGTCAAAAAAATGACAATTCAAAACTAGTCGCTATTCTTGCCGGGTTATGGTCTAGATTTGAATAAAAATATTTCACATTAAATACTCATTAAAGTTAATTGACGTTTCTGAGTGCGGCAGTAAGTATGAGAGTGTCAGGTAAACGGTAAAATAAACAGCTATAGCAATCGCTTTACATAATAATCCCCGCTGGTGTCATTTAGGACAGCTTACTAGGGACAGTAACAGTAGGACACAATTTCTGGCATTGTTAAAAAATCTTATTTTTTTGGTATTTTTGTTAGCCTTTGTATATTGTTTACCTTGAGCATATCTCTGACAGCAAGCTCCGCGTTCGTCTGTATATGCGTCATATACGCCTGGACCACATCTAGCCCGTACTGGTCAATCAGCTCTCCTACTAGCTGAATACCCTGGGTACAGACAGCAAAAATGAAGCATAAATGTTAGAAATAATATTGTGGTTAGAACACAGCTCGACAAGAACTCCCTTCTTCTGCATTGATATGCGAGTTCTTCTCTTTCACACAATCTATCCATTGCTTCTTTGGTTTTCTTCTCAGTCTAGCGGCCCATCCACATCCATACTTAAAATATTTCTAGAGATTGATAGCGCAGTGGCATAGCGCGTTTTGCCGGCGATTGCGTTAACCAAGTAATGTTCGCTAAGGCCGGTCATTGGATGGGTAAATAAAAATTTATTTTAGCACGAGTTTGTTAAGCCGTTGGTCCCGGCTGCATCTGCAGTCGTTAATACCCACCACCCCGCTCTGGGCCAGCGTGGTGGGTTATGGCCCAATCTCCCTATATTCTTCTATGCATAGGGAAGGCCCTTGCCCCAGCAGTGGGGACATTAAACGGGCTGGTGATGATGATGAGAGATTGCTTGTTAAAATGTGATCCTCAATGTTACCCTTTGGTTAGCTGCAACCTGCGCCTTCAAGTCCGATAGATTATCAGCCAAATTTCTGGTGCCGGAACAGCCTGGCTCCTTTCCTGGCTTCATCAGCTCTAAAACAATGAAAGGCATATAAAACACGTATTTCTCCCCTAAGGCTGCGTTTCTATAGAAGCGGACTAAGCAGAGAGTTACAAAAATTAACCAATGAGGTTGCTCAAATCACACATCTCATATATCATTGGCTCCGTAATGTCATTGGTCAATTTTTGTAAGTCTCAGCTCAGCTGCGCAAAGCTCCGGTTCTATGGAAACGCAGCCTAAGGGATAAGCCGATGTTATGAAACCCACGTTTCGCCAGTTTATTTACATATACATAAATCGCTGTTTAACCCCAAAGGGGTAAAATAGTTATATTAATACCCATGTTTCGCCAATTATGCTAGTTCCACGTAATAGGGGGCGAGCCTATTGCCATCTATATACTGCTGCCTATTGCTGTCTTTACCCTTAGCTGCCTTGTACGACACAAGCAAGATATATAGGAAGTGGTGACAATTCTATTCTGCTCTGCTGTCACCACGGGGCTCAAGGTGCTATACGAAGTGTGGTATACCTTTAATCACTATACCAAGTGTGGTGACGGCAGAGCAGAATACAATTGTCACCACCCCAATCTCTCCCGCGGGTGTCGTACAAGGCAACTAAGGATAAAGAGCGATGCGATGAACAATGGGCAGCGTTACTCTTATACCACCTAGCAATACTGCGATTTATGTGCCTGGCAATGGCAATAAGCTCACCACCTATTACATAGGACCTAACTCAATTGACGAAAAGTGGGTGTTAATTCACCTCTGCCTACCCCTTCGGGGATATAGGTGTGATTTGTATAGGTATGTATGTAAATCCTTTTTGTCAAGTGGTCCGTACTATACTAGTGGCTGTCTGAGAAACTATTTACTTCTTTAATTCACGAAATACAAGGTGTTTGGTACATGGGGTATCAAGCCGGCACCTACCTATGTGAACATATCCATATAAGTGTTATGTCAACCTCAGAAAATGGAAATTACAAATAAATCTTTCGTAAAATATTCCATACAAAAGGTAAAAAAAAAAAATGGCATTCAACTGGGCAGGTTTCAGCTTGATACCCCATGTACCTAACAGGTCGTATAGTATACCTTCAACCAGCACCTCCTCGTTGAACCGACCGCCGTCCACCAGCAGCATGGAGGTAAAGGCCGCTCCCTCATGGGCCAGGGTCGTGGAGTGGGGGGGCATGGAGCCGGGGGTCAGGCCGCCGATGTCGGCGTGGTGGCCACGGGACGCCACGAAGAATATGGGCCGGGGGGAAGACCTGGCGGGGCCACCGTCATACACATACATACATTAATCACGCCTATATCGCCGAAGGGGTAGTGTTAGGGTCCTAACTAGGGAACGTTAAATTAAAGTGGACTGTATATATGTAAAGGGTTTACTGGTGTAGCGACTACACAGCATGTCCTACCTATTGTGTAATTAATTACATTAAATTATTATTAACATCATAAAAATGTACCTAATACGTCTTAAATTCTTGTAAATAAAATAAAACCAACTTTAACAGTTGATGTAAATAAATAAATAAGTCTTGCTAATACTAAATATTTGTTTGGTTTATGAACGGCTTCCATGACCATATTGATTTTTGACAGCGACAGTTTTGAATTCATTTCACTGGTGAGCCACTATCATACGTCATCAGCAGAGGCCGATTATCCTTAAAGCAAACTATACCCCATTCACTCGGGCTTGAGACAAAATGTAAACAATCTTGATAATTAATTATGACTCTTTCCCCCAAATACAGAAACGCTACTCAAAGTTTGAGACCTGCTTAACGTTTAATTATTTAATTATTGTAAAATTGACGTTTTTCATCAGTCCCAAATTGTTACAGGTGGGACTATTGGTCTGCCCTATCGAACGAAGCCATAGGAAAGGGGGCCTTACCCGAAGAAAAATAGATCGGAAACAGTTTAAAAATATACCGTGTCAGCTCAGGCCATTATAAAGAGATATACAATGTAAACAACTGATATGTTGCTTTATTTAAGAATACTTAAGAACAATTTTTATAATTTATGAGGAATTTCTTCTTAATTTTAGAAGAAATACCTCATACATTATAGAAAATCAATACAATTTGCGTGTTTGAAAATAGGTATTAGGTGAAACTCACTTGTGGAAAACTGGGGTGATGACGGTCAGGTCCGGCAGGTGGGAACCACCCGCTTTGGGGTGATTCGCGAGCAATACGTCTCCGGCCTTCAAGGAGTCACCACGCACCTTCATCTTGGAACATAATATATCGTTCCTTAAATATACATGTCGGAGCGAGCGGCTCTCGGTCGTCAACAGAAGGGACCATGATCATAATAACCGTATCTCGTGGGCTATAAGATAAGTACACGAACCAATTTAGCACTCTTTTCAAAAGTTTAACACACTTAAAATAAACACATGAAACAAGTCCAGTTACAAATCACTAACCCCCGAATACAGAAACGCTATTCAAAATTTGAGTCCTGCTTAACATTTAAGTATTGTCAAAATTGACGTTTTTCCATACAAATTCTGACAGGTAATGTCCACTTAACTTTTTAAGCAGTCCCCTAAATTTGAGTAGCGTTTCTGTATTCGCGGGTAACACTATCTTAAAGTTTAATAGTGAGTTACTAGTTTAATGTCATTTCTTTATTTCTTAATCAAAGTAACGCAATCAATTTCTACTTAAACACGCTAACGAGTGGAACGAATAACGAATTCGTGGGTCGTGCTCGATCACCACGGCCAGAATCGTTCTGCCTCACAAATCGTTCTCCTCAAACTTCCAGGGTCTGTTATTGTAAACAACATTAAGATAAGGTTAGTTAGAACCGATCCACGGCTACGTTCGGTGCCATGACGATGATGTCACCTTCGTTCCCATGAACGCACTCCACGGTGAATTAATGCGTGTGCCGTGTGGTGACGGCAGAGTAGAATACAATTGTCACCTCAAATCTCTCCCGTGGGCAAAAAATGGGCAGCGGCGTTCCTCTTATACCACCTAGCTACCTACCTAACATGACTGGCGAAACGTGGGTGCTGGATTACCTCTGCCTACCGCTTCGGGGATATAGGCGTGATTTATGTATGTATGTATGAATTAATAGAGACCACCGGCCGGTAATGGCTCCTGATCAGCGGGCAGAATGACGGTCGGTTCGTCGGGGTGACACTAAAACCAACCTTATTTTTTTTAAATAAAAAGAAGCCTTATGCCCGTTTTCACCATCAATCCCTAAACAATTACTTAAGTAGGTATCTCCTAAGCAAAGTGATCCCCTAAACCACACCTTTACTTAAATTCGTTTTCACCAAGCTAGGGAACACTTTTTTAGGGGTTGTCTAACTAAGTGACAGACTAGTGATGACAAACACCGTACTTTATATTAAAATAACCTTTGAGGTAAAAAAAAAATTGTTAATTAACTAAAATACAATAAATAAAAATATTGGAAACTATTTATAAAGTAAATAAAATCTTTAAATGATTTATTCCGTCTATTTTATACATTTTATAGAATATTTATAAAGCTGTATGGCATGTTCCTTGGTCTCATAGTAAATTCTCTATTACCTTTGTATCATAGCAACGCTTGTTTATATCGATTATTGTCAGTTATTGTCATATTACGATAAAGCTGTCACTTAATTTTTAGGGGGCCGAACATCGGCCCCCCAAACTTTAGGGGCACCCTTAGGCGTTAAGAGTCACCTATGTGTTTGTGTAACGAAAAATGTCATTAAGAACCACCTAAAACTAGTTAGGGGTCCCTTAAAATTTAGGGATTGATGGTGAAAACGGGCATTAGTCCCCTAGTACGACACCCACGAGATAGTGGTAGAGCCAACTGTATTCTGTTCCACACACGTGTCATGTCTTCCCATGTCATGTTTCCCTACGCTCTGTCCAAAAAGTTTACCTGATACTGGACCGCCTCCTGCATCGCGCCCAGGTGAACGGGGATGTGGGGGGCGTTGGACACGAGTCCGCCCTGTGCGCCGAACAGGGCGCACGAGAAATCCAGTCGCTCTTTGATGTTCACCGATATAGAAGTACGCTGAAGGACCCTGGAACAAAAGGTTTTGTTAGGATCCTCATAGTAGATTTTCCATCAGGTGCATAAAACGAATCATTTTTGTCCGAGACTAATTTTTACGAGCCCGAGCCGAAAGCGAGATCTGATAGTAATGGCGAGGATAAAAATGGTTTTGTGGACGAGTTAGAAACTCTGCGTTTTACTTCCATTGCGAGGAAATAAAACAGTAGTTTATCATAACATTTCTTAAAATTCAAACTAAAATTAGTACATTTTTGAATACTGAAGGAAATTGTTTTTCCCATTGATATTAGGCTTGGGGTGCAGATATATACAGCCAAGTATTAAATTAATTTTGAAATAATAATTTTCTTAAATTAATTTAATAACCTACCGTACCTACTTGAATTAAAATTTAAATACCTTTTGGGCGTTTTTCAAAAAAGATGTACATTTACGAATTTGGGGTGTCCTGTACTTAAGTTTATTTTTTATATTTTTTGTATGCACCGTACCCAAATAAACTGCATGTATATATAATAATTATACATTTAAGTTACGAAATTGACTATTTTGTGCAACCCATTTATCATTATTATTGAAATATCATAAAACCATCAGCAAAAAAAATTGAAATACCCATGTCCCACCTACATTGTAGAAACCGTTAAGTCTCAGGTAAGATTATATTAACTAAACAGTGTCACTGTGTTATGCTCTACAGGCGTATCTTGAACTCACAAATATAATTAAAAACATTTCTTTTCGAATTCAGGCTAAAATAAGGCTAAATAATATATATTACATGTTTAGTTTGTGACGAACGGGAACATTTTCCTATGAACTTTTTCATAAAAATTAGGATTATCCCGTTGTTTTTCATAATACCGAAGTATTTTTTTTATTCTTAATTAGTTTTGAGAGTATTTTATCAAAAGAGATAAGAAATCACATTAAAATTTTTAAAATACAAAAATCAGTTTTTGTGCGTCACGTGTGCATCTTTTTTGAAAAACGCCCTTTTATGTCTTAAAAAGTCACATTAGGCTAATAAATTTAAGTTATTTACTTAAAAAATAACAAATTTCATCTCTGATTTTCTCATTGTGTTTGGCTGCATGGCTCATTTTCTTTGCCTTAATATAGACACATTTAAGAGTAGATACGTTAATGCTCTAGAGCACAAAATTTTGTGCAGCCTATATCCTGCACAAATAAGCACTTTCAGAGCATGAAAAGTGAAAAATGTATTACAGCCCTCGCCCACGGCGACTTTTTGAAGCGATGCTGTCGCGCGTTTCGTTAACGCGCGATTGCATCGCTACTAACGGGCGTCAGTCGCATACGCAACGCGCTACAGTACCGCGACTGTATCGATGCAAACGCGCGACCGTGTCAGACGACATCGGGACATGGGAACGGGGGAGGGTGGCGTGTGAGTGGGAACCGAACACGGCGGAGGCGCGACAATATTTATTTATTTAAGCACAAAAACATGTTAGAGCCAATAAAAGTTACAATGAAACAAGGACTTATTACTAAATAAACTAGGTTGGAACCCTAAAACATGCGCTTTCTGGTTAAACAACATAATTTCATACAAATTTGTGCCTCTCGAAGGGGTCTCCGGGATATAAATAAATAAATAAATAATAAAAAATAAATAAATATTTTTACACTCACACCATCATCTAGCCCAAAGTAAGTAGCCTAAGCACTTGTGTTATGGATACCAGATGACGGTATGTCCGTCATCCGTTGTTAATACAATTATATTTAATACATTTATTATATATAAATGTTGAAAATATACTACATAAACAGCTAATCAAAACTAGTTCGGAACAACCATGACTCGGAAACAAACATTTGTGGTCATCACAAAGTTTGCCCCTACCACGATTCGAACCTGGGATCTCTTGGCCAATACCCAGCAATCTGAGCATTCGACCAAGTTAAAGTATAAATTAAATTAATTTATGTATGTATGTATAAGGAAGGCCTGTGCCCCAGTCCCATAAGCCACGCCTTTTATCCCCATAGGGGCTGAAGATAAAAATTTACAACTCACCTGCCCATCTGCTCCGCGATAGACATGAACCGATGGGAGAAGATGCTCAGCTGTATGGAGTCCAGATCGGTGGTCACTTTCTTGGGCTGCCCGGAGCCAATGGTGATGCGAACATCTCCGAACTTGGTTATTTCGGCGCGGCAATCTGGATAGACATTATTTTTACGTATTGTTACATACATCTCAAAACCTAACAGATGATTCATCCAAAATGCTTACAAGATTAGGGAAATACAAAAAATAACTTCTGGCAGTCTTGAATGTCTACGAGTGAGATCCAACAAGGTCGATTGGAATCTATTTTACATACATACATAAATCACGCCTATATCCCCGGAGTGGTAGGCAAAGGTGAACTAGCACCCACGTTGCGAGCCTATTGCCATTTATCGGACACAAAAGTCGCAGTACATTGCTATTGCTAGGTGGTACAAGAGGAGCGCTGCTGCCCATTCCTCATCATTGATTTATCCTTAGTCGGCTTGTACGACACCCACGGGAGAGATTTGGGGTGGTGACAATTGTATTCTACTCTGCCGTTACCACACATATAACATATTAACACCTTTTATTCCACAAAATCCCACATTTATGGGAATAAGAAGCTTTCTTACTCTACGAGAAGTCTGGAAATGTTCCAGGAACAAAGCTCACCAGGTTCCACTAGTGTGGTGGACAGGCTGTCCATGATGATGGCGGGCCCTTGTATGACTTGCTCGGGCTGCAGTTTCTCCAGGAGATAGATACCAGTGTCCTGGTATCCGCCTTCGTAGTACACCTTCACAGTCTAATAACAACGAATGTTTGTTTGTTTTACATAATAAAGCGGTAAATTCACTGCACGGACATGCCCGCGGGCATGCCTGCAGACATGCCCGCCGGACCTCGCTTCTATTAGGTCTGTGCGATGTTTGCCTAGCTCGCTAGCGCAGTGGCATAGCGCGCTTGGCCTGCGATTGCCATAAACTAAGCAATGTCCACTAAGGCCGATCATTGGATGGGTGACCAAAAATTTATTATCTCGAGTTCCTCCGTGCTTCGGAAGGCACGTTAAGCCGGTGGTCCCGGCTGCATCTGCAGTCGTAATACCCACCAACCCGCGCTGAGCCAGCGTGGTGGGTTATGGCCCAATCTCCCTATATACTTTCATCCATAGGGAAGGCCCGTGCCCCAGCAGTGGGGACATTAAAAGGGCTGGTGAGGATATGGTGAGGATGTTTGCCTAGTGTAGAACCCTCACAGTCAGTCTGGCCTTTACAATAGAGGTCCGCACGGGCATAAGTCAGACAGGCATGCCCGTCTAGTGAATTCCCCGATTAAAAGGAAAGTGGTAGTCCACACGACGCGCTGCGATGCGCTGCGACGTCGCACCGCAAATATTTTGACGCAAGGCCAAGCACGTGTGGTACTCAGCCGTGTGGTGACGGCAGAGTAGAATACAATTGTCACCACCCCAAATCTCTCCCGTGGGTGTCGTACAAGGCGACTAAGGATAAATCAGTGATGAGGAATGGGCAGCAGCGTTCACTCTATACCATCTAGCCATTACCTACTGCGACTTTTGTGCCCGATAAATGGCAATAGGTTCGCCACCTATTACATGGGACCTAACATAACTGGCGAAACGTGGGTGCTAGTTCACCTCTGCCTACCCCTTCGGGGATATAGGCGTGATTTATGTATGTATGTAAGGCCAAGCACTCCGCTAATGCAGTGATACTACGACGCAGTCGTAAAGTTACATAGTCGCAGCAACGACACACAGTGGCGAGCATTTTGTAAAAACATCCCTATCAGTCTAAAGAAAGCATATTATCGGTAAAGGTATATTCGTAAGGTGAGGTGGACCATCATATGAATGATTGATGGCGCCAGAAACTTAATTAAAATAACGTAATCGCGTCAGTTGATCAAGTGGCTGATCTAGTCGAACGAATATAATACAAACAATTGAACGAAACTGACGTATTACAGAAAAAACAACATGGCGACCGTCATGTCAAACGTAAGAGGTGTCAAAATTTTGTATTCTATTCGTTCTAATAGATTGACCACTTGTCTAGAGTAGCCCGTAAGCCAATTTCAGTTGCTGTGGTCTACCGGTCGCTCTCACTCATCTATACTAATACATATATATATATATATATATATATTTTACACTCATACCTATCATCTAGCCCAAAGTAAGTAGCTTAAGCACTTGTGTTATGGATACTAGAAGATGGACATATTTTTAATATACTTATGTATATAAATGTTGAAAATATACTACATAAACATATACACAACCATGACTCGGGAACTAACATTTGTGGTCTTCACAAAGTTTGCCCCTACCAGGATTCGAACCCGGGACCTCTTGGCCAATACCCAGCGATCTGAGCATTTGACCAAGGCGGCCGTCAATATTATAAAGCTGTTTTGTAAAGCAATATTGTAAAGTTTTTTTATTTGTTTGTATGGTTGGTTGGTTGGTTAAACGCGCTAATCTCAGAAACTACTGGTTCATATCGAAAAATTATTTTTGTGTTGGATAGTACATTTGAGGAAGGCTATAGGCTATATAACAAACGCGTGCGAAGCTGCGGGCGACCACTAGTTGTGAATAATAGCAAAGTGCGAGAGTGACGGGTAGACTAAAGCAACTGAAATCGGCTTACATAATACGGGTTTGGATTATTAGTTTTGCCAAACTTACTTTTTCAGCTACTGGTGTGACCCCTTTTCCGCTAGGTGGCGCCACTTCAGTGGGTATCTCGCTCACGCCCACGCCGCGCACTCTCACGTCATCAACTAAGATATCTCTGGCTGACAACGTGAAGCCAAACTCGTTCTTATATCTATATGACAGAAAAGCACTTTTAGTTTGAAGTTATATTCATAAATTTACTACACATTGCTGAGGAACATTGATTCTATGTCAACCTATATTGAAGTTGTACACACATCAACTTTATCTAAGGCTATTTTATTAACTTTACTTTAGGTTGTTTCAGCGATCATTATAAAAATACTGACGATTTCTTCAATGCAATTTATTCAATGCTATGACGGATGACCGTAATTAAGTAAGTCATTGAAAAACTCCAAATAATATGTCACTATTACGAGTATAAGAAATAAGAATGGAGGCTGATAGATCATGAAGTAGGTGAACATAAAATATCCTTAGACATTGTAGACTTTGAGTAGATTCTTGTCTATAACATAGATTTTGTGAATAGGGCTGTAAGCTCTCCAAATAAAAGTAAAATATCAAAACACAAAAAGCTATTTATTTTTCCGAATATCGATACAGAATTACACATTCATCACGCCAGCTTATATCTGAAGGGGCAGAGGTAATAAGACCACCATTTCACGAAGGACAATTAAATAAAGATTGGATGAATCGAGAAAAAGAAGTCTCAGATCGCATTTTAAACGCTCTCGCCTTCAGTCTTCATCATTCATCAGTTTTTCATTCTTTGTTTAGTCGCCCTTGGCTCCGAATACAGAAACGCTAATCAAAGTTTGAGTCTTGCTTAACATTTAATTATTGTCAACATTGACGTTTTTCCATACAAATTCTGAAACGTTAAAATATTTGACACCCATATTTTAACGTAAATTCATTTCATTCATACTTTTGACCCACTCATTATTTCATATGACTACAGATAAAATATACGCTAAAGACTTGGCTGTATGGGCTAGACCCTTTGCCTTCCCTAAAATATAGGGGTAACGTCCACTTAAGTTTTTAAGCAGTGCCCCACTGTATTCGGGGGTAAGTATATAATCTACTATTAAGTTAATACGATTGCATGCCTGTTAGTAAAAGACGTGTAGAAATCCCCGTGGCGACAGACGCTGGTAGAGCCATCCCCAGCCGGTGCCACCATGAGTGCGCAGTCCGTCCCGGAATATCTCAGGTGCAGGTACGGCTCTATCAGGATTTGGGTGTCGGTGAAACCCTAGACGTAATAACATCATTATTGGTACTCTTATTAAAACAACGACCGAATCCAAAATCGCAAAATTTTGGGAACCGACAAATAACTATTTTTTACTGAGTCACTTCGTGTGCACAGGGAGAAGATTAATAGACTCAAATAATTTTTTAACCTTATTCCGTAAGGTTAAGTAAGTTTTTGCCGTGTGGTGACGGCAGAGTAGAGTACAATTGTCACCACCCCAAATCTCTCCCGTGGGTGTCGTACAAGGCGACTAAGGATAAATCAGTGATGAGGAATGGGCAGCAGCGTTCCTCTTATACCACCTAGCAAATTAGCAATAGTAGTACTACTTTTGTGCCCGATAAATGGCAATAGGCTCGCCACCTATTACATGGGACTTGCCATAGTTGGCGAAACGTGGGTGCTAGTTCACTTCTGCCTACCCCTTCGTCCCCGAAGGCGTATAGGCGTGATTTATGTATGTATGTATGTTATCCGTAAGGAAAAAGCTGCTTTTTTCTTCATTTTTTAGGTTTTATTTTACGCGAACTCATTTTGGCAAAATTTCGAATTAGGTTGTGGTTATATTATGAGTGCGTTTATCATCATCACCAGCCCTTTAATGTGCCCACTGCTGAGGCACAGGCCTTCCCTGTGGATGGAAGAATATTGGGATAATGGGCCATAACACACCATGCTTGGCGAGTGCGGATTCAGTGGGGTTTAACGACTGCAGATGCAGCCAGGACCAGCGGCTTAACGTGCCTTCTGAAGCATGGCGGAACTAGACGGCCTTAGGGAAAATTGCTTTGCAATCGAACGGCGAGCGGTTTTTCTTCTTCTTTTTCTCAGTCCATTCGTTCCTAGTTTATCTAGGATCGGCGCAGTTTTCTCTCTCTCAATCATATCGGTCAGACGTCATCAAGCCATCCACTCCCTTTTGTTTGATTCATATCATCCATCACACTGGAAATGTGCTCGTGTAGAATGAATGCTTAGAAAAGAGACGGAACCGACCATGTCGGGAGACCGATCAACGGAGAGAGTGATTGGGATGACAACATTCCAATCTATACTGTTTAAGGTTTTGGCTTAGGTTTTACAGCCGGTCGCCTGCATCTGGCAGGCCAACCCTCTTTGGGTATGCTTTTGTTGGTGGCTCGCCCGCCACCATTCGGGTGCCCCGAGGTGCTTATTGGTCTACACCAAGTAATCTCCCTTAGTCGACTTTTAACGACACCCGATCACGTTATTCATTCGCTTCCAGACCAGCATGCAAAAGGTATTTTTGCTTTAGGGGATTATAATTATTGAAATGTTGTCAATTGTCTACGCTCTACTGCCTTATATCATCAAATGACACGGTTTATCTTCACGCTCTTTCCATATGAAAATCTACATACATACATACATACATACATAAATCACGCCCATATCCCCGAAGGGGTAGGCAGAGGTGAATTCTCACCCGCGTTTCGCCAATTATGTTAAGTCCCATGTAATAGGTGGCGAGCCTATTGCCATTTATCGGGCACAAAAGTCGCAGTACATTGTCAGGACGGTAGTATAAGAGGAACGCTGCTGCCCATTCCTCATCACTGATTTATTCTTAGTCGCCTTGTACGACACCCACGGGAGAGATTTGGGATGGTGACAATTGTATTCTACTCTGCCGTCACCACACGGCTATGAAAATCTATCTGTCTACTATTTATTCGGTAAGATTCATCTTGCAAAAAAACCTGCCGTACAACGCCGTGTGAACCTAGCCTTACCCCCGAATACAGAAACGTTACTCAAAATTTGAGCACTGGCTTATATAGTTAAGTGGACATTACCTGTCAGAATTTGTATGGAAAAGCGTAAATTTTGACAATATTTAAATGTTAAGCAAGACTCAAACTTTGATAAGCGTTTATGTATTCGGGGTTTTAGTAGCCTCGTCGGAGAGATAGGGGTGGTGAAAATGTTCGCCGTACAAAAATCTTACCTGAGCTCTGAGCTTGTCCCTACAGACGGCGGCTAGCACATCCAGCTGCCGATCTAGCTCGGCGAACGAGTCCGGGCAGTAGACTAGCGCGCACGGCTGCTGCGCCTCGTGCACTACGTGAGCTAGCGCCATGCCGTACGCGGACAGGATACCTGTTCAGAGAAGGTAGTAATTCATCATCGTCGTAGCGTAGGATACCACACATCGTTGGTGACAGGAGTAATTCATCATCACCAGCTGCGTCGTAACAGTTATTTTATAGCGACTATATTTATAGTTGTATAATGGCGAAAAGTGGGTGTTAATTCGCCTCTGCCTACCCCTTCGGGGATATGGGCGTGATTTATGTATGTATCATTGTAAAGTAACCCAATAAAGTGTTTTATTTCAGTAAAAATATAAAAAATAGAAAGCATTTCTTAGTACATTTAATAATTAGACAAAAAAAAAGCAAAGAAAAAAAGAACAAACTATCGAGTAGACTGCCCTCCAAATAAGTCTGCGCGTGGTCAAAATTGGAACAAAAATTCCGTCTGCTATTTCGTTTGTCTAGGAGTGTCAAAGTGAGCGAGCAGCGCCACCCGTTGCGCGCAGACTTATCTGACGTGCAGTCTAAGCGCTCTTGCACACGATGCCGCCACCGCGCCGTCACCGTGCCGCCGCCGCACCTTTATACTGTAGATGTGCGCCGCGTACATGCCACCTCGCCGTCAAACCATCATTTTACCGGTCCACTATACTGTTGCTAGTAATACTATTTGAACACTTTAGTCATATTATGAATGCTGTAATTACCTTGAGAGCAGTTAGTTAGTTGGCAATGGCCGTGTGGTGACGGCAGAGTAGAATACAATTGTCACCACCCCAAATCTCTCCCGTGGGTGTCGTACAAGGCGATTAAGGATAAATCAATGATGAGGAATGGGCAGCAGCGTTCCTCTTATACCACCTAGCAATAGCAATGTACTGCGACTTTTGTGCACGATAAATGGGAATTGGCTCGCCACCTATTACATGGGACCAGACATAATTGGCCAAACGTGGGTGCTAGTTCACCTCTGCCTACCCCTTCGAGGATATAGGCGTGATTTATGTATGTATGTATGTAATTACCTTAAGAGCATTTAGTTAGTTGTTCATGTTAATCATTTATTTGTCGATTTTAAATGCTGTATCTTATGTTGGTAATTCTGAATAAATAAGTAAGTTAATAAATAAATAAATCAATACATTGCTAGTTAGTTACGTGCGATCTTCGTAAAATGTATTAGGGGTTTAAGTATCAAATTGCCGTTTCGTATGGAGAATGTAGCGAAAATTCATTTTCCCATACAAACATATTTGCGATGTTTTAAGGAACCACAAATCTAAATTTTATATAATTTTGTGGGTATATTTAGACAATATTAAGCTATAGGATACCAAGAGATTTTTTTTTATAACGGAGACGGACTGGTGTCCGTGTACGTGGATCTAAGTGGTACTTAGGACGAGCTGTTTTTGAAGATTTATTGGTAGTGAAAGAAATAAAAACAAGATAAAATTTTATACATAAATATAAGTCCTTGAAATGAAGTTTAAAATAAAATAAGAATAATGGACATAACTATTGTTCTAAAGGAATCATACACTACCACTTAATAATAATGGAACATCGGCAATTTCAAACTTTAACCCGAGCGAGCCGATTGCCAGTTATCGGGCACAAAAGTCGCAGTAATCTTTGCTAGATGGTATAAGAGGAACGCTGCTTCCCATTCCTCATCACTGATTTATCCTTCGTCGCCTTGTACGACACCCACGGGTGAGATTCGGGGTGGTGACAATTGTATTCTACTCTGCCGTCACCACACGGCGCAAGACGTTTGCATGACCTATTTATTGATCTGTTTTTTTTTGCTGCGCCCGCCAGGGTCCATAATGATCTATGCCTAGCTTTAAGATCTTATTGTACATTATGATCGCAATAAACACTTGAGTACTGTTCTACGTGAAGAATGCGTTCAGCGTCCTCACCTGCGTACTTGTGGAGGAGCACGGTGGCGATGCCCAGGTGGCGCGCCACCGAGCACGCGTGCTGCCCGCCCGCGCCACCGAAGCACGCCAGCGCGTGCCGCGACGCGTCGTGCCCGCGCGCCGTCGTCAGCGCCCTGTGTCACATAACCCTTAGAGCCCGGCCAGATGTACGGGCGCTTTAGACGCGTTTCGTTATACATTGCTCGCTAGGAAGCAGAAGAAATACTAATTACCGATGACTAGCGAGCAATGTATGACGAACCGCCTATCACTCGCGCGTGCGTGGATAGGCGGTTTGGAGAGATCACTTCTTTCCACTTGCTACGATTCTTACATACTTCTTTCGCTTTATCCAATCTCATCAACCTCTTCATGCATGGTCATCAGTTTTGGGTACTCTTGACTTGTCCCATTTTAATAGACTTTCAATTTGATGATATAAGATACGCCGAGGCTCCCCCTGCCGTTTTACATACAAATAAATCCTGTTTGTCACTCTCCTTATCCTTTCTACGTGGCTAAACCATACAAGCATCCCTTTCTCAATTCTTGTCATTACGTCTTCTTTCAAACCACACAAAAGCTAAAACACGAATGGTAACAATTTTCCCGATAGAAATAAAATCCAAAGATGACGCATAATTCCTTTCTTTTTGTTTACAATCAATCAAAGTATACCTTATTGGTCGACACATCGCTTCGTTGGCAACATTGATGAAGCCCATGGCTACCTCCTCCATGGTCATCTGTAACAAACGGTGGCATTTTCCATTAAAATGCTGAAAATATCCTTAGGAGTGTAAATGTCCACCGCGTACCTAAGTTAAATCGGTAGCTGTGGCTTATACAAGCGGCCAATCTATTCCAACGAATAGAACACCAATGTATGAAACTGACGTATTACTGAGAAGAAAACATGGCGACCGTTGTGTCAAATTAAAAGAAGTTGTCAATAATTTAAATTTGACAGAAAGGTTTTAACTTAAGCCACTTCGCTAGGCACCCAAATCTAAATAATTAAGTTATCCACTGCTGCTGTTAATATTACGGTTTAATTCTTTGTTAGTGCCATCATCCCTATTGTCACTACCCCCAATTTTACCTGGGAGTGCCGTACAAGGCGACTAAGGTAAAGACAGCAATTTTTCTTTCTTGTTAATACATCTTAAACTACCCCTTCTGGGATACTGATGATAGAAGCAGGTTACCTGTTTCCCATCACCGCCCCCTTTGAGGAATTGGTTGATCTCGTCCGTCAACTTTCTGAAGGCTGTCTCGGTCGCCATTCTATCCAAGGGTTCATTTTCTTTGGGTCCAAAGATCTTCGGAAAATACTCAGGGAGTAGGCGACCTATCAACAAGGAAATTCTCTAACGTATTCACAATGGAAAAAAAGCGAAAAAACAACTTTCATTGCCCACAAAAATATGCTGCTTATCAAATTCCTGTTATACCCCTAGTAATATACTGTGATTTACGTGCCTGGTGGACGACAATAGGCTCGCCACCTATTACATGTGACCTAACAGAATTGTCAAAGCGTGAGCGTTACTAACCTTGCTCTTCGGAGACAAATCGGCGTGATTTGTTCTTATTGTACCTGAACATAAGACTCTTTTTATGTTGGAATAAAGTTTATATTCACCCAATACCTCAGTCTACCTTTTCGGGAACAATAAAGCTTTGTGTATGCATTTAGGTACTTGGAAAAAACGACTCTATTAAGAAGGAATAAGGTATATATTCACCTAACAGAAGATTGGGGACAAATACGCGGGTTCGATTCCCGCCTCAAGATCATAATTTTTCGAAATTCTTTTTCTAACCCCAAAATCTTTGTAGGCTTGATATATTTAATAAGGTACCTGAAAAACGTCTCTTTTAAGAAGGAAGAAGGTTCATATTCACCTAACAGGAGATTGGCATCAGTGACGGTCAACGGACCACCCTTCCGGTAGCAAGCCGGTCCCGGCTGAGCGCCTGCCGACTCCGGGCCGGTCACGAACAACCCAGACCTGAAGAACAGCATAGACCCGCCGCCCGCTGCCACGGTATTAATATCTGTAACACAGAGGGATAGAGTTCAATTTAATATAAGATTAAGAGTAAACGAGTTTATCTTGCCGTGTGGTGACGACAGAGCAGAACACAATTGTCACCACCCCCATCTCTCCCGTGGGTGTCGTACAAGGTGACTAAGGGTAAAGACAGCGATGAGTAATGGGCAGCAGCATTCCTCTCATACCACCTAGCAGTACACTGCGATTTATGAGTCCAATATTTATGGTAATAGGCACGCCACCTATTACATGGGACTTAACTTACTTGGCGAAAAGTGGGTGTTTAATTCCCCTTTGCCTACCCCTTCGGGGACAACTAGGCGTGATTTATGTGTGTGTCTCTCTCTCTGTGTGTGTGTCTTTCTGTCTGTGAGTGTGTCCCTCTCTCACTGTCTGTGTTTGTCTCTTTCTCTCTCTCTCTCTCTCTCTCTCTGTGTGTGTGTGTGTGTGTATCTTTCTGTCTGTGAGCGTGTCTCTCTCTCACTATCTCTGTGTGTGTGTGTCTCTCACTCTCTCTCTCTGTGTGTGTGTCTTTCTGTCTGCGTGTGTGTCTCTCTGTCAGTGTGTGTGTTTCTCTGTCTGAGTGTCATCGTTCTCACCCAACTGCGGCGCCTGCACAGTGATCCCGGCGGTGGTGGCCTCGTGCACGTGCTCCAGTGCGCCCGCATACCGCGACACGTCAGTCGACGTACCGCCCATGTCGAAGCCTGCACAAATCATTATGGAATCAACCACATCTTATTAGAGCACAGTTTTCTTTGGCATGATTTTTAATGCTAGGCAGGTAACAAGAGCTTCCCTTCAACTCATCTGATTTTGGAATCAACCACATCTCAATTACATACATACATACATACGTCACGCCTTTCTCCCGCAGGAGCAGGCAGAGATCACATATTTCCACTTGCTACGATCTTTAACTACTTCTTTCGCTTCATCCAATCTCATTAATGTCTTCATGCATGCCCGTCGGTTTCGGGTACTCTTGGCCTGACCCCTCTTTAATACATACATACATAAATCACGCCTATATCCCCGAAGGAGTAGGCCGAGGTGAACTAGCACCCACGTTTCGCCAACTATGGCCGGTCCCATGTCATAGGTGGCGAGCCTATTGCCATATATCAGGCACAAAAGTCGCAGTACATTGCTAGGTGGTACAAGAGGATCACTGCTGCCCATTCCTGATCCATCACTGTTTTATCCTTAGTCGCCTTGTACGACACCCACGGGAGAGATTTGGGTTGGTGACATTTGTATTCTACTCTGCCGTCACCACACGGCATCTTCTTTAATAGACTGCAATCATTCAAATCTTCATAGAGCACAGTTTTCATTGGCATGTTTTTTTAATGCTAAGCAGGATGCCCTTCACCTCACCTGATGCTAAGTGGCGATAAGGGCTGAAGATGGAATCGAGCTTCACCTGCAACCCTCAACCACAGAGGGGCTGGCTGTCCTATCACAAATTGTCGGAACACAATAATGCTGTTAACATTATTGTTATGGCGACAGATTTTGATAAGATGGTGGTAGCTAGCCAGGCGGAATTGAAAGAATTCCTACCACCTACAAAGCCGAGTACAAATTTGTACCCCCTGGGGATCGAACCCGGGGCATCTGGATCTTGATTCCGGTGGGCGACCCACTAGACCAAGAAGGCGGTTATCTTCAAGGTGAATAATTTTATTTAGCCGTGTGGTGACGGCAGAGTAGAATACAATTGTCACCACCGCAAATCTCTCCCGTGGGTGTCGTACAAGGCAACTAAGGATGAAACAGTGTTGAGGAATGGGCAGCAGCGTTCCTCTTATAGCACCTAGTAATGTACTGTGATTTTATGTGCCAGATAGATGGCAATAGGCTCGCCACCTATTTCATGGGACTTAACTTAATTGGCAAAAAGTGGGTGTTTAATTCACCTCTGCCTACCCCTCTGGGATATAGGCGTGATTTATGTATGTATGAACAATTTTATTACCTATGACTGGTAGCCCGGTCTCCTTCTGGTATGACGTCATCGCGTACCCCACCACCCCTCCCGCGGGCCCGGAGAGGATAGCGCGGGAGCCGTTGAACCTGAATCAGAAATAGTACTCACATCAATTTCATCACCATACAGCCATTGGATGCACTGTTTAGGCACAGCTAGGCGTTACCTATGGATGGACGGATATAATTTTTTCTTACGGAATTTTCTTACTGGACGGATATACCAGGAGACGTTCAGACCATCAAACTGAACAAATTTCACTATGGGAGCAACTCCAAATTCACGAAAAAATATCAGCTGTTTCATCTTCTTCTTCTTCTTCCTGCCCTTATCCCACTCTAGGCGGGGTCGGCACAACATGTTTTCTTCTGCCATTTCTCTCTATCCTTCACTAATTTCTCATCCACCCCTCTCGCTATCATATCCTCCTTTACACAGTTCATCCATCTCTTCTTTGGTCTTCCTCTCCTTTTACGTCCTTCCACGTTCATGCCTAACATTCTTCTGCCAACATAGCTTTCATCTCTTCGCATAACATGGCCAAACCATCCCAGTCTATTACTCCGCAGTCTCTCTGTCACTGGCGCTACTTTTGGTTTCATACAAAATGATAATACTTACTTGACCCAAATGTATGAAACAGCTGTTATTTTTTTCGTTGCTTGAGTAGCTCCCATGGTGAAATTTGTTCAGATTGATGGTCTGAACGAATTCCAAAAATTTTTGCAGTGACCAAAAAGTCTCCTGGTATTGAAAATTGGCCTCACATTCACTATGCTGGTCATCGGGACTAACGGCTGCTCGTGCCTTCCGAAACACAAAGGAAATAATACATTTTGAAGATGTATATGTAAATCAGAAAATACGTCTCCCGAAATCCGGGCACTGGTTCCCAAATCAAGACCATGTTTGACCTATTTTCGAACTTTTTCCGACTTATTTTTGTTTTTGTTTTAAAATAAAAAGGGAGAGATTTGGGGTGGTGACAATTGTATTCTATTCTGCCGTCACCACACGGCATGGACGGAGGTCAGTGTACCACTTACAGATTCATAGGAGTCAGCCCCCCGTCGGACTGCATGAACAGCACGTTGGTGCTCCTCAGTCCGCCAGCGAAGCCCCCGGCGAAGCCCCGCACGTACTCCCTGATGTGCGGTGTGAGGTACGCGTCGGCGGAGGCCGTGAACCCCCTCGGCACCATCCTCACCATGGACATGACGGTATGGGACAGTGACACTTGGGAGAAGCCTGGACAACAAAATCTGATTTTATAATAATAAAGTGTAGGTCTGGAGAGAAACGATCTGGAGGCATACTGCAAAACATGGACTGAATTGGAGATGAAGGGTTGCGGGGGAGGCTTTTGCCCAGCAGTGGGATCTATTAGGCTAATAAAAAAAAAAGTATAGGTACAGCAGTAGATCTTATAAAGGCTAACAAAAAAAAGTGTACAGCATAAAAGTTATGCTCATTAGACCCACCCGGCACCCGGTCTTCAATGCTGGCCTGGGGGCGAACAAATAACGTAGAATGGGCCAGCCCCGACTCATCCCATGGGTGTCATAAAAATCGACTAAGGGAGATTGCCCAGGTTAGATCAATAAGCACCTCGGGGCACCCGAATGGTGGAGGGCAAACCATCAACAACAGCATACCCAAAGAGGATCAGTGTCAGGCAGGCGGCCGGCTGTAAAACTTAAGCCAAAACCTTGAGCAGTATGGATTGCAATGTTGTCATTCCAATCACTCTCTCTGTTCATCTGTCTCTCGACATGGTCCGTTCCGTCTCTTTTCTTTACATTCATTCATCACTAGCACCTTTACGGTGTGATGGATGATATGAATCAAAAGCGTGTGGAGCTTGATGACGTCTGACCGATATGAATGGAAGAGGAAACATACTGCGTCGACCCCAGATAGACTGGGAACAGGGCAGGGAGAAGAAGAGACCCACCCGGCACCCGACCCAGATCGCCTCGGTCGTAGGGCATCTACATGCGGACACCGAGGGGACCACGTGAAGCCCACAGGGCGGTCACGTGAGGCCAATACAAGACAAAGTGTCATATTCAGATTTTCTTTCTAACGTGTCGGACGCATGGAGTTTGCTTTTATAATGGATAAAGAAAGACTTATCGAAGAAGTTGAAACATAATTAATTTATTGTATGATCTTAGTAGACTTTTAATAGACTTTCAATTTGATTAGCAATGCTAATCTCTATAAAAAAGGGCCAGGTCAAGAGTACCCGAAACCAACGGGCATCATCATCATCACTAGCCCTTTAACGGCCGCACTGCTGGGGCACGGGCCTTCCCTATGGATGGAAGAATATAGGGAGATTGGGCCATAACCCACCACGCTGGCCCAGTGCGGGTTGGTAACATTGGTGACACGGCGTGACATATGTATGTATCTCAGATATATCAATGTGTGGTATGTATGGTGTCAGGTCCGCTGGTTGACTGCGTGGCGTCCACTAGTGAACGCCGAGCGGCGAAGCAGTGATGGTCGCATGCCGGGTCTAATGAGCATCAACGTTTATAGTGTTCCGAAAATTTGTGATAAGATAGCCAGCCTCTCTGCAGTTGAGGGTTCCAGGTGTAGCTAGATTCCATCTTCGGCCCTAATCCTCACTAACCATCAGGTAAGATGAAAGCCAAGAGCTAACCTGTCTATCTAAAAGAGACTAACACTGATGAAAGGCTCACCAATTTCCTCAGCCAGCCTCCCAATCCTCAATTCGTGCTCGTGGTACGTGTAGCTGTGTGCAAGCACGACAGCAATGCTCTCTATCCCTTTCCCTCGGAGGGCAAGGAGATCCTTCCTTACAGCATCTTCGTCTAAATCTTTCACAACAAGCATAGTCTCTCCGGTAGCTCCGGTGACTTTGTGCCAATGTTGCGGTTTATTCATTTCACATTTGTCTTCCAAAGCGGGTATGACTCTGCAGTCCACCTCAACCACATCAGCATACAGGACACTTGGTCGTTTAATGTCCTGCAATAGTATCATCGTCATCATCATTACCAGCCTTTTAATATCCTTAATGCTGGCGCACAGGCAATTATGTTGGCCTAGCGCCCATTGGTATTAACTGAAAACTAAAATGAACTAATAAAATGTAGCCAGGGCCAATGGCTTAACCTGCCTTCCGAAGCACGGTGAGCAAAGAAACCCATCCACTGGCTGACCATAAAATACGTTGCTAGGTTTACACAAACGCTTTATGATGCAAGTACAAATTGTTACGTAAATGTTATTTAAAACTCAAATAGAAATAAATCTGATTATATTATGTTCTTTTTTCCACTACATCCCGGTTTTATCACTCAAAAATATTTAAAATCTCGACAAGCCAAATATATTGTACCCAACCTATTCCTATAAGTAGGTTATAAGGTAACACTTACCAGCTGAAATATGGATGGCCTGGCTTGGTTGCCAATGTACAGCAGATCTCGGAATCCCTTATTGATTACAAGAGCCATCTTGGCACCCTTTCGTTCCAGCAATGCATTGGTAGCAACCGTGGTGCCCATGCGGATGGACTCAATCAGTGAAGAATCCACTTTACCTTCATTGTCTAACGCTTTGCCAGTTTCCTGAAAAAAAAGTATGTACAGTATTGTACAGAATATTATTTGTTAATTATCAACTTTTTACTGTTGTTTTAACTCATTACACCGATAAACGATTGCTTCAGGAAAGGAAATCATTCACATCAGGACATTATTTTACAAAAGCGGTTGTTAAAATTGGTTAGAAAACCAATTTAATTTGAAAAAAATATCTATACAATACCTCTTGTAGAATCCTCCGAATAGCTTCTCTTGGCGCATCATTGTAGTTTTGAGGGTCGACAGACAAAAGCTTCATCACACGCACCTTCCCAGATGGACAGCGTGCGTATACATCTGTGAAAGTGCCACCTCTATCAATAGCAAACTGGAAGCCTTTAGGTGGATTCATTGTGTTTTCTGAAACAAATAAAAACAATTAGCATCAAAGTATAATCAGCTTATATTGCTATAGGTTCAATATAAATTTGTTTGATTTCAAAAAACCCATAGATATAAGACAACATAGTTATTATATTCCTGCCCTGCTCCCAGGTTAAAAGTTCGAATTAAGAGCAAATATTATCTGATATTAGTAATAAGTAGTAAATGCTTGCTGCTACCTTTTCTGTATGGATAATAATTTGTAAAAATGAGTTTATGAATATAGCTGAGATCTAACAGTGATACCGGTGCAGTGGGCCGGTGAGCCCGGTGAATTGTAGGAAAATGGGAGTTTGACTAAATATCTTTGTTCACCATATTGCCATATTTATTTCGGTGAATACTGATACCTCGCTCATGATGATTTTGGTGTATTTTTAGTCCACCTTTCAACTGGAGACTTTCTGTCTAGTGCTCATGGTCTTAGTGCTGTATTGGTAAAAGTGTAATTAATCTGCCAATTTTTTATTTATACCTTGTAGAAGTAGAAATTAATAATAAGTTGCTTAATGTTTCAGTGAAATAAATTGGTTTTTAGTAATTAAGTAATGTTTTTTGTACTTGAAATTAATTCTAGACTGCATTATTTAGTCAGACAGTAAAATATGTCTTGCAGTCAACAAAAGTTCAATGTTTGATCTTTTATATCTTATCTGAATCTACAAAGTATAGAACTGATGATTGTACAATTTTATTGAACTGATAAGGACCAAAAACTTTCTTTATTACAAGGATCTAAAGTTCAAATTAGAACTAGGACTCCTCTGAACTAAATTTTTGTTTATTATTTTAAAATATAAATGAACCGATAAATGTTAATGTCCTCTATGGTAATAAGCCATTACGATAAACATTAATCCTTAGAAGTTTATTGCAATTTCAGTACAAAATAGTAGGTTATTGTTTTTTGAAATTTTAAACACCTGCGCAGTACTCACTTCACAACACAACTTGCCGCGTTGCCGTAAACAAACCTACACACACAGTGACAGACAGCGTTTTGTCTCGGGATTTAGTAAAAGTTAGAGTGAGAAAAAATATTTTCTTTTCCCCGAGGAGCTTTTGTCCACGTCTCGTGTTACGGCTGAGTACAAGTCAAAGCGAGATGAGCAATAGTCTCAGAGTAAATAGGAGGTCCTATTTACTCCGAGGCAGGCAATAGTGTTCCGTGGAGATGACAGTGACAGACAGACAGATGATAGATTATTTATTTTTAGAATGAAAAATGTATGAATCTACAATTTCTTTCAATCTTTATTTTCAATGTAAAATTGTCTTTTAGTGTATAATGATGGATAATAGAATAATATCTAGCATCTCTAGCAATAGCTACGCCCATCGGTCGTCATGCTTATACATATATTAGACATAATTTTTGAGCAAAGTAGAAGAAAATTGTATTAGCCCCAAAAATCCTCGTCATAAAAATAAACGGCTGCTTTTATTCACTTGTCGTTGTAAATAATTTATTGAAAGCGGTGGGATTACTAATTGCATTTTGATTATTGTATATAAAGTTAAAATTGAAACATTTATAATATTTTTTATTATTACAAAATTAGAGACGCGTGAATCATGTGATCGCTGCTTGAATAAATCGCGTGATCGCAGCTTGCTTGATCCTCTGTCACTGTCAGCAGTTGACAAAACAAATCGGCAAGAAGACGGCAACATGGCCAACACGTTATAAAGTTGTTGAGTAGTTTTTGATGCTAATTTTTTTGAATCAAATACGGCAAGTTACACTTGGTACTTATTTGAAAAGAATGGGGCGTAGAAATCGAAATGTTAATAAATTCGCTCAACGGAAACGAGACCTAAGGGAGCAGGTGAATCATATTAGAAAAACTTATGGCAAGTGCATGTTTGTATTCTAACTTTTTTTTGTTTATCCGCTATTGCAATGAATTTTCAGGCGAAAAATCCTCAAGAGAAACCAGCGGGTGATATGCGGAAACGTTATGAGGATATAGTTAAAGAGAACGCTGCTTTTGAAGAGTATTATAAAGTGAGTACCGAATTTCAACATGTGTGTTATCTACCACCAAAACATAAACATAAAAAAATATCGTCATAGTTTTAGGCTAGTTTTATTGACTTGTATAACTGTTAAAATAGTATAGATCTTGTATCGGTAATGTCACATACATTACATACATACATGCATACGTCACGCCCTTCTCCCACAGGGGTAGGCAGAGATCACTTCCTTCCACTTGCTACGATCCTTACATACTTCTTTCGCTTCATCCCATCTCATCAATCTCTGTCTGTATAGATACAGCTTAAAAGGTTCGCTCAATGCACTTATCTTAGATGAACGCTAATTGTTTTTAAATGGTTTGACTCTCGCATCCAGACTATAATTTTTGGAACATTTTCTAACCACAACTTTCTTTGTGGAGGATTATCTACCTAGTTTAATTGATAGTTTGTATTTTTTTAGGTAATAAACATATTTATTTTATTTTTATATAAAAATTATATTTTATACATTATTTCAGACTCAAAAAGTTTGTCCAGAAGAGGAGTGGCCCATTTTTATGAAATGCCTTAGACAGAACTTGCCCACCGCCTTCCGCATCACAGGGTCAAAATGTGAAGTCAACACTCTAATGGATATTGTTAAAAGTGAATACTTCTCAAACTTGTTGAATGTGAAATTACAAGTTGACGGAGAAGAAGAAGAGGAAGAAGTGAAGCCTATTAATTTGCCATGGTAAGCACCTAATAACATAGTTAGAAAGAACTAGAAAACTATGTTAAGAATTTAAAATATATAAAATCTACTCTTATTAACAACTATATTTACTAAATTAATGGAACTTTAAGATTTGTTTCTTTCTTTCTTTCAAACTAAAATGGTTGAACATACTACTACTACTCTTACCAATAAATTTAATTAATATTAACTGCAACATGAATTTTGTTCAAATTTATATAAAAAAAAAAGGTAACATGCCATTAAGTATATACATATAAACTAAAATTTAAAAGTAAATAGCAGCATGCATGTCCCAGAGACACGCAGATTTAAAAAAAAAACAAAAAAAATTAGGTGAATTGTATATATTTGTAGAACAAACTTGTTAAAATTTATCAGCAACAAAGGTTTTGAAATTGAAATTGAGCAACAATACATGATAAAATCACTACAGAAGAAGGCAAACTTTATTGTGAATTTTTATTAAAACTATGCTGAGCTACAATGTAGATTGGCCAAATTCCATTGAGATGGCTTCAATAATACTTTGATCGTCTATAACAATTAATATTGTAATATAAAAATCTCAGGTATCCTGGTGGTTTGGCATGGCAACTCCGTCTGTCACGTACTGACATTCGCCGCAATGAGACACTATATCGGTTGCACAATTTCCTGGTAGCTGAGACAGCGGCCGGTGGAGTCTCCAGACAAGAAACAGTTTCTATGATACCACCAGTAGTGCTGGATGTTCAACCCCATCATAAAGTAAGATTTTAATGGGTACAAAAGTATGTTAATCCCATATTGCTTCCATGTTATTGAAAATTTCAATCCCTACTGACATCGGACATTCAAGAGGAGGCTACAATATTTTTTTCTCCTTGTTTTAATCTGCCATCGGTTCATCGCCATAATCAGATGTTAGGCTACAAATTGAATATATTATGTATTTTTTGTGATTTTGGCAGTCTCTATTCATGTGCCAGTATGTTCAGCCAGAATTGGCTGCTTCAGTTTTGTCCAAATTTAAGAAGGTACATAAGTTCATTATTGTAATGATATAATAGGTTGGGGGAAAAGTTTCTTTGCATTTTTTAAGAAAATTCAAAACATTTTTTAATATAGTTTATTTACATTTAACTAAAGTATGTAGGTACCATTTTGTCCGATAACTATTTGCCATCTTGTAGGTAAGGACATGATCCCATTGCTATAGAAATTTTGGGACTTCTGGTCAAAATACCGCGACAAGTGGTTTTGGCAGTCCTCTCGTGATGTTAACCTGACACTGCCTAAAGAATTCTGAAGAGACCGAAACAGGTGGAAATCTGAAGGTGCAAGGTCAGGACTATACGGCGGATGCATTAACACCTCCCAGCCAAACTCTCTTAATTTTTGCTGAGTGGCTAAAGATGTGTGAGGTCTAGCGTTATCATGATGAAAAACCACACCCCTTCTGTTGATTAATTCCGGCCGCTTTCTCTCAACTTCTTGCTTTAATCTCATCAGTTGTTCGCAGTAGAGTTCAGAATCCATGGTCCTGCCTGGTGGTAACAGCTCATAATGAATAATGCCCTTCCAATCCCACCACACACACAGCATCACCTTGTTGCGAGTTAACCCGGGTTTCGCCACAGTCTGTGAAGCCTGACCGGCCTTTGACCACGACCTTTTTCGCACGTTCTTGTCGTACGTGATCCACTTTTCATCACCAGTTATCAGCTTCTTCAAAAATGGTTCGGTTTCATTACGTCGTCGTTTTCGCTACTCTCACAGACACTGCACTAGGTCCATAAACATCGCAAATTTTTTTCGCGGCTTGCGTTGCATTTTTACCTTTTTTGTAGTAAAATTTTAAAATGTATCGAATTTCTTCATTAGATTCACTCATCTTGGCGGTACGAAAAACAAATGAAAATCACACATTTTCCTAATTTGAATTTGGAATTATGTTCTTTAAAATTTAAACTTTCAATGATACCAAAACCAGCCAGATACAAATAGTTTAGCCAAAGAGATTTTATTACAAGTTTATACATACTATAATGCGAAAAGACTTTTTCCCCAACCTAATATTATGTTATCCTTTAAACATATATTTAAACTTGTGTTTTAGAACTGTGTCCGTAGCGTTGCTCAGAGCAAATCTAATATTGAAAGGCCGTCGGGTCTAACCAAATGGGGCTTTCTCGGCCCGGAACTCTAATTCATCTTCTTTTGACTGGTGAATTGCCTCGCGGCAGACCCCAGACTCTCCCCGCCAGAAGGGCTGGAGGGACACCGGAGTGGTTTAGTGGCGTATTCCCGACTCGATCTTGAGTCGGGCGAGTCCCACACACGTCGGCCGTCTAGCTAGCGGCCGATACGGTGCGTAAATGCATTCCACTCCGTCAAAAAAAAAAAAAAAAAAGATATACACTAACAATACTAACAAAAAATTCTGTAAAGCAATAAGCTTGGAAAATAAAAGGCTTTTATTATTATTATGTTATGTTATCCTTAACCTAGAATAATAAAGGAAGACTGATGGCGTCTTACCCACTATGCAAGCTACAATATAGATAGTGAGTTGTCTCTAATTAATTTATCACTTCCAGGTTTTGGATATGTGTGCCGCTCCTGGGTCTAAAACGGCTCAGCTAATAGAGTTTCTTCACGCCGACGAAGACAAAATGCCTACAGGTAAATATTAGAGACATGCCATGTGGTTTTCAGTACCCCCAATGTCACAGTGGTGTTGAACAAGACAACTTGAGATTAAAATAGCGATGTGGAATGGGTAGCAGATTTCTTGTTATACCCCCTATTAATATACTGCGATTTACGATTTATTATTTACCTTCCACTGGCATAGCTATATTTTAAAGACGTTTTCAATATCACAATAAAAATTAGTACAACTTTAGTTCTCCAAGTAATGTGTAGACGCGTCAATTACGATCGCGATCAAGATCAATGATCACGATCCAAACTGATTGTGTACGGGTACCAGATAGATTGTGTGCGAAGCAGATGCGCGCGTCTGTATTGTGTAATACAGATGGGCGCATCTGCTTCGCAAACAATCTATCTGAATCGTGATCATTGATTTTGATCAACGGATCGCAATCGAGATTGACTGTACGGGCTGCCATAGAGAAAGAAGGTTCATACTTATATCTGTTTTTGCAACCAGGTAGATAATGAAATAATTTTTTGTAAGTTGTAGTAAGTCTCAGTACATAATTAATACCAAATGCCCAGGGTAACTAACTTGTAACACACATTTTAATATTCTTTCCATAACTATCATCCTTTTAATCACTTTTTTGTCACCCTCTTGCAGGTTTTGTGATGGCCAACGACGTTGACAACAGCCGCTGCTACATGCTCGTGCACCAAGCCAAGAGGCTCAACTCCCCGTGCATTGTGATCACCAACCACGACTCCGCTGTGATGCCCTCTTTGGTCGTCAGCGATGAACAGGCAAGCTGATTAATCGATTGCATAGATAAATGCTGGCTGGATGAGATCAGTAGATTCGCTAACTTTTTTGACTTTTTTGAGCGATAATCACTGAACTATTTACTGATCCATTGCTACTTTACTATAACGCTATTGTGACACTTGTCCTGTGAAAACATTAATGGATAAGTAAATTGTTCGGTGACCATCACTTTTAAATGTCAAAAAAGTTAGTGAATAGGCCTACTGGCCTCTTTTAGAGATAAGTTCGCCCTTGTAAACTTTATTACTTTATGGTTTGTTAATTATTCACTGTGATGCGCAATAAAGAGTTATGTTTATGTGTAAATGACGCTTATATATCCCCAAGGAGGTAGGCAGAGGTGAATCAACATTCAACACACACGTTTTGCTAATTATGTCAGGTCCCGTGTAATAGGGGGCGAGCCTATTGCCATCTATCGGGCGTGTAAATCGCAGTATTATTTCACCGTCGGTTTTTGACTTTTTTTTTTGTACTAGACAGGGAAGCTCTTGCTCTTAATCTCACCTGATGATAAGTGACGATAAGGTACGAAGGTCCGAATCGAGCTTCACCTGCAATCCTCAACCTCAGAGGGGCTGGCTATCTTATCACAAATTGTCGGAACACAATTATGCTGTTAACATTATTATTATGGCGACAGATTTTGATAAGATGGTGGTAGCTAGCCAGGCGGACTTGAAAGAAGTCCCACCACCAACCTAAGGCCATTTTACCGCATGGATTAGCTGTTATAACCTCCGGTTACTTTCAATCGCCTTTTTTACGCGTTGGTGAACTCGAGCTTAAAAGGCTGGTGATGATTATGATGATAAGTGATGATGATGATGAACTCTTGTTTCAGAACGCCGGCGCGACGAAGCCGTTGAAATTTGACAGAATCTTATGCGACGTGCCGTGTTCCGGCGACGGCACCATGCGCAAGAACCCGGACATCTGGCTCAAGTGGTCCGTGGGCAACGGGAACAACCTGCACGGGTGATTACTACCTCCATTTTTATCGTTATAGGACGACCGCCTGGATCGAATGCTCAGATCGCTGGGTATTGGCCAAGAGTTAATCATCATTATCATTATCATCATCACCAACCTTTTATGTCCCCACTGCTGGGGCACGGGCCTTTCCTATGGATGGAAGAATATAGGGAGATTGGGCCATAACCCACCACGCTGGCCCAGTGCGGGTTGGTGGGTACTAACGACTGCAGATACAGCCGGGACCACCGGCTTAATGTGCTTTCCGAAGCACGGAGGAACTCGAGATAGTAAATTTTTGGTCACCCATCCAATGACCGGCCTTAGCGACATTGCTTAGTTTACGCAATCGCAGGCCAAGCGCGCTCTGCCACTGCGCTAGCGAGCTCCTCAGGCCAAGAGGCCTAAACAGTTCGTTGGCTTACAACGTAAAGAGTAAAGGTAAGAGAGATTTCGGCGAGTTAATAAGCGTCTTGGTTGGCTGAGTGGCTTAGGCAACTGCCCAGATTGCAGTGGACGCGGGTTCGATTCCCGCATCAAGACCATATAATTTTTCGAACTTTTTCTAACCACCAAAATCAAATAATAATACCGCTCTGATTCCAAATAATTATTAAAAGTGAGATCCAACCGCGGGTGATCTGAGACATTCTTCTTTTATTATATTATATGCATTTGGTATATAATGTAATATTAGGGGTTCAAGTATCAAATTGCCGTTTTTTATGGAGAATTTAACGAAAATTCATTTTTCCATACAAACATATTTGCGATTTTTTAAGGAACAAAAAAATCTAAATTTGCTTTAATTTTGTGGGTATATTTAGTAATTAGACAATAAGCTATAGGATGTATGTAGGATACCTAGAGATTTTTTTTTATAACAGAGATGGACTGGTGTCCGTGTCCGTGGATCTAAGTGGTACTTAGGACGAGCTGTTTTTGAAGATTTATTGGTAGTGAAAGAAACAAAAATCAGATAAAATTTTATACATTAATATAAGTCCTTGATATGAAGTTTAAAATAAAAATGGACGTAACTATTGTTTTAAAGGAATTATACACTACTACTAAATAATGAGGGAACACTTTAACCCCTATTATAACAACGGCCTAATTGGAAATTTTGCCAAAATGAGATAGAGTGAAATATCGACCTAAAAGATGAAGCTCTACAACTTCGGTAAGAAAAAAATTGCTTTTTGTGGTAAAATAAGATGTTATAAGAGCGGGAGTCAGTAAAATATGAATAAAAGTTAAAAAGTACGTGTAAACAGAAAGGTATATTATATTGGAGTACGTCAAAAATTTTCACAACAAAATATTTACAAACTGCCAAAGTCAACTTTCAAGTAAAGAACTTAGAGTGAACTAGCCAGTAATACAACACTTTTTCCTTACGGAATAAGGTTAAAAATTATTTGAGTCTATAATCTTCCCCCTGTGCGCGCGAGGTAACTCAGTCAAAAATAGTTTTTCGTCGATTCCCAATAAAAATTGCTATTCTGGACGCGGTCGTTGTTTTATTAACTGCCGCACTCAGAGACGTCAATTAACTTTAATGCGTATTTAATATTAAAAATTTTCATTTAAATCTAGACCATAGACCCGGCAAGAATAGCGACTAGTTTTGAATTGTCATTTTTTGACGTTAAGTACTCATTAACGTTAGTGACGTAAGTGACGTCTCTGAGTGCGGCAGTGAGAGTGTTGAGATCTGAGACATTCTTAGTTTTGATCTAGTGTTTATTGCGACCGCCACAGGATCCAGTACCGCGTCATGCGCCGCGGCTGCGAGCTGCTCGCGGTGGGCGGGCGTTTGGTCTACTCCACCTGCTCCTTCAACCCGCTGGAGAACGAGGCGGTGGTCCACCGGGTGTTGCAGGAGACGGGCGGGGCGGTGCACCTGGTGGACGTCTCTCAGATGCTGCCCGGGCTCAAGCACCATAAAGGTAATACTTCAATCAGGGGAGATAAAAGCCAAGAGGTTACCTGTCTAACGTAAAAAAAATCATCACCAGCCTTTTAATGTTTCCACTGCTGGGGAACAGGCCTTCCATGAAAGAATATAGGGAGATTGGGCCATCTGGAGGATGTCTCTGATATGCTGCCGGGGCTCAGGCACCATAAAGGTAATACTTCATCATCATCATCACCAGCCCTTTTAATGTCCCCACTGCTGGGGCAGGAAGAATATAGGGTGAATGGGCTGTCTCAGCTGTCTGGTGGATGTCGCTGATATCCTGCCGGGGCGCAAGCACCACAAAGGTGACTCAAAGTCAAAGTCAAAATTCGTTTATTTATAATAAATTTTATATCTGGTACGATTCCAATCACTGACCTCTGTTGAACAAGCACGCTGGACTGAAGGTTGTCATCCAAAAAATGAAGCCAATTTGATTATGGCACTGGGTTTGGTCTACTCCACATGCACTATACCTTCGTGTCTAACTTATACAAAATAAATAAATATTTTTACACAAACACCTATCATCTAGACTAAAGTAAGTAGCCTAAGCACTTGTGTTATGGATACTATGACAGGTATCATCATCGTCTTAACATCTGTATGACGGACATATTTTAAATATCATAATAATTATGTATTTAAATGTTGAAAATATACTAGATAAACATATACACAAGCAGATATTTGTGTTTATCACAAAATTTGCCACTACCGGGATTCGAACCCGGGACTTCTTGGCCAATACCCAGCGATCTGAGCATTCGACCATATTATTTATTTATATTATTTTAATTAAAATAGGCGTTTTACTTATATACCTATTTTACGTTTTCAAAAACTAATTTTAAATTTGCCTCGAAAACGGCTCAGACTGACATACATACTAATCACGCCTATATCCCCGAAGGGGTAGGCAGAGGTAAACTAGCACCCACGTTTCGCCAACTATGGCAGGTCCCAAGTAATAGGTGGCGAGCCTATTGCCATTTATCGGGTATACAAAGTCGCAGTACATTGCTAGGTGGTATAAGAGGGAACGCTGCTGTCCATTCCTCATCACTGATTTCCTTATATCCTTAGTCGCCTTGTACGACACCCACGGGACAGATTTGGGGCGGTGACAATTGTATTCAACTCTGCCGTCACCACACGTCAATTCCATATTAACTATTAATATAGGGAAACCTATCCTCAGGCATGACGCATTGGCGGCCCGCGTCAAAGGACATGGTATTTTACGACAAGTACGAGGACGTGCCGGAGAAATGGCAGACCGTGGTGCGCCCACAGATGTTCCCCCCCGCCCCCGAGGACCTGGAAAAGTATCACCTGGACCGATGGTGGGTATTGTAGCAAGTTAAAGATGCGTACTACAGTTTGGTTGCTTAGTGACTTCTGCCATTTATCGACATCGTAATATAACAAAACATGCCAGGAATCTAAACATTAGTAAGCTTACTTTTAACTGTAGATAGAATATTGAAATCCGCCGTAAGTTGGGCTGGTCAACTGTGTGTCTGTTATTTAAAGTTAATGACAAAATATATAGTACTAATTTTATATAAATATTGCACTTGTACTATATCTCCGGGTTTTCAACACCTCCATGCTGGCCTACGAGAGAAATAATAATGTAGAATGTGTGCCAGTCCCGACTCATCCCGGGGGTGTTAAAAGTTGCCTATTTCTCAGGAAGTCAATGTGAGACATACTAAGGGCCGGTTTTTTGATGCATTAACTCAACCAATTGTTCATCATCATCATCACCAGCCCTTTAATGTCCCCACTGCTGGGGCACGGGCCTTCCCTATGGATGGAAGAATATAGGGAGAATACGTTGCCCAGTGCGGGTTGGTGGGTACTAACGACTGCAGATGCAGCGGGGACCAACGGCTTAACGTGCCTTCCGAAGCACTTAGGAACTCAAGATAATAAATTTTTGGTCACCCATCCAATGACCGGCCTTAGCGAAATTGCTTAGTTAACGCAATCGCAGGCCAAGCGCGCTGTGCCACTGCGCTAGCGAGCTCCTCTAACCAATTGTTACTAATGGTTAAATATCAGACTGATCTACAAGCGATGTGTAACAATTTTTAACAATAGGTTGAGTTAACTATGCACGAGCGCGCTAAACCACAGCGCTATCGCCCTCCTAGTAATAAAAAAACTCTATTCCCATCCATTCCTCTCTTTCCGTCTTCCAGCATGAGAATCCTGCCTCACCACCAAGACACAGGCGGTTTCTTCGTGGCTGTATTCGAGAAGACCTCTCAACTGCCCTGGGAGAAAAAGGAAGAGGCAGACATGCAGACTGGCAACACGGCGGAACAGAAGAAAGAGCCACCGAAGAAGAAGAGAAGAATGGGCGGCTACCGCGAAGACCCTTTCGTCTTCTTCTCTGGCAAAGACGAAGACGTATTCCCTGGTATTAGAGAGTTCTACGATCTGAAAGAGGATTTCGACCCAGCCTGCTTGCTGACTCGGTGCCACGTGGGCAAGAAGAAGAATATCTATCTGGTGTCGCCTGTAGTGAAAGACGTTGTGCAGAAGAATGAAACCAACATAAAGATTATCAACACCGGAGTGAAAACTTTTGTGAGGTGCGACAACAAGAATATGAGTTGCCCGTTCCGGTGAGTGGGTTGTGTTCTTTTTTAGTTTAGTTTTAAATTCTCCCTATATTTTAGGGAAGGCAAAGGGTCTAGCCCATACAGCCAAGTCTTTAGTGTATATTTTATCTGTAGTCTTATGATATAATGAGTGAGTGAAAAGTATGAATGACATGAATTTTACGTTAAAATATGCGTGCCACATATTTTAACGCATCTAGGGAATGCTTGGCGCGAATTGAATGGTAACAGAGTTAATGATGGTGCTTGATGAAATGGATAAAACCACTTTTTATAGTGATCTTCACCACAACATCGAACACATCATGAGACTTATTTTCGATGATTCTGCATAATTGCACATCAACACGGATGCTTGTGCATCAAAATAACACCACTTTCACTGCACAAAATCCACTCTTAACCAATTTTAGAATTATCGAAAAAAAATCTGACTGACACCACGAAACGCGCCAAACACTCCTCCGTGTTCTTTTTTTCAATGTACGGGCAACGGCACAGTAGCAAAAACTGTCAAATTTCTTCGGTCGGTTGGCAACCTTAACTGGTTTGTAAACTGTAAAGTACAAAGTCGATTGATAATATTTAACAGTTTGTCGTAGCCTGACGAGCTAAAATGAAAATGTCCTAATAAGCCTCAACATATGCTACTGTTACAGCGGATATGGATAATATAAATTCGTTTGAATGATTGTTGCTTTATTGTTACGTAGTATATTTATTTCTTTTTTTTCTGCGCCCCCAATAGTTGTTCTTCTTCCAACCGTTAAAGCACTCTAGGCGGCACACTAAATGTGGCCGAGCGGTCAGGCACCTGCCCGGATAGCAGCGGACGCGGGTTCGATTCCCGCCTCAAGACCATAATTTTTCGAAATTCTTTTTCTAACCACCAAAATCTTTCTACTAATTTTTCTAACATTTAAATAATGTTAAAATTAAAATCGAATAGTTTATAAAGCAAACCCAACCTTAACCGAACGCACGGTATTTGTAAAATATCTGCTTTGGAATGTTTGAAATTTATTTCTACATTGCGAGGGTACCCGTTGGCTTACAACGTGAAGTGTAAAGGTTAGAAGAATTTTGGCAAGTTAATTGGTGTCTTGGGTGGCCGAGCGGTCAGGCGCCTGCCCGGATAGCAGCGGACGCGGGTTCGATTCCCGCCTCAAGACCATAATTTTTTGAAATTCTTTTTCTAACCACCAAAATCTTTACACTAAATGTTTTCTTCACTCCTCTCACTATCATATCCTCCTTTAAACAATCCAAATCATCTCTTCTCTGGTCTTCCTCTCCTTCTACGTTCGTACCTGACATACTTCTGCTCCCAAATTAAGTCAAAATGTTTTCGTGATGACAATTTGCAGAATGCCGTGTGGTGACGGCAAAGCAGAATACAATTGTCACCACCCCCATCTCTCCCGTGGGTGTCGTACATGGCGACTAAAAGATCAAACAGTGATGAGGAATGGGCAGCAGCGTTCCTTTTATACCACCTAGCAATAGCAACGACTGTGACGTACGTGTCCGTTAAATGGCAATAGGCTCGCCACCTATTACATGCGACCTAACATAATTGGCGAAAAGTGGGTGTTAATTCACCTCTACCTAACCCTTGGCGGATACAGGCGTGATTTATGTATGTATGTAATTTGCTATCCACAGACTAACCCAGGAGGGTTTGCAGAGTATATTCTGCCTCCAATATTTTAATGTTTTAGAGTGCGCGGCAGTTAAGTCTGCGCGTGGTCAAAATTGGAAAAACTTCGCTAAAATTTTGTTTGTCTAGGAGTGTTAATGTGAGCGAGCAGAGCAGCGCCACTCTTCTCGCGCAGACTTATCTGGCCCGCACTCTAATGATACTCTAATAAAAAAAACTCATATTTGCTATCCGCAGACTATCCCAGGAGGGCTTGCAGAGTATACTGCAGAACGTGAGCCAGAAGCGGCGCCTGCGCATCCTTAAGGAGGACCTGGTGACCGTGCTGCAGATCGAGAACCCCTCCAAGCCGCCCGACCTGAAGGTGTTCTCGCAGCAGACGCAGGAGCTGGTCAAGGAGTTTGGTGAGATACCCTACTGGTTTTACATACCCCCGAATACAGAAACGCTAAACAACTTGCTTAAAATTTAAATATTGTCAAAATTGACGGTTTTCCATACAAATTCTGACAGGTAATGTCCACTTAAGTTTTTAAGCAGTGCCCCATATTTGTGTTGCGTTTCTGTATTTGGGGGTTAGTTGCAATTGATTGATTTTAATTTCAACATAGAATAGAAATGTCACAAAAATTTGTTAGTTAAAATTAGTTGTTAGAAAAGCCGTGTGGTGACGGCAGAGTAGAATACAATTGTCACCACCCCAAATCTCTCCCGTGGATGTCGTACAAGGCGACTAAGGATAAACAGTGATGAGGAATGGGTAGCAGCGTTCCTCTTAAACAACCTAGCAATGTACTGCGAATTTTGTGCCTGATAAATGGCAATAGGCTCGCCACCTTTTTTAGGTCCTATTACATGAGACCTAATAAAATTGGCGAAACGTGGGTGCTAGTTCACCTCTGCCACTCCTTCGGGAGTATAGGCGTGATTTATGTACGTATGTGGTTAGAAAAAGGTTTAGGCACATGCCCTCACCACTGGGGACATTAAATGGCTGGTGATGATGATTTAACCGCCTCCAGAATTAAGATACAGAGGTCCCGGGTTCGATCCGCAGGACATATTTGAACTCGGTTTAGTTGGTGTTAGGACTTCTTTCAAGTCCGCTTGGCTAGCTACCACCATCTTATCAAAATCTGTTGCCATAATAATAATGTTAACAGCATTATTGTGTGTGATGAGATAGCCAGCCCCTCTGTAGTTGAGGGTTTCAGGTGAAGCTCTTTTCTATCTTCGGCCCTTATCGTCACTTACTATCCATCAGGTGAAATGAAGGGCAAGTGCTTCCCTTCCCTGTCTAGCATAAAAAAAATATATGGCTATGTTAGCATGGGTAGAAGGTATGTGGTATTTCTGTCACATGTTGTAAACACGGTTATTTTTAAAACATTAATAAGCCATGACTAGATAGCTAACATTATAAACAACAACGTTTGTTTTATGAGTTTTAATATAACGCAATACATTGCGCAAAACAATTTTTTAAAGTTTTTATTGTACTGTCGTGACATTAATACTTCTATGTTTTCATTCATAAATGAAAGGACGACGCTACGCTAGGTCCGCGCGCTTCTTAATGCCGATGCAAGTAGGTTATTGAGTTTTAGAGCGGTAAATTAAATTAGTATTTATTTTTGTATTAAAGTAAAATCTTACGAATTATCAAAAGTCGTAGAACAAACATTGTTGCTTATGATGTTAGGTATCTACTCCTGCGAGGTTATTAATGTTTTAAAAATAACCCTGCACAGTTTGTCTATAAAGTCGTGACATTGAATGAGGGCGCTTTTATTATAATGCGGCAACATTTTACACTCTGACCAAAAATGATTCATATTAGCAGTTCATTAAAATAAACCCCTAATTTTATGTTCGCTACTCTACTCGCCATAATTGATGAAAAGTGTCATGTGTTATTTTAATAATAAATTGATTGTAAAGGTAACAAATAAAACGAAATTACAGCTATTCATATTATAAAATTGAAGTCTCACTAGTCAAACTTTTACTTTAATTTTTCACATAATCAATGCAATGCCGAACAATACTTTGTCTTGGTGTGTACTTTATGTGACGACTCTTCCATAAAACTCTTTTTCAAGTTTCTCGACGTGATGGCAGCTATTATACCATATTTCAGCTGTGATGCTTCCTCTAGGCCTCTTCAACAAATTGCTTCACATCTAGAGATCCAACATTGTGTGCTGTTATTTTTCTTTTAAGTTAGCAACTGATATTTGCCTTTTGTGATACCTTGTTCAGTGATTGCCATTATTTGAAAGGAAAGATATACAAGTCTGTTATAAGACCTGTCGTTATGTATGGATCGGAATGTTGGGCTGTGAAAAAGACGGATGAAAGAAAATTGCACGCGGCAGAGATGAGAATGTTGAGATGGATGTGCGGAGTGACAAAAATGTACAAAATACGGAATGAGTACATAAGAGGGAGTCCAGAGAAGATGAAAGGAAGCCGTTTAGCTTGGTATGGACATGTTATGCGACGTGATGCCATGAATGTGAGTAAGACAGTTATGGACATGAATGTTGATGGACGTAGAAGTAGAGGAAGACCACTGAAAAGATGGATGGATTGTGTGAGGTGTGATATGAAGGTGATGGATGTGAATGAGGAGATGACGAGTGACAGAAGAGAATGGAAAAAGAGGACATACTGCACCGACCCCAAATAAGATAGGATAAGGGCAGGGCGATGATGATGATGATGATGATGATGATTGCCATTATTTTGTGACCTGGTGGAAAAAAAAGGTTTTATTATTGAATATATAATAAATTAAAATTTTATGAGTTTTTCAGTTGTACCATCCTAATGTACCAAGTAAGTACACATGTATACACATGTATACATCTAACTACAAAAAGTAACAACGTAAACAATTACTTTTTTAGTCTCCAAATCGTAAATTCAGTAAATTTGTATCTTCAGGCAGATTACAAACAAACAGTTCCACGATTAAATACCCGTCATAGATGCTGTTCGCCCTTATAAATCATCCAAATCTCATAAAATTCCAGCTTGGTACTTCGTGAAAAATCGCTGGATAACTTTAAAAATCACTTTCTTCGTACCACTTTGTTTTACTATAATCATTGTCGATGTATTTCTGCGTAGTTTGCTCTTATTTTTTGCAATTTAATCAAAACGATATAAATAAAATAGGAAAAATATTTCACAACAACTACTCGATGACAGCTGACGTACATATTTTTTTCAGAGGATTGTTTGGCGCGTTGCGTGGTGTCAGTCAGATTTTTTTTCGATAATTCCTAAATTGGTTCAGAGTGGATTTTGTGCAGTGAAAGTGGTGTTATTTTGATGCACAAGCATCCGTGTTGATGTGCAATTATGCAGAATCATTGAAAACAAGTCTTATGATGTGTTTGATGTTGTGGTGAAGATCACTTTAAAAAGTGGTTTTATCCATTTCATCAATCACCATCATAAACTCTGTTACCATTCAATTCGCGCCAAGCACTCCCTAGATGTGTTAAAATGTGTGACACCCATATTTTAACGTAAAATTCATTTCATTAATCCAATTCACCCACTTATTATTTCATAAGACTACAGATAAAATATACACTAAAGACTTGGCTGTATGGGCGAGACCCTTTGCCTTCCCTAAAATATAGGGAGAATTTAAAACTAACTAACTAACTAACATATTTTTTCAAAACATTGGTGTTCCCATACCCATGAAAAATTTTAGTTTCTCAAACATTCTTGTCACGGCTTTATAGACAAACTGTATATCCCGATTTGCACGTATGTTTTGTTCCAACCAGCCACTGGCAGTTGCATCCTGGACTACAAGGATGAGGAGTCCAATCTGACGCTAAGCCTGGTGGGGTGGCGGGGGGTGAACTCGCTGCGGGCTTACACCGCCACATCAGACACCGTACACTACCTGAGGTTGCTTGGGGCGGATTATAGCAAATACGGTGAGTGGTGCTCACGGTGGCATTGATACTAATTTCAATAGGGATGATGGCTTGATTACACTAACAAAGAATCACTTCTTCACCCTGCCCTGTTCCCAGGCTATTTGGGTCGGCGCAGTATGTTTCCTCTTGCATTCATATCGGTCAGACTCAGACGTCATCAAGCCATCCACTCCCTTTTGATTTACATCATCCATCACACCGTAAAGGTGCTAGTGATGAATGAATGTATAGAAAAGAGACGGAACGGACCATGTCGAGGGACCGATGAAAAGAGAGGGATTGGAATGACAACATTCCAATCCATACTGCTCAAGGTTTTAGACGCAGGGGTGACTTAATTTACCTCTCGTTTTCCAGATGTAAACAAATTCAAGAAAGCGGAAGCTCCAGAAGGAGAGGCAGAAGCTGGTGACGTCACAGAAGACTTGGAAGACAAAACCGAGGGTGGCGATGCTCCTAAAGATCTCGAAGCCATTGAGAACCTTAATGGATCCTCCTCTAACATGGAAGCACAGAGTACAAGTAGTTGATGACATTTTTATACAATGTTTGTATGATGCAGTGGACAATATAAATAGCGTAGCTAACAAGTTTAACTTAATTTTTAAGTTTTAATAATTATATGTATATGTGTGATGTTATTTTCTACTGAAAATAAAGTGTATACTTTTATTATGGTTGTACGGGAATCTTCGTTGGAAATCTATCAGGCTCCAGGGGATGTAGTCAATAATGAAGACCTTGTAGTTTTAGACTGATATACTTCAAAGAATATAAATATTTGAAATAAAAAATTGATTAATCGTAACTGCGTGGGCGCGTCGGTTATGAACGGTAGCAAGAGGGCAAGTGCTTGGTGGGGGGGATCATAGCGGGCGCGGTCGCTATGAGCATTCACGAAGACCGCTGGTTTCTTGCGTTAACAGGCTCCCCGGGTTGGAACGTCCAGTTCCAAGTGGTCTTCTGTTGGTAGCACGCAGAGCCTATTGTAAGCCCTTCTCAGCACTCCTGTCGCCGTGTTGACATCTGCGACACGTGTGATGCCGTCGCTGCCAGGGTGAAGGCGAGTGATACGTCCAAGCTGCCAGCGATTAGGGGGCAGCCGCTCATCCTTGATCACCACTAGGTCTCCAATGCGAAGTTCTTCTCCACTAGTGCGCTTCCACTTCTGTCTCTTTTGCAAATCTGAAATGTATTCCATGTAGTACCGATTCCAGAAGTGCCGTGTCAGGATCTGTGCTCTCTGAAACCGAGGCAGTGTACAAATTCTGGTCGTATCTTCCACATTGACCTGAGAAGTAGGCAACATCGTGAGTGTGCGTCCGATAAGGAAATGTGATGGGGTCAATGGGATAAAATCATTAGGGTCTGAGGAGAGAGGGGTGAGTGGACGAGAATTTAGTATTCCTTCTACACCTACAAGTACGGTATTCATTTCCTCATATGTTAAGTTGGCTAGAGAGAGGACCCTTTTCAAATGATGTTTAACTGACCTTACAGAACTTTCTGCAAGGCCGTTGAAGTGTGGACTGTATGCAGGAGAAAACTTAAAGATAATAGACTGCTCCGCTACCTTCGAACTAATGTTATCACCTTGAGTTTTTAAAAATTTTGAAAGTTCGTTTGCGGCTCCTACGAAATTAGTACCATTATCGGAGTAAATAAAGTCAGGTTTACCTCTGCGTGCAACGAATCTGTTCAAGGCGGCCAAAAATGTTTCAGTACTTAAATCAGTAACCAACTCCAAATGTACCGCCCTTACAGCTAGGCATACGAATATACAAATATAAGATTTCATCAACCTGCATCCTCTACCTTTCCTGTCCGATATCATAATAGGGCCGGCATAATCGACTGCAGTGTTAACAAATGGAAATCGACCTTGAATTCTTTCCTTTGGCAGATTGGCCATTATAGGCTGAATGGACTTTCCCGCAAATCTGCAACATACATGACACTCATGTGTTATTTTTCTAGCCAGATTACGACCTCTGACTATCCAAAACTTATGCCTTAAAATAGACAACAATAATTGAGGCCCTGCATGCATAAGTATTATATGATAATGCCTAAATAATAATTTTGTGACATGGTGTGATGCAGGAAGCAATATAGGGTGTTTTGTGTCGTAGTCGTAGTTGGAGTTAGACAATCTGCCACCAACACGAATTAAACTTTCATTTGACATGAAGGGATTTAAATTTAAAATTTTAGATTTAATAGGCAGTTGTTTATTGTTGTGTAAAGACTTGTGTTCATGTGACCAAATATCCAACTGCACCATCCTACACAATGTATACGTAGCAGAATTTAGCTCAGACAGCTTTAAATAACCACTAAATTTATTTTTTAATTTGGAACAATTATTTATGAATCGTAATACGTATGCTGTAATTCTATTTAATTTAGCAAAATTAGAGTATTTATGAGTAAAATTGGTTTGTTCAGTAACAAGTTTGCATTCACTTATTATTTCAGGTAAAGAGAGTGATATACCTTTTGGTTGAATAGGCCATTGAGATTCTGGCTGCATTAAAAAACTAGGGCCCGAAAACCACAATAAAGAATCACGCAATTGATTCGCATTGCATCCCCTAGATCCCAAATCAGCTGGGTTTAACTGGGTAGGTATATACCTCCATGCCGATGCATCGCTATATTCAGTTATTTCGTTTATTCTATTTTATGTATTGTATTTGTATGTAACATATGTTTAATGTAGGTATATCATTATAATAAACTTTTATTTGTGTACGTACACACGACATTCACGTCTCGCAGCGCTTCTCCTATTGTAGGTGGGCTGGAAGAGATTTCTTTTAGAAATAAGCCACACCTTTTGTACATTTTTTTAATATAAATTGTTTTATTGTTGTTTCTTTGTGTACAATAAATTATTAAATAAATAAATAAATAAATAAATTGCATAGAAATCGTCATTAGTTTTAGAATGATCACCGATCACCACATAACATAAAGTAAAGACAATAAAATATCCTTGTGTTTAAAGGTAATTAATATTATGAATGCATTTAAGTAGAGAGATAAAAATGGCTGCCATAGGAGTGAATGATAATGACGATGACGTGTAATAGTAGACAATGGTCGAGCCCCAATGAGAATCATGGCAGGGACAATGATGACGATCCTTTATGCTGCGTCCATAGACTTTTGAATAATCAAGATGTCTTTTCAGCCTAACTCTGCATTTTGTTTTTGCAGTGCATTTTTAAGTATACCTATCTACTTATTAGATTGCCATATTTCTTTTTCGAAACTTCCGCACAATATATTCTTGTTTTTAATGAACACGCGAAGTCTCAAGCCGGTTCCAGACGAGTGTAACGTGTAATGTAATCTAACGCGTGTAATGCAACACGAATTCTACTTTAGGACGGCATTATGAGCGTTACATGTAAATGTTCGTAGTGCCGTCCCGTAGACATTACACGTTACACCATGGCTACCTCCTCCATGGTCATCTGTAACAAACGGTGGCATTTTCCATTAAAATGCTGAAAATATCCTTAGGAGTGTAAATGTCCACCACGTACCTAAGTTAAATCGGTAGCTGTGGCTTATACAAGCGGCCAATCTATTCCAACGAATAGAACACCAATGTATGAAACTGACGTATTACTGAGAAAAAAACATGGCGACCGTTGTGTCAAATTAAAAGAAGTTGTCAATAATTTAAATTTGACAGAAAGGTTTTAACTTAAGCCACTTTGCTAGGCACCCAAATCTAAATAATTAAGTTATCCACTGCTGCTGTTAATATTACGGTTTAATTCTTTGTTAGTGTCATCATCCCTATTGTCACTACCCCCAATTTTACCTGGGAGTGCCGTACAAGGCGACTAAGGGTAAAGACAGCGATTTTTCTTTCTTGTTAATACATCTTCGTTAATACATCGCGGAAGGTCCGTGGATCGATCCCCCAGCAAGGAGGAAAGAAAAGATAACTTTTTATGACTATTATTGATATTTGTTAGGGTTTATTGATTTATAAGAAACTAAAAATGAAGTTTGCGTGCTGTAAATCCACAGTAGGGTGCCCCACTGATGTAGCATGTGCCAAATGCCAAAATAAGTTCCATTTGAAATGTTTATATCCATCCGATAAGAAAAAAGAAATGGCACAAAGCAAAATTTGTCCTGAATGCAGTGCCAACCAACCTAGGCAACAGAAATGCGACAATACACCGGTACGCAGTAACACCGAGACATCTTATGATGATCACATAACAACTCGCCGTGGAGGTTCTGTACGGGTACAGGCAGAAACAAACAATCCTATTCTTGCAATGCATTCATCGCACGATAATATAAAGGACATAATTACGTCGGAGATAGCCAATATGAAGCAGGAGCTTCAGTCATTTTTCACGAGCCTAATTTGTAAAGAAATGCAAGTTTTAAGAGATGACTTTCATTGCATTAAAGAGTCTATTTCTTTTATTTCAAACAAATATGATGAAATTGACAAGAGAGTTGCAAACATCGAACGTGACATGAAGATCTATTCAAACGATTTATCGGCGATGGGTGATATGCAGCGGTCTATTGCTGTAATTGAGTCTAATAATAATGACCGTGAGCAGTGGGCCAGGAGATCAAACGTGGAAATTTATGGCATCCCTGAGAAAAAGAACGAGAACCTAGGGGAGTTGATAAAAACTATTGCCGAGGCTGGTCAATTTGATTTTAAATCAACGAACATTGATTTTATCGCGAGAGTCTCACCAAGGATTGGTAATAGTAAGAAAGTCAAACCAATTGTTGTTCGTTTCTTGTCGCGCTGGAGAAAGGATGAGTTCCTAACAGTCATTAGAAGAAATAAACTGAAATGCGATGATATTGGTTTTTCAGGCAATTTTAATAACATTTATGTTAATGATCACTTAACTAGCTCTAATAAGTCTTTGCTTCTGGAAACGAAAAAAATAGCCAAGGAGAAAAGTTATGTTTATGTCTGGGTCAAAAACTGTACCATTATGGTTCGTCGTACAGACTCCAGTCCTGTGTTACATATTCTCTCAATGGCTGATTTAAAAAAGATAGTGTAAGAGCTATCGTTTTGTTTCTTTTAGAGGACAAAATATATTGTAATTTTTATTATGTATTTGAAAGTAAAATATTTGTACCAGTTTTTAATATTAGATTATTATTTTTAGAGTTTATTTTGATAAATTATTGTTGTTATTATAATTTGTGTATCATGGGGAAGAATACCTATATTTTTATATTTTTTTATATGCATTTTGTGAGTATAATTGTGACGGTTCATATTATTATAACTATAGTATGGCATGGTTATTGGTCGGCATTCTTAGTTATGGCAATTTATTATTATATATTTGTGGATCTTTTAAGAACAAGCATTGGTTCACCATATTATATGAATTATACTTTTGTTTGTATATTTAATGTATGGTATTGATTTGGACACTAATTGTGGTTTATCTCTGTACTATCAAAATGTACGCGGTTTACGAACGAAAACAAATCTATTCTTCCGTAATTTGATTCAGCATGATTTCGACATTGTTTGCCTGAGCGAGACATGGCTTATTGATGGTATAAATAGTGAAGAACTTTTTGACAACAGATATAATGTACACAGATGTGATCGAAATTACAATGAGCGAGGTGATCGTTTAGGTGGGGGTGTATTGGTAGCCACTAAACGGGAATTTTCAGTGAGAACTGTGACATCGTGTCAGTCGCCGGGTTTTTCGGCAGATGTCGTTGGGATTACTTTGTTACTCGAAAGTAGAAATACAAAGCCTAAGCTCTTACATATCTACTGCTGTTACTTCCCTCATTGCAGATTGCAGGGCGACGCCATTCATATTTTTTTTGAAACTGTCTCAGATGCCATTGTTAAGAGACCAGAGGATGTGTTCCTTGTTTGCGGAGACTTCAACATCTCATCCGCCAATTGGGTCCCTTCAGGTGCTGGGGACTATGTTTTGTCTCATTGTGGAAATGGGAACGATTTAACTTGGGAGCTCTTTAGTTTTCTTTGTTTTAATGACTTAAAACAATATAATTCAGTTGTCAACTGTAACGGTAGGCTCCTCGACTTGATAATTTGTAGCTGCGAATGTTCTGTCAAGCGTTGCCAGATGCCGTTGGTTTCAGAGGATGCATACCACCCTGCACTCGAATATAAATTGTGTTCTTATCTGAAAGTTTTGAGGCCAGCGGCATTACGAACAATTCGACTGTTTCGGGCGGCTAATTATGATATTATCAATAGGGATATCAGCGCTGTTGAATGGAGTAAACTCTTTCTTGGCGTCATCAACGCTACAGCGTTGATGACGCTGTTGATACTTTTTATAAAGTTATTGACCGGGTGATTGATGAGAATGTTCCGAAGAGAATTTTTAAGGGTGATAATCACTATCCTTGTTGGTATTCCAAAGCGTTAATAAAAAATATCGCTGAAAAACTCAATCAAAGTGAATAGCAAATGTTTTTGGACATTTGTCAAATCTAAAAAATCCTCTGGGAATTTACCCGATTCCATGTTCTTGGGTAACGATACTACGTCTGATTCTACGGAAATATGTTCCTTATTTAACACTCATTTTCAGTCGGTTTTTGAGAAGGATTTGGATTGCAGTCAAGTGGTTCCTATTTTTGGTGATTACGTTAAATCTTGTGATGTCTCAATAGGAGCTGTTGAATTGTCGGTCGATATTGTTAGGAAATATTTGAGCAGACTTGATACTAATAAGGGTGGTGGGCCTGATGGAATTCCACCGGTGTTTTTAAAAAAGTGTGAAGAGAGTCTTTCCTTTCCGGTGTATTGTTTATTCAGCAGGTCTCTCCAATCTGGTACGATGCCGCTGGTCTGGAAACGCTCACATGTTGTGCCTATCTACAAGAGTGGAGATAAACATGACATACAAAATTATAGGCCAATCTCAAAGTTATCCACGTTGGCGAAGCTTCTAGAAGAGATAGTTTACGATGCTACTTACACTGTCTTAAGACCTCATATTGCCACCGAACAGCATGGTTTTGTAGGCAAAAAGTCCACGGAGACAAACTTATGTGAATTTATTCACTTTATTGGTAATGCGATGGACCGGGGTGCTCAGGTAGACGTCGTTTATACTGATTATTCGAAAGCTTTCGATAAAATATCGCATTCTCTATTGATTAATAAATTGAGTAGGATCGGTATACACGGTGATCTGCTCAGGTGGCTCATTTCTTACCTGCGAGAGCGTAGTCAAGCTGTTACAATTAAAGGTCACCAATCTACATTTTTGCCTGTGACCTCTGGTGTTCCACAAGGTTCACACATCGGGCCTCTTTTGTTCAATGTATTTATTAATGACATTGTCAATTCATTCTGTAATTCTAAAGTCCTGCTATATGCTGATGATATGAAAATATATAGGTTAGTAAATTTATTAACTGATTGCAATCTCTTGCAAAATGATTTAGAGAGATTGTGTGCATATTGTAGTTCTAATTTACTTAATTTGAATATTAGCAAATGTAAAGTGCTATCTTTCTTACGAAAAGTTAAGTCAATAACCTATGAGTATAAATTAAAGGACTATGCTCTAAATAGGGTATCTGAGATAAAGGACTTAGGAGTGTACATTGATGGAAAATTGACTTTTTCTTCTCATATTGTCTATATGGTTTCCAAAGCATATCGTATGCTTGGTTTCGTTATGAGAGTCTCTAATGATTTTAAGGATTGTTCTACCCTGATTCTCCTTTATACTGCCTTTATACGTTCTATACTAGAGTATGCATCCACAGTTTGGAACCCGCAATATAAAAAATACATAAATCAAATTGAAAACATACAAAACAAATTTATAAAGCATCTGTCATATAGATTTCCTACACATTTAGACAGAGTTTGTTGTTTTAAGTTGCCATCTCTGGAAAACCGCCGATTAATGAAGGACCAATTGTTTCTGTATAAAATCATTAATTATCAATTAGATTCCCCATTTCTCCTCAAAAATATTGTGTTTAAATGTCCCAGGTTGAGTTCACGAAATAACCATTTGTTTAGTATGCCACTCACTAAAACCAAATATGCAAGCAACACTTTTTTGTTCAGATCTTGTCGCAAATTTAATTCATTGTTTTGTTCTTTGGATATTTTTAACGTTTCTGATTGTGTGCTTAAAAGAAATGTAATCGATTTGTTAGGTAGAAAAAATAAGTAAATTTAAATTTTCCTATTGTTATTTTTTTTTTTCTGTTATTAGATAATTGGCTGAATCTACGCATAGTAATATGTATAATTGTTTAGTGGAAACTTTTTTGGTATGTGTACTTTTTTTATATTGTCATGTAATACTGTTTGTTTCCCAAATAAATAAATAAATAAATAAAATCTTAAACTACCCCTTCTGGGATACTGATGATAGAAGCAGGTTACCTGTTTCCCATCACCGCCCCCTTTGAGGAATTGGTTGATCTCGTCCGTCAACTTTCTGAAGGCTGTCTCAGTTGCCATTCTATCCAAGGGTTCATTTTCCTTGGGTCCAAAGATCTTCGGAAAATACTCAGGGAGTAGGCGACCTATCGACAAGGAAATTCTTTAACGTATTCACAATGGAAAAAAAGCGAAAAAACAACTTTCATTGCCCACAAAAATAAGCTGCTTATCAAATTCCTGTTATTCCCCTAGTAATATACTGTGATTTACGTGCCTGGTGGACGACAATAGGCTCGCCACCTATTTACATGTGACCTAACAGAATTGTCAAAGTGTGAGCGTTACTAACCAAGCTCTTTGGAGACAAATCGGCGTGATTTGTTCTTATTGTACCTGAACATACGACTCTTTTTATGTTGGAATAAAGTTTATATTCACCCAATTCCTCAGTCTACCTTTTCGGGAACAATGAAGCTTTGTGTATGCATTTAGGTACTTGGAAAAAACGACTCTATTCAGAAGGAATAAGGTATATATTCACCTAACAGAAGATTGGGGACAAATAGGCTTGATATATTTAATAAGGTACCTGAAAAACGTCTCTTTTAAGAAGGAAGAAGGTTCATATTCACCTAACAGGAGATTGGCATCAGTGACGGTCAACGGACCACCCTTCCGGTAGCAAGCCGGTCCCGGCTGAGCGCCTGCCGACTCCGGGCCGGTCACGAACAACCCAGACCTGAAGAACAGCATAGACCCGCCGCCCGCTGCCACGGTATTAATATCTGTAACACAGAGGGATAGAGTTCAATTTAATATAAGATTAAGAGTAAACGAGTTTATCTTGCCGTGTGGTGACGACAGAGCAGAACACAATTGTTACCACCCCCATCTCTCCCGTGGGTGTCGTACAAGGCGACTAAGGGTAAAGGCAGCAGCATTCCTCTCATACCACCTAGCAGTATACTGCGATTTATGATTTCGATATTTATGGTAATAGGCACGCCACCTATTACATGGGACCTAACTTACTTGGCGAAAAGTGGGTGTTTAATTCACCTTTGCCTACCCCTTCGGGGACAAGTAGGCGTGATTTAAGTGTGTCTCTCTCTCTATGTGTGTGTGTCTTTCTGTCTGTAAGTGTGTCCCTCTCTCACGCCTGTGTTTGTCTCTTTCTCTCTGTGTGTGTGTCTTTCTGTCTGTGAGCGTGTCTCTCTCACTATCTCTGTATTTGTTTGTCTCTCTCTCACTTTCTCTGTGTTTGTCTCTCTCTCACTCTCTCTGTATTTGTCTCTCTCTCTCTGTGTCTCTCTCTCTCACTCTCTCTCTGTGTGTGCTCTGTCTCTCTCTGTGTGTGTTTCTCTCTCTTTCTCTCTCTCTGTGTGTGTTTCTCTCTCTCTCTCTCTCTCTCTGTGTGTGTGTGTGTGTGTGTGTGTGTATTTCTGTCTGTGTGTGTGTCTCTCTGTCAGTGTGTGTGTTTCTCTGTCTGAGTGTCATCGTTCTCACCCAACTGCGGCGCCTGCACAGTGATCCCGGCGGTGGTGGCCTCGTGCACGTGCTCCAGTGCGCCCGCATACCGCGACACGTCAGTCGATGTACCGCCCATGTCGAAGCCTGCACAAATCATTATGGAATCAACCACATCTTATTAGAGCAGTTTTCTTTGGCATGTTTTTTAATGCTAGGCAGGTAACAAGAGCTTCCCTTAAACTCATCTGATTTTGGAATCAACCACATCTTAATTACATACATACATACATATATACGTCACGCCTTTCTCCCGCAGGAGCAGGCAGAGATCACATATTTCCACTTGCTGCGATATTTAGCTACTTCTTTCGCTTCATCCAATCTCATTAATGTCTTCATGCATGCCCGTCGGTTTCGGGTACTCTTGACTTGACCTTTCTTTAATTGACTTCAATCATTCAAATCAACCACATCTTAACAGAGCACAGTTTTCATTGGCATGTTTTTTTTAATGTTAGACAGGAAGCCCTTCACCTCACCTGATGCTAAGTGGCGATAAGGGCCGAAGATGGAATCGAGCTTCACCTGCAACCCTCAACCACAGAGGGGCTGGCTGTCCTATCACAAATTGTCGGAACACAATAATGCTGTTAACATTATTGTTATGGCGACAGATTTTGATAAGATGGTGGTAGCTAGCCAGGCGGACTTTAAAGAAGTCCTACCACCAACAAAGCCAAGTACAAATTTGTACCCCCCTGGGGATCGAACCTGAGGCATCTGGATCTTGATTCCGGAGGGCGACCCACTAGACCAAGAAGGCGGTTTATCTTCAAGGTGAATAATTTTATTTAGCCGTGTGGTGACGGCAGAGTTGAATACAATTGTCACCACCCCAAATCTCTCCCGTGGGTGTCGTACAAGGCGACTAAGGATAAATCAGTGATGAGGAATGGGCAGCAGCGTTCCTCTTATACCACCTAGCAATGTACTGCGATTTTATGTGCCAGATAGATAGCAATAGGCTCGCCACCTATTACATGGGTCCTACCTTAATTGGCGAAAAGAGGGGGTTAATTCACCTCTGCCTACTCCTCTGGGATATAGGCGTGATTTATGTATGTATGAACAATTTTATTACCTATGACTGGTAGCCCGGTCTCCTTCTGGTATGACGTCATCGCGTACCCCACCACCCCTCCCGCGGGCCCGGAGAGGATAGCGCGGGAGCCGTTGAACCTGGATCAGAAATAATACTCACATCAACTTCATCATCATACAGCCCTTGGATGCACTGTTTAGGCACAGCTAGGCGTTACCTATGGATGGATATAATGTTTTCTTACGGACTTTTCTTACTGGACGGATATACCAGGAGATGACCAGCATAGTGAATGTGAGGCCAATTTTCAATACCAGGAGACTTTTTGGTCACTGCAAAAATTTTTGGAATTCGTTCAGACCATCAAACTGAACAAATTTCACCATGGGAGCAACTCAAGCAACAAAAAAAATAACAACTGTTTCATACATTTGGTTTCATTTTGTATGAAACAGCTGATATTTTTTCGTGAATTTGGAGTGGCTTCCATAGTGAAATTTGTTCAGTTTGATGGTCTGAACGAATTCCAAAAATTTTTGGAATTCGTTAAAACATTCACTTGCTGGTCGTCGGGATTAACGGCTCGTGCCTTCCGAAACACAAAGGAAATAATACATTTTGAAGATGTATATTTAAATCAGAAAATACGTCTTCCGTAATCCGGGCACTAGTTCCCAAATCAAGACCATGTTTGACCTATTTTCGAACTTTTTCCGACTTATTTTTTGTGCAATGTTTTTGTTTTAAAATCAAAAATAAAAAAAATAAAACAGCACGTTGGTGCTCCTCAGTCCGCCAGCGAAGCCCCCGGCGAAGCCCCGCACGTACTCCCTGATGTGCGGCGTGAGGTACGCGTCGGCGGAGGCCGTGAACCCCCTCGGCACCATCCTCACCATGGACATGACGGTATGGGACAGTGACACTTGGGAGAAGCCTGGACAACAAAATCTGGTTTTATAATAATAAAGAGTAGGTCTGGAGAGAAACGATCTGCAGGCATACTGCAAAACATGAACTGTATTGGAGATGGACGGTTGCGGGGGAGGATTTTGCCCAGCAGTGGGATCTGTTAGGCTAATAAAAATAAAAAAGTATAGGTACAGCAGTAGATCTTATATAGGCTAACAAACAAAAGTATAGAGCATAAAAGTAATGCTGATTAGACCCACCCGGCACCCAGTCTTCTATGCTGGCCTGGCGGCGAACAAATAACGTAGAATGGGCCAGCCACGACTCATCTCATGGGTGCTGTAAAGTCGACTAAGGGAGATTGCCCGGTGTAGACCAAGAAGCACCTTGGGGCACCCGAATGTTGGAGGGCAAACCATCAACAACAGCATACCCAAAGAGGGTTGGTGTCAGGTAGGCGGCCGGCTGTAAAACTTAAGCCAAAACCTTGAGCAGTATGTATTGTAATATTGTCATTCCAATCACTATCTCCGTTCACCTGTCTCTCCACATGGTCCGTTCCGTCTCTTTTTTTTTACATTCATTCATCACTAGCACCTTTACGGTGTGATGGATGATATGAATCAAAAGCGTGTGGAGCTTGATGACGTCTGACCGATATGAATGGAAGAGGAAACATACTGCGTCGACCCCAGATAGACTGGGAACAGGGCAGGGAGAAGAAGAGACCCACCCGGACCCGGAACGCCTCCGGATCGCCTCGGTCGTAGGGCATCAACGTGCGGACACCGAGGGGACCACGTGAAGCCCACAGGGCGGTCACGTGAAGCCCACAGGGCGGTCACGTGAGGCCAATGCAAGACAAAGCGTCATATTCAGACTTTCTTTCTAACGTGTCGGACGCATGGCGTTTGCTTTCAAAATGGATAAAGAAACAGTTATCGAAGAAGTTGAAACATAATTAATTTATTGTATGATCTTAGTAGACTTTCAATGGACTTCAATTTATTGTATGATCTTAGTAGACTTTCAATTTGATTAGCAATGCGAATCTCTAATAAAAATGGCCCAGGTCAAGAGTACCCGAAACCAACGGGCATCATCATCATCACCAGCCCTTTAACGTCCGCACTGCTGGGGCACGGGCCTTCCCATGGAAGAATATAGGGAGATTGGGCCATAACCCACCACGCTGCCCCAGTGCGGGTTGGTAACATTGGTGACACGGCGTGACATATGTATGTATCACAGATATATCAATCTGTGGTATGTATGGTGTCAGGTCCGCTGGTTGACTGCGTGGCGTCCACCAGTGAACGCCGAGCGGCGAAGCAGTGATGGTCGGATGCCGGGTCTAATGAGCATCAACCTTTATTGTGTTCCGAAAATTTGTGATAAGATAGCCAGCCTCTCTGCAGTTGAGGGTTCCAGGTGTAGCTAGATTCCATCTTCGGCCCTAATCCTCACTGACCATCAGGTAAGATGAAAGCCAAGAGCTAACCTGTCTATCTAAAAAAGACTAAAACCACATGAAAGGCTCACCAATTTCCTCAGCCAGCCTCCCAATCCTCAATTCGTGCTCGTGGTATGTGTAGCTGTGTGCAAGCACGACAGCAATGCTCTCTATCCCTTTCCCTCGGAGGGCAAGGAGATCCTTTCTTACAGCATCTTCGTCTAAATCTTTCACAACAAGCATAGTCTCTCCGGTAGCTCCGGTGACTTTGTGCCAATGTTGCGGTTTATTCATTTCACATTTGTCTTCCAAAGCAGGTATGACTCTGCAGTCCACCTCAACCACATCAGCGTACAGGACACTTGGTCGTTTAATGTCCTGCAATAGTATCATCGTCATCATCATCACCAGCCTTTTAATATCCTTAATGCTGGCGCACAGGCCAAAGGTTATAATCTTCTATGTAAATAGAAGAATATAACCCACTATGTTGGCCTAGCGCCCATTGGTATTAACTGAAAACTAAAATGAACTAATAAAATGTAGCCAGGGCCAATGGCTTAATCTGCCTTCCGAAGCACGGTGAGCAAAGAAACCTATTCACTGGCTGACCATAAAGAACGTTGCTAGGTTTACACAAACGCTTTATGATGCAAGTACAAATTGTTACGTAAATGTTATTTAAAACTCAAATAGAAATAAATCTGATTATATTATGTTCTTTTTTTCCACTACATCCCGGTTTTATCACTCAAAAATATTTAAAATCTCGACAAGCCAAATATATTGTACCCAACCTATTCCTATAAGTAGGTTATAAGGTAACACATACCAGCTGAAATATGGATGGTCTGGCTTGGTTGCCAATGTACAGCAGATCTTGGAATCCCTTATTGATTACAAGAGCCATCTTTGCACCCTTTCGCTCCAGTAATGCATTGGTTGCAACCGTGGTGCCCATGCGGATGGACTCAATCAGTGAAGAATCCACTTTACCTTCATTGTCTAACGCTTTGCCAGTTTCCTGAAAAAAAAGTATGTTGTACAGAATATTATTTGTTAATAATCAACTTTTTACTGTTGTTTTAACTCATTACACCGATAAACGATTGCTTCAGAAAAGGAAATCATTCACATCAGGACATTATTTTACAAAAGCGGTTGTTAAAATTGGTTAGAAAACCAATTTAATTTGAAAAAAATATCTATACAATACCTGTTGTAGAATCCTCCGAATAGCTTCTCTTGGCGCATCATTGTAGTTTTGAGGGTCGACAGACAAAAGCTTCATCACACGCACCTTCCCAGATGGACAGGGTGCGTATACATCTGTGAAAGTGCCACCTCTATCAATAGCAAACTGGAAGCCTTTAGGTGGATTCATTGTGTTTTCTGAAACAAATAAAAACAATTAGCATCAAAGTATAATCAGCTTATATTGCTATAGGTTCAATATAAATTTGTTTGATTTCAAAAAACCCATAGATATAAGACAACATAGTTATTATATTCCTGCCCTGCTCCCAGGTTAAAAGTTCGAATTAAGAGCAAATATTATCTGATATTAGTAATAAGTAGTAAATGGTTGCTGCTACCTTTTCTGTATGGATAATAATTTGTAAAAATGAGTTTATGAATATAGCTGAGATCTAACAGTGATACCGGTGCAGTGGGCCGGTGAGCCCGGTGAATTGTAGGAAAATGGGAGTTTGACTAAATATTTTTGTTCACCATATTGCCATATTTATTTCGGTGAATACTGATACCCCGCTCATGTGGATTTTGGTGTATTTTTAGTCCACCTTTCAACTGGAGACTTTCTGTCCAGTGCTCATGGTCTTAGTGCTGTATTATTTATACCTTGTAGAAGTAGAAATTAATAATAAGTTGCTTAATGTTTCAGTGAAATAAATTGGTTTTTAATAATTAAGTAATGTTTTTTGTGCTTGAAATTAATTCTAGACTGCATTATTTAGTCAGACAGTAAAATATGTCCTGCAGTCAACAAAAGTTCAATGTTTGATCTTTAATATCTTATCTGAATCTACAAAGTATAGAACTGATGATTGTACAATTTTATTTAACTGATAAGGACCAAAAACTTTCTTTATTACAAGGACCTAAAGTTCAAATTAGAACTAGGACTTCCTCTGAACTAAATTTTTGTTTATTATTTTAAAATATAAATGAACCGATAAATGTTAATGTCCTCTATGGTAATAAGCCATTACGATAAACATTTATCCTTAGAAGTTTATTGCAATTTCAGTACAAAATAGTAGGTTTTTAAAATTTTAAACACCTGCGCAGTACTCACTTCACAACAACACACAACACAACTTGCCGCGTTGCCGGTTGCCGTATACAAACCTACACACATACACAGTGACAGACAGCGTTTTGTCTCGGGATTTAGTAAAAGTTAGAGTGAGAAAAAATATTTTCTTTTCCCCGAGGAGCTTTTGTCCACGTCTCGTGTTACGGCTGAGTACCAGTCAAAGCGAGATGAGCAATAGTCTCAGAGTAAATAGGAGGTCCTTTTTACTCCGAGGCAATAGTGTTCCGTGGAGATGACAGTGACAGACAGACAGATGATAGATTATTTATTTTTAGAATGGAAAATGTATGAATCTACAATTTCTTTCAATCTTTATTTTCAATGTAAAATTGTCTTTTAGTGTATAATGATGGATAATAGAATAATATCTAGCATCTCTAGCAATAGCTACGCCCATCGGTCGTCATGCTTATATGTATATAAGACATAATTTTTGAGCAAAGTAGAATATAATTGTATTAGCCCCAAAAATCCTCGTCATAAAAATAAACGGCTGCTTTTATTCACTCATCGTTGTAAATAATTTATTGAAAGCGGTGGGATTACTAATTGCATTTTGCTTATTGTATTTATATACAATTAAAATTAAAACATTTATAATATTTTTTATTATTACAAAATTAGAGACGCGTGAATCATGTGATCGCTGCTTGAATAAATCGCGTGATCGCAGCTTGCTTGATCCTCTGTCACTGTCAGCAGTTGACAAAACAAATCGGCAAGAAGACGGCAACATGGCCAACACGTTTTAAAGTTGTTGAGTAGTTTTTGATGCTAATTTTTTTGAATCAAATACGGCAAGTTACACTTGGTACTTATTTGAAAATAATGGGGCGTAGAAATCGAAATGTTAATAAATTCGCTCAACGGAAACGAGACCTAAGGGAGCAGGTAAATCATATTAGAAAAACTTATGGCAAGTGCATGTTTGTATTCTAACTTTTTTTTGTTTATCCGCTATTGCAATGAATTTTCAGGCGAAAAATCCTCAAGAGAAACCAGCGGGTGATATGCGGAAACGTTATGAGGATATAGTTAAAGAGAACGCTGCTTTTGAAGAGTATTATAAAGTGAGTACCAAATTTCAACATGTGTGTTATCTACCACCAAAACATAAACATAAAAAATATCGTTATAGTTTTAGGCTAGTTTTATTGACTTGTATAACTGTTAAAATAGTATAGATCTTGTATCGGTAATGTCACATACATTACCTTGTGATCATTTATATTGTATGGTTGGTTTGTAGTCCGTCGGTCCCCCTCCCTCTCCAGTCTGTTCAGCCTTCTGTCTGTCTAAATACAGCTTAAAAGGTTCGCTCAATGCACTTATCTTAGATGAACGCTAATTGTTTTTAACTGGTTCGACTCTCGCATCCAGACTATAATTTTTGGAACATTTTCTAACCACAACTTTCTTTGTGGAGGATTATCTACCTAGTTTAATTGATAGTTTGTATTTTTTTAGGTTAATAAACATTTATTTTATTTTTATATTACATTATTTCAGACTCAAAAAGTTTGTCCAGAAGAGGAGTGGCCCATTTTTATGAAATGCCTTAGACAGAACTTGCCCACCGCCTTCCGCATTACAGGGTCAAAATGTGAAGTCAACACTCTAATGGATATTGTGAAAAGTGAATACTTTTCAAACTTGTTGAATGTGAAATTACAAGTTGACGGAGAAGAAGAAGAGGAAGAAGTGAAGCCTATTAATTTGCCATGGTAAGTACCTAATAACAGTTAGGAAGAAATAGAAAACTATGTTAAGAATTTAAAATATATATAATCTACTCTTATAAACAACTACGTTTACTAAAATAATGGAACTTAAAGATTTCTTTCTTTCTTTCTTTCTTTCAAACTAAAATTGTTGAACATGCTACTACTCTTACCAATAAATTTAATTAATATTAACTGCAACATGAATTTTGTTCAAATTCATATAAAAAGAAAAAGGTTGCCATTAAGTATACATATAAACTAAAATTTAAAAGTAAATAGCAGCATGCATGTCCCAGAGACACGCAGATTTAAAAAGAACACGTTCCTGCATTCTATAAGCACGTACTGTGGCGTTTCTTCTGCCTCCATGCATCCTCTGCATAGAGGGCTGTCTGTCACCCCAATGGTAAATAGGTGCTTGTTTAGGGAACAATGGCCAGTTATTATGACTATCACCTTTCGAAGCAAATCCTTATGATGCCACCGGAACTGCATTCTTTGTTTGCTTGCACCTGTCACTGTTTAAAGCATGCAGTATGATAATATCACTACAGAAGAAGGCAAACTTTATTGTGGATTTTTATTAAAACTATCCTGAGCTACAATGTAGATTGGCCAAATTCCATTGAGATGGCTTCAATAATACTTTGATCGTCTATAACAATTTATATTGTAATATAAAAATCTCAGGTATCCTGGTGGTTTGGCATGGCAACTCCGTCTGTCACGTACTGACATTCGCCGCAATGAGACACTATATCGGTTGCACAATTTCCTGGTAGCTGAGACAGCGGCCGGTGGAGTCTCCAGACAAGAAACAGTTTCTATGATACCACCGGTAGTGCTGGATGTTCAACCCCATCATAAAGTAAGATTTTAATGGGTACAAAAGTATGTTAATCCCATATTGCTGCCACGTTATTGACAATTTCAATCCCTACTGACGTCGGACATTCAAGAGGACGCTACAATATTTTTTAGTCCATGTTTTAATTTGTCATCGGTTCTTAAGCCATAATCAGATGTTAGGCTACAAATTGAACATATTATGTATTTTTTGTGATTTTGGCAGTCTCTCTAATCTCGTGCCAGTATGTTCAGCCAGAATTGGCTGCTTCAGTTTTGTCCAAATTTAAGAAGGTACATAAGTTCATTTTAGTAATGATATATAATGTTATCCTTTAAACATATATTTAAACTTGTGTTTTAGACATACACTAACAATACTAACAAAAAATTCTGTAAAGCAATAAGCTTGGAAAATAAAAGGCTTTTATTATTATTATATTATGTTATCCTTAACCTAGTAAAGGAATACTGATGTCGTCTTACCCACTATGCACGCTACAATATAGATAGTGAGTCATCTCTAATTAATTTATCACTTCCAGGTTTTGGATATGTGTGCCGCTCCTGGGTCTAAAACGGCTCAGCTAATAGAGTTTCTTCATGCCGATGAAGACAAAATGCCTACGGGTAAATATTAGAGATATGCCATGTGGTTTTCAGTACCCCAATGTCACAGTGGTGTTGAACAAGACGACTTGAGATTAAAGTAGCGATGAGGAATGGGTAGCAGATTTCTTGTTATACCCCCTATATATACTGCGATTTACGATTTATTATTTACCTTCCACTGGCATAGTTATATTTTAAAGACGTTTTAAATTAGTACAACTTTAGTTCTCCAAGTAATGTATAGGCGCGTCAATTACGATCGCGATCAAAATCAATGATCATGATCCAAACTGATTGTGTACGGGTACCAGATAGATGTGTGCGAAGCAGATGCGCCCATCTGTATTACACAATAATAATCAATAAACAATCTATCTGAATCGTGATCATTGATTTTGATCAACGGATCGCAATCGAGATTGACTGTACGGGCTGCCATAGAGAAAGAAGGTTCATTCTTATATCTGTTTTTGCAACTAGGTAGTTAATGAAATAATTTTTTGTAAGTTGTAGTAAGTCTCAGTACATAATTAATACCAAATGCCCAGGGAAACTAAGTTGTAACACACATTTTAATATTCTTTCCATAACTCATCATCCTTTTAATCACTTTTTTGTCGCCCTCTTGCAGGTTTTGTGATGGCCAACGACGTTGACAACAGCCGCTGCTACATGCTCGTGCACCAAGCCAAGAGGCTCAACTCCCCGTGCATTGTGATCACCAACCACGACTCCGCTGTGATGCCCACTTTGGTCGTCAGCGATGAACAGGCAAGCTGATTAATTGATTGCATAGATAAATGCTGGCTGGATGAGATCAGTAGATTCGCTAACCTTTTTGACTTTTTTGAGCGATAATCACTGAACTATTTACTTATCCATTACTACTTTACTATAACGCTATTGTGACACTTGTCCTGTGAAAACATTAATGGATAAGTAAATTGTTCGGTGACCATCACTTTTAAATGTCAAAAAAGTTAGCGAATAGGCCTACTGGCTGGATGAGATCTCTTTTAGAGATAAGTTCGCCCTTGTAAACTTTATTACTTTATGGTTTGTTAATTATTCACTGTGATGCGCAATAAAGAGTTATGTTTATGTGTAAATGACGCTTATATATCTCCGAGGAGGTAGGCAGAGGTGAATCAACATTCAACACACACGTTTCGCTAATTATGTCAGGTCCCGTGTAATAGGGGGCGAGCCTATTGCCATCTATCGGGCGTGTAAATCGCAGTATTATTTCACCGTCGGTTTTTGACATTTTTTTTTTGTACTAACAGGGAAGCTCTTGCTCTTAATCTCACCTGATGGTAAGTGACGATAAGGTCCGAAGATGGAATCGAGCTTCACCTGCAATCCTCAACCACAGAGGGGCTGGCTGTCTTATCACAATTTTCGGAACACAATAATGCTGTTATCATTATTATAATGGCGACAGATTTTGATAAGATGGTGGTAGCTAGCCAGGCGGACTTGAAAGAAGTCCCACCACCAACCTAAGGCCATTTTACTGTTAAAACCTCCGGTTACTTTCAATCGCCTTTTTTACGCGTTGTTGAACTCGAGCCTAAAAGGCTGGTGATGATTATGATGATAAACCTGGTGATGATGATGATGAACTCTTGTTTCAGAACGCCGGCGCGACGAAGCCGTTGAAATTTGACAGAATCTTATGCGACGTGCCGTGTTCCGGCGACGGCACCATGCGCAAGAACCCGGACATCTGGCTCAAGTGGTCCGTGGGCAACGGGAACAACCTGCACGGGTGATTACTACCTCCATTTTTATCGTTATAGGACGACCGCCTGGATCGAATGCTCAGATCGCTGGGTATTGGCCAAGAGTTAATCATCATTATCATTATCATCATCACCAACCTTTTATGTCCCCACTGCTGGGGCACGGGCCTTTCCTATGGATGGAAGAATATAGGGAGATTGGGCCATAACCCACCACGCTGGCCCAGTGCGGGTTGGTGGGTACTAACGACTGCAGATACAGCCGGGACCACCGGCTTAATGTGCTTTCCGAAGCACGGAGGAACTCGAGATAGTAAATTTTTGGTCACCCATCCAATGACCGGCCTTAGCGACATTGCTTAGTTTACGCAATCGCAGGCCAAGCGCGCTCTGCCACTGCGCTAGCGAGCTCCTCAGGCCAAGAGGCCTAAACAGTTCGTTGGCTTACAACGTAAAGAGTAAAGGTAAGAGAGATTTCGGCGAGTTAATAAGCGTCTTGGTTGGCTGAGTGGCTTAGGCAACTGCCCAGATTGCAGTGGACGCGGGTTCGATTCCCGCATCAAGACCATATAATTTTTCGAACTTTTTCTAACCACCAAAATCAAATAATAATACCGCTCTGATTCCAAATAATTATTAAAAGTGAGATCCAACCGCGGGTGATCTGAGACATTCTTCTTTTATTATATTATATGCATTTGGTATATAATGTAATATTAGGGGTTCAAGTATCAAATTGCCGTTTTTTATGGAGAATTTAACGAAAATTCATTTTTCCATACAAACATATTTGCGATTTTTTAAGGAACAAAAAAATCTAAATTTGCTTTAATTTTGTGGGTATATTTAGTAATTAGACAATAAGCTATAGGATGTATGTAGGATACCTAGAGATTTTTTTTTATAACAGAGATGGACTGGTGTCCGTGTCCGTGGATCTAAGTGGTACTTAGGACGAGCTGTTTTTGAAGATTTATTGGTAGTGAAAGAAACAAAAATCAGATAAAATTTTATACATTAATATAAGTCCTTGATATGAAGTTTAAAATAAAAATGGACGTAACTATTGTTTTAAAGGAATTATACACTACTACTAAATAATGAGGGAACACTTTAACCCCTATTATAACAACGGCCTAATTGGAAATTTTGCCAAAATGAGATAGAGTGAAATATCGACCTAAAAGATGAAGCTCTACAACTTCGGTAAGAAAAAAATTGCTTTTTGTGGTAAAATAAGATGTTATAAGAGCGGGAGTCAGTAAAATATGAATAAAAGTCAAAAAGTACGTGTAAACAGAAAGGTATATTATATTGGAGTACGTCAAAAATTTTCACAACAAAATATTTACAAACTGCCAAAGTCAACTTTCAAGTAAAGAACTTAGAGTGAACTAGCCAGTAATACAACACTTTTTCCTTACGGAATAAGGTTAAAAATTATTTGAGTCTATAATCTTCCCCCTGTGCGCGCGAGGTAACTCAGTCAAAAATAGTTTTTCGTCGATTCCCAATAAAAATTGCTATTCTGGACGCGGTCGTTGTTTTATTAACTGCCGCACTCAGAGACGTCAATTAACTTTAATGCGTATTTAATATTAAAAATTTTCATTTAAATCTAGACCATAGACCCGGCAAGAATAGCGACTAGTTTTGAATTGTCATTTTTTGACGTTAAGTACTCATTAACGTTAGTGACGTCTCTGAGTGCGGCAGTGAGAGTGTTGAGATCTGAGACATTCTTAGTTTTGATCTAGTGTTTATTGCGACCGCCACAGGATCCAGTACCGCGTCATGCGCCGCGGCTGCGAGCTGCTCGCGGTGGGCGGGCGTTTGGTCTACTCCACCTGCTCCTTCAACCCGCTGGAGAACGAGGCGGTGGTCCACCGGGTGTTGCAGGAGACGGGCGGGGCGGTGCACCTGGTGGACGTCTCTCAGATGCTGCCCGGGCTCAAGCACCATAAAGGTAATACTTCAATCAGGGGAGATAAAAGCCAAGAGCTTACCTGTCTAACGTAAAAAAAATCATCACCAGCCTTTTAATGTTTCCACTGCTGGGGAACAGGCCTTCCATGAAAGAATATAGGGAGATTGGGCCATCTGGAGGATGTCTCTGATATGCTGCCGGGGCTCAGGCACCATAAAGGTAATACTTCATCATCATCATCACCAGCCCTTTTAATGTCCCCACTGCTGGGGCAGGAAGAATATAGGGTGAATGGGCTGTCTCAGCTGTCTGGTGGATGTCGCTGATATCCTGCCGGGGCGCAAGCACCACAAAGGTGACTCAAAGTCAAAGTCAAAATTCGTTTATTTATAATAAATTTTATATCTGGTACGATTCCAATCACTGACCTCTGTTGAACAAGCACGCTGGACTGAAGGTTGTCATCCAAAAAATGAAGCCAATTTGATTATGGCACTGGGTTTGGTCTACTCCACATGCACTATACCTTCGTGTCTAACTTATACAAAATAAATAAATATTTTTACACAAACACCTATCATCTAGACTAAAGTAAGTAGCCTAAGCACTTGTGTTATGGATACTATGACAGGTATCATCATCGTCTTAACATCTGTATGACGGACATATTTTAAATATCATAATAATTATGTATTTAAATGTTGAAAATATACTAGATAAACATATACACAAGCAGATATTTGTGTTTATCACAAAATTTGCCACTACCGGGATTCGAACCCGGGACTTCTTGGCCAATACCCAGCGATCTGAGCATTCGACCATATTATTTATTTATATTATTTTAATTAAAATAGGCGTTTTACTTATATACCTATTTTACGTTTTCAAAAACTAATTTTAAATTTGCCTCGAAAACGGCTCAGACTGACATACATACTAATCACGCCTATATCCCCGAAGGGGTAGGCAGAGGTAAACTAGCACCCACGTTTCGCCAACTATGGCAGGTCCCAAGTAATAGGTGGCGAGCCTATTGCCATTTATCGGGTATACAAAGTCGCAGTACATTGCTAGGTGGTATAAGAGGGAACGCTGCTGTCCATTCCTCATCACTGATTTCCTTATATCCTTAGTCGCCTTGTACGACACCCACGGGACAGATTTGGGGCGGTGACAATTGTATTCAACTCTGCCGTCACCACACGTCAATTCCATATTAACTATTAATATAGGGAAACCTATCCTCAGGCATGACGCATTGGCGGCCCGCGTCAAAGGACATGGTGTTTTACGACAAGTACGAGGACGTGCCGGAGAAATGGCAGACCGTGGTGCGCCCACAGATGTTCCCCCCCGCCCCCGAGGACCTGGAAAAGTATCACCTGGACCGATGGTGGGTATTGTAGCAAGTTAAAGATGCGTACTACAGTTTGGTTGCTTAGTGACTTCTGCCATTTATCGACATCGTAATATAACAAAACATGCCAGGAATCTAAACATTAGTAAGCTTACTTTTAACTGTAGATAGAATATTGAAATCCGCCGTAAGTTGGGCTGGTCAACTGTGTGTCTGTTATTTAAAGTTAATGACAAAATATATAGTACTAATTTTATATAAATATTGCACTTGTACTATATCTCCGGGTTTTCAACACCTCCATGCTGGCCTACGAGAGAAATAATAATGTAGAATGTGTGCCAGTCCCGACTCATCCCGGGGGTGTTAAAAGTTGCCTATTTCTCAGGAAGTCAATGTGAGACATACTAAGGGCCGGTTTTTTGATGCATTAACTCAACCAATTGTTCATCATCATCATCACCAGCCCTTTAATGTCCCCACTGCTGGGGCACGGGCCTTCCCTATGGATGGAAGAATATAGGGAGAATACGTTGCCCAGTGCGGGTTGGTGGGTACTAACGACTGCAGATGCAGCGGGGACCAACGGCTTAACGTGCCTTCCGAAGCACTTAGGAACTCAAGATAATAAATTTTTGGTCACCCATCCAATGACCGGCCTTAGCGAAATTGCTTAGTTAACGCAATCGCAGGCCAAGCGCGCTGTGCCACTGCGCTAGCGAGCTCCTCTAACCAATTGTTACTAATGGTTAAATATCAGACTGATCTACAAGCGATGTGTAACAATTTTTAACAATAGGTTGAGTTAACTATGCACGAGCGCGCTAAACCACAGCGCTATCGCCCTCCTAGTAATAAAAAAACTCTATTCCCATCCATTCCTCTCTTTCCGTCTTCCAGCATGAGAATCCTGCCTCACCACCAAGACACAGGCGGTTTCTTCGTGGCTGTATTCGAGAAGACCTCTCAACTGCCCTGGGAGAACCCTTTCGTCTTCTTCTACCGCGAAGACCCTTTCGTCTTCTTCTCTGGCAAAGACGAAGACGTATTCCCTGGTATTAGAGAGTTCTACGATCTGAAAGAGGATTTCGACCCAGCCTGCTTGCTGACTCGGTGCCACGTGGGCAAGAAGAAGAATATCTATCTGGTGTCGCCTGTAGTGAAAGACGTTGTGCAGAAGAATGAAACCAACATAAAGATTATCAACACCGGAGTGAAAACTTTTGTGAGGTGCGACAACAAGAATATGAGTTGCCCGTTCCGGTGAGTGGGTTGTGTTCTTTTTTAGTTTAGTTTTAAATTCTCCCTATATTTTAGGGAAGGCAAAGGGTCTAGCCCATACAGCCAAGTCTTTAGTGTATATTTTATCTGTAGTCTTATGATATAATGAGTGAGTGAAAAGTATGAATGACATGAATTTTACGTTAAAATATGCGTGCCACATATTTTAACGCATCTAGGGAATGCTTGGCGCGAATTGAATGGTAACAGAGTTAATGATGGTGCTTGATGAAATGGATAAAACCACTTTTTATAGTGATCTTCACCACAACATCGAACACATCATGAGACTTATTTTCGATGATTCTGCATAATTGCACATCAACACGGATGCTTGTGCATCAAAATAACACCACTTTCACTGCACAAAATCCACTCTTAACCAATTTTAGAATTATCGAAAAAAAATCTGACTGACACCACGAAACGCGCCAAACACTCCTCCGTGTTCTTTTTTTCAATGTACGGGCAACGGCACAGTAGCAAAAACTGTCAAATTTCTTCGGTCGGTTGGCAACCTTAACTGGTTTGTAAACTGTAAAGTACAAAGTCGATTGATAATATTTAACAGTTTGTCGTAGCCTGACGAGCTAAAATGAAAATGTCCTAATAAGCCTCAACATATGCTACTGTTACAGCGGATATGGATAATATAAATTCGTTTGAATGATTGTTGCTTTATTGTTACGTAGTATATTTATTTCTTTTGGTGGTTAGAAAATCTTTTTCTAACCACCAAAATCTTTCTACTAATTTTTCTAACATTTAAATAATGTTAAAATTAAAATCGAATAGTTTATAAAGCAAACCCAACCTTAACCGAACGCACGGTATTTGTAAAATATCTGCTTTGGAATGTTTGAAATTTATTTCTACATTGCGAGGGTACCCGTTGGCTTACAACGTGAAGTGTAAAGGTTAGAAGAATTTTGGCAAGTTAATTGGTGTCTTGGGTGGCCGAGCGGTCAGGCGCCTGCCCGGATAGCAGCGGACGCGGGTTCGATTCCCGCCTCAAGACCATAATTTTTTGAAATTCTTTTTCTAACCACCAAAATCTTTACACTAAATGTTTTCTTCACTCCTCTCACTATCATATCCTCCTTTAAACAATCCAAATCATCTCTTCTCTGGTCTTCCTCTCCTTCTACGTTCGTACCTGACATACTTCTGCTCCCAAATTAAGTCAAAATGTTTTCGTGATGACAATTTGCAGAATGCCGTGTGGTGACGGCAAAGCAGAATACAATTGTCACCACCCCCATCTCTCCCGTGGGTGTCGTACATGGCGACTAAAAGATCAAACAGTGATGAGGAATGGGCAGCAGCGTTCCTTTTATACCACCTAGCAATAGCAACGACTGTGACGTACGTGTCCGTTAAATGGCAATAGGCTCGCCACCTATTACATGCGACCTAACATAATTGGCGAAAAGTGGGTGTTAATTCACCTCTACCTAACCCTTGGCGGATACAGGCGTGATTTATGTATGTATGTAATTTGCTATCCACAGACTAACCCAGGAGGGTTTGCAGAGTATATTCTGCCTCCAATATTTTAATGTTTTAGAGTGCGCGGCAGTTAAGTCTGCGCGTGGTCAAAATTGGAAAAACTTCGCTAAAATTTTGTTTGTCTAGGAGTGTTAATGTGAGCGAGCAGAGCAGCGCCACTCTTCTCGCGCAGACTTATCTGGCCCGCACTCTAATGATACTCTAATAAAAAAAACTCATATTTGCTATCCGCAGACTATCCCAGGAGGGCTTGCAGAGTATACTGCAGAACGTGAGCCAGAAGCGGCGCCTGCGCATCCTTAAGGAGGACCTGGTGACCGTGCTGCAGATCGAGAACCCCTCCAAGCCGCCCGACCTGAAGGTGTTCTCGCAGCAGACGCAGGAGCTGGTCAAGGAGTTTGGTGAGATACCCTACTGGTTTTACATACCCCCGAATACAGAAACGCTAAACAACTTGCTTAAAATTTAAATATTGTCAAAATTGACGGTTTTCCATACAAATTCTGACAGGTAATGTCCACTTAAGTTTTTAAGCAGTGCCCCATATTTGTGTTGCGTTTCTGTATTTGGGGGTTAGTTGCAATTGATTGATTTTAATTTCAACATAGAATAGAAATGTCACAAAAATTTGTTAGTTAAAATTAGTTGTTAGAAAAGCCGTGTGGTGACGGCAGAGTAGAATACAATTGTCACCACCCCAAATCTCTCCCGTGGATGTCGTACAAGGCGACTAAGGATAAACAGTGATGAGGAATGGGTAGCAGCGTTCCTCTTAAACAACCTAGCAATGTACTGCGAATTTTGTGCCTGATAAATGGCAATAGGCTCGCCACCTTTTTTAGGTCCTATTACATGAGACCTAATAAAATTGGCGAAACGTGGGTGCTAGTTCACCTCTGCCACTCCTTCGGGAGTATAGGCGTGATTTATGTACGTATGTGGTTAGAAAAAGGTTTAGGCACATGCCCTCACCACTGGGGACATTAAATGGCTGGTGATGATGATTTAACCGCCTCCAGAATTAAGATACAGAGGTCCCGGGTTCGATCCGCAGGACATATTTGAACTCGGTTTAGTTGGTGTTAGGACTTCTTTCAAGTCCGCTTGGCTAGCTACCACCATCTTATCAAAATCTGTTGCCATAATAATAATGTTAACAGCATTATTGTGTGTGATGAGATAGCCAGCCCCTCTGTAGTTGAGGGTTTCAGGTGAAGCTCTTTTCTATCTTCGGCCCTTATCGTCACTTACTATCCATCAGGTGAAATGAAGGGCAAGTGCTTCCCTTCCCTGTCTAGCATAAAAAAAATATATGGCTATGTTAGCATGGGTAGAAGGTATGTGGTATTTCTGTCACATGTTGTAAACACGGTTATTTTTAAAACATTAATAAGCCATGACTAGATAGCTAACATTATAAACAACAACGTTTGTTTTATGAGTTTTAATATAACGCAATACATTGCGCAAAACAATTTTTTAAAGTTTTTATTGTACTGTCGTGACATTAATACTTCTATGTTTTCATTCATAAATGAAAGGACGACGCTACGCTAGGTCCGCGCGCTTCTTAATGCCGATGCAAGTAGGTTATTGAGTTTTAGAGCGGTAAATTAAATTAGTATTTATTTTTGTATTAAAGTAAAATCTTACGAATTATCAAAAGTCGTAGAACAAACATTGTTGCTTATGATGTTAGGTATCTACTCCTGCGAGGTTATTAATGTTTTAAAAATAACCCTGCACAGTTTGTCTATAAAGTCGTGACATTGAATGAGGGCGCTTTTATTATAATGCGGCAACATTTTACACTCTGACCAAAAATGATTCATATTAGCAGTTCATTAAAATAAACCCCTAATTTTATGTTCGCTACTCTACTCGCCATAATTGATGAAAAGTGTCATGTGTTATTTTAATAATAAATTGATTGTAAAGGTAACAAATAAAACGAAATTACAGCTATTCATATTATAAAATTGAAGTCTCACTAGTCAAACTTTTACTTTAATTTTTCACATAATCAATGCAATGCCGAACAATACTTTGTCTTGGTGTGTACTTTATGTGACGACTCTTCCATAAAACTCTTTTTCAAGTTTCTCGACGTGATGGCAGCTATTATACCATATTTCAGCTGTGATGCTTCCTCTAGGCCTCTTCAACAAATTGCTTCACATCTAGAGATCCAACATTGTGTGCTGTTATTTTTCTTTTAAGTTAGCAACTGATATTTGCCTTTTGTGATACCTTGTTCAGTGATTGCCATTATTTGAAAGGAAAGATATACAAGTCTGTTATAAGACCTGTCGTTATGTATGGATCGGAATGTTGGGCTGTGAAAAAGACGGATGAAAGAAAATTGCACGCGGCAGAGATGAGAATGTTGAGATGGATGTGCGGAGTGACAAAAATGTACAAAATACGGAATGAGTACATAAGAGGGAGTCCAGAGAAGATGAAAGGAAGCCGTTTAGCTTGGTATGGACATGTTATGCGACGTGATGCCATGAATGTGAGTAAGACAGTTATGGACATGAATGTTGATGGACGTAGAAGTAGAGGAAGACCACTGAAAAGATGGATGGATTGTGTGAGGTGTGATATGAAGGTGATGGATGTGAATGAGGAGATGACGAGTGACAGAAGAGAATGGAAAAAGAGGACATACTGCACCGACCCCAAATAAGATAGGATAAGGGCAGGGCGATGATGATGATGATGATGATGATGATTGCCATTATTTTGTGACCTGGTGGAAAAAAAAGGTTTTATTATTGAATATATAATAAATTAAAATTTTATGAGTTTTTCAGTTGTACCATCCTAATGTACCAAGTAAGTACACATGTATACACATGTATACATCTAACTACAAAAAGTAACAACGTAAACAATTACTTTTTTAGTCTCCAAATCGTAAATTCAGTAAATTTGTATCTTCAGGCAGATTACAAACAAACAGTTCCACGATTAAATACCCGTCATAGATGCTGTTCGCCCTTATAAATCATCCAAATCTCATAAAATTCCAGCTTGGTACTTCGTGAAAAATCGCTGGATAACTTTAAAAATCACTTTCTTCGTACCACTTTGTTTTACTATAATCATTGTCGATGTATTTCTGCGTAGTTTGCTCTTATTTTTTGCAATTTAATCAAAACGATATAAATAAAATAGGAAAAATATTTCACAACAACTACTCGATGACAGCTGACGTACATATTTTTTTCAGAGGATTGTTTGGCGCGTTGCGTGGTGTCAGTCAGATTTTTTTTCGATAATTCCTAAATTGGTTCAGAGTGGATTTTGTGCAGTGAAAGTGGTGTTATTTTGATGCACAAGCATCCGTGTTGATGTGCAATTATGCAGAATCATTGAAAACAAGTCTTATGATGTGTTTGATGTTGTGGTGAAGATCACTTTAAAAAGTGGTTTTATCCATTTCATCAATCACCATCATAAACTCTGTTACCATTCAATTCGCGCCAAGCACTCCCTAGATGTGTTAAAATGTGTGACACCCATATTTTAACGTAAAATTCATTTCATTAATCCAATTCACCCACTTATTATTTCATAAGACTACAGATAAAATATACACTAAAGACTTGGCTGTATGGGCGAGACCCTTTGCCTTCCCTAAAATATAGGGAGAATTTAAAACTAACTAACTAACTAACATATTTTTTCAAAACATTGGTGTTCCCATACCCATGAAAAATTTTAGTTTCTCAAACATTCTTGTCACGGCTTTATAGACAAACTGTATATCCCGATTTGCACGTATGTTTTGTTCCAACCAGCCACTGGCAGTTGCATCCTGGACTACAAGGATGAGGAGTCCAATCTGACGCTAAGCCTGGTGGGGTGGCGGGGGGTGAACTCGCTGCGGGCTTACACCGCCACATCAGACACCGTACACTACCTGAGGTTGCTTGGGGCGGATTATAGCAAATACGGTGAGTGGTGCTCACGGTGGCATTGATACTAATTTCAATAGGGATGATGGCTTGATTACACTAACAAAGAATCACTTCTTCACCCTGCCCTGTTCCCAGGCTATTTGGGTCGGCGCAGTATGTTTCCTCTTGCATTCATATCGGTCAGACTCAGACGTCATCAAGCCATCCACTCCCTTTTGATTTACATCATCCATCACACCGTAAAGGTGCTAGTGATGAATGAATGTATAGAAAAGAGACGGAACGGACCATGTCGAGGGACCGATGAAAAGAGAGGGATTGGAATGACAACATTCCAATCCATACTGCTCAAGGTTTTAGACGCAGGGGTGACTTAATTTACCTCTCGTTTTCCAGATGTAAACAAATTCAAGAAAGCGGAAGCTCCAGAAGGAGAGGCAGAAGCTGGTGACGTCACAGAAGACTTGGAAGACAAAACCGAGGGTGGCGATGCTCCTAAAGATCTCGAAGCCATTGAGAACCTTAATGGATCCTCCTCTAACATGGAAGCACAGAGTACAAGTAGTTGATGACATTTTTATACAATGTTTGTATGATGCAGTGGACAATATAAATAGCGTAGCTAACAAGTTTAACTTAATTTTTAAGTTTTAATAATTATATGTATATGTGTGATGTTATTTTCTACTGAAAATAAAGTGTATACTTTTATTATGGTTGTACGGGAATCTTCGTTGGAAATCTATCAGGCTCCAGGGGATGTAGTCAATAATGAAGACCTTGTAGTTTTAGACTGATATACTTCAAAGAATATAAATATTTGAAATAAAAAATTGATTAATCGTAACTGCGTGGGCGCGTCGGTTATGAACGGTAGCAAGAGGGCAAGTGCTTGGTGGGGGGGATCATAGCGGGCGCGGTCGCTATGAGCATTCACGAAGACCGCTGGTTTCTTGCGTTAACAGGCTCCCCGGGTTGGAACGTCCAGTTCCAAGTGGTCTTCTGTTGGTAGCACGCAGAGCCTATTGTAAGCCCTTCTCAGCACTCCTGTCGCCGTGTTGACATCTGCGACACGTGTGATGCCGTCGCTGCCAGGGTGAAGGCGAGTGATACGTCCAAGCTGCCAGCGATTAGGGGGCAGCCGCTCATCCTTGATCACCACTAGGTCTCCAATGCGAAGTTCTTCTCCACTAGTGCGCTTCCACTTCTGTCTCTTTTGCAAATCTGAAATGTATTCCATGTAGTACCGATTCCAGAAGTGCCGTGTCAGGATCTGTGCTCTCTGAAACCGAGGCAGTGTACAAATTCTGGTCGTATCTTCCACATTGACCTGAGAAGTAGGCAACATCGTGAGTGTGCGTCCGATAAGGAAATGTGATGGGGTCAATGGGATAAAATCATTAGGGTCTGAGGAGAGAGGGGTGAGTGGACGAGAATTTAGTATTCCTTCTACACCTACAAGTACGGTATTCATTTCCTCATATGTTAAGTTGGCTAGAGAGAGGACCCTTTTCAAATGATGTTTAACTGACCTTACAGAACTTTCTGCAAGGCCGTTGAAGTGTGGACTGTATGCAGGAGAAAACTTAAAGATAATAGACTGCTCCGCTACCTTCGAACTAATGTTATCACCTTGAGTTTTTAAAAATTTTGAAAGTTCGTTTGCGGCTCCTACGAAATTAGTACCATTATCGGAGTAAATAAAGTCAGGTTTACCTCTGCGTGCAACGAATCTGTTCAAGGCGGCCAAAAATGTTTCAGTACTTAAATCAGTAACCAACTCCAAATGTACCGCCCTTACAGCTAGGCATACGAATATACAAATATAAGATTTCATCAACCTGCATCCTCTACCTTTCCTGTCCGATATCATAATAGGGCCGGCATAATCGACTGCAGTGTTAACAAATGGAAATCGACCTTGAATTCTTTCCTTTGGCAGATTGGCCATTATAGGCTGAATGGACTTTCCCGCAAATCTGCAACATACATGACACTCATGTGTTATTTTTCTAGCCAGATTACGACCTCTGACTATCCAAAACTTATGCCTTAAAATAGACAACAATAATTGAGGCCCTGCATGCATAAGTATTATATGATAATGCCTAAATAATAATTTTGTGACATGGTGTGATGCAGGAAGCAATATAGGGTGTTTTGTGTCGTAGTCGTAGTTGGAGTTAGACAATCTGCCACCAACACGAATTAAACTTTCATTTGACATGAAGGGATTTAAATTTAAAATTTTAGATTTAATAGGCAGTTGTTTATTGTTGTGTAAAGACTTGTGTTCATGTGACCAAATATCCAACTGCACCATCCTACACAATGTATACGTAGCAGAATTTAGCTCAGACAGCTTTAAATAACCACTAAATTTATTTTTTAATTTGGAACAATTATTTATGAATCGTAATACGTATGCTGTAATTCTATTTAATTTAGCAAAATTAGAGTATTTATGAGTAAAATTGGTTTGTTCAGTAACAAGTTTGCATTCACTTATTATTTCAGGTAAAGAGAGTGATATACCTTTTGGTTGAATAGGCCATTGAGATTCTGGCTGCATTAAAAAACTAGGGCCCGAAAACCACAATAAAGAATCACGCAATTGATTCGCATTGCATCCCCTAGATCCCAAATCAGCTGGGTTTAACTGGGTAGGTATATACCTCCATGCCGATGCATCGCTATATTCAGTTATTTCGTTTATTCTATTTTATGTATTGTATTTGTATGTAACATATGTTTAATGTAGGTATATCATTATAATAAACTTTTATTTGTGTACGTACACACGACATTCACGTCTCGCAGCGCTTCTCCTATTGTAGGTGGGCTGGAAGAGATTTCTTTTAGAAATAAGCCACACCTTTTGTACATTTTTTTAATATAAATTGTTTTATTGTTGTTTCTTTGTGTACAATAAATTATTAAATAAATAAATAAATAAATAAATTGCATAGAAATCGTCATTAGTTTTAGAATGATCACCGATCACCACATAACATAAAGTAAAGACAATAAAATATCCTTGTGTTTAAAGGTAATTAATATTATGAATGCATTTAAGTAGAGAGATAAAAATGGCTGCCATAGGAGTGAATGATAATGACGATGACGTGTAATAGTAGACAATGGTCGAGCCCCAATGAGAATCATGGCAGGGACAATGATGACGATCCTTTATGCTGCGTCCATAGACTTTTGAATAATCAAGATGTCTTTTCAGCCTAACTCTGCATTTTGTTTTTGCAGTGCATTTTTAAGTATACCTATCTACTTATTAGATTGCCATATTTCTTTTTCGAAACTTCCGCACAATATATTCTTGTTTTTAATGAACACGCGAAGTCTCAAGCCGGTTCCAGACGAGTGTAACGTGTAATGTAATCTAACGCGTGTAATGCAACACGAATTCTACTTTAGGACGGCATTATGAGCGTTACATGTAAATGTTCGTAGTGCCGTCCCGTAGACATTACACGTTACACCATGGCTACCTCCTCCATGGTCATCTGTAACAAACGGTGGCATTTTCCATTAAAATGCTGAAAATATCCTTAGGAGTGTAAATGTCCACCACGTACCTAAGTTAAATCGGTAGCTGTGGCTTATACAAGCGGCCAATCTATTCCAACGAATAGAACACCAATGTATGAAACTGACGTATTACTGAGAAAAAAACATGGCGACCGTTGTGTCAAATTAAAAGAAGTTGTCAATAATTTAAATTTGACAGAAAGGTTTTAACTTAAGCCACTTTGCTAGGCACCCAAATCTAAATAATTAAGTTATCCACTGCTGCTGTTAATATTACGGTTTAATTCTTTGTTAGTGTCATCATCCCTATTGTCACTACCCCCAATTTTACCTGGGAGTGCCGTACAAGGCGACTAAGGGTAAAGACAGCGATTTTTCTTTCTTGTTAATACATCTTCGTTAATACATCGCGGAAGGTCCGTGGATCGATCCCCCAGCAAGGAGGAAAGAAAAGATAACTTTTTATGACTATTATTGATATTTGTTAGGGTTTATTGATTTATAAGAAACTAAAAATGAAGTTTGCGTGCTGTAAATCCACAGTAGGGTGCCCCACTGATGTAGCATGTGCCAAATGCCAAAATAAGTTCCATTTGAAATGTTTATATCCATCCGATAAGAAAAAAGAAATGGCACAAAGCAAAATTTGTCCTGAATGCAGTGCCAACCAACCTAGGCAACAGAAATGCGACAATACACCGGTACGCAGTAACACCGAGACATCTTATGATGATCACATAACAACTCGCCGTGGAGGTTCTGTACGGGTACAGGCAGAAACAAACAATCCTATTCTTGCAATGCATTCATCGCACGATAATATAAAGGACATAATTACGTCGGAGATAGCCAATATGAAGCAGGAGCTTCAGTCATTTTTCACGAGCCTAATTTGTAAAGAAATGCAAGTTTTAAGAGATGACTTTCATTGCATTAAAGAGTCTATTTCTTTTATTTCAAACAAATATGATGAAATTGACAAGAGAGTTGCAAACATCGAACGTGACATGAAGATCTATTCAAACGATTTATCGGCGATGGGTGATATGCAGCGGTCTATTGCTGTAATTGAGTCTAATAATAATGACCGTGAGCAGTGGGCCAGGAGATCAAACGTGGAAATTTATGGCATCCCTGAGAAAAAGAACGAGAACCTAGGGGAGTTGATAAAAACTATTGCCGAGGCTGGTCAATTTGATTTTAAATCAACGAACATTGATTTTATCGCGAGAGTCTCACCAAGGATTGGTAATAGTAAGAAAGTCAAACCAATTGTTGTTCGTTTCTTGTCGCGCTGGAGAAAGGATGAGTTCCTAACAGTCATTAGAAGAAATAAACTGAAATGCGATGATATTGGTTTTTCAGGCAATTTTAATAACATTTATGTTAATGATCACTTAACTAGCTCTAATAAGTCTTTGCTTCTGGAAACGAAAAAAATAGCCAAGGAGAAAAGTTATGTTTATGTCTGGGTCAAAAACTGTACCATTATGGTTCGTCGTACAGACTCCAGTCCTGTGTTACATATTCTCTCAATGGCTGATTTAAAAAAGATAGTGTAAGAGCTATCGTTTTGTTTCTTTTAGAGGACAAAATATATTGTAATTTTTATTATGTATTTGAAAGTAAAATATTTGTACCAGTTTTTAATATTAGATTATTATTTTTAGAGTTTATTTTGATAAATTATTGTTGTTATTATAATTTGTGTATCATGGGGAAGAATACCTATATTTTTATATTTTTTTATATGCATTTTGTGAGTATAATTGTGACGGTTCATATTATTATAACTATAGTATGGCATGGTTATTGGTCGGCATTCTTAGTTATGGCAATTTATTATTATATATTTGTGGATCTTTTAAGAACAAGCATTGGTTCACCATATTATATGAATTATACTTTTGTTTGTATATTTAATGTATGGTATTGATTTGGACACTAATTGTGGTTTATCTCTGTACTATCAAAATGTACGCGGTTTACGAACGAAAACAAATCTATTCTTCCGTAATTTGATTCAGCATGATTTCGACATTGTTTGCCTGAGCGAGACATGGCTTATTGATGGTATAAATAGTGAAGAACTTTTTGACAACAGATATAATGTACACAGATGTGATCGAAATTACAATGAGCGAGGTGATCGTTTAGGTGGGGGTGTATTGGTAGCCACTAAACGGGAATTTTCAGTGAGAACTGTGACATCGTGTCAGTCGCCGGGTTTTTCGGCAGATGTCGTTGGGATTACTTTGTTACTCGAAAGTAGAAATACAAAGCCTAAGCTCTTACATATCTACTGCTGTTACTTCCCTCATTGCAGATTGCAGGGCGACGCCATTCATATTTTTTTTGAAACTGTCTCAGATGCCATTGTTAAGAGACCAGAGGATGTGTTCCTTGTTTGCGGAGACTTCAACATCTCATCCGCCAATTGGGTCCCTTCAGGTGCTGGGGACTATGTTTTGTCTCATTGTGGAAATGGGAACGATTTAACTTGGGAGCTCTTTAGTTTTCTTTGTTTTAATGACTTAAAACAATATAATTCAGTTGTCAACTGTAACGGTAGGCTCCTCGACTTGATAATTTGTAGCTGCGAATGTTCTGTCAAGCGTTGCCAGATGCCGTTGGTTTCAGAGGATGCATACCACCCTGCACTCGAATATAAATTGTGTTCTTATCTGAAAGTTTTGAGGCCAGCGGCATTACGAACAATTCGACTGTTTCGGGCGGCTAATTATGATATTATCAATAGGGATATCAGCGCTGTTGAATGGAGTAAACTCTTTCTTGGCGTCATCAACGCTACAGCGTTGATGACGCTGTTGATACTTTTTATAAAGTTATTGACCGGGTGATTGATGAGAATGTTCCGAAGAGAATTTTTAAGGGTGATAATCACTATCCTTGTTGGTATTCCAAAGCGTTAATAAAAAATATCGCTGAAAAACTCAATCAAAGTGAATAGCAAATGTTTTTGGACATTTGTCAAATCTAAAAAATCCTCTGGGAATTTACCCGATTCCATGTTCTTGGGTAACGATACTACGTCTGATTCTACGGAAATATGTTCCTTATTTAACACTCATTTTCAGTCGGTTTTTGAGAAGGATTTGGATTGCAGTCAAGTGGTTCCTATTTTTGGTGATTACGTTAAATCTTGTGATGTCTCAATAGGAGCTGTTGAATTGTCGGTCGATATTGTTAGGAAATATTTGAGCAGACTTGATACTAATAAGGGTGGTGGGCCTGATGGAATTCCACCGGTGTTTTTAAAAAAGTGTGAAGAGAGTCTTTCCTTTCCGGTGTATTGTTTATTCAGCAGGTCTCTCCAATCTGGTACGATGCCGCTGGTCTGGAAACGCTCACATGTTGTGCCTATCTACAAGAGTGGAGATAAACATGACATACAAAATTATAGGCCAATCTCAAAGTTATCCACGTTGGCGAAGCTTCTAGAAGAGATAGTTTACGATGCTACTTACACTGTCTTAAGACCTCATATTGCCACCGAACAGCATGGTTTTGTAGGCAAAAAGTCCACGGAGACAAACTTATGTGAATTTATTCACTTTATTGGTAATGCGATGGACCGGGGTGCTCAGGTAGACGTCGTTTATACTGATTATTCGAAAGCTTTCGATAAAATATCGCATTCTCTATTGATTAATAAATTGAGTAGGATCGGTATACACGGTGATCTGCTCAGGTGGCTCATTTCTTACCTGCGAGAGCGTAGTCAAGCTGTTACAATTAAAGGTCACCAATCTACATTTTTGCCTGTGACCTCTGGTGTTCCACAAGGTTCACACATCGGGCCTCTTTTGTTCAATGTATTTATTAATGACATTGTCAATTCATTCTGTAATTCTAAAGTCCTGCTATATGCTGATGATATGAAAATATATAGGTTAGTAAATTTATTAACTGATTGCAATCTCTTGCAAAATGATTTAGAGAGATTGTGTGCATATTGTAGTTCTAATTTACTTAATTTGAATATTAGCAAATGTAAAGTGCTATCTTTCTTACGAAAAGTTAAGTCAATAACCTATGAGTATAAATTAAAGGACTATGCTCTAAATAGGGTATCTGAGATAAAGGACTTAGGAGTGTACATTGATGGAAAATTGACTTTTTCTTCTCATATTGTCTATATGGTTTCCAAAGCATATCGTATGCTTGGTTTCGTTATGAGAGTCTCTAATGATTTTAAGGATTGTTCTACCCTGATTCTCCTTTATACTGCCTTTATACGTTCTATACTAGAGTATGCATCCACAGTTTGGAACCCGCAATATAAAAAATACATAAATCAAATTGAAAACATACAAAACAAATTTATAAAGCATCTGTCATATAGATTTCCTACACATTTAGACAGAGTTTGTTGTTTTAAGTTGCCATCTCTGGAAAACCGCCGATTAATGAAGGACCAATTGTTTCTGTATAAAATCATTAATTATCAATTAGATTCCCCATTTCTCCTCAAAAATATTGTGTTTAAATGTCCCAGGTTGAGTTCACGAAATAACCATTTGTTTAGTATGCCACTCACTAAAACCAAATATGCAAGCAACACTTTTTTGTTCAGATCTTGTCGCAAATTTAATTCATTGTTTTGTTCTTTGGATATTTTTAACGTTTCTGATTGTGTGCTTAAAAGAAATGTAATCGATTTGTTAGGTAGAAAAAATAAGTAAATTTAAATTTTCCTATTGTTATTTTTTTTTTTCTGTTATTAGATAATTGGCTGAATCTACGCATAGTAATATGTATAATTGTTTAGTGGAAACTTTTTTGGTATGTGTACTTTTTTTATATTGTCATGTAATACTGTTTGTTTCCCAAATAAATAAATAAATAAATAAAATCTTAAACTACCCCTTCTGGGATACTGATGATAGAAGCAGGTTACCTGTTTCCCATCACCGCCCCCTTTGAGGAATTGGTTGATCTCGTCCGTCAACTTTCTGAAGGCTGTCTCAGTTGCCATTCTATCCAAGGGTTCATTTTCCTTGGGTCCAAAGATCTTCGGAAAATACTCAGGGAGTAGGCGACCTATCGACAAGGAAATTCTTTAACGTATTCACAATGGAAAAAAAGCGAAAAAACAACTTTCATTGCCCACAAAAATAAGCTGCTTATCAAATTCCTGTTATTCCCCTAGTAATATACTGTGATTTACGTGCCTGGTGGACGACAATAGGCTCGCCACCTATTTACATGTGACCTAACAGAATTGTCAAAGTGTGAGCGTTACTAACCAAGCTCTTTGGAGACAAATCGGCGTGATTTGTTCTTATTGTACCTGAACATACGACTCTTTTTATGTTGGAATAAAGTTTATATTCACCCAATTCCTCAGTCTACCTTTTCGGGAACAATGAAGCTTTGTGTATGCATTTAGGTACTTGGAAAAAACGACTCTATTCAGAAGGAATAAGGTATATATTCACCTAACAGAAGATTGGGGACAAATAGGCTTGATATATTTAATAAGGTACCTGAAAAACGTCTCTTTTAAGAAGGAAGAAGGTTCATATTCACCTAACAGGAGATTGGCATCAGTGACGGTCAACGGACCACCCTTCCGGTAGCAAGCCGGTCCCGGCTGAGCGCCTGCCGACTCCGGGCCGGTCACGAACAACCCAGACCTGAAGAACAGCATAGACCCGCCGCCCGCTGCCACGGTATTAATATCTGTAACACAGAGGGATAGAGTTCAATTTAATATAAGATTAAGAGTAAACGAGTTTATCTTGCCGTGTGGTGACGACAGAGCAGAACACAATTGTTACCACCCCCATCTCTCCCGTGGGTGTCGTACAAGGCGACTAAGGGTAAAGGCAGCAGCATTCCTCTCATACCACCTAGCAGTATACTGCGATTTATGATTTCGATATTTATGGTAATAGGCACGCCACCTATTACATGGGACCTAACTTACTTGGCGAAAAGTGGGTGTTTAATTCACCTTTGCCTACCCCTTCGGGGACAAGTAGGCGTGATTTAAGTGTGTCTCTCTCTCTATGTGTGTGTGTCTTTCTGTCTGTAAGTGTGTCCCTCTCTCACGCCTGTGTTTGTCTCTTTCTCTCTGTGTGTGTGTCTTTCTGTCTGTGAGCGTGTCTCTCTCACTATCTCTGTATTTGTTTGTCTCTCTCTCACTTTCTCTGTGTTTGTCTCTCTCTCACTCTCTCTGTATTTGTCTCTCTCTCTCTGTGTCTCTCTCTCTCACTCTCTCTCTGTGTGTGCTCTGTCTCTCTCTGTGTGTGTTTCTCTCTCTTTCTCTCTCTCTGTGTGTGTTTCTCTCTCTCTCTCTCTCTCTCTGTGTGTGTGTGTGTGTGTGTGTGTGTATTTCTGTCTGTGTGTGTGTCTCTCTGTCAGTGTGTGTGTTTCTCTGTCTGAGTGTCATCGTTCTCACCCAACTGCGGCGCCTGCACAGTGATCCCGGCGGTGGTGGCCTCGTGCACGTGCTCCAGTGCGCCCGCATACCGCGACACGTCAGTCGATGTACCGCCCATGTCGAAGCCTGCACAAATCATTATGGAATCAACCACATCTTATTAGAGCAGTTTTCTTTGGCATGTTTTTTAATGCTAGGCAGGTAACAAGAGCTTCCCTTAAACTCATCTGATTTTGGAATCAACCACATCTTAATTACATACATACATACATATATACGTCACGCCTTTCTCCCGCAGGAGCAGGCAGAGATCACATATTTCCACTTGCTGCGATATTTAGCTACTTCTTTCGCTTCATCCAATCTCATTAATGTCTTCATGCATGCCCGTCGGTTTCGGGTACTCTTGACTTGACCTTTCTTTAATTGACTTCAATCATTCAAATCAACCACATCTTAACAGAGCACAGTTTTCATTGGCATGTTTTTTTTAATGTTAGACAGGAAGCCCTTCACCTCACCTGATGCTAAGTGGCGATAAGGGCCGAAGATGGAATCGAGCTTCACCTGCAACCCTCAACCACAGAGGGGCTGGCTGTCCTATCACAAATTGTCGGAACACAATAATGCTGTTAACATTATTGTTATGGCGACAGATTTTGATAAGATGGTGGTAGCTAGCCAGGCGGACTTTAAAGAAGTCCTACCACCAACAAAGCCAAGTACAAATTTGTACCCCCCTGGGGATCGAACCTGAGGCATCTGGATCTTGATTCCGGAGGGCGACCCACTAGACCAAGAAGGCGGTTTATCTTCAAGGTGAATAATTTTATTTAGCCGTGTGGTGACGGCAGAGTTGAATACAATTGTCACCACCCCAAATCTCTCCCGTGGGTGTCGTACAAGGCGACTAAGGATAAATCAGTGATGAGGAATGGGCAGCAGCGTTCCTCTTATACCACCTAGCAATGTACTGCGATTTTATGTGCCAGATAGATAGCAATAGGCTCGCCACCTATTACATGGGTCCTACCTTAATTGGCGAAAAGAGGGGGTTAATTCACCTCTGCCTACTCCTCTGGGATATAGGCGTGATTTATGTATGTATGAACAATTTTATTACCTATGACTGGTAGCCCGGTCTCCTTCTGGTATGACGTCATCGCGTACCCCACCACCCCTCCCGCGGGCCCGGAGAGGATAGCGCGGGAGCCGTTGAACCTGGATCAGAAATAATACTCACATCAACTTCATCATCATACAGCCCTTGGATGCACTGTTTAGGCACAGCTAGGCGTTACCTATGGATGGATATAATGTTTTCTTACGGACTTTTCTTACTGGACGGATATACCAGGAGATGACCAGCATAGTGAATGTGAGGCCAATTTTCAATACCAGGAGACTTTTTGGTCACTGCAAAAATTTTTGGAATTCGTTAAAACATTCACTTGCTGGTCGTCGGGATTAACGGCTCGTGCCTTCCGAAACACAAAGGAAATAATACATTTTGAAGATGTATATTTAAATCAGAAAATACGTCTTCCGTAATCCGGGCACTAGTTCCCAAATCAAGACCATGTTTGACCTATTTTCGAACTTTTTCCGACTTATTTTTTGTGCAATGTTTTTGTTTTAAAATCAAAAATAAAAAAAATAAAACAGCACGTTGGTGCTCCTCAGTCCGCCAGCGAAGCCCCCGGCGAAGCCCCGCACGTACTCCCTGATGTGCGGCGTGAGGTACGCGTCGGCGGAGGCCGTGAACCCCCTCGGCACCATCCTCACCATGGACATGACGGTATGGGACAGTGACACTTGGGAGAAGCCTGGACAACAAAATCTGGTTTTATAATAATAAAGAGTAGGTCTGGAGAGAAACGATCTGCAGGCATACTGCAAAACATGAACTGTATTGGAGATGGACGGTTGCGGGGGAGGATTTTGCCCAGCAGTGGGATCTGTTAGGCTAATAAAAATAAAAAAGTATAGGTACAGCAGTAGATCTTATATAGGCTAACAAACAAAAGTATAGAGCATAAAAGTAATGCTGATTAGACCCACCCGGCACCCAGTCTTCTATGCTGGCCTGGCGGCGAACAAATAACGTAGAATGGGCCAGCCACGACTCATCTCATGGGTGCTGTAAAGTCGACTAAGGGAGATTGCCCGGTGTAGACCAAGAAGCACCTTGGGGCACCCGAATGTTGGAGGGCAAACCATCAACAACAGCATACCCAAAGAGGGTTGGTGTCAGGTAGGCGGCCGGCTGTAAAACTTAAGCCAAAACCTTGAGCAGTATGTATTGTAATATTGTCATTCCAATCACTATCTCCGTTCACCTGTCTCTCCACATGGTCCGTTCCGTCTCTTTTTTTTTACATTCATTCATCACTAGCACCTTTACGGTGTGATGGATGATATGAATCAAAAGCGTGTGGAGCTTGATGACGTCTGACCGATATGAATGGAAGAGGAAACATACTGCGTCGACCCCAGATAGACTGGGAACAGGGCAGGGAGAAGAAGAGACCCACCCGGACCCGGAACGCCTCCGGATCGCCTCGGTCGTAGGGCATCAACGTGCGGACACCGAGGGGACCACGTGAAGCCCACAGGGCGGTCACGTGAAGCCCACAGGGCGGTCACGTGAGGCCAATGCAAGACAAAGCGTCATATTCAGACTTTCTTTCTAACGTGTCGGACGCATGGCGTTTGCTTTCAAAATGGATAAAGAAACAGTTATCGAAGAAGTTGAAACATAATTAATTTATTGTATGATCTTAGTAGACTTTCAATGGACTTCAATTTATTGTATGATCTTAGTAGACTTTCAATTTGATTAGCAATGCGAATCTCTAATAAAAATGGCCCAGGTCAAGAGTACCCGAAACCAACGGGCATCATCATCATCACCAGCCCTTTAACGTCCGCACTGCTGGGGCACGGGCCTTCCCATGGAAGAATATAGGGAGATTGGGCCATAACCCACCACGCTGCCCCAGTGCGGGTTGGTAACATTGGTGACACGGCGTGACATATGTATGTATCACAGATATATCAATCTGTGGTATGTATGGTGTCAGGTCCGCTGGTTGACTGCGTGGCGTCCACCAGTGAACGCCGAGCGGCGAAGCAGTGATGGTCGGATGCCGGGTCTAATGAGCATCAACCTTTATTGTGTTCCGAAAATTTGTGATAAGATAGCCAGCCTCTCTGCAGTTGAGGGTTCCAGGTGTAGCTAGATTCCATCTTCGGCCCTAATCCTCACTGACCATCAGGTAAGATGAAAGCCAAGAGCTAACCTGTCTATCTAAAAAAGACTAAAACCACATGAAAGGCTCACCAATTTCCTCAGCCAGCCTCCCAATCCTCAATTCGTGCTCGTGGTATGTGTAGCTGTGTGCAAGCACGACAGCAATGCTCTCTATCCCTTTCCCTCGGAGGGCAAGGAGATCCTTTCTTACAGCATCTTCGTCTAAATCTTTCACAACAAGCATAGTCTCTCCGGTAGCTCCGGTGACTTTGTGCCAATGTTGCGGTTTATTCATTTCACATTTGTCTTCCAAAGCAGGTATGACTCTGCAGTCCACCTCAACCACATCAGCGTACAGGACACTTGGTCGTTTAATGTCCTGCAATAGTATCATCGTCATCATCATCACCAGCCTTTTAATATCCTTAATGCTGGCGCACAGGCCAAAGGTTATAATCTTCTATGTAAATAGAAGAATATAACCCACTATGTTGGCCTAGCGCCCATTGGTATTAACTGAAAACTAAAATGAACTAATAAAATGTAGCCAGGGCCAATGGCTTAATCTGCCTTCCGAAGCACGGTGAGCAAAGAAACCTATTCACTGGCTGACCATAAAGAACGTTGCTAGGTTTACACAAACGCTTTATGATGCAAGTACAAATTGTTACGTAAATGTTATTTAAAACTCAAATAGAAATAAATCTGATTATATTATGTTCTTTTTTTCCACTACATCCCGGTTTTATCACTCAAAAATATTTAAAATCTCGACAAGCCAAATATATTGTACCCAACCTATTCCTATAAGTAGGTTATAAGGTAACACATACCAGCTGAAATATGGATGGTCTGGCTTGGTTGCCAATGTACAGCAGATCTTGGAATCCCTTATTGATTACAAGAGCCATCTTTGCACCCTTTCGCTCCAGTAATGCATTGGTTGCAACCGTGGTGCCCATGCGGATGGACTCAATCAGTGAAGAATCCACTTTACCTTCATTGTCTAACGCTTTGCCAGTTTCCTGAAAAAAAAGTATGTTGTACAGAATATTATTTGTTAATAATCAACTTTTTACTGTTGTTTTAACTCATTACACCGATAAACGATTGCTTCAGAAAAGGAAATCATTCACATCAGGACATTATTTTACAAAAGCGGTTGTTAAAATTGGTTAGAAAACCAATTTAATTTGAAAAAAATATCTATACAATACCTGTTGTAGAATCCTCCGAATAGCTTCTCTTGGCGCATCATTGTAGTTTTGAGGGTCGACAGACAAAAGCTTCATCACACGCACCTTCCCAGATGGACAGCGTGCGTATACATCTGTGAAAGTGCCACCTCTATCAATAGCAAACTGGAAGCCTTTAGGTGGATTCATTGTGTTTTCTGAAACAAATAAAAACAATTAGCATCAAAGTATAATCAGCTTATATTGCTATAGGTTCAATATAAATTTGTTTGATTTCAAAAAACCCATAGATATAAGACAACATAGTTATTATATTCCTGCCCTGCTCCCAGGTTAAAAGTTCGAATTAAGAGCAAATATTATCTGATATTAGTAATAAGTAGTAAATGGTTGCTGCTACCTTTTCTGTATGGATAATAATTTGTAAAAATGAGTTTATGAATATAGCTGAGATCTAACAGTGATACCGGTGCAGTGGGCCGGTGAGCCCGGTGAATTGTAGGAAAATGGGAGTTTGACTAAATATTTTTGTTCACCATATTGCCATATTTATTTCGGTGAATACTGATACCCCGCTCATGTGGATTTTGGTGTATTTTTAGTCCACCTTTCAACTGGAGACTTTCTGTCCAGTGCTCATGGTCTTAGTGCTGTATTATTTATACCTTGTAGAAGTAGAAATTAATAATAAGTTGCTTAATGTTTCAGTGAAATAAATTGGTTTTTAATAATTAAGTAATGTTTTTTGTGCTTGAAATTAATTCTAGACTGCATTATTTAGTCAGACAGTAAAATATGTCCTGCAGTCAACAAAAGTTCAATGTTTGATCTTTAATATCTTATCTGAATCTACAAAGTATAGAACTGATGATTGTACAATTTTATTTAACTGATAAGGACCAAAAACTTTCTTTATTACAAGGACCTAAAGTTCAAATTAGAACTAGGACTTCCTCTGAACTAAATTTTTGTTTATTATTTTAAAATATAAATGAACCGATAAATGTTAATGTCCTCTATGGTAATAAGCCATTACGATAAACATTTATCCTTAGAAGTTTATTGCAATTTCAGTACAAAATAGTAGGTTTTTAAAATTTTAAACACCTGCGCAGTACTCACTTCACAACAACACACAACACAACTTGCCGCGTTGCCGGTTGCCGTATACAAACCTACACACATACACAGTGACAGACAGCGTTTTGTCTCGGGATTTAGTAAAAGTTAGAGTGAGAAAAAATATTTTCTTTTCCCCGAGGAGCTTTTGTCCACGTCTCGTGTTACGGCTGAGTACCAGTCAAAGCGAGATGAGCAATAGTCTCAGAGTAAATAGGAGGTCCTTTTTACTCCGAGGCAATAGTGTTCCGTGGAGATGACAGTGACAGACAGACAGATGATAGATTATTTATTTTTAGAATGGAAAATGTATGAATCTACAATTTCTTTCAATCTTTATTTTCAATGTAAAATTGTCTTTTAGTGTATAATGATGGATAATAGAATAATATCTAGCATCTCTAGCAATAGCTACGCCCATCGGTCGTCATGCTTATATGTATATAAGACATAATTTTTGAGCAAAGTAGAATATAATTGTATTAGCCCCAAAAATCCTCGTCATAAAAATAAACGGCTGCTTTTATTCACTCATCGTTGTAAATAATTTATTGAAAGCGGTGGGATTACTAATTGCATTTTGCTTATTGTATTTATATACAATTAAAATTAAAACATTTATAATATTTTTTATTATTACAAAATTAGAGACGCGTGAATCATGTGATCGCTGCTTGAATAAATCGCGTGATCGCAGCTTGCTTGATCCTCTGTCACTGTCAGCAGTTGACAAAACAAATCGGCAAGAAGACGGCAACATGGCCAACACGTTTTAAAGTTGTTGAGTAGTTTTTGATGCTAATTTTTTTGAATCAAATACGGCAAGTTACACTTGGTACTTATTTGAAAATAATGGGGCGTAGAAATCGAAATGTTAATAAATTCGCTCAACGGAAACGAGACCTAAGGGAGCAGGTAAATCATATTAGAAAAACTTATGGCAAGTGCATGTTTGTATTCTAACTTTTTTTTGTTTATCCGCTATTGCAATGAATTTTCAGGCGAAAAATCCTCAAGAGAAACCAGCGGGTGATATGCGGAAACGTTATGAGGATATAGTTAAAGAGAACGCTGCTTTTGAAGAGTATTATAAAGTGAGTACCAAATTTCAACATGTGTGTTATCTACCACCAAAACATAAACATAAAAAATATCGTTATAGTTTTAGGCTAGTTTTATTGACTTGTATAACTGTTAAAATAGTATAGATCTTGTATCGGTAATGTCACATACATTACCTTGTGATCATTTATATTGTATGGTTGGTTTGTAGTCCGTCGGTCCCCCTCCCTCTCCAGTCTGTTCAGCCTTCTGTCTGTCTAAATACAGCTTAAAAGGTTCGCTCAATGCACTTATCTTAGATGAACGCTAATTGTTTTTAACTGGTTCGACTCTCGCATCCAGACTATAATTTTTGGAACATTTTCTAACCACAACTTTCTTTGTGGAGGATTATCTACCTAGTTTAATTGATAGTTTGTATTTTTTTAGGTTAATAAACATTTATTTTATTTTTATATTACATTATTTCAGACTCAAAAAGTTTGTCCAGAAGAGGAGTGGCCCATTTTTATGAAATGCCTTAGACAGAACTTGCCCACCGCCTTCCGCATTACAGGGTCAAAATGTGAAGTCAACACTCTAATGGATATTGTGAAAAGTGAATACTTTTCAAACTTGTTGAATGTGAAATTACAAGTTGACGGAGAAGAAGAAGAGGAAGAAGTGAAGCCTATTAATTTGCCATGGTAAGTACCTAATAACAGTTAGGAAGAAATAGAAAACTATGTTAAGAATTTAAAATATATATAATCTACTCTTATAAACAACTACGTTTACTAAAATAATGGAACTTAAAGATTTCTTTCTTTCTTTCTTTCTTTCAAACTAAAATTGTTGAACATGCTACTACTCTTACCAATAAATTTAATTAATATTAACTGCAACATGAATTTTGTTCAAATTCATATAAAAAGAAAAAGGTTGCCATTAAGTATACATATAAACTAAAATTTAAAAGTAAATAGCAGCATGCATGTCCCAGAGACACGCAGATTTAAAAAGAACACGTTCCTGCATTCTATAAGCACGTACTGTGGCGTTTCTTCTGCCTCCATGCATCCTCTGCATAGAGGGCTGTCTGTCACCCCAATGGTAAATAGGTGCTTGTTTAGGGAACAATGGCCAGTTATTATGACTATCACCTTTCGAAGCAAATCCTTATGATGCCACCGGAACTGCATTCTTTGTTTGCTTGCACCTGTCACTGTTTAAAGCATGCAGTATGATAATATCACTACAGAAGAAGGCAAACTTTATTGTGGATTTTTATTAAAACTATCCTGAGCTACAATGTAGATTGGCCAAATTCCATTGAGATGGCTTCAATAATACTTTGATCGTCTATAACAATTTATATTGTAATATAAAAATCTCAGGTATCCTGGTGGTTTGGCATGGCAACTCCGTCTGTCACGTACTGACATTCGCCGCAATGAGACACTATATCGGTTGCACAATTTCCTGGTAGCTGAGACAGCGGCCGGTGGAGTCTCCAGACAAGAAACAGTTTCTATGATACCACCGGTAGTGCTGGATGTTCAACCCCATCATAAAGTAAGATTTTAATGGGTACAAAAGTATGTTAATCCCATATTGCTGCCACGTTATTGACAATTTCAATCCCTACTGACGTCGGACATTCAAGAGGACGCTACAATATTTTTTAGTCCATGTTTTAATTTGTCATCGGTTCTTAAGCCATAATCAGATGTTAGGCTACAAATTGAACATATTATGTATTTTTTGTGATTTTGGCAGTCTCTCTAATCTCGTGCCAGTATGTTCAGCCAGAATTGGCTGCTTCAGTTTTGTCCAAATTTAAGAAGGTACATAAGTTCATTTTAGTAATGATATATAATGTTATCCTTTAAACATATATTTAAACTTGTGTTTTAGACATACACTAACAATACTAACAAAAAATTCTGTAAAGCAATAAGCTTGGAAAATAAAAGGCTTTTATTATTATTATATTATGTTATCCTTAACCTAGTAAAGGAATACTGATGTCGTCTTACCCACTATGCACGCTACAATATAGATAGTGAGTCATCTCTAATTAATTTATCACTTCCAGGTTTTGGATATGTGTGCCGCTCCTGGGTCTAAAACGGCTCAGCTAATAGAGTTTCTTCATGCCGATGAAGACAAAATGCCTACGGGTAAATATTAGAGATATGCCATGTGGTTTTCAGTACCCCAATGTCACAGTGGTGTTGAACAAGACGACTTGAGATTAAAGTAGCGATGAGGAATGGGTAGCAGATTTCTTGTTATACCCCCTATATATACTGCGATTTACGATTTATTATTTACCTTCCACTGGCATAGTTATATTTTAAAGACGTTTTAAATTAGTACAACTTTAGTTCTCCAAGTAATGTATAGGCGCGTCAATTACGATCGCGATCAAAATCAATGATCATGATCCAAACTGATTGTGTACGGGTACCAGATAGATGTGTGCGAAGCAGATGCGCCCATCTGTATTACACAATAATAATCAATAAACAATCTATCTGAATCGTGATCATTGATTTTGATCAACGGATCGCAATCGAGATTGACTGTACGGGCTGCCATAGAGAAAGAAGGTTCATTCTTATATCTGTTTTTGCAACTAGGTAGTTAATGAAATAATTTTTTGTAAGTTGTAGTAAGTCTCAGTACATAATTAATACCAAATGCCCAGGGAAACTAAGTTGTAACACACATTTTAATATTCTTTCCATAACTCATCATCCTTTTAATCACTTTTTTGTCGCCCTCTTGCAGGTTTTGTGATGGCCAACGACGTTGACAACAGCCGCTGCTACATGCTCGTGCACCAAGCCAAGAGGCTCAACTCCCCGTGCATTGTGATCACCAACCACGACTCCGCTGTGATGCCCACTTTGGTCGTCAGCGATGAACAGGCAAGCTGATTAATTGATTGCATAGATAAATGCTGGCTGGATGAGATCAGTAGATTCGCTAACCTTTTTGACTTTTTTGAGCGATAATCACTGAACTATTTACTTATCCATTACTACTTTACTATAACGCTATTGTGACACTTGTCCTGTGAAAACATTAATGGATAAGTAAATTGTTCGGTGACCATCACTTTTAAATGTCAAAAAAGTTAGCGAATAGGCCTACTGGCTGGATGAGATCTCTTTTAGAGATAAGTTCGCCCTTGTAAACTTTATTACTTTATGGTTTGTTAATTATTCACTGTGATGCGCAATAAAGAGTTATGTTTATGTGTAAATGACGCTTATATATCTCCGAGGAGGTAGGCAGAGGTGAATCAACATTCAACACACACGTTTCGCTAATTATGTCAGGTCCCGTGTAATAGGGGGCGAGCCTATTGCCATCTATCGGGCGTGTAAATCGCAGTATTATTTCACCGTCGGTTTTTGACATTTTTTTTTTGTACTAACAGGGAAGCTCTTGCTCTTAATCTCACCTGATGGTAAGTGACGATAAGGTCCGAAGATGGAATCGAGCTTCACCTGCAATCCTCAACCACAGAGGGGCTGGCTGTCTTATCACAATTTTCGGAACACAATAATGCTGTTATCATTATTATAATGGCGACAGATTTTGATAAGATGGTGGTAGCTAGCCAGGCGGACTTGAAAGAAGTCCCACCACCAACCTAAGGCCATTTTACTGTTAAAACCTCCGGTTACTTTCAATCGCCTTTTTTACGCGTTGTTGAACTCGAGCCTAAAAGGCTGGTGATGATTATGATGATAAACCTGGTGATGATGATGATGAACTCTTGTTTCAGAACGCCGGCGCGACGAAGCCGTTGAAATTTGACAGAATCTTATGCGACGTGCCGTGTTCCGGCGACGGCACCATGCGCAAGAACCCGGACATCTGGCTCAAGTGGTCCGTGGGCAACGGGAACAACCTGCACGGGTGATTACTACCTCCATTTTTATCGTTATAGGACGACCGCCTGGATCGAATGCTCAGATCGCTGGGTATTGGCCAAGAGTTAATCATCATTATCATTATCATCATCACCAACCTTTTATGTCCCCACTGCTGGGGCACGGGCCTTTCCTATGGATGGAAGAATATAGGGAGATTGGGCCATAACCCACCACGCTGGCCCAGTGCGGGTTGGTGGGTACTAACGACTGCAGATACAGCCGGGACCACCGGCTTAATGTGCTTTCCGAAGCACGGAGGAACTCGAGATAGTAAATTTTTGGTCACCCATCCAATGACCGGCCTTAGCGACATTGCTTAGTTTACGCAATCGCAGGCCAAGCGCGCTCTGCCACTGCGCTAGCGAGCTCCTCAGGCCAAGAGGCCTAAACAGTTCGTTGGCTTACAACGTAAAGAGTAAAGGTAAGAGAGATTTCGGCGAGTTAATAAGCGTCTTGGTTGGCTGAGTGGCTTAGGCAACTGCCCAGATTGCAGTGGACGCGGGTTCGATTCCCGCATCAAGACCATATAATTTTTCGAACTTTTTCTAACCACCAAAATCAAATAATAATACCGCTCTGATTCCAAATAATTATTAAAAGTGAGATCCAACCGCGGGTGATCTGAGACATTCTTCTTTTATTATATTATATGCATTTGGTATATAATGTAATATTAGGGGTTCAAGTATCAAATTGCCGTTTTTTATGGAGAATTTAACGAAAATTCATTTTTCCATACAAACATATTTGCGATTTTTTAAGGAACAAAAAAATCTAAATTTGCTTTAATTTTGTGGGTATATTTAGTAATTAGACAATAAGCTATAGGATGTATGTAGGATACCTAGAGATTTTTTTTTATAACAGAGATGGACTGGTGTCCGTGTCCGTGGATCTAAGTGGTACTTAGGACGAGCTGTTTTTGAAGATTTATTGGTAGTGAAAGAAACAAAAATCAGATAAAATTTTATACATTAATATAAGTCCTTGATATGAAGTTTAAAATAAAAATGGACGTAACTATTGTTTTAAAGGAATTATACACTACTACTAAATAATGAGGGAACACTTTAACCCCTATTATAACAACGGCCTAATTGGAAATTTTGCCAAAATGAGATAGAGTGAAATATCGACCTAAAAGATGAAGCTCTACAACTTCGGTAAGAAAAAAATTGCTTTTTGTGGTAAAATAAGATGTTATAAGAGCGGGAGTCAGTAAAATATGAATAAAAGTCAAAAAGTACGTGTAAACAGAAAGGTATATTATATTGGAGTACGTCAAAAATTTTCACAACAAAATATTTACAAACTGCCAAAGTCAACTTTCAAGTAAAGAACTTAGAGTGAACTAGCCAGTAATACAACACTTTTTCCTTACGGAATAAGGTTAAAAATTATTTGAGTCTATAATCTTCCCCCTGTGCGCGCGAGGTAACTCAGTCAAAAATAGTTTTTCGTCGATTCCCAATAAAAATTGCTATTCTGGACGCGGTCGTTGTTTTATTAACTGCCGCACTCAGAGACGTCAATTAACTTTAATGCGTATTTAATATTAAAAATTTTCATTTAAATCTAGACCATAGACCCGGCAAGAATAGCGACTAGTTTTGAATTGTCATTTTTTGACGTTAAGTACTCATTAACGTTAGTGACGTCTCTGAGTGCGGCAGTGAGAGTGTTGAGATCTGAGACATTCTTAGTTTTGATCTAGTGTTTATTGCGACCGCCACAGGATCCAGTACCGCGTCATGCGCCGCGGCTGCGAGCTGCTCGCGGTGGGCGGGCGTTTGGTCTACTCCACCTGCTCCTTCAACCCGCTGGAGAACGAGGCGGTGGTCCACCGGGTGTTGCAGGAGACGGGCGGGGCGGTGCACCTGGTGGACGTCTCTCAGATGCTGCCCGGGCTCAAGCACCATAAAGGTAATACTTCAATCAGGGGAGATAAAAGCCAAGAGCTTACCTGTCTAACGTAAAAAAAATCATCACCAGCCTTTTAATGTTTCCACTGCTGGGGAACAGGCCTTCCATGAAAGAATATAGGGAGATTGGGCCATCTGGAGGATGTCTCTGATATGCTGCCGGGGCTCAGGCACCATAAAGGTAATACTTCATCATCATCATCACCAGCCCTTTTAATGTCCCCACTGCTGGGGCAGGAAGAATATAGGGTGAATGGGCTGTCTCAGCTGTCTGGTGGATGTCGCTGATATCCTGCCGGGGCGCAAGCACCACAAAGGTGACTCAAAGTCAAAGTCAAAATTCGTTTATTTATAATAAATTTTATATCTGGTACGATTCCAATCACTGACCTCTGTTGAACAAGCACGCTGGACTGAAGGTTGTCATCCAAAAAATGAAGCCAATTTGATTATGGCACTGGGTTTGGTCTACTCCACATGCACTATACCTTCGTGTCTAACTTATACAAAATAAATAAATATTTTTACACAAACACCTATCATCTAGACTAAAGTAAGTAGCCTAAGCACTTGTGTTATGGATACTATGACAGGTATCATCATCGTCTTAACATCTGTATGACGGACATATTTTAAATATCATAATAATTATGTATTTAAATGTTGAAAATATACTAGATAAACATATACACAAGCAGATATTTGTGTTTATCACAAAATTTGCCACTACCGGGATTCGAACCCGGGACTTCTTGGCCAATACCCAGCGATCTGAGCATTCGACCATATTATTTATTTATATTATTTTAATTAAAATAGGCGTTTTACTTATATACCTATTTTACGTTTTCAAAAACTAATTTTAAATTTGCCTCGAAAACGGCTCAGACTGACATACATACTAATCACGCCTATATCCCCGAAGGGGTAGGCAGAGGTAAACTAGCACCCACGTTTCGCCAACTATGGCAGGTCCCAAGTAATAGGTGGCGAGCCTATTGCCATTTATCGGGTATACAAAGTCGCAGTACATTGCTAGGTGGTATAAGAGGGAACGCTGCTGTCCATTCCTCATCACTGATTTCCTTATATCCTTAGTCGCCTTGTACGACACCCACGGGACAGATTTGGGGCGGTGACAATTGTATTCAACTCTGCCGTCACCACACGTCAATTCCATATTAACTATTAATATAGGGAAACCTATCCTCAGGCATGACGCATTGGCGGCCCGCGTCAAAGGACATGGTGTTTTACGACAAGTACGAGGACGTGCCGGAGAAATGGCAGACCGTGGTGCGCCCACAGATGTTCCCCCCCGCCCCCGAGGACCTGGAAAAGTATCACCTGGACCGATGGTGGGTATTGTAGCAAGTTAAAGATGCGTACTACAGTTTGGTTGCTTAGTGACTTCTGCCATTTATCGACATCGTAATATAACAAAACATGCCAGGAATCTAAACATTAGTAAGCTTACTTTTAACTGTAGATAGAATATTGAAATCCGCCGTAAGTTGGGCTGGTCAACTGTGTGTCTGTTATTTAAAGTTAATGACAAAATATATAGTACTAATTTTATATAAATATTGCACTTGTACTATATCTCCGGGTTTTCAACACCTCCATGCTGGCCTACGAGAGAAATAATAATGTAGAATGTGTGCCAGTCCCGACTCATCCCGGGGGTGTTAAAAGTTGCCTATTTCTCAGGAAGTCAATGTGAGACATACTAAGGGCCGGTTTTTTGATGCATTAACTCAACCAATTGTTCATCATCATCATCACCAGCCCTTTAATGTCCCCACTGCTGGGGCACGGGCCTTCCCTATGGATGGAAGAATATAGGGAGAATACGTTGCCCAGTGCGGGTTGGTGGGTACTAACGACTGCAGATGCAGCGGGGACCAACGGCTTAACGTGCCTTCCGAAGCACTTAGGAACTCAAGATAATAAATTTTTGGTCACCCATCCAATGACCGGCCTTAGCGAAATTGCTTAGTTAACGCAATCGCAGGCCAAGCGCGCTGTGCCACTGCGCTAGCGAGCTCCTCTAACCAATTGTTACTAATGGTTAAATATCAGACTGATCTACAAGCGATGTGTAACAATTTTTAACAATAGGTTGAGTTAACTATGCACGAGCGCGCTAAACCACAGCGCTATCGCCCTCCTAGTAATAAAAAAACTCTATTCCCATCCATTCCTCTCTTTCCGTCTTCCAGCATGAGAATCCTGCCTCACCACCAAGACACAGGCGGTTTCTTCGTGGCTGTATTCGAGAAGACCTCTCAACTGCCCTGGGAGAACCCTTTCGTCTTCTTCTACCGCGAAGACCCTTTCGTCTTCTTCTCTGGCAAAGACGAAGACGTATTCCCTGGTATTAGAGAGTTCTACGATCTGAAAGAGGATTTCGACCCAGCCTGCTTGCTGACTCGGTGCCACGTGGGCAAGAAGAAGAATATCTATCTGGTGTCGCCTGTAGTGAAAGACGTTGTGCAGAAGAATGAAACCAACATAAAGATTATCAACACCGGAGTGAAAACTTTTGTGAGGTGCGACAACAAGAATATGAGTTGCCCGTTCCGGTGAGTGGGTTGTGTTCTTTTTTAGTTTAGTTTTAAATTCTCCCTATATTTTAGGGAAGGCAAAGGGTCTAGCCCATACAGCCAAGTCTTTAGTGTATATTTTATCTGTAGTCTTATGATATAATGAGTGAGTGAAAAGTATGAATGACATGAATTTTACGTTAAAATATGCGTGCCACATATTTTAACGCATCTAGGGAATGCTTGGCGCGAATTGAATGGTAACAGAGTTAATGATGGTGCTTGATGAAATGGATAAAACCACTTTTTATAGTGATCTTCACCACAACATCGAACACATCATGAGACTTATTTTCGATGATTCTGCATAATTGCACATCAACACGGATGCTTGTGCATCAAAATAACACCACTTTCACTGCACAAAATCCACTCTTAACCAATTTTAGAATTATCGAAAAAAAATCTGACTGACACCACGAAACGCGCCAAACACTCCTCCGTGTTCTTTTTTTCAATGTACGGGCAACGGCACAGTAGCAAAAACTGTCAAATTTCTTCGGTCGGTTGGCAACCTTAACTGGTTTGTAAACTGTAAAGTACAAAGTCGATTGATAATATTTAACAGTTTGTCGTAGCCTGACGAGCTAAAATGAAAATGTCCTAATAAGCCTCAACATATGCTACTGTTACAGCGGATATGGATAATATAAATTCGTTTGAATGATTGTTGCTTTATTGTTACGTAGTATATTTATTTCTTTTGGTGGTTAGAAAATCTTTTTCTAACCACCAAAATCTTTCTACTAATTTTTCTAACATTTAAATAATGTTAAAATTAAAATCGAATAGTTTATAAAGCAAACCCAACCTTAACCGAACGCACGGTATTTGTAAAATATCTGCTTTGGAATGTTTGAAATTTATTTCTACATTGCGAGGGTACCCGTTGGCTTACAACGTGAAGTGTAAAGGTTAGAAGAATTTTGGCAAGTTAATTGGTGTCTTGGGTGGCCGAGCGGTCAGGCGCCTGCCCGGATAGCAGCGGACGCGGGTTCGATTCCCGCCTCAAGACCATAATTTTTTGAAATTCTTTTTCTAACCACCAAAATCTTTACACTAAATGTTTTCTTCACTCCTCTCACTATCATATCCTCCTTTAAACAATCCAAATCATCTCTTCTCTGGTCTTCCTCTCCTTCTACGTTCGTACCTGACATACTTCTGCTCCCAAATTAAGTCAAAATGTTTTCGTGATGACAATTTGCAGAATGCCGTGTGGTGACGGCAAAGCAGAATACAATTGTCACCACCCCCATCTCTCCCGTGGGTGTCGTACATGGCGACTAAAAGATCAAACAGTGATGAGGAATGGGCAGCAGCGTTCCTTTTATACCACCTAGCAATAGCAACGACTGTGACGTACGTGTCCGTTAAATGGCAATAGGCTCGCCACCTATTACATGCGACCTAACATAATTGGCGAAAAGTGGGTGTTAATTCACCTCTACCTAACCCTTGGCGGATACAGGCGTGATTTATGTATGTATGTAATTTGCTATCCACAGACTAACCCAGGAGGGTTTGCAGAGTATATTCTGCCTCCAATATTTTAATGTTTTAGAGTGCGCGGCAGTTAAGTCTGCGCGTGGTCAAAATTGGAAAAACTTCGCTAAAATTTTGTTTGTCTAGGAGTGTTAATGTGAGCGAGCAGAGCAGCGCCACTCTTCTCGCGCAGACTTATCTGGCCCGCACTCTAATGATACTCTAATAAAAAAAACTCATATTTGCTATCCGCAGACTATCCCAGGAGGGCTTGCAGAGTATACTGCAGAACGTGAGCCAGAAGCGGCGCCTGCGCATCCTTAAGGAGGACCTGGTGACCGTGCTGCAGATCGAGAACCCCTCCAAGCCGCCCGACCTGAAGGTGTTCTCGCAGCAGACGCAGGAGCTGGTCAAGGAGTTTGGTGAGATACCCTACTGGTTTTACATACCCCCGAATACAGAAACGCTAAACAACTTGCTTAAAATTTAAATATTGTCAAAATTGACGGTTTTCCATACAAATTCTGACAGGTAATGTCCACTTAAGTTTTTAAGCAGTGCCCCATATTTGTGTTGCGTTTCTGTATTTGGGGGTTAGTTGCAATTGATTGATTTTAATTTCAACATAGAATAGAAATGTCACAAAAATTTGTTAGTTAAAATTAGTTGTTAGAAAAGCCGTGTGGTGACGGCAGAGTAGAATACAATTGTCACCACCCCAAATCTCTCCCGTGGATGTCGTACAAGGCGACTAAGGATAAACAGTGATGAGGAATGGGTAGCAGCGTTCCTCTTAAACAACCTAGCAATGTACTGCGAATTTTGTGCCTGATAAATGGCAATAGGCTCGCCACCTTTTTTAGGTCCTATTACATGAGACCTAATAAAATTGGCGAAACGTGGGTGCTAGTTCACCTCTGCCACTCCTTCGGGAGTATAGGCGTGATTTATGTACGTATGTGGTTAGAAAAAGGTTTAGGCACATGCCCTCACCACTGGGGACATTAAATGGCTGGTGATGATGATTTAACCGCCTCCAGAATTAAGATACAGAGGTCCCGGGTTCGATCCGCAGGACATATTTGAACTCGGTTTAGTTGGTGTTAGGACTTCTTTCAAGTCCGCTTGGCTAGCTACCACCATCTTATCAAAATCTGTTGCCATAATAATAATGTTAACAGCATTATTGTGTGTGATGAGATAGCCAGCCCCTCTGTAGTTGAGGGTTTCAGGTGAAGCTCTTTTCTATCTTCGGCCCTTATCGTCACTTACTATCCATCAGGTGAAATGAAGGGCAAGTGCTTCCCTTCCCTGTCTAGCATAAAAAAAATATATGGCTATGTTAGCATGGGTAGAAGGTATGTGGTATTTCTGTCACATGTTGTAAACACGGTTATTTTTAAAACATTAATAAGCCATGACTAGATAGCTAACATTATAAACAACAACGTTTGTTTTATGAGTTTTAATATAACGCAATACATTGCGCAAAACAATTTTTTAAAGTTTTTATTGTACTGTCGTGACATTAATACTTCTATGTTTTCATTCATAAATGAAAGGACGACGCTACGCTAGGTCCGCGCGCTTCTTAATGCCGATGCAAGTAGGTTATTGAGTTTTACTGCCGCACTCAGAGTCGCTTTAATGATCATTAAATGACATTTAAGTAAACATTAAATAAAATTCCCTCTCAGAGTCAGTTAATGGGTCAATAGTGACGTTAATGATCCCTAAATTTTAAGTGACCGATGACCCTTACTTAACTCTTATGTGACGTCTTTAACGTCTTTTTGACATTTCAAAAGTAGGGTTATCTTTTGTTGTAATTATATTTCAGTGCATTTATAGTGATATTTTCAATAATTATTTAGAATAAATTACGATGAAGATTTTGTGAAGTTTACAGATTACGTAAGAAGGTTCAGAAAATCACAGCCTAGATTCTATTTACGTGGCTATTCTGATCCTTTAACTATGTGCTTGAATTACATGCAAGATACAGATTTACACTCCAGGCAGTAAAAAATACTTTACTCCCAATTTTGGAACCTGATTTAAAAAGCACAACAGAACTGATTTAAAAAGAACAAACAGGACAGGCTTGCCATTTGCCCACATTGCAGTATTTAGCAACTGGGATTTTTCAGGTTAGTATATTACTTTACATTCAATATTAGCCGTGTGGTGATGGCAGAGCAAAATATAATTGCCACCACCCCCATTTCTCCCATGGGTGTCAACTACAAAACAACTGAAGGTAAACAGTGATGAGTAATGGGCAACAGCAATCCTCTACAACCAAGCAATATACTGCGATTTACGTGCCCGATAGATGGCAATAGGCTCGCCACGTAATACACGGGACCATACTTATTTGGCGAATAGTGGGTGTTAATAACTAGTCAATAAAAGCCGTTAATCTTGGTAGCTCTTATAATTTAGTCTGTTTTTATTTGTCACTTATTTTACACTTCTCATTGTCATGTCCTATATCAAATATCTATCAAAAATATAAGTAATCAGAAAGGAGTTCTTAACAGTGGGTGTTTAATTCACCTTGGTCTACCGTTTCGGGATATAGGCATGATTTATGTATGTATGCATGTACTTTCAATATCTGTCATTACTGTCTATATATTTATTTCAGAAACTAGGTGGTGATGTGATGAAATATTATTAGGTCAACAGTGAGTATCACCAATTGTCACCAAAGTGTCTATCTAAGCAAGAACAATGAAAGACTATGTAAAATTCCCTTCTACAGATGAAGACACAAACAGAATAAAGCAAAATTTTATCAAACAAAGTCACAATTAATATTACTAATTGTCAAATTAAAATAATATAATGAAATTTTTTTATAAGCCTAATCTTTTTATTTTTCTGCTAATTCATTTTCATTACTTGGGGTTTATTTTGTTTTTTTGAATGAAACTAGTAGATTTAAAAGAAATATTTTATTTTGTGTTCCAATTTATTTTTAATTCCTTGAATGGTAATTTTCAAATTTCCAGAAGAGTTTTACTCCTCTCTTCCTCCATTTCAGCAGCAAATTTCTTTTTAAAATGATTCTCCGGGTAAAAAAATATTTTTGACTCGGTGTGTAATTATCAGTCTTTAGATTTGTTTGATAATATGGCCCTCATCTAATAATTATATCAATGTGATCTGAAAAAAGATTGGTATAATATCATTAATTTAAATCATTTTTCTAATTGCATGTTATGATTGAACTATATACACTAATAGCCAGTTGCACCAAGTTTTACAATTTTTCTAAAAGTAACATAAAACAACTTGATTCATATCAACAAGTGCCCATTTTATATAAAACCTTATAAAATTTAATAGGTACCCATAGCAAAGTCTAGGTCAAACTCACTGTCCCAAATATTTTATACTGTTTTATTTTGATTATTATGTCTATATGGACAGCGCAATGCCTATACCTATGAAGGTGATGGATGTGAATGAGGAGATGACAAGTGACAGAAGAGAATGGAAAAGGAGGACATACTGCACCGACCCCAAATAGGATGGGATAAAGTCAGGGCGATGATGATTATGACGATGATGGACAGCGCAATACCATCATTATCAAATGAGTTCTGCACTTCACATATAATTGAAGGTGCAGCCTGAATAATGATATAAAAGTAACTAAGGATAGGTTGCAGATAGATTACAGATAATTTATATAAATTCTTTCTTCTATATAAATAATTTATATAATTTATTTCTTTACTGCTTAAGATAGCTCCTTGTTGTGGGGAAAGTGGTGGATTTTATGGACCATTTCCAGTTTTTAATAAACTCCCTCACTCTGTTGTTTTACAGGTCATGGCCTTAAGATTGTCCCATGCTCTTTTTAATGTTATTGTATCACACTGCAAATTGCAAAGAAATATTAGTTACTTTTTATTAATGCACCTTAGAATATAGAATAATTCTATAATCTAAGCACAAAAAAATATAAGAAAATACTAATTACTGTGCACATATGCATTACAATTAAATTCCTCAGTCATTCCACTCCCGGAACGATCGAGCCCCATGCATGTAACAAAGAAATTGTCAATACTTACCAAGACAATCACAGTACTAATCAATTATTTTAATGAAGATAGGGTTTGTGTGGCTTTTTCTTCTTCTTTTTTTTATGGCGTTTCCTATATGATTTCGCCAATATCGAGTGTGCCGCTCAGACTTTTGTATGTTAATGATTTCCCAGGCTGACTCCACTTGCAGTGGCTTTATCTATTTGATCAATTTTGATCACAAAATAAATAATTTGATATTATTATGTTTTTGTTTGGTATTTTCACGGAATTATTTAGGGTATTTCTTGTTTGTTGACATTGACTTTTTAATTTTATAATAAATGACTTTTGGTCCGGTGTGGCCAAATCTAAAAAGTTTTGGCATTTACAGTTCAAGTTTGATAAAATTAAATTATTATTATGGATTTTTACGTAAAAATTATACTAAATAGATATTAGTAACGAATTCTAATGGAAAACAATACTTTTGTGATATAAAAACTAGAGTAACTAATAATATTGTTTCACTGGCTTTTTGCATGTGGCAATTCCGCACTTACGGATAACACCGGATAACACACGCACTGCACTAACCTGACTTAAAATTGTCACATAACTAATCAATCAATTATTTTCGACTCTGAGAGGAACGGTCAATTAGATGTTTTAATGATAATTTGTAAAATACCCATTATCACTAATTTAATGAACGACTCTGAGTGCGGCAGTTAGAGCGGTAAATTAAATTAGTATTTATTTTTGTATTAAAGTAAAATCTTACGAATTATCAAAAGTCGTAGAACAAACATTGTTGCTTATGATGTTAGGTATCTACTCCTGCGAGGTTATTAATGTTTTAAAAATAACCCTGCACAGTTTGTCTATAAAGTCGTGACATTGAATGAGGGCGCTTTTATTATAATGCGGCAACATTTTACACTCTGACCAAAAATGATTCATATTAGCAGTTCATTAAAATAAACCCCTAATTTTATGTTCGCTACTCTACTCGCCATAATTGATGAAAAGTGTCATGTGTTATTTTAATAATAAATTGATTGTAAAGGTAACAAATAAAACGAAATTACAGCTATTCATATTATAAAATTGAAGTCTCACTAGTCAAACTTTTACTTTAATTTTTCACATAATCAATGCAATGCCGAACAATACTTTGTCTTGGTGTGTACTTTATGTGACGACTCTTCCATAAAACTCTTTTTCAAGTTTCTCGACGTGATGGCAGCTATTATACCATATTTCAGCTGTGATGCTTCCTCTAGGCCTCTTCAACAAATTGCTTCACATCTAGAGATCCAACATTGTGTGCTGTTATTTTTCTTTTAAGTTAGCAACTGATATTTGCCTTTTGTGATACCTTGTTCAGTGATTGCCATTATTTGAAAGGAAAGATATACAAGTCTGTTATAAGACCTGTCGTTATGTATGGATCGGAATGTTGGGCTGTGAAAAAGACGGATGAAAGAAAATTGCACGCGGCAGAGATGAGAATGTTGAGATGGATGTGCGGAGTGACAAAAATGTACAAAATACGGAATGAGTACATAAGAGGGAGTCCAGAGAAGATGAAAGGAAGCCGTTTAGCTTGGTATGGACATGTTATGCGACGTGATGCCATGAATGTGAGTAAGACAGTTATGGACATGAATGTTGATGGACGTAGAAGTAGAGGAAGACCACTGAAAAGATGGATGGATTGTGTGAGGTGTGATATGAAGGTGATGGATGTGAATGAGGAGATGACGAGTGACAGAAGAGAATGGAAAAAGAGGACATACTGCACCGACCCCAAATAAGATAGGATAAGGGCAGGGCGATGATGATGATGATGATGATGATGATTGCCATTATTTTGTGACCTGGTGGAAAAAAAAGGTTTTATTATTGAATATATAATAAATTAAAATTTTATGAGTTTTTCAGTTGTACCATCCTAATGTACCAAGTAAGTACACATGTATACACATGTATACATCTAACTACAAAAAGTAACAACGTAAACAATTACTTTTTTAGTCTCCAAATCGTAAATTCAGTAAATTTGTATCTTCAGGCAGATTACAAACAAACAGTTCCACGATTAAATACCCGTCATAGATGCTGTTCGCCCTTATAAATCATCCAAATCTCATAAAATTCCAGCTTGGTACTTCGTGAAAAATCGCTGGATAACTTTAAAAATCACTTTCTTCGTACCACTTTGTTTTACTATAATCATTGTCGATGTATTTCTGCGTAGTTTGCTCTTATTTTTTGCAATTTAATCAAAACGATATAAATAAAATAGGAAAAATATTTCACAACAACTACTCGATGACAGCTGACGTACATATTTTTTTCAGAGGATTGTTTGGCGCGTTGCGTGGTGTCAGTCAGATTTTTTTTCGATAATTCCTAAATTGGTTCAGAGTGGATTTTGTGCAGTGAAAGTGGTGTTATTTTGATGCACAAGCATCCGTGTTGATGTGCAATTATGCAGAATCATTGAAAACAAGTCTTATGATGTGTTTGATGTTGTGGTGAAGATCACTTTAAAAAGTGGTTTTATCCATTTCATCAATCACCATCATAAACTCTGTTACCATTCAATTCGCGCCAAGCACTCCCTAGATGTGTTAAAATGTGTGACACCCATATTTTAACGTAAAATTCATTTCATTAATCCAATTCACCCACTTATTATTTCATAAGACTACAGATAAAATATACACTAAAGACTTGGCTGTATGGGCGAGACCCTTTGCCTTCCCTAAAATATAGGGAGAATTTAAAACTAACTAACTAACTAACATATTTTTTCAAAACATTGGTGTTCCCATACCCATGAAAAATTTTAGTTTCTCAAACATTCTTGTCACGGCTTTATAGACAAACTGTATATCCCGATTTGCACGTATGTTTTGTTCCAACCAGCCACTGGCAGTTGCATCCTGGACTACAAGGATGAGGAGTCCAATCTGACGCTAAGCCTGGTGGGGTGGCGGGGGGTGAACTCGCTGCGGGCTTACACCGCCACATCAGACACCGTACACTACCTGAGGTTGCTTGGGGCGGATTATAGCAAATACGGTGAGTGGTGCTCACGGTGGCATTGATACTAATTTCAATAGGGATGATGGCTTGATTACACTAACAAAGAATCTCTTCTTCACCCTGCCCTGTTCCCAGGCTATTTGGGTCGGCGCAGTATGTTTCCTCTTGCATTCATATCGGTCAGACTCAGACGTCATCAAGCCATCCACTCCCTTTTGATTTACATCATCCATCACACCGTAAAGGTGCTAGTGATGAATGAATGTATAGAAAAGAGACGGAACGGACCATGTCGAGGGACCGATGAAAAGAGAGGGATTGGAATGACAACATTCCAATCCATACTGCTCAAGGTTTTAGACGCAGGGGTGACTTAATTTACCTCTCGTTTTCCAGATGTAAACAAATTCAAGAAAGCGGAAGCTCCAGAAGGAGAGGCAGAAGCTGGTGACGTCACAGAAGACTTGGAAGACAAAACCGAGGGTGGCGATGCTCCTAAAGATCTCGAAGCCATTGAGAACCTTAATGGATCCTCCTCTAACATGGAAGCACAGAGTACAAGTAGTTGATGACATTTTTATACAATGTTTGTATGATGCAGTGGACAATATAAATAGCGTAGCTAACAAGTTTAACTTAATTTTTAAGTTTTAATAATTATATGTATATGTGTGATGTTATTTTCTACTGAAAATAAAGTGTATACTTTTATTATGGTTGTACGGGAATCTTCGTTGGAAATCTATCAGGCTCCAGGGGATGTAGTCAATAATGAAGACCTTGTAGTTTTAGACTGATATACTTCAAAGAATATAAATATTTGAAATAAAAAATTGATTAATCGTAACTGCGTGGGCGCGTCGGTTATGAACGGTAGCAAGAGGGCAAGTGCTTGGTGGGGGGGATCATAGCGGGCGCGGTCGCTATGAGCATTCACGAAGACCGCTGGTTTCTTGCGTTAACAGGCTCCCCGGGTTGGAACGTCCAGTTCCAAGTGGTCTTCTGTTGGTAGCACGCAGAGTCTATTGTAAGCCCTTCTCAGCACTCCTGTCGCCGTGTTGACATCTGCGACACGTGTGATGCCGTCGCTGCCAGGGTGAAGGCGAGTGACGTCCAAGCTGCCAGCGATTAGGGGGCAGCCGCTCATCCTTGATCACCACTAGGTCTCCAATGCGAAGTTCTTCTCCACTAGTGCGCTTCCACTTCTGTCTCTTTTGCAAATCTGAAATGTATTCCATGTAGTACCGATTCCAGAAGTGCCGTGTCAGGATCTGTGCTCTCTGAAACCGAGGCAGTGTACAAATTCTGGTCGTATCTTCCACATTGACCTGAGAAGTAGGCAACATCGTGAGTGTGCGTCCGATAAGGAAATGTGATGGGGTCAATGGGATAAAATCATTAGGGTCTGAGGAGAGAGGGGTGAGTGGACGAGAATTTAGTATTCCTTCTACACCTACAAGTACGGTATTCATTTCCTCATATGTTAAGTTGGCTAGAGAGAGGACCCTTTTCAAATGATGTTTAACTGACCTTACAGAACTTTCTGCAAGGCCGTTGAAGTGTGGACTGTATGCAGGAGAAAACTTAAAGATAATAGACTGCTCCGCTACCTTCGAACTAATGTTATCACCTTGAGTTTTTAAAAATTTTGAAAGTTCGTTTGCGGCTCCTACGAAATTAGTACCATTATCGGAGTAAATAAAGTCAGGTTTACCTCTGCGTGCAACGAATCTGTTCAAGGCGGCCAAAAATGTTTCAGTACTTAAATCAGTAACCAACTCCAAATGTACCGCCCTTACAGCTAGGCATACGAATATACAAATATAAGATTTCATCAACCTGCATCCTCTACCTTTCCTGTCCGATATCATAATAGGGCCGGCATAATCGACTGCAGTGTTAACAAATGGAAATCGACCTTGAATTCTTTCCTTTGGCAAATTGGCCATTATAGGCTGAATGGACTTTCCCGCAAATCTGCAACATACATGACACTCATGTGTTATTTTTCTAGCCAGATTACGACCTCCGACTATCCAAAACTTATGCCTTAAAATAGACAACAATAATTGAGGCCCTGCATGCATAAGTATTATATGATAATGCCTAAATAATAATTTTGTGACATGGTGTGATGCAGGAAGCAATATAGGGTGTTTTGTGTCGTAGTCGTAGTTGGAGTTAGACAATCTGCCACCAACACGAATTAAACTTTCATTTGACATGAAGGGATTTAAATTTAAAATTTTAGATTTAATAGGCAGTTGTTTATTGTTGTGTAAAGACTTGTGTTCATGTGACCAAATATCCAACTGCACCATCCTACACAATGTATACGTAGCAGAATTTAGCTCAGACAGCTTTAAATAACCACTAAATTTATTTTTTAATTTGGAACAATTATTTATGAATCGTAATACGTATGCTGTAATTCTATTTAATTTAGCAAAATTAGAGTATTTATGAGTAAAATTGGTTTGTTCAGTAACAAGTTTGCATTCACTTATTATTTCAGGTAAAGAGAGTGATATACCTTTTGGTTGAATAGGCCATTGAGATTCTGGCTGCATTAAAAAACTAGGGCCCGAAAACCACAATAAAGAATCACGCAATTGATTCGCATTGCATCCCCTAGATCCCAAATCAGCTGGGTTTAACTGGGTAGGTATATACCTCCATGCCGATGCATCGCTATATTCAGTTATTTCGTTTATTCTATTTAATACGAAAGTTTTAAGGGAGGCTCTGGGGGTTCGAATCCACCCTAATACAATAGTGGAGTCACACCACATAATGCATCGATCGACATTTAATCTTAAAGCAGTTTGAACCTTTACCGCTAATCTGACTGCCAGTAGTGCACCACAAAGCTCTAGTCGTGGAATAGTCATACCTTTTAACGGAGCAACCTTACTCTTGGCCATGACTAACTGGACGGTGGTGCTGCCATCCATTGACAGAGACCGTAGGTATATACATGCACTATAGGCATGTAAAGAAGCGTCGCTGAAAGAATGAATTTCTGTAAGTATAGGTGAACAGCACAATGTACGGCGCGGAATTTTAATTTCGTTTAACTGTGGAAGGGTTTTCAAAAACACTAACCAATCCCTTTCAATTTCAATAGGTAAAGGGTTGTCCCATGATACTTTAGAAGCCCAGAGTCTTTGTAAAATAATTTTTCCCTGAAGTATGCATGGGTTTACAAGGCCTAATGGATCAAAAACTTGTCCTATGGTCGATAACACAGACCGCTTGCTAAAGCTAGTCAACGACAAAGACTCAACGTTAACTGAAAATTGAAGTACGTCATGGTGGCAAGACCACCCCAAGCCCAAAGTTTTAGCATCGCAATCGTTAACCAGCTTGTGCAAACCGTCAAATCCATCGTTTTCTTGTATATTATTTATAATTTCAGGACAATTAGAACGCCACTTTCGCAAATAAAACTGACCTTGTTTAAGCTGGCTAATAACCCCCTCTATGGTGTGAATAAGGGTTGATTTTGATTCGTGACCACCTATGTAGTCGTCAACATAAAAATCATGTAATATAGTTTCGCGTACTAAAGGATCAACGCATTCCTGACCTAACTGTAAAAGACAACGAGTAGCCAAGTATGGCGCTGACGCGGTGCCGTACGTTACTGTGTTAAGTTTATATGTTTTTAGTTTATCACTAGAGTTAAAGCGCCATAGTATTTGTTGCAAGCATCTTTGATGTTCTGCGACTAAAACACAACGGTACATTTTTTCGCAATCAGACGTGACTACGTATTTGTGTTGTCGAAAACGTATCAAAATACTAATGAGATCGTCCTGTACCGTCGGCCCTATCATCTGAATATTGTTGAAAGACAAGCCTGATGTAGTCTTCGCAGAAGCATCAAATACTACTCTCATTTTTGTCGTAAGGCTAGATTCCTTAAGAATACCATGATGAGGCAAAATATATGAATGTTTATCATTTTCGCTACTAGTGTTTATAGACATATGACCTAGGTCGATATACTCTTGAATGAAGTCACAATATTTTTGTTTATATAATGGATTACGCCGAAATTTACGTTCTAAAGATTGAAACCGAGTAAGGGCTTGATCATATGATTCACCCAATACTTCCGGTGATTGTTGTAAAGGTATTTGTACAATAAATCGACCGTCATTTTGTCGTGTCGTGTTAGCAGCAAAATGCAGCTCGCAATCATTTTCTTGTTTGGTAGTTTTGCGAGGTGAGGGGACTGATTCTAAATCAAAAAATCTGTCAAGCTTATGTTGTAATTCTAAGTCATTTACAAAATGGCAATGGACTGTATTTACGTGCGTAAAATTGTGATTGTGACTAGCTGTACTATTTACCCTCTGTGTATACATTGCACCTGACACTAACCAGCCGAGTTTACTGTTATTAAGAATTGGTTTATTTTTACCTAACCAAATACGTTCGCTACCCAATACATTCCAAAATACATCAGCGTTAAGTAACACGTCAATGTCAGAAGGAGTATTAAAGGTTGGATCAGCTAACCTTATGTTATTAGGTATATTTAATGACTGAATATTAAAGTGTGTACCAGGCAACATTTGCGTTATTTGTGGTATGACGAAGCAACTAATGTTTGTTTTATATTTTTCAGTACGTGACAGTCGAACGTGAGCTGATGCGAATTGATTCACGACTTAACCCTTCGACTGCTGTCGAAGTTGAATAAAGTGACAATTTTAATTTATTTCTCAAATGTTCTGTAATAAAGTTGGATGTACTGCCGTTATCTAGTAAAGCACGGACTGTGTGACGCATCCCGTTACTGTCAAGCACATCGATAAGTACTGTGGACAGGAGAACGCAACTGTTATGTGTGGATGACAAGACTACTTCGGTTTGGTCACCCTCAGTAACTATGCCATCGTCTGTACGACACGCGTCATTATTCGAAACGGGGTCAAAGACCTCCTGTGAAGATAATGTGACGCAATTGTCTTTCTTAGAGGGAGCAATATTACCCTTAGATTCAATTTGTAATTGTTTATCGGTATGCAGCATCGTGTTATGCCACTTACTACAAACCCTACACGGACCGAATCTACATTTGTTTAGTTCATGTCCTTGACGTAAACAATTGAGACATAGTTTCAATTGTTTTGCCTTGTTAATTTTAGAGTAAACTGATAGTGATTTAAATTTTGTGCAATGATAAATTGCATGGTTTTGTTTACATAACGGGCATGTATATGATGTATTTTCCTTTGTATTAACGTTTGCAACAAATGAGCGCGACTTTGAAGTGGCCGGCTCGCTGTGCCGACGTTTAACCTGACTCAAATTTATTGTTTCAAGCAAACCTGCACGGTCCTTAATAAATTTAATAAACTTTTCTAAGTCAGGATATCTTTCAAAACTGCTTGTGTATTCTTTCCACTTCCTATTCGTTGCATGGTCGAGTTTACTTGAAGCCATATGAATTAACAACGTGTCCCAATTTTGAGTGCTAACGTTCAGACTTTCAAGTGCCCTAAGATTTTTATTCAAATCATCGACTAGTTTTCGTAACGCAACAGATGATTCCTTTGGAATTGTGTCTATGTCAAATAATGCTTGAATGTGATTATAAATTAAAACTTTATTATTATGATATCGTTCACACAATAATTGCCAAGCAATATCGTAATTATTTGCTGAGAAATCCAAAGAGCCTATAACGTCCGCGGCTTTGTCTTTTAATGACGACTGCAAATAATGAAATTTGTTAATTTTAGGTATACTATCATTGGAATGTATGAGTGACGTGAATGTGTCATGATACCGTAGCCAATCCTCAAAACGACCAGTAAAGGTAGGCAATTCGATAGTAGGTAACGTTAATGTTGGTACACTAGCTGTTCGGACAGTACCTGCCACAGATGACACTGATGCTGCGCCGTCCTTGTCGTGCTGCGCAGAAGCAAACCTGCTTACCCACTCGCGCGCAGTACCCACAACTGCAAAATATTCGCTCTCGAACTGCTCACGATATTGGTACTCCTTTTCGCAGTCAGCTTCTGAAATTTCCAAACAACTTTCGATTTCAATCTGTAATGCATCAAATTCACCGTACCACTCATCAATTTTTGTTAATCTTAAATTTAAATCGCTAACTTGAACTGGGCTAGGCTTTTCTGAAGAAGAAATTACTGCTAAATATGATTTAAATTGCGTTAGCTTAGATTTATATGAACTGCGTTTACGTTTTAACTCTGCAAGCTTGGTCATTATTATTTAATTAAAGTGGTTTGGTGAAAGAGAAAAATATTACGTAGCCAAGTGGGTAGGTACCTATATGAAAAAAATAATATTTTGAAATATGAACAATATTCAATAATAGTTGCAAAATAAAGGTGATGACATTAGGAACGAATACTTAAAGCGGAAGGTGCAGTGAAGAAAGGCAGCGCAAGCTAAGCGGTGCGAACAGCTGATCGACCGTTATCTTGTCAGGTGGTACAGCGGGCGATAGCAAATAATGAATTTGCAGCGCGCGCCGTAAATGCTCTGCAATTTGAAAATTAAATAATGTGAGATAATTTTTCTATCAACTCAATATTACACGTAATTAAGGTCCATGTAATAAAAAATTGAACTGAAATAATTTAAGTTACGAAAATAAATTCTTAATATCCGTAGAACAACTGTAAAACACGCAATTAAAGTTCGTGTATACAGATATTTCAATGAATATTACAATAAGAAAAACGAATAAATAAACGAGCGCAAAAAATTAACGCAATGTAGGTGGCTCGAGAAATTATGCACGTAATTAAAGTCCGTGCAATTTTCGGGAACAAATAAAGGAAATGATAATTATGTAAAGGAATTATCGGATTAGCACTGTCACTAGTTACGATTTGATGACTTCGCCTCTTGTTCCGGAGCGTGTTTCGATGTCCGTCGAGTAACTTTCCTCGAAGTCCAAGGTCGCTGCTTATAGTCCGGATTGGAGGTCCAAAATGTACGGGAATCTTCGTTGGAAATCTATCAGGCTCCAGGGGATGTAGTCAATAATGAAGACCTTGTAGTTTTAGACTGATATACTTCAAAGAATATAAATATTTGAAATAAAAAATTGATTAATCGTAACTGCGTGGGCGCGTCGGTTATGAACGGTAGCAAGAGGGCAAGTGCTTGGTGGGGGGGATCATAGCGGGCGCGGTCGCTATGAGCATTCACGAAGACCGCTGGTTTCTTGCGTTAACAATGGTACTTGTTTTTTTATTCCAACATCTTGATTTGCAGGTACCCTACTCTCGAAAGTTATGGTTGTGTAACCATAATTATACTACAAATAATATTGTGGTTAGAAAAAGTTCGAAAAATTATAGTCTTGATGTGGGAATCGAACCTGTGCGATCCGGGCAGATGTTTGTACCACTCGGCCAACCCAGACCCAACTTAACCATACTACTTCGAGTTCCTTACTAAGTCAGCAGGCATGTACGTACAGTACAGTTGTCTGTCAATATCCAATTACCCACAGGAAACCAAGTGTCGTAGAGAATATTTAGTATTGAAAATATAGCTGAAAAATGACCGATGCCATCTCGTAGTAGATTTTCCATCAAGTGCACAAAACGAATCATTTTTGTCCGAGACTTTTAGCAGCCCGAGCCGTAGGCGAGGGCTGATAGTAATGTCGAGGATAAAAATGGTTTTGTGGACGAGGTAGAAACTCTGCTTTTCACTTCGATTGCGAGGAAATAAATCAGAATTTCTCATAACATTTCTTAAAATTCAAACTAAAATTAGTACAGTTTTGAAAACTGACGGAAATTGTTTTTCCCATTGATATTAGGCTTGGGCTGCAGACATATACAGCCAAGTATTAAATTAATTTTGAAATAATAATTTTCTTAAATTAATTTAATAACCTACCGTACCTACATGAATTAAAATTGTAATATCTTTTATGTCTTAAAAAACACATTAGGCAAATAAATTTAAGTAAATATTAAAAAATAACAATTTGAATTTCTTATTGTTTGGCTGCATGGCTCATTTCTTTGCCTTATTATTGACACATTTATGAGTAGATACGTTAATGCTCTAGAGCACAAAATTTGATTTTGTGCAGCCTATATCCTGCACAAATAAGCACTTTCAGAGCATGAGAAGTGAAAAAAAAATTGCCATTACAAATAAAACAACAACATGTTCAGAAACTTTTTATTCCACTTTCCTTCCATCAGTCCCATTCGCTGAAAAGCGATAACAATCTTTCGCTCAATATCGAAGTGCTACACCAAAAAACAGTGCGGTCTACTCACTAAATTAAATAATTATAGTTTATCATCAGACAATATTTGCGGCAAACGTAAATCCATTTTTCTTTATTAAGAGTAGGTACACATTACAAGGAGACCTCATATCTCCCTCTTTATATCCTATTATAGTGCTACAAACTTATCTGAGTGTCTAGAACCTATTAATACATATGTACATTTTTGGCAGCTTCTCTTACTTTTGACAGGACGGTCGCCATGTTGTTTTCTCTGTAATACGTTTGTTTCATACATTATAAACTCTATTCGTTCGAATAGATTGTCCATTCCACTTGTCTAGACGGGCTGGTTGTTGGTGTCGCTAGTGGTGAACAAATCTGGTCATAGTAATCTATTCGATTTTAATTTTAACATTATATAAATGTTAGAAAAATTAGTACCAAGATTTTGGTGGTTAGAAAAAGAATTTCGAAAAATTCCCGCCTCAAGATCATAATTTTTTTCTAACCACCAAAATCTTTGGTCCTAGTAATGTCAAAATCTATGGGTAAATAGTAGTTCCAATTTTCGCCGCTGCTTGGGCAGATAAGTTGGTGGCACTGTATCAGTATGAATGGCCTCTGCCAAATCTGACTATTCCGCCAATGTCGAGTATGGAAAAACAATGATGGTTTATTTGGAATTTTTTATATAAACTTAATTTTATACCTACTTAATTTTAAGGCAAAGTTACGTAGATTTTCATTTTTACTTTTACATAATTATTAATTTGTTTGTTTGTTCTTTATTACAGTTGCCAGCACATATTGTTTTAAAAATATATCTTACTTTACATGTTAAATATCTTGAACGAACCCATATTAAAATATAGATGGTAGGTACAGGTCAGGTTTAAAATAGGAACGTATTATAGATTTGCCTCATCAAGTACATTAACATAGAAATTTCAACACAAGTAAACATGAAAAATATTGCACACAACTTCGATTCGACGATTCGAATTATTTTTATTGCACTGCATTTTTAGAACAGTTTAATAGATCTTTGTTTAAAGAAGTCAAATTTTAATTTACTTCCATATCTATATCTCATACACTAACAAAATACAATCACCAGCGCGTCAGGCTTTCACAAAATGTCAAATTTTCTTAATCATTTTGTGCTTTACTACAGACAAGTTAAGGTGTACAAAAAATAATCTACACCATTCAAAATTAACCATTTTTATTTGTGTAAGTATATTTTTTACCAGTCGTACAGTATTAATTACAATTTTTTTTTCCATAATCAGTCCCAATTGTTACAATAATACTTGACGTTTTTTTTAACATTAGTACATACATAATTAACAATATGCATTACATTTGTGCAAAAATAACTGCTGCAATTTCATTGGTGACCTTATTAAATTTAATTGTAAAAGTCAAGTAGAAATACTAAAGCTGAAAACTAAGGAATTTAAATCATTACAAATAATTAAAAACCTTAAAAAATATTATACAAACATTTTTTTTTGAAAATAATTATTTATTTGTCTTCCATCACTGGCAGCTCTTGAGTATTTAAAGTGGCAATTTTCGTAACTGGTAACTCAAATGTTGAAACAGGATACCACTCTACATACCACTCTTGAAATGAGATGACACTATACAAGGTGTTTGGTACATGGTATATCAAGCCGGCACCTACCCATGCTAACATAGTCATATAAATATTATGGTAATATCAAAAAAAATATTTGTAAATTCCCCATACAAATAGTTCGATCAGAAAAACAAAATGAAAATTTTTAAATTTAGATTTTTTTACTATTGCCATAGTATTTATATGACTATATTAGCATGGGTAGGTGCCGGCTTGATATACCATGTACCAAACACCTTGTATAGCGTCATCTCATTTCAATTATCAAAATATACCTACAGTAACATAGACAGTAAGACCTTCGGAGGGATAAAACTTAATCATAATTATTAATAACTATTCAAACAAATTAATAAAAGAATAAGCTATCTTATCAGTCAAATGGATTTGTTTGATTGAAATATTATTATCAAATCTTATTGAAGTACATAATTATTATTATAGTATTTAGGACCATGTAGTACTTACGGGATTCCCTGTTAAATATTTGATGCAAAATTCCGTTAGATTATAAGTACATTAATTTAATTATATGTATACATATATATCCTAATATTCATCTAACACATTTGTAGATTCGCAATAGGTGCCTAGCTATCGAAGAGATATATTTTTTTATACATCTTTGTGTAAGCACATGCAATTATATATTTGTAATTACATATTTTAACGAATGACTGACGAGTTAGACGGTTGCAAAATGGACAGAACGGATAGAAATTTGTATTAAATATAGGGAAAAGGCCCCAAAACGGACATGCTGTCTAAAGCGGGTCCTCTGGTGTACCTATATTTTATAATGTCTTTCCATACGTCCATGGAAGCAAATGGGAATTTCAATTTTCACATGTTCTTTCGAAGAAGCGGTCAATGAGGCTGACGGCTTATGTAAATAATAATATTTTATCTTCGTTTTGAAAATGAATTTTATACACGAGAGTACCAGCCTTAGGGAGCATGTCCGTTTTGGGGCACCTTCCCCTACCTACTTTCCCTATACTAAGAAGACTACACGAAAGACGTTTTTTTCTTATGTTGCTATCCCATTGACTGCTTGCTTTCTGGATGAATTTCCTACTTAATGTAACTTAATTACCTAACTACTTTCTTCTTACTTACCGCTTAAAATCTAGACCGACAACGAAAGATATCCACGCAATAAACCAGTTCTGTGTGACTCGACCCTTATCACAGAGAGCGATGTGGCTCGTTAAACGAAGCTAAGCTAATTATGAGCTAACTAGTCTAATATCTAGTAGGTCATCTTTGATAGCCTAACTACCGAATACAGAAACGTTACTCAAATTTTGAGCACTGGCTTATATAGTTAAGTGGACATATACCTGTCACAATCTGTGTGGAAAAATGTTTTGACATTTTGACAATACTTAAATGTTAAGCAGGACTCAAACTTTGAGTGGCGTTTCTGTATACGGGGGTAAGTAAAACATTACCTGAATACCCTAGGAAATATAATATGGAACCATAAATTTTAGTGGCGAATAAATCGAATGGTCAGATGCTCTGATGACCTCTAGAACCACCGAATACTGAAAGGCACTCAAAGTTTGAGTCCTGCTTAACATTTAAGTATTGTCGAAATTGACGTTTTCCCATACAAATTTCCCATACAAATAGCAGGCATCTCCCAAGAGGGTGTGGCATCTCCCTGGGGAGATATACTATCGCAAAGAACTAAAAATGGCGTATTTTGGCTATCAAAGAACTACACCTTCTAATCTTTTATTATCCGACTAATATACGTATTTATGATAAACTAACTAAAATTTATCTCAATTCTAAGGGAAAGCTAAGCTACAATGCTCCTCTTAGCGTTTCTATATCGTTGATGACCATTTGTATAAAATAATTTACAGTTCTGATGGTTAACATACCATACTCCTCATTCTCCGGTCATATCCGATTAGGTACATAATTGCTGTCTCGTCTCTTTCCTAAATTAACTCATGTTATTCTTGCCTTCATCCAGAATTAATAATAAGAATTGAACTTATTGTATACGAACCCCTAGTTCGTATTTGGACGCTAACTACTAACATAAAGCCGGATCCAGACGAGTGTAACGTGTAATGTCTACGGGACGGCACTACGAACATTTACATGTAACGCTCATAATGCCGTCCTAAAGTAGAATTCGTGTTGCATTACACGCGTTAGATTACATTACACGTTACACTCGTCTGGAACCGGCTTGAGACTTCGCGTGTTCATTAAAAACAAGAATATATTGTGCGGAAGTTTCGAAAAAGAAATATGGCAATCTAATAAGTAGATAGGTATACTTAAAAATGCACTGCAAAAACAAAATGCAGAGTTAGGCTGAAAAGACATCTTGATTATTCAAAAGTCTATGGACGCAGCATAAAGGATCGTCATCATTGTCCCTGCCATGATTCTCATTGGGGCTCGACCATTGTCTACTATTACACGTCATCGTCATTATCATTCACTCCTATGGCAGCCATTTTTATCTCTCTACTTAAATGCATTCATAATATTAATTACCTTTAAACACAAGGATATTTTATTGTCTTTACTTTATGTTATGTGGTGATCGGTGATCATTCTAAAACTAATGACGATTTCTATGCAATTTATTTATTTATTTATTTATTTAATAATTTATTGTACACAAAGAAACAACAATAAAACAATTTATATTAAAAAAATGTACAAAAGGTGTGGCTTATTTCTAAAAGAAATCTCTTCCAGCCCACCTACAATAGGAGAAGCGCTGCGAGACGTGAATGTCGTGTGTACGTACACAAATAAAAGTTTATTATAATGATATACCTACATTAAACATATGTTACATACAAATACAATACATAATATATTATATACGATACAATATATATATATATATATATATATAGACAATATATACCTACATAAACTAATAAATTATGAACATATCGAGAGTGACGATAGAATTAGTCTAAGAAAAAATAAAAAATAAAAGAATAAGGGAGGAATTTAGCTTAAAGAAAGGTAATGCTCTTTAACTCTCTTCTTGAAGAGTGGAAGTGATGAGATTTCTCGTATTGCTGGCGGTAGTGCATTCCATAGCTTGACTGCATGAACAGTGAAAGAGTCGATGAAGAATTCAGTACGGTAAAGTTTGGAAGGAAGCTTAAGGAGAGTGCGGAGATGCGATCTGCAGACTATGCCAGGAGGACGCGCAAAATCAAAGCGCTCACGAAGATATTTTGGATATGTTGGGTTATGTAAGATATTAAAAAGTAGAAAAAGAATGCGGGAGTTCCTACGAAGTCGGATGGGGAGCCACTTTAGCTGAGAGCGGAAATGAGATACGTGATCATATTTACGTAACCCAAAAATGAAACGTATGCATAGATTCTGCAGTCGCTCAAGCTTGTTTAATAGTTCCTCCGTGATATCCAGGTAACAGACATCTGCGTAGTCCAAGGTGGGAAGAATCAACGACTGGGCCAAAGAAACTCTAGTGTGTATCGGTAAGAAGTGTTGCAAAGATTTTAGTATGTGAAAGGAGGAGAAGACTTTGCGACTCACTTCTCTATCATCTCTAGCAATAGCTACGCCCATCGGTCGTCATGCTTATATGTATATTAGACATAATTTTTGAGCAAAGTAGAATATAATTGTATTAGCCCCAAAAATCCTCGTCATAAAAATAAACGGCTGCTTTTATTCACTCATCGTTGTAAATAATTTATTGAAAGCGGTGGGATTACTAATTGCATTTTGCTTATTGTATATAAAGTTAAAATTAAAACATTTATAATATTTTTTATTATTACAAAATTAGAGACGCGTGAATCATGTGATCGCTGCTTGAATAAATCGCGTGATCGCAGCTTGCTTGATCCTCTGTCACTGTCAGCAGTTGACAAAACAAATCGGCAAGAAGACGGCAACATGGCCAACACGTTTTAAAGTTGTTGAGTAGTTTTTGATGCTAATTTTTTTGAATCAAATACGGCAAGTTACACTTGGTACTTATTTGAAAATAATGGGGCGTAGAAATCGAAATGTTAATAAATTCGCTCAACGGAAACGAGACCTAAGGGAGCAGGTAAATCATATTAGAAAAACTTATGGCAAGTGCATGTTTGTATTCTAACTTTTTTTTGTTTATCCGCTATTGCAATGAATTTTCAGGCGAAAAATCCTCAAGAGAAACCAGCGGGTGATATGCGGAAACGTTATGAGGATATAGTTAAAGAGAACGCTGCTTTTGAAGAGTATTATAAAGTGAGTACCAAATTTCAACATGTGTGTTATCTACCACCAAAACATAAACATAAAAAATATCGTTATAGTTTTAGGCTAGTTTTATTGACTTGTATAACTGTTAAAATAGTATAGATCTTGTATCGGTAATGTCACATACATTACCTTGTGATCATTTATATTGTATGGTTGGTTTGTAGTCCGTCGGTCCCCCTCCCTCTCCAGTCTGTTCAGCCTTCTGTCTGTCTAAATACAGCTTAAAAGGTTCGCTCAATGCACTTATCTTAGATGAACGCTAATTGTTTTTAACTGGTTCGACTCTCGCATCCAGACTATAATTTTTGGAACATTTTCTAACCACAACTTTCTTTGTGGAGGATTATCTACCTAGTTTAATTGATAGTTTGTATTTTTTTAGGTTAATAAACATTTATTTTATTTTTATATTACATTATTTCAGACTCAAAAAGTTTGTCCAGAAGAGGAGTGGCCCATTTTTATGAAATGCCTTAGACAGAACTTGCCCACCGCCTTCCGCATTACAGGGTCAAAATGTGAAGTCAACACTCTAATGGATATTGTGAAAAGTGAATACTTTTCAAACTTGTTGAATGTGAAATTACAAGTTGACGGAGAAGAAGAAGAGGAAGAAGTGAAGCCTATTAATTTGCCATGGTAAGTACCTAATAACAGTTAGGAAGAAATAGAAAACTATGTTAAGAATTTAAAATATATATAATCTACTCTTATAAACAACTACGTTTACTAAAATAATGGAACTTAAAGATTTCTTTCTTTCTTTCTTTCTTTCAAACTAAAATTGTTGAACATGCTACTACTCTTACCAATAAATTTAATTAATATTAACTGCAACATGAATTTTGTTCAAATTCATATAAAAAGAAAAAGGTTGCCATTAAGTATACATATAAACTAAAATTTAAAAGTAAATAGCAGCATGCATGTCCCAGAGACACGCAGATTTAAAAAGAACACGTTCCTGCATTCTATAAGCACGTACTGTGGCGTTTCTTCTGCCTCCATGCATCCTCTGCATAGAGGGCTGTCTGTCACCCCAATGGTAAATAGGTGCTTGTTTAGGGAACAATGGCCAGTTATTATGACTATCACCTTTCGAAGCAAATCCTTATGATGCCACCGGAACTGCATTCTTTGTTTGCTTGCACCTGTCACTGTTTAAAGCATGCAGTATGATAATATCACTACAGAAGAAGGCAAACTTTATTGTGGATTTTTATTAAAACTATCCTGAGCTACAATGTAGATTGGCCAAATTCCATTGAGATGGCTTCAATAATACTTTGATCGTCTATAACAATTTATATTGTAATATAAAAATCTCAGGTATCCTGGTGGTTTGGCATGGCAACTCCGTCTGTCACGTACTGACATTCGCCGCAATGAGACACTATATCGGTTGCACAATTTCCTGGTAGCTGAGACAGCGGCCGGTGGAGTCTCCAGACAAGAAACAGTTTCTATGATACCACCGGTAGTGCTGGATGTTCAACCCCATCATAAAGTAAGATTTTAATGGGTACAAAAGTATGTTAATCCCATATTGCTGCCACGTTATTGACAATTTCAATCCCTACTGACGTCGGACATTCAAGAGGACGCTACAATATTTTTTAGTCCATGTTTTAATTTGTCATCGGTTCTTAAGCCATAATCAGATGTTAGGCTACAAATTGAACATATTATGTATTTTTTGTGATTTTGGCAGTCTCTCTAATCTCGTGCCAGTATGTTCAGCCAGAATTGGCTGCTTCAGTTTTGTCCAAATTTAAGAAGGTACATAAGTTCATTTTAGTAATGATATATAATGTTATCCTTTAAACATATATTTAAACTTGTGTTTTAGACATACACTAACAATACTAACAAAAAATTCTGTAAAGCAATAAGCTTGGAAAATAAAAGGCTTTTATTATTATTATATTATGTTATCCTTAACCTAGTAAAGGAATACTGATGTCGTCTTACCCACTATGCACGCTACAATATAGATAGTGAGTCATCTCTAATTAATTTATCACTTCCAGGTTTTGGATATGTGTGCCGCTCCTGGGTCTAAAACGGCTCAGCTAATAGAGTTTCTTCATGCCGATGAAGACAAAATGCCTACGGGTAAATATTAGAGATATGCCATGTGGTTTTCAGTACCCCAATGTCACAGTGGTGTTGAACAAGACGACTTGAGATTAAAGTAGCGATGAGGAATGGGTAGCAGATTTCTTGTTATACCCCCTATATATACTGCGATTTACGATTTATTATTTACCTTCCACTGGCATAGTTATATTTTAAAGACGTTTTAAATTAGTACAACTTTAGTTCTCCAAGTAATGTATAGGCGCGTCAATTACGATCGCGATCAAAATCAATGATCATGATCCAAACTGATTGTGTACGGGTACCAGATAGATGTGTGCGAAGCAGATGCGCCCATCTGTATTACACAATAATAATCAATAAACAATCTATCTGAATCGTGATCATTGATTTTGATCAACGGATCGCAATCGAGATTGACTGTACGGGCTGCCATAGAGAAAGAAGGTTCATTCTTATATCTGTTTTTGCAACTAGGTAGTTAATGAAATAATTTTTTGTAAGTTGTAGTAAGTCTCAGTACATAATTAATACCAAATGCCCAGGGAAACTAAGTTGTAACACACATTTTAATATTCTTTCCATAACTCATCATCCTTTTAATCACTTTTTTGTCGCCCTCTTGCAGGTTTTGTGATGGCCAACGACGTTGACAACAGCCGCTGCTACATGCTCGTGCACCAAGCCAAGAGGCTCAACTCCCCGTGCATTGTGATCACCAACCACGACTCCGCTGTGATGCCCACTTTGGTCGTCAGCGATGAACAGGCAAGCTGATTAATTGATTGCATAGATAAATGCTGGCTGGATGAGATCAGTAGATTCGCTAACCTTTTTGACTTTTTTGAGCGATAATCACTGAACTATTTACTTATCCATTACTACTTTACTATAACGCTATTGTGACACTTGTCCTGTGAAAACATTAATGGATAAGTAAATTGTTCGGTGACCATCACTTTTAAATGTCAAAAAAGTTAGCGAATAGGCCTACTGGCTGGATGAGATCTCTTTTAGAGATAAGTTCGCCCTTGTAAACTTTATTACTTTATGGTTTGTTAATTATTCACTGTGATGCGCAATAAAGAGTTATGTTTATGTGTAAATGACGCTTATATATCTCCGAGGAGGTAGGCAGAGGTGAATCAACATTCAACACACACGTTTCGCTAATTATGTCAGGTCCCGTGTAATAGGGGGCGAGCCTATTGCCATCTATCGGGCGTGTAAATCGCAGTATTATTTCACCGTCGGTTTTTGACATTTTTTTTTTGTACTAACAGGGAAGCTCTTGCTCTTAATCTCACCTGATGGTAAGTGACGATAAGGTCCGAAGATGGAATCGAGCTTCACCTGCAATCCTCAACCACAGAGGGGCTGGCTGTCTTATCACAATTTTCGGAACACAATAATGCTGTTATCATTATTATAATGGCGACAGATTTTGATAAGATGGTGGTAGCTAGCCAGGCGGACTTGAAAGAAGTCCCACCACCAACCTAAGGCCATTTTACTGTTAAAACCTCCGGTTACTTTCAATCGCCTTTTTTACGCGTTGTTGAACTCGAGCCTAAAAGGCTGGTGATGATTATGATGATAAACCTGGTGATGATGATGATGAACTCTTGTTTCAGAACGCCGGCGCGACGAAGCCGTTGAAATTTGACAGAATCTTATGCGACGTGCCGTGTTCCGGCGACGGCACCATGCGCAAGAACCCGGACATCTGGCTCAAGTGGTCCGTGGGCAACGGGAACAACCTGCACGGGTGATTACTACCTCCATTTTTATCGTTATAGGACGACCGCCTGGATCGAATGCTCAGATCGCTGGGTATTGGCCAAGAGTTAATCATCATTATCATTATCATCATCACCAACCTTTTATGTCCCCACTGCTGGGGCACGGGCCTTTCCTATGGATGGAAGAATATAGGGAGATTGGGCCATAACCCACCACGCTGGCCCAGTGCGGGTTGGTGGGTACTAACGACTGCAGATACAGCCGGGACCACCGGCTTAATGTGCTTTCCGAAGCACGGAGGAACTCGAGATAGTAAATTTTTGGTCACCCATCCAATGACCGGCCTTAGCGACATTGCTTAGTTTACGCAATCGCAGGCCAAGCGCGCTCTGCCACTGCGCTAGCGAGCTCCTCAGGCCAAGAGGCCTAAACAGTTCGTTGGCTTACAACGTAAAGAGTAAAGGTAAGAGAGATTTCGGCGAGTTAATAAGCGTCTTGGTTGGCTGAGTGGCTTAGGCAACTGCCCAGATTGCAGTGGACGCGGGTTCGATTCCCGCATCAAGACCATATAATTTTTCGAACTTTTTCTAACCACCAAAATCAAATAATAATACCGCTCTGATTCCAAATAATTATTAAAAGTGAGATCCAACCGCGGGTGATCTGAGACATTCTTCTTTTATTATATTATATGCATTTGGTATATAATGTAATATTAGGGGTTCAAGTATCAAATTGCCGTTTTTTATGGAGAATTTAACGAAAATTCATTTTTCCATACAAACATATTTGCGATTTTTTAAGGAACAAAAAAATCTAAATTTGCTTTAATTTTGTGGGTATATTTAGTAATTAGACAATAAGCTATAGGATGTATGTAGGATACCTAGAGATTTTTTTTTATAACAGAGATGGACTGGTGTCCGTGTCCGTGGATCTAAGTGGTACTTAGGACGAGCTGTTTTTGAAGATTTATTGGTAGTGAAAGAAACAAAAATCAGATAAAATTTTATACATTAATATAAGTCCTTGATATGAAGTTTAAAATAAAAATGGACGTAACTATTGTTTTAAAGGAATTATACACTACTACTAAATAATGAGGGAACACTTTAACCCCTATTATAACAACGGCCTAATTGGAAATTTTGCCAAAATGAGATAGAGTGAAATATCGACCTAAAAGATGAAGCTCTACAACTTCGGTAAGAAAAAAATTGCTTTTTGTGGTAAAATAAGATGTTATAAGAGCGGGAGTCAGTAAAATATGAATAAAAGTTAAAAAGTACGTGTAAACAGAAAGGTATATTATATTGGAGTACGTCAAAAATTTTCACAACAAAATATTTACAAACTGCCAAAGTCAACTTTCAAGTAAAGAACTTAGAGTGAACTAGCCAGTAATACAACACTTTTTCCTTACGGAATAAGGTTAAAAATTATTTGAGTCTATAATCTTCCCCCTGTGCGCGCGAGGTAACTCAGTCAAAAATAGTTTTTCGTCGATTCCCAATAAAAATTGCTATTCTGGACGCGGTCGTTGTTTTATTAACTGCCGCACTCAGAGACGTCAATTAACTTTAATGCGTATTTAATATTAAAAATTTTCATTTAAATCTAGACCATAGACCCGGCAAGAATAGCGACTAGTTTTGAATTGTCATTTTTTGACGTTAAGTACTCATTAACGTTAGTGACGTAAGTGACGTCTCTGAGTGCGGCAGTGAGAGTGTTGAGATCTGAGACATTCTTAGTTTTGATCTAGTGTTTATTGCGACCGCCACAGGATCCAGTACCGCGTCATGCGCCGCGGCTGCGAGCTGCTCGCGGTGGGCGGGCGTTTGGTCTACTCCACCTGCTCCTTCAACCCGCTGGAGAACGAGGCGGTGGTCCACCGGGTGTTGCAGGAGACGGGCGGGGCGGTGCACCTGGTGGACGTCTCTCAGATGCTGCCCGGGCTCAAGCACCATAAAGGTAATACTTCAATCAGGGGAGATAAAAGCCAAGAGCTTACCTGTCTAACGTAAAAAAAATCATCACCAGCCTTTTAATGTTTCCACTGCTGGGGAACAGGCCTTCCATGAAAGAATATAGGGAGATTGGGCCATCTGGAGGATGTCTCTGATATGCTGCCGGGGCTCAGGCACCATAAAGGTAATACTTCATCATCATCATCACCAGCCCTTTTAATGTCCCCACTGCTGGGGCAGGAAGAATATAGGGTGAATGGGCTGTCTCAGCTGTCTGGTGGATGTCGCTGATATCCTGCCGGGGCGCAAGCACCACAAAGGTGACTCAAAGTCAAAGTCAAAATTCGTTTATTTATAATAAATTTTATATCTGGTACGATTCCAATCACTGACCTCTGTTGAACAAGCACGCTGGACTGAAGGTTGTCATCCAAAAAATGAAGCCAATTTGATTATGGCACTGGGTTTGGTCTACTCCACATGCACTATACCTTCGTGTCTAACTTATACAAAATAAATAAATATTTTTACACAAACACCTATCATCTAGACTAAAGTAAGTAGCCTAAGCACTTGTGTTATGGATACTATGACAGGTATCATCATCGTCTTAACATCTGTATGACGGACATATTTTAAATATCATAATAATTATGTATTTAAATGTTGAAAATATACTAGATAAACATATACACAAGCAGATATTTGTGTTTATCACAAAATTTGCCACTACCGGGATTCGAACCCGGGACTTCTTGGCCAATACCCAGCGATCTGAGCATTCGACCATATTATTTATTTATATTATTTTAATTAAAATAGGCGTTTTACTTATATACCTATTTTACGTTTTCAAAAACTAATTTTAAATTTGCCTCGAAAACGGCTCAGACTGACATACATACTAATCACGCCTATATCCCCGAAGGGGTAGGCAGAGGTAAACTAGCACCCACGTTTCGCCAACTATGGCAGGTCCCAAGTAATAGGTGGCGAGCCTATTGCCATTTATCGGGTATACAAAGTCGCAGTACATTGCTAGGTGGTATAAGAGGGAACGCTGCTGTCCATTCCTCATCACTGATTTCCTTATATCCTTAGTCGCCTTGTACGACACCCACGGGACAGATTTGGGGCGGTGACAATTGTATTCAACTCTGCCGTCACCACACGTCAATTCCATATTAACTATTAATATAGGGAAACCTATCCTCAGGCATGACGCATTGGCGGCCCGCGTCAAAGGACATGGTGTTTTACGACAAGTACGAGGACGTGCCGGAGAAATGGCAGACCGTGGTGCGCCCACAGATGTTCCCCCCCGCCCCCGAGGACCTGGAAAAGTATCACCTGGACCGATGGTGGGTATTGTAGCAAGTTAAAGATGCGTACTACAGTTTGGTTGCTTAGTGACTTCTGCCATTTATCGACATCGTAATATAAGAAAACATGCCAGGAATCTAAACATTAGTAAGCTTACTTTTAACTGTAGATAGAATATTGAAATCCGCCGTAAGTTGGGCTGGTCAACTGTGTGTCTGTTATTTAAAGTTAATGACAAAATATATAGTACTAATTTTATATAAATATTGCACTTGTACTATATCTCCGGGTTTTCAACACCTCCATGCTGGCCTACGAGAGAAATAATAATGTAGAATGTGTGCCAGTCCCGACTCATCCCGGGGGTGTTAAAAGTTGCCTATTTCTCAGGAAGTCAATGTGAGACATACTAAGGGCCGGTTTTTTGATGCATTAACTCAACCAATTGTTCATCATCATCATCACCAGCCCTTTAATGTCCCCACTGCTGGGGCACGGGCCTTCCCTATGGATGGAAGAATATAGGGAGAATACGTTGCCCAGTGCGGGTTGGTGGGTACTAACGACTGCAGATGCAGCGGGGACCAACGGCTTAACGTGCCTTCCGAAGCACTTAGGAACTCAAGATAATAAATTTTTGGTCACCCATCCAATGACCGGCCTTAGCGAAATTGCTTAGTTAACGCAATCGCAGGCCAAGCGCGCTGTGCCACTGCGCTAGCGAGCTCCTCTAACCAATTGTTACTAATGGTTAAATATCAGACTGATCTACAAGCGATGTGTAACAATTTTTAACAATAGGTTGAGTTAACTATGCACGAGCGCGCTAAACCACAGCGCTATCGCCCTCCTAGTAATAAAAAAACTCTATTCCCATCCATTCCTCTCTTTCCGTCTTCCAGCATGAGAATCCTGCCTCACCACCAAGACACAGGCGGTTTCTTCGTGGCTGTATTCGAGAAGACCTCTCAACTGCCCTGGGAGAACCCTTTCGTCTTCTTCTACCGCGAAGACCCTTTCGTCTTCTTCTCTGGCAAAGACGAAGACGTATTCCCTGGTATTAGAGAGTTCTACGATCTGAAAGAGGATTTCGACCCAGCCTGCTTGCTGACTCGGTGCCACGTGGGCAAGAAGAAGAATATCTATCTGGTGTCGCCTGTAGTGAAAGACGTTGTGCAGAAGAATGAAACCAACATAAAGATTATCAACACCGGAGTGAAAACTTTTGTGAGGTGCGACAACAAGAATATGAGTTGCCCGTTCCGGTGAGTGGGTTGTGTTCTTTTTTAGTTTAGTTTTAAATTCTCCCTATATTTTAGGGAAGGCAAAGGGTCTAGCCCATACAGCCAAGTCTTTAGTGTATATTTTATCTGTAGTCTTATGATATAATGAGTGAGTGAAAAGTATGAATGACATGAATTTTACGTTAAAATATGCGTGCCACATATTTTAACGCATCTAGGGAATGCTTGGCGCGAATTGAATGGTAACAGAGTTAATGATGGTGCTTGATGAAATGGATAAAACCACTTTTTATAGTGATCTTCACCACAACATCGAACACATCATGAGACTTATTTTCGATGATTCTGCATAATTGCACATCAACACGGATGCTTGTGCATCAAAATAACACCACTTTCACTGCACAAAATCCACTCTTAACCAATTTTAGAATTATCGAAAAAAAATCTGACTGACACCACGAAACGCGCCAAACACTCCTCCGTGTTCTTTTTTTCAATGTACGGGCAACGGCACAGTAGCAAAAACTGTCAAATTTCTTCGGTCGGTTGGCAACCTTAACTGGTTTGTAAACTGTAAAGTACAAAGTCGATTGATAATATTTAACAGTTTGTCGTAGCCTGACGAGCTAAAATGAAAATGTCCTAATAAGCCTCAACATATGCTACTGTTACAGCGGATATGGATAATATAAATTCGTTTGAATGATTGTTGCTTTATTGTTACGTAGTATATTTATTTCTTTTTTTTCTGCGCCCCCTATAGTTGTTCTTCTTCCAACCGTTAAAGCACTCTAGGCGGCACACTAAATGTGGCCGAGCGGTCAGGCACCTGCCCGGATAGCAGCGGACGCGGGTTCGATTCCCGCCTCAAGACCATAATTTTTCGAAATTCTTTTTCTAACCACCAAAATCTTTCTACTAATTTTTCTAACATTTAAATAATGTTAAAATTAAAATCGAATAGTTTATAAAGCAAACCCAACCTTAACCGAACGCACGGTATTTGTAAAATATCTGCTTTGGAATGTTTGAAATTTATTTCTACATTGCGAGGGTACCCGTTGGCTTACAACGTGAAGTGTAAAGGTTAGAAGAATTTTGGCAAGTTAATTGGTGTCTTGGGTGGCCGAGCGGTCAGGCGCCTGCCCGGATAGCAGCGGACGCGGGTTCGATTCCCGCCTCAAGACCATAATTTTTTGAAATTCTTTTTCTAACCACCAAAATCTTTACACTAAATGTTTTCTTCACTCCTCTCACTATCATATCCTCCTTTAAACAATCCAAATCATCTCTTCTCTGGTCTTCCTCTCCTTCTACGTTCGTACCTGACATACTTCTGCTCCCAAATTAAGTCAAAATGTTTTCGTGATGACAATTTGCAGAATGCCGTGTGGTGACGGCAAAGCAGAATACAATTGTCACCACCCCCATCTCTCCCGTGGGTGTCGTACATGGCGACTAAAAGATCAAACAGTGATGAGGAATGGGCAGCAGCGTTCCTTTTATACCACCTAGCAATAGCAACGACTGTGACGTACGTGTCCGTTAAATGGCAATATGCTCGCCACCTATTACATGCGACCTAACATAATTGGCGAAAAGTGGGTGTTAATTCACCTCTACCTAACCCTTGGCGGATACAGGCGTGATTTATGTATGTATGTAATTTGCTATCCACAGACTAACCCAGGAGGGTTTGCAGAGTATATTCTGCCTCCAATATTTTAATGTTTTAGAGTGCGCGGCAGTTAAGTCTGCGCGTGGTCAAAATTGGAAAAACTTCGCTAAAATTTTGTTTGTCTAGGAGTGTTAATGTGAGCGAGCAGAGCAGCGCCACTCTTCTCGCGCAGACTTATCTGGCCCGCACTCTAATGATACTCTAATAAAAAAAACTCATATTTGCTATCCGCAGACTATCCCAGGAGGGCTTGCAGAGTATACTGCAGAACGTGAGCCAGAAGCGGCGCCTGCGCATCCTTAAGGAGGACCTGGTGACCGTGCTGCAGATCGAGAACCCCTCCAAGCCGCCCGACCTGAAGGTGTTCTCGCAGCAGACGCAGGAGCTGGTCAAGGAGTTTGGTGAGATACCCTACTGGTTTTACATACCCCCGAATACAGAAACGCTAAACAACTTGCTTAAAATTTAAATATTGTCAAAATTGACGGTTTTCCATACAAATTCTGACAGGTAATGTCCACTTAAGTTTTTAAGCAGTGCCCCATATTTGTGTTGCGTTTCTGTATTTGGGGGTTAGTTGCAATTGATTGATTTTAATTTCAACATAGAATAGAAATGTCACAAAAATTTGTTAGTTAAAATTAGTTGTTAGAAAAGCCGTGTGGTGACGGCAGAGTAGAATACAATTGTCACCACCCCAAATCTCTCCCGTGGATGTCGTACAAGGCGACTAAGGATAAACAGTGATGAGGAATGGGTAGCAGCGTTCCTCTTAAACAACCTAGCAATGTACTGCGAATTTTGTGCCTGATAAATGGCAATAGGCTCGCCACCTTTTTTAGGTCCTATTACATGAGACCTAATAAAATTGGCGAAACGTGGGTGCTAGTTCACCTCTGCCACTCCTTCGGGAGTATAGGCGTGATTTATGTACGTATGTGGTTAGAAAAAGGTTTAGGCACATGCCCTCACCACTGGGGACATTAAATGGCTGGTGATGATGATTTAACCGCCTCCAGAATTAAGATACAGAGGTCCCGGGTTCGATCCGCAGGACATATTTGAACTCGGTTTAGTTGGTGTTAGGACTTCTTTCAAGTCCGCTTGGCTAGCTACCACCATCTTATCAAAATCTGTTGCCATAATAATAATGTTAACAGCATTATTGTGTGTGATGAGATAGCCAGCCCCTCTGTAGTTGAGGGTTTCAGGTGAAGCTCTTTTCTATCTTCGGCCCTTATCGTCACTTACTATCCATCAGGTGAAATGAAGGGCAAGTGCTTCCCTTCCCTGTCTAGCATAAAAAAAATATATGGCTATGTTAGCATGGGTAGAAGGTATGTGGTATTTCTGTCACATGTTGTAAACACGGTTATTTTTAAAACATTAATAAGCCATGACTAGATAGCTAACATTATAAACAACAACGTTTGTTTTATGAGTTTTAATATAACGCAATACATTGCGCAAAACAATTTTTTAAAGTTTTTATTGTACTGTCGTGACATTAATACTTCTATGTTTTCATTCATAAATGAAAGGACGACGCTACGCTAGGTCCGCGCGCTTCTTAATGCCGATGCAAGTAGGTTATTGAGTTTTAGAGCGGTAAATTAAATTAGTATTTATTTTTGTATTAAAGTAAAATCTTACGAATTATCAAAAGTCGTAGAACAAACATTGTTGCTTATGATGTTAGGTATCTACTCCTGCGAGGTTATTAATGTTTTAAAAATAACCCTGCACAGTTTGTCTATAAAGTCGTGACATTGAATGAGGGCGCTTTTATTATAATGCGGCAACATTTTACACTCTGACCAAAAATGATTCATATTAGCAGTTCATTAAAATAAACCCCTAATTTTATGTTCGCTACTCTACTCGCCATAATTGATGAAAAGTGTCATGTGTTATTTTAATAATAAATTGATTGTAAAGGTAACAAATAAAACGAAATTACAGCTATTCATATTATAAAATTGAAGTCTCACTAGTCAAACTTTTACTTTAATTTTTCACATAATCAATGCAATGCCGAACAATACTTTGTCTTGGTGTGTACTTTATGTGACGACTCTTCCATAAAACTCTTTTTCAAGTTTCTCGACGTGATGGCAGCTATTATACCATATTTCAGCTGTGATGCTTCCTCTAGGCCTCTTCAACAAATTGCTTCACATCTAGAGATCCAACATTGTGTGCTGTTATTTTTCTTTTAAGTTAGCAACTGATATTTGCCTTTTGTGATACCTTGTTCAGTGATTGCCATTATTTGAAAGGAAAGATATACAAGTCTGTTATAAGACCTGTCGTTATGTATGGATCGGAATGTTGGGCTGTGAAAAAGACGGATGAAAGAAAATTGCACGCGGCAGAGATGAGAATGTTGAGATGGATGTGCGGAGTGACAAAAATGTACAAAATACGGAATGAGTACATAAGAGGGAGTCCAGAGAAGATGAAAGGAAGCCGTTTAGCTTGGTATGGACATGTTATGCGACGTGATGCCATGAATGTGAGTAAGACAGTTATGGACATGAATGTTGATGGACGTAGAAGTAGAGGAAGACCACTGAAAAGATGGATGGATTGTGTGAGGTGTGATATGAAGGTGATGGATGTGAATGAGGAGATGACGAGTGACAGAAGAGAATGGAAAAAGAGGACATACTGCACCGACCCCAAATAAGATAGGATAAGGGCAGGGCGATGATGATGATGATGATGATGATGATTGCCATTATTTTGTGACCTGGTGGAAAAAAAAGGTTTTATTATTGAATATATAATAAATTAAAATTTTATGAGTTTTTCAGTTGTACCATCCTAATGTACCAAGTAAGTACACATGTATACACATGTATACATCTAACTACAAAAAGTAACAACGTAAACAATTACTTTTTTAGTCTCCAAATCGTAAATTCAGTAAATTTGTATCTTCAGGCAGATTACAAACAAACAGTTCCACGATTAAATACCCGTCATAGATGCTGTTCGCCCTTATAAATCATCCAAATCTCATAAAATTCCAGCTTGGTACTTCGTGAAAAATCGCTGGATAACTTTAAAAATCACTTTCTTCGTACCACTTTGTTTTACTATAATCATTGTCGATGTATTTCTGCGTAGTTTGCTCTTATTTTTTGCAATTTAATCAAAACGATATAAATAAAATAGGAAAAATATTTCACAACAACTACTCGATGACAGCTGACGTACATATTTTTTTCAGAGGATTGTTTGGCGCGTTGCGTGGTGTCAGTCAGATTTTTTTTCGATAATTCCTAAATTGGTTCAGAGTGGATTTTGTGCAGTGAAAGTGGTGTTATTTTGATGCACAAGCATCCGTGTTGATGTGCAATTATGCAGAATCATTGAAAACAAGTCTTATGATGTGTTTGATGTTGTGGTGAAGATCACTTTAAAAAGTGGTTTTATCCATTTCATCAATCACCATCATAAACTCTGTTACCATTCAATTCGCGCCAAGCACTCCCTAGATGTGTTAAAATGTGTGACACCCATATTTTAACGTAAAATTCATTTCATTAATCCAATTCACCCACTTATTATTTCATAAGACTACAGATAAAATATACACTAAAGACTTGGCTGTATGGGCGAGACCCTTTGCCTTCCCTAAAATATAGGGAGAATTTAAAACTAACTAACTAACTAACATATTTTTTCAAAACATTGGTGTTCCCATACCCATGAAAAATTTTAGTTTCTCAAACATTCTTGTCACGGCTTTATAGACAAACTGTATATCCCGATTTGCACGTATGTTTTGTTCCAACCAGCCACTGGCAGTTGCATCCTGGACTACAAGGATGAGGAGTCCAATCTGACGCTAAGCCTGGTGGGGTGGCGGGGGGTGAACTCGCTGCGGGCTTACACCGCCACATCAGACACCGTACACTACCTGAGGTTGCTTGGGGCGGATTATAGCAAATACGGTGAGTGGTGCTCACGGTGGCATTGATACTAATTTCAATAGGGATGATGGCTTGATTACACTAACAAAGAATCACTTCTTCACCCTGCCCTGTTCCCAGGCTATTTGGGTCGGCGCAGTATGTTTCCTCTTGCATTCATATCGGTCAGACTCAGACGTCATCAAGCCATCCACTCCCTTTTGATTTACATCATCCATCACACCGTAAAGGTGCTAGTGATGAATGAATGTATAGAAAAGAGACGGAACGGACCATGTCGAGGGACCGATGAAAAGAGAGGGATTGGAATGACAACATTCCAATCCATACTGCTCAAGGTTTTAGACGCAGGGGTGACTTAATTTACCTCTCGTTTTCCAGATGTAAACAAATTCAAGAAAGCGGAAGCTCCAGAAGGAGAGGCAGAAGCTGGTGACGTCACAGAAGACTTGGAAGACAAAACCGAGGGTGGCGATGCTCCTAAAGATCTCGAAGCCATTGAGAACCTTAATGGATCCTCCTCTAACATGGAAGCACAGAGTACAAGTAGTTGATGACATTTTTATACAATGTTTGTATGATGCAGTGGACAATATAAATAGCGTAGCTAACAAGTTTAACTTAATTTTTAAGTTTTAATAATTATATGTATATGTGTGATGTTATTTTCTACTGAAAATAAAGTGTATACTTTTATTATGGTTGTACGGGAATCTTCGTTGGAAATCTATCAGGCTCCAGGGGATGTAGTCAATAATGAAGACCTTGTAGTTTTAGACTGATATACTTCAAAGAATATAAATATTTGAAATAAAAAATTGATTAATCGTAACTGCGTGGGCGCGTCGGTTATGAACGGTAGCAAGAGGGCAAGTGCTTGGTGGGGGGGATCATAGCGGGCGCGGTCGCTATGAGCATTCACGAAGACCGCTGGTTTCTTGCGTTAACAGGCTCCCCGGGTTGGAACGTCCAGTTCCAAGTGGTCTTCTGTTGGTAGCACGCAGAGCCTATTGTAAGCCCTTCTCAGCACTCCTGTCGCCGTGTTGACATCTGCGACACGTGTGATGCCGTCGCTGCCAGGGTGAAGGCGAGTGATACGTCCAAGCTGCCAGCGATTAGGGGGCAGCCGCTCATCCTTGATCACCACTAGGTCTCCAATGCGAAGTTCTTCTCCACTAGTGCGCTTCCACTTCTGTCTCTTTTGCAAATCTGAAATGTATTCCATGTAGTACCGATTCCAGAAGTGCCGTGTCAGGATCTGTGCTCTCTGAAACCGAGGCAGTGTACAAATTCTGGTCGTATCTTCCACATTGACCTGAGAAGTAGGCAACATCGTGAGTGTGCGTCCGATAAGGAAATGTGATGGGGTCAATGGGATAAAATCATTAGGGTCTGAGGAGAGAGGGGTGAGTGGACGAGAATTTAGTATTCCTTCTACACCTACAAGTACGGTATTCATTTCCTCATATGTTAAGTTGGCTAGAGAGAGGACCCTTTTCAAATGATGTTTAACTGACCTTACAGAACTTTCTGCAAGGCCGTTGAAGTGTGGACTGTATGCAGGAGAAAACTTAAAGATAATAGACTGCTCCGCTACCTTCGAACTAATGTTATCACCTTGAGTTTTTAAAAATTTTGAAAGTTCGTTTGCGGCTCCTACGAAATTAGTACCATTATCGGAGTAAATAAAGTCAGGTTTACCTCTGCGTGCAACGAATCTGTTCAAGGCGGCCAAAAATGTTTCAGTACTTAAATCAGTAACCAACTCCAAATGTACCGCCCTTACAGCTAGGCATACGAATATACAAATATAAGATTTCATCAACCTGCATCCTCTACCTTTCCTGTCCGATATCATAATAGGGCCGGCATAATCGACTGCAGTGTTAACAAATGGAAATCGACCTTGAATTCTTTCCTTTGGCAAATTGGCCATTATAGGCTGAATGGACTTTCCCGCAAATCTGCAACATACATGACACTCATGTGTTATTTTTCTAGCCAGATTACGACCTCCGACTATCCAAAACTTATGCCTTAAAATAGACAACAATAATTGAGGCCCTGCATGCATAAGTATTATATGATAATGCCTAAATAATAATTTTGTGACATGGTGTGATGCAGGAAGCAATATAGGGTGTTTTGTGTCGTAGTCGTAGTTGGAGTTAGACAATCTGCCACCAACACGAATTAAACTTTCATTTGACATGAAGGGATTTAAATTTAAAATTTTAGATTTAATAGGCAGTTGTTTATTGTTGTGTAAAGACTTGTGTTCATGTGACCAAATATCCAACTGCACCATCCTACACAATGTATACGTAGCAGAATTTAGCTCAGACAGCTTTAAATAACCACTAAATTTATTTTTTAATTTGGAACAATTATTTATGAATCGTAATACGTATGCTGTAATTCTATTTAATTTAGCAAAATTAGAGTATTTATGAGTAAAATTGGTTTGTTCAGTAACAAGTTTGCATTCACTTATTATTTCAGGTAAAGAGAGTGATATACCTTTTGGTTGAATAGGCCATTGAGATTCTGGCTGCATTAAAAAACTAGGGCCCGAAAACCACAATAAAGAATCACGCAATTGATTCGCATTGCATCCCCTAGATCCCAAATCAGCTGGGTTTAACTGGGTAGGTATATACCTCCATGCCGATGCATCGCTATATTCAGTTATTTCGTTTATTCTATTTAATACGAAAGTTTTAAGGGAGGCTCTGGGGGTTCGAATCCACCCTAATACAATAGTGGAGTCACACCACATAATGCATCGATCGACATTTAATCTTAAAGCAGTTTGAACCTTTACCGCTAATCTGACTGCCAGTAGTGCACCACAAAGCTCTAGTCGTGGAATAGTCATACCTTTTAACGGAGCAACCTTACTCTTGGCCATGACTAACTGGACGGTGGTGCTGCCATCCATTGACAGAGACCGTAGGTATATACATGCACTATAGGCATGTAAAGAAGCGTCGCTGAAAGAATGAATTTCTGTAAGTATAGGTGAACAGCACAATGTACGGCGCGGAATTTTAATTTCGTTTAACTGTGGAAGGGTTTTCAAAAACACTAACCAATCCCTTTCAATTTCAATAGGAAAAGGGTTGTCCCATGATACTTTAGAAGCCCAGAGTCTTTGTAAAATAATTTTTCCCTGAAGTATGCATGGGTTTACAAGGCCTAATGGATCAAAAACTTGTCCTATGGTCGATAACACAGACCGCTTGCTAAAGCTAGTCAACGACAAAGACTCAACGTTAACTGAAAATTGAAGTACGTCATGGTGGCAAGACCACCCCAAGCCCAAAGTTTTAGCATCGCAATCGTTAACCAGCTTGTGCAAACCGTCAAATCCATCGTTTTCTTGTATATTATTTATAATTTCAGGACAATTAGAACGCCACTTTCGCAAATAAAACTGACCTTGTTTAAGCTGGCTAATAACCCCCTCTATGGTGTGAATAAGGGTTGATTTTGATTCGTGACCACCTATGTAGTCGTCAACATAAAAATCATGTAATATAGTTTCGCGTACTAAAGGATCAACGCATTCCTGACCTAACTGTAAAAGACAACGAGTAGCCAAGTATGGCGCTGACGCGGTGCCGTACGTTACTGTGTTAAGTTTATATGTTTTTAGTTTATCACTAGAGTTAAAGCGCCATAGTATTTGTTGCAAGCATCTTTGATGTTCTGCGACTAAAACACAACGGTACATTTTTTCGCAATCAGACGTGACTACGTATTTGTGTTGTCGAAAACGTATCAAAATACTAATGAGATCGTCCTGTACCGTCGGCCCTATCATCTGAATATTGTTGAAAGACAAGCCTGATGTAGTCTTCGCAGAAGCATCAAATACTACTCTCATTTTTGTCGTAAGGCTAGATTCCTTAAGAATACCATGATGAGGCAAAATATATGAATGTTTATCATTTTCGCTACTAGTGTTTATAGACATATGACCTAGGTCGATATACTCTTGAATGAAGTCACAATATTTTTGTTTATATAATGGATTACGCCGAAATTTACGTTCTAAAGATTGAAACCGAGTAAGGGCTTGATCATATGATTCACCCAATACTTCCGGTGATTGTTGTAAAGGTATTTGTACAATAAATCGACCGTCATTTTGTCGTGTCGTGTTAGCAGCAAAATGCAGCTCGCAATCATTTTCTTGTTTGGTAGTTTTGCGAGGTGAGGGGACTGATTCTAAATCAAAAAATCTGTCAAGCTTATGTTGTAATTCTAAGTCATTTACAAAATGGCAATGGACTGTATTTACGTGCGTAAAATTGTGATTGTGACTAGCTGTACTATTTACCCTCTGTGTATACATTGCACCTGACACTAACCAGCCGAGTTTACTGTTATTAAGAATTGGTTTATTTTTACCTAACCAAATACGTTCGCTACCCAATACATTCCAAAATACATCAGCGTTAAGTAACACGTCAATGTCAGAAGGAGTATTAAAGGTTGGATCAGCTAACCTTATGTTATTAGGTATATTTAATGACTGAATGTTAAAGTGTGTACCAGGCAACATTTGCGTTATTTGTGGTATGACGAAGCAACTAATGTTTGTTTTATATTTTTCAGTACGTGACAGTAACGTGACAGTCGAACGTGAGCTGATGCGAATTGATTCACGACTTAACCCTTCGACTGCTGTCGAAGTTGAATAAAGTGACAATTTTAATTTATTTCTCAAATGTTCTGTAATAAAGTTGGATGTACTGCCGTTATCTAGTAAAGCACGGACTGTGTGACGCATCCCGTTACTGTCAAGCACATCGATAAGTACTGTGGACAGGAGAACGCAACTGTTATGTGTGGATGACAAGACTACTTCGGTTTGGTCACCCTCAGTAACTATGCCATCGTCTGTACGACACGCGTCATTATTCGAAACGGGGTCAAAGACCTCCTGTGAAGATAATGTGACGCAATTGTCTTTCTTAGAGGGAGCAATATTACCCTTAGATTCAATTTGTAATTGTTTATCAGTATGCAGCATCGTGTTATGCCACTTACTACAAACCCTACACGGACCGAATCTACATTTGTTTAGTTCATGTCCTTGACGTAAACAATTGAGACATAGTTTCAATTGTTTTGCCTTGTTAATTTTAGAGTAAACTGATAGTGATTTAAATTTTGTGCAATGATAAATTGCATGGTTTTGTTTACATAACGGGCATGTATATGATGTATTTTCCTTTGTATTAACGTTTGCAACAAATGAGCGCGACTTTGAAGTGGCCGGCTCGCTGTGCCGACGTTTAACCTGACTCAAATTTATTGTTTCAAGCAAACCTGCACGGTCCTTAATAAATTTAATAAACTTTTCTAAGTCAGGATATCTTTCAAAACTGCTTGTGTATTCTTTCCACTTCCTATTCGTTGCATGGTCGAGTTTACTTGAAGCCATATGAATTAACAACGTGTCCCAATTTTGAGTGCTAACGTTCAGACTTTCAAGTGCCCTAAGATTTTTATTCAAATCATCGACTAGTTTTCGTAACGCAACAGATGATTCCTTTGGAATTGTGTCTATGTCAAATAATGCTTGAATGTGATTATAAATTAAAACTTTATTATTATGATATCGTTCACACAATAATTGCCAAGCAATATCGTAATTATTTGCTGAGAAATCCAAAGAGCCTATAACGTCCGCGGCTTTGTCTTTTAATGACGACTGCAAATAATGAAATTTGTTAATTTTAGGTATACTATCATTGGAATGTATGAGTGACGTGAATGTGTCATGATACCGTAGCCAATCCTCAAAACGACCAGTAAAGGTAGGCAGTTCGATAGTAGGTAACGTTAATGTTGGTACACTAGCTGTTCGGACAGTACCTGCCACAGATGACACTGATGCTGCGCCGTCCTTGTCGTGCTGCGCAGAAGCAAACCTGCTTACCCACTCGCGCGCAGTACCCACAACTGCAAAATATTCGCTCTCGAACTGCTCACGATATTGGTACTCCTTTTCGCAGTCAGCTTCTGAAATTTCCAAACAACTTTCGATTTCAATCTGTAATGCATCAAATTCACCGTACCACTCATCAATTTTTGTTAATCTTAAATTTAAATCGCTAACTTGAACTGGGCTAGGCTTTTCTGAAGAAGAAATTACTGCTAAATATGATTTAAATTGCGTTAGCTTAGATTTATATGAACTGCGTTTACGTTTTAACTCTGCAAGCTTGGTCATTATTATTTAATTAAAGTGGTTTGGTGAAAGAGAAAAATATTACGTAGCCAAGTGGGTAGGTACCTATATGAAAAAAATAATATTTTGAAATATGAACAATATTCAATAATAGTTGCAAAATAAAGGTGATGACATTAGGAACGAATACTTAAAGCGGAAGGTGCAGTGAAGAAAGGCAGCGCAAGCTAAGCGGTGCGAACAGCTGATCGACCGTTATCTTGTCAGGTGGTACAGCGGGCGATAGCAAATAATGAATTTGCAGCGCGCGCCGTAAATGCTCTGCAATTTGAAAATTAAATAATGTGAGATAATTTTTCTATCAACTCAATATTACACGTAATTAAGGTCCATGTAATAAAAAATTGAACTGAAATAATTTAAGTTACGAAAATAAATTCTTAATATCTGTAGAACAACTGTAAAACACGCAATTAAAGTTCGTGTATACAGATATTTCAATGAATATTACAATAAGAAAAACGAATAAATAAACGAGCGCAAAAAATTAACGCAATGTAGGTGGCTCGAGAAATTATGCACGTAATTAAAGTCCGTGCAATTTTCGGGAACAAATAAAGGAAATGATAATTATGTAAAGGAATTATCGGATTAGCACTGTCACTAGTTACGATTTGATGACTTCGCCTCTTGTTCCGGAGCGTGTTTCGATGTCCGTCGAGTAACTTTCCTCGAAGTCCAAGGTCGCTGCTTATAGTCCGGATTGGAGGTCCAAAATGTACGGGAATCTTCGTTGGAAATCTATCAGGCTCCAGGGGATGTAGTCAATAATGAAGACCTTGTAGTTTTAGACTGATATACTTCAAAGAATATAAATATTTGAAATAAAAAATTGATTAATCGTAACTGCGTGGGCGCGTCGGTTATGAACGGTAGCAAGAGGGCAAGTGCTTGGTGGGGGGGATCATAGCGGGCGCGGTCGCTATGAGCATTCACGAAGACCGCTGGTTTCTTGCGTTAACAATGGTACTTGTTTTTTTATTCCAACATCTTGATTTGCAGGTACCCTACTCTCGAAAGTTATGGTTGTGTAACCATAATTATACTACAAATAATATTGTGGTTAGAAAAAGTTCGAAAAATTATAGTCTTGATGTGGGAATCGAACCTGTGCGATCCGGGCAGATGTTTGTACCACTCGGCCAACCCAGACCCAACTTAACCATACTACTTCGAGTTCCTTACTAAGTCAGCAGGCATGTACGTACAGTACAGTTGTCTGTCAATATCCAATTACCCACAGGAAACCAAGTGTCGTAGAGAATATTTAGTATTGAAAATATAGCTGAAAAATGACCGATGCCATCTCGTAGTAGATTTTCCATCAAGTGCACAAAACGAATCATTTTTGTCCGAGACTTTTAGCAGCCCGAGCCGAAGTGAAAAAAAAATTGCCATTACAAATAAAACAACAACATGTTCAGAAACTTTTTATTCCACTTTCCTTCCATCAGTCCCATTCGCTGAAAAGCGATAACAATCTTTCGCTCAATATCGAAGTGCTACACCAAAAAACAGTGCGGTCTACTCACTAAATTAAATAATTATAGTTTATCATCAGACAATATTTGCGGCAAACGTAAATCCATTTTTCTTTATTAAGAGTAGGTACACATTACAAGGAGACCTCATATCTCCCTCTTTATATCCTATTATAGTGCTACAAACTTATCTGAGTGTCTAGAACCTATTAATACATATGTACATTTTTGGCAGCTTCTCTTACTTTTGACAGGACGGTCGCCATGTTGTTTTCTCTGTAATACGTTTGTTTCATACATTATAAACTCTATTCGTTCGAATAGATTGTCCATTCCACTTGTCTAGACGGGCTGGTTGTTGGTGTCGCTAGTGGTGAACAAATCTGGTCATAGTAATCTATTCGATTTTAATTTTAACATTATATAAATGTTAGAAAAATTAGTACCAAGATTTTGGTGGTTAGAAAAAGAATTTCGAAAAATTCCCGCCTCAAGATCATAATTTTTTTCTAACCACCAAAATCTTTGGTCCTAGTAATGTCAAAATCTATGGGTAAATAGTAGTTCCAATTTTCGCCGCTGCTTGGGCAGATAAGTTGGTGGCACTGTATCAGTATGAATGGCCTCTGCCAAATCTGACTATTCCGCCAATGTCGAGTATGGAAAAACAATGATGGTTTATTTGGAATTTTTTATATAAACTTAATTTTATACCTACTTAATTTTAAGGCAAAGTTACGTAGATTTTCATTTTTACTTTTACATAATTATTAATTTGTTTGTTTGTTCTTTATTACAGTTGCCAGCACATATTGTTTTAAAAATATATCTTACTTTACATGTTAAATATCTTGAACGAACCCATATTAAAATATAGATGGTAGGTACAGGTCAGGTTTAAAATAGGAACGTATTATAGATTTGCCTCATCAAGTACATTAACATAGAAATTTCAACACAAGTAAACATGAAAAATATTGCACACAACTTCGATTCGACGATTCGAATTATTTTTATTGCACTGCATTTTTAGAACAGTTTAATAGATCTTTGTTTAAAGAAGTCAAATTTTAATTTACTTCCATATCTATATCTCATACACTAACAAAATACAATCACCAGCGCGTCAGGCTTTCACAAAATGTCAAATTTTCTTAATCATTTTGTGCTTTACTACAGACAAGTTAAGGTGTACAAAAAATAATCTACACCATTCAAAATTAACCATTTTTATTTGTGTAAGTATATTTTTTACCAGTCGTACAGTATTAATTAAAATTTTTTTTTCCATAATCAGTCCCAATTGTTACAATAATACTTGACGTTTTTTTTAACATTAGTACATACATAATTAACAATATGCATTACATTTGTGCAAAAATAACTGCTGCAATTTCATTGGTGACCTTATTAAATTTAATTGTAAAAGTCAAGTAGAAATACTAAAGCTGAAAACTAAGGAATTTAAATCATTACAAATAATTAAAAACCTTAAAAAATATTATACAAACATTTTTTTTTGAAAATAATTATTTATTTGTCTTCCATCACTGGCAGCTCTTGAGTATTTAAAGTGGCAATTTTCGTAACTGGTAACTCAAATGTTGAAACAGGATACCACTCTACATACCACTCTTGAAATGAGATGACACTATACAAGGTGTTTGGTACATGGTATATCAAGCCGGCACCTACCCATGCTAACATAGTCATATAAATATTATGGTAATATCAAAAAAAATATTTGTAAATTCCCCATACAAATAGTTCGATCAGAAAAACAAAATGAAAATTTTTAAATTTAGATTTTTTTACTATTGCCATAGTATTTATATGACTATATTAGCATGGGTAGGTGCCGGCTTGATATACCATGTACCAAACACCTTGTATAGCGTCATCTCATTTCAATTATCAAAATATACCTACAGTAACATAGACAGTAAGACCTTCGGAGGGATAAAACTTAATCATAATTATTAATAACTATTCAAACAAATTAATAAAAGAATAAGCTATCTTATCAGTCAAATGGATTTGTTTGATTGAAATATTATTATCAAATCTTATTGAAGTACATAATTATTATTATAGTATTTAGGACCATGTAGTACTTACGGGATTCCCTGTTAAATATTTGATGCAAAATTCCGTTAGATTATAAGTACATTAATTTAATTATATGTATACATATATATCCTAATATTCATCTAACACATTTGTAGATTCGCAATAGGTGCCTAGCTATCGAAGAGATATATTTTTTTATACATCTTTGTGTAAGCACATGCAATTATATATTTGTAATTACATATTTTAACGAATGACTGACGAGTTAGACGGTTGCAAAATGGACAGAACGGATAGAAATTTGTATTAAATATAGGGAAAAGGCCCCAAAACGGACATGCTGTCTAAAGCGGGTCCTCTGGTGTACCTATATTTTATAATGTCTTTCCATACGTCCATGGAAGCAAATGGGAATTTCAATTTTCACATGTTCTTTCGAAGAAGCGGTCAATGAGGCTGACGGCTTATGTAAATAATAATATTTTATCTTCGTTTTGAAAATGAATTTTATACACGAGAGTACCAGCCTTAGGGAGCATGTCCGTTTTGGGGCACCTTCCCCTACCTACTTTCCCTATACTAAGAAGACTACACGAAAGACGTTTTTTTCTTATGTTGCTATCCCATTGACTGCTTGCTTTCTGGATGAATTTCCTACTTAATGTAACTTAATTACCTAACTACTTTCTTCTTACTTACCGCTTAAAATCTAGACCGACAACGAAAGATATCCACGCAATAAACCAGTTCTGTGTGACTCGACCCTTATCACAGAGAGCGATGTGGCTCGTTAAACGAAGCTAAGCTAATTATGAGCTAACTAGTCTAATATCTAGTAGGTCATCTTTGATAGCCTAACTACCGAATACAGAAACGTTACTCAAATTTTGAGCACTGGCTTATATAGTTAAGTGGACATATACCTGTCACAATCTGTGTGGAAAAATGTTTTGACATTTTGACAATACTTAAATGTTAAGCAGGACTCAAACTTTGAGTGGCGTTTCTGTATACGGGGGTAAGTAAAACATTACCTGAATACCCTAGGAAATATAATATGGAACCATAAATTTTAGTGGCGAATAAATCGAATGGTCAGATGCTCTGATGACCTCTAGAACCACCGAATACTGAAAGGCACTCAAAGTTTGAGTCCTGCTTAACATTTAAGTATTGTCGAAATTGACGTTTTCCCATACAAATTTCCCATACAAATAGCAGGCATCTCCCAAGAGGGTGTGGCATCTCCCTGGGGAGATATACTATCGCAAAGAACTAAAAATGGCGTATTTTGGCTATCAAAGAACTACACCTTCTAATCTTTTATTATCCGACTAATATACGTATTTATGATAAACTAACTAAAATTTATCTCAATTCTAAGGGAAAGCTAAGCTACAATGCTCCTCTTAGCGTTTCTATATCGTTGATGACCATTTGTATAAAATAATTTACAGTTCTGATGGTTAACATACCATACTCCTCATTCTCCGGTCATATCCGATTAGGTACATAATTGCTGTCTCGTCTCTTTCCTAAATTAACTCATGTTATTCTTGCCTTCATCCAGAATTAATAATAAGAATTGAACTTATTGTATACGAACCCCTAGTTCGTATTTGGACGCTAACTACTAACATAAAGCCGGATCCAGACGAGTGTAACGTGTAATGTCTACGGGACGGCACTACGAACATTTACATGTAACGCTCATAATGCCGTCCTAAAGTAGAATTCGTGTTGCATTACACGCGTTAGATTACATTACACGTTACACTCGTCTGGAACCGGCTTGAGACTTCGCGTGTTCATTAAAAACAAGAATATATTGTGCGGAAGTTTCGAAAAAGAAATATGGCAATCTAATAAGTAGATAGGTATACTTAAAAATGCACTGCAAAAACAAAATGCAGAGTTAGGCTGAAAAGACATCTTGATTATTCAAAAGTCTATGGACGCAGCATAAAGGATCGTCATCATTGTCCCTGCCATGATTCTCATTGGGGCTCGACCATTGTCTACTATTACACGTCATCGTCATTATCATTCACTCCTATGGCAGCCATTTTTATCTCTCTACTTAAATGCATTCATAATATTAATTACCTTTAAACACAAGGATATTTTATTGTCTTTACTTTATGTTATGTGGTGATCGGTGATCATTCTAAAACTAATGACGATTTCTATGCAATTTATTTATTTATTTAATAATTTATTGTACACAAAGAAACAACAATAAAACAATTTATATTAAAAAAATGTACAAAAGGTGTGGCTTATTTCTAAAAGAAATCTCTTCCAGCCCACCTACAATAGGAGAAGCGCTGCGAGACGTGAATGTCGTGTGTACGTACACAAATAAAAGTTTATTATAATGATATACCTACATTAAACATATGTTACATACAAATACAATACATAATATATTATATACGATACAATACAATATATATATATATATATATATATAGACAATATATACCTACATAAACTAATAAATTATGAACATATCGAGAGTGACGATAGAATTAGTCTAAGAAAAAATAAAAAATAAAAGAATAAGGGAGGAATTTAGCTTAAAGAAAGGTAATGCTCTTTAACTCTCTTCTTGAAGAGTGGAAGTGATGAGATTTCTCGTATTGCTGGCGGTAGTGCATTCCATAGCTTGACTGCATGAACAGTGAAAGAGTCGATGAAGAATTCAGTACGGTAAAGTTTGGAAGGAAGCTTAAGGAGAGTGCGGAGATGCGATCTGCAGACTATGCCAGGAGGACGCGCAAAATCAAAGCGCTCACGAAGATATTTTGGATATGTTGGGTTATGTAAGATATTAAAAAGTAGAAAAAGAATGCGGGAGTTCCTACGAAGTCGGATGGGGAGCCACTTTAGCTGAGAGCGGAAATGAGATACGTGATCATATTTACGTAACCCAAAAATGAAACGTATGCATAGATTCTGCAGTCGCTCAAGCTTGTTTAATAGTTCCTCCGTGATATCCAGGTAACAGACATCTGCGTAGTCCAAGGTGGGAAGAATCAACGACTGGGCCAAAGAAACTCTAGTGTGTATCGGTAAGAAGTGTTGCAAAGATTTTAGTATGTGAAAGGAGGAGAAGACTTTGCGACTCACTTCGTTCACATGGGCTTTCCAATTCAAGTTGCTGTCAAGAGTGATTCCTAAATTTTTCGCAGTGAGAGAGAAAGGAATTACTGAGCCATTTAGGATCACAGGTGGCAGCAACCTTAGGTCTAATTGCTTGGTCATGTACCCACTTCCTAATAGTAATATTTATTCAATGTTATGTATAACAGATGACTTTAATTAAGTAAGTCATTGAAAAACTGTAAAGAATATGTCTGTATCAGAAGCTGATAGAACATGAAGTAGGTGTAGGTACATAAAACATCCTTAGACATTGTTGATGAGATACTTTCTTCTTGGGTAGACATTCATCGCCCACTCTCCCATAGACAGATATTTAATTTCATTTGACAAGCACACTAATTCAATAAAAACAATCTCCATTTGACTAATAACATAGCTAAACTAAACTAACAGACAACAACGAGGTATAATTTAAACAATAAAATATTTTCAATTGTTTTTCATATAGAACGCGTAGGTACTTTTACTTGTAGGTTGTAAATCATATTGAATTGGACAGACAATCAAAATTACAAAATACGTATTTTAGCTACTCAACGGCAACTCCAAGCAGTAAGAAAGAACTGCTTGGAGTTGCCGAAAAGAAAAATTTTAAAATTGTAATTTATTTTTAAGCATTGTGCTTACAAAATAAAGCTATATTTATTTACTATATTATTATGTTAGCTATGCAATCGAGATTATACAAATATCATTGGCGACTTTATCTGGACAGACTTAACTTTTTTGTTAATTTAGTTTTTTTGTCCATAATAATTTTAAGGAACAATTGCCCAAATTGAAAGTGCTCTGTTTAATGCAAAAATAAATAAATCAAGGTAACGTGAGCATTCAAAAGACGGATTCCATGTTAATGGACGGCAGAAGTGGACTATAGAAGCTGTGCTTTTGATAATAACGCTGTAATAAATTTTTTAATTAATTGACACGCGTTATAATGGACACGCAACTGCTGTGTATTTTTTATTTGCAATAAGTATATAAAAGGTAATTGAAACAATTCGAAACGGTCTCATGGAGACTCGTTACGCCACGCAGTGTCTCGAAGTACAGTACGTTTCATTGGATCGGAAGCGTCCCATAAGCTTCTGTGGGTAAATTCTTTTGCTATATCCAGAGTAGAGCGCTACGCTACTTTTTTTTCGAATGAAATATTATCTCTTTTTGTATGAAAATTTATTTTCTAACAAAAGTTAATTTGAAATAATATAAATAGAATAAGAGTTCGTGTATTGGCAATCTCTTACATTTAAAGTTCTCTTAAAAATTGTGTAGTAATCCTCAACATCAGATGTTGATGTCGAAAAGGATTGGTTTTCGATCTACACCAAACCCTATTTTAACAACTTCAATTGTTGATAGTATAAGGTGGATTAATGCTTGAAATTGACACAAAAATGTTTGTTATAAGTATTGAAGATATGTGGGACAGCTTATGATTGAATAAATTGAATTGTTTTTGAGTGAATCCAAAAACACTTTTCAATTTTACTTTCTTATCAACATCGCCATTTAATTATTTGAAATCTACTTATTGGTATATTTAAAGAGTGTATATAGTAAGTAGAGATAATGTGGGTACTTACTACTTATTTTTATAAGTGGCACTTTGTTAAGAAGTAAGATCCGTTAAAATACTAGAACAATTAAATAAAAAAAATGCTCTTTCGGTGACGTATGAGAAATCAAACTATTGATTGGGATATAAATAGTTTTCTAACATCTCCTAAAACTTATCTAAGAAATTCGTTGCTTGCTGAGTATGTAAACGAACTACTGTGGCTTCCCGAGACTTTTTTAGTAAGCAGTTGGCCTAGCACGGGACGTGGACAAAATCTCTCTCCTCTCCTGGATAGTGTTTTGTCTCGGAATTTAGTGGGAGTTAGAGTGAGAGGAAAATATTTTCTTTTGCCCGGAGTTTTTTTCCACGTCCTGTAGAAGTAATTTTTTTATTGAAAGACCTTTCTGCTTAAAAATTTAAGATGGCGGATGGCGAAAGCATGCCAACATGGCGACTGCAGTTATAGACGCGATGTGTGTCTATTATTTTACAGTGTCTTGTAAATACTCAGCAAGGTTTAATTTTGCAAACGCACTATCTACACTAGAATAAATACAATTTATACAGGTATGAGATGAGATTACCAAGAGTCGGATATTCGAGTGAATGTTATGAATACCAGTAGGCCTATTCGCTAACTTTTTTTGACAGTTGAAAGTGATGAGCACCGAACTATTTAGTTATCCATTACTGTTTACACAGGACAAGTGTCACAATAGCGTTATAGTAAAGAAGTAATGGATCAGTAAATAGTTGGGTGATCATCACTTTCAACTGTCAAAAAAAGTTAGCGAATAGGCCTACAGGGAACATGGGGTTCAGTGGATCACGGGGAACAGTGAATCGTTGGTTGAAAATCTGTACCTATTACACTCACACATACGCGCATTGGCTTTAGTAACGTTCTTCCGTACCCCGTGCCACCCGACTAGTCACCGTCAGTGAATCACAACGAGAGGACGCGCGACAGCACATCGGTCCGTAGGTAAGTACAAAAAAATTTTTTACGTAATCTTTAAAATTACTTGGGTTCAAAGTCATTTAGATATATAAAATAGGTACTTTCCTTTCTGACCTGCTACCAAATTATTTGGTGTCGCACATCGGTTAACATTGAACAGCTCTAGAATCTTACTAAGTTTTATTCGGAGGCCTAAAGGATACGTACTTGTGACGGTTTAGGTACCCACTCGCCACGAGGGATCTCGTAGGTAAACATGCAATCGAATAGCCGACCTTTACGGCTTAATAATCACTTAAATTACAATCCCTGTTAAAATTTTGAAACTATAAATCTAAAGTCACGGATTTGACTGTTTGCTACAAACAACTATCCGACAATCGAAGAGAGACGTATTTTGAAACACCATACATTAAGAATCGTTTCTTAGTTATATTATTCTCTTTGCTTTCCTTCCAGAAAAAATAGTAGGTACATTTATTACGTAGGTACCAAGGGCGTTAAAACAAATGAGTAATGTCTCAGATCGCAACTATTTGACAACGAGGCTTTCTTTTTTACCGCCCGAGCTTAGTACAAAATTGTATGTCACCCCCATGCCTGGAACGGTCAGTAGTTACTGACTGATATTTCTGTTGCGTACCGACATTTTTGTTGCGACAAAAATACAAATAAAACATATAAAAAACGCAAGTATCCACCACAGACTCACCTCTTTCCGAAAAAAACTTTCACGCTGACTTTTCTGTTCTCTTGATTTTTTTCGGTAATTTCAGAAATCCATGATAAAGTGAACCTGTCCCTCATTAATAAATAAGCAAAATTGTACAGTTGTCAAGAAACTTGTTATGCTACGTACTATTAATTGGTTTCTGGAATTTCTTTTTGGAGATTCACTAAAATTATGAATACGCAAACCGGATCAACAAAAATGTTAAAGACGCGAGCCGTTATGCTACTTGTTGTGCGAGTGGCGAGGATTCCGTGCACACTGCATCAGGTGTCGCTGCCAGGGTAAGTCCCTGGCCAGCACGTTGTTCAGGCAATACGGGCACTTCCACTCGTCCAAGCACAGGGCTGGAAATGTACACATACATACATACATAAATCACGCCTATATCCCCGAAAGGGTTTAGTTTAGTTTAGTTTAGTTTAACTGGGCTTTATCCGCACTTAGCCCCCTGATTGGGCCATTGTACGTGTCTCCCTATTATTGCTACTCCAACCATCCCAGACTATCCCAAAAACCCAGCAGTCTTTTCAGACTGCTGCAAGCTTCCGGGACCGATACTGGGGATTGGAGGAGGATCCCCGAAAGGGTAGGCAGAGGTGAACTAGTACCCACGTTTCGCCAGTTATGTTAGGTCCCATGTAACAGGTGGCGAGCCTATTGCCATTTATCGGGCACATAAGTCGCAGTAGGTACATAGCTAGATGGTATAAGAGGAACGCTGCTGCCCATTCCTCATCACTGATTTATCCTTAGTCGTCTTGTACGACACCCACGGGAGAGATTTGGGGTGGTGACAATTGTATTCTACTCTGCCGTCACCACACGGCTGAAAAAGCTGGAAATGTGGGACGAGTTTAAGTTTTTAGTTTTTTAATACAAACATAAATCACAATACAACATAATCATCCAAAGAGGGTTCTTTGGGTATAAGCGTTATTGGTGTTAGGCAGGCGGTCAAAACTAAGCCAAAACCTTGGGCAATATGGATTGGAATATTGTCATTCCGATCACTCTCTCCGTTCACCGGTCTCTCGACAGGGTCCTTTCTATACATTCATCACTAGCACCTTTACGGTGTGATGGATGATATGAATCAAAAGGGAGTGGATGGCTTGATGACGTCCGACCGATATGAATGGAAGAGGAAACATACTGCGCCGAACGCAGATAGACTGGGAACAGGGCTGGGAGAAGAAGAAGAGTCTTGATGCGGGAATCGAACCCGCGTCCTCTGCGATCCGGGCAGTTGTCTATACCACTCTTTATCAGTTACTCACGTATGCAATTGAGGTGGCATTCGTTCTCGTCTATTCTCAGAGCGGCTCCACATTTCTGGCACGCCTTCCACGAACCCTCACTCATGGGACATTCTTCTGTAATAGTTCACAAACAACATTTAACAGTGACCCTAGCCCAGTGGCCAATCAATTCGGACACATAGAAAACAATTGTATGAAACTGACGTATTACAGAGAAAACAAAACGTCAGTTTCATGCTTCTGTATTCTATGCATTCGAATAGAAAAGCCACTTGGCGAACATTGCAACATGGTGTAAATGTCACTAAGGCAGGTTTTTGAATGATTGATCATGAGTATTATTTGGAGTTCCTCTGTATTTCGATAGGCACGTTAAGCCGTTGGTTTTAACAGAATGTGGCGTTCTTGTAATGCGACCGCCTTTGATTGTTTGTCTATGTTTGACAAACACAATGTTTTTCACTAAGTGACAGTTGTCAAATTAATTAGATGAGAATTTTATTCCGAGCTAGAGAGTATGGTAATTTTCTAAGCCTTGTAAATATTATTTCCGATTTATTTTTATTGTCCAGTTTGTATATATTGTAACCGTGTACATATTTAGAAGTACAGTCAGTTACTTTTATGAACCCTGCCTTTTACTACCACGGAACACATCCGCAACCACCAAGATTGCACCCGGCCATACAACTTCCCAAATTGGTGACCCCGACGTGATCGTCAAGAGCTTTGGGTGTAATATAATTGGCAATTGACCGGCGCGGGATGGGAAGCTGCGTTGGACATGCGGATGGCCACTTCGAAGAAATTATCGTCGTGTGAAACGGTACCACATCCCAAGCTGTGGCGTCGAGCGCCCCCTGGCGCATTCACCGTTTCCTACATTCGCAAGTTCGAGTGACGTCTCCGTGGGAGTTGCAGTTGGACACATGCATGCATTGGACTAACTGCGCATTATACCATTTGTGCACATCGCTCACGCAAGTACTATCGGCACCATTATTTGGAGTTTTTTTTTTTAAACATTTTATTATTATTCCAAGTAATGATTTTTAGTTAGTTGTGTAAAGCGTGTTCGGAGTATTGATTTTTATGTTATTTTATGAAAATTATTTTTTTCAACTTGTGTAATGTGATAGGAAATATTTCATTAGTTTTTCGTGTGTATTTTTCGCGTGGTTTGAACAATTTGTTTACATTGTCTTTTGTTTTTTACGTGTAATTTTGTCTGCATATTGACAACTTATGTTGTTTTTGTTGACATGTCGACATATGAATTTTTAGACGGTTGTGTTTTGTTTTCGCCACATCACGCGCCCACGGAATAACAATTTTTTTTCTGTCCATTCTCTCTCTATTTTATACGAATTAATTTTAATTTACTTTCGTTTATAATTTTAGTAGCGTGTTTTCGTTTATAATGGCTGACGAACTACGTTCGCGTTTAGCAGCCCTTGAGGCAGAAAATGAAGTCTTGCGAAATCTGCGCGACCAAAAGGAATCCCAACCTCAACGGGAGGGCGAGGTATGTCGCGTGAGTGTCAAACTTCCCCCTTTTTGGTCTGATAGGGTGACAGTGTGGTTCGCACAGGCTGAGGCACAATTTTTGCTTGCTGGCATCAACACTGATGCCACAATGTACAGCTATGTCCTTAGCCAGATTGACCACAGGATTGCTGGCGAAATCGAAGACATCGTTGTCAACCCTCCGGCTGAAGGTAAGTATCAGAAGCTGAAGGAGACCTTAATCAGCAGACTTTCGTCATCAGAGGAACAGCGAGTGAGGCGCCTTCTTAGTGACGAGGAACTCGGGGATCGGAGACCATCCCAATTTCTCCGTCACTTGCGCTCGCTCGCGGGAACGTCTCTCTCGGACGATAACATCTTGCGGCAATTATGGTTACGTCGTTTACCACAGCACGTACAGGGGATTTTGGCTGCACAAGCTGACTTATCCCTTGATAGAATCGCAGATATAGCTGACAAGATTTTGGAAGCTCAGCCTAGTTCTTCAAACGTACATGCTGCTGCTGCTACGCCTTCGATCTACCTCGTTATGGCTCGATTAGAAGAATTGACTAAGCAAGTTGCTGCTTTATCGACGGGTTCTTCTGTTCGATCTCGAAACCGTTCTTTTTCCAGAAGCCAGTCGACATCACGCAGTAGCACGCCTGGCAATAAACGTTGTTGGTATCATCGCACATTTGGTGCGAAAGCCAGCAAGTGTATTGCTCCATGCAATTGGGCGTCGGAAAACCACACAAGCAATCAGTAGTAGCGGCGGCATCTGATTGCAAGTCCATCCAACATCACGGCCGCCGTCTTTTTGTCACTGACCGTATCACAAAGCGTCAATTTTTGATTGACACTGGTTCGGATCTTTGTTGTTACCCCCGCAGCTGGTTGTCAGTTCCGCGAAAATCTTCGGACTATGAACTTAACGCCGCTAACGGGAGTAGTATTAAGACATATGGCACTATTCATTTAAACCTCAACTTTGGTCTTCGACGAGCATTTGTTTGGGATTTTGTTGTTGCTGATGTTACGACAGCGATCATTGGCTCAGACTTTTTAAGTTATTACCATCTTTTGCCAGATTGCCGACTCAAGAAGTTGATGGATGGCGTAACGAATTTGTCAGCACCCGCTATTGCAGCAATGTCGGAACAGCTTAGTGTCAAGGTTGTTGTTTCAGGAGATTCCAATTTTGTTAAACTGCTCGCCGAGTTTCCAGAAATCACTCGGCCTCCTGGAATCCCTCGTAATGTTTTGCACAACACCGTGCACTACATTAAGACTACGGATGGCCCGCCTATTTCGTGTCGTCCTCGTCGTCTGGCGCCTCAGAAGTTGATAGCAGCAAAAAAGGAGTTCGACAACATGATCCAAGCTGGCATTGCACGTCCTTCTAAGAGCGCCTGGTCGTCTCCGCTACACATGACCTTGAAAAAGGACAGTAGTTGGCGACCTTGTGGCGACTACCGATCCCTTAACGCCAGAACTGTCCCTGATCGGTACCCAGTCCGTCACATAAATGATTTCGCTCATAATCTCGCAGGATCTAAGGTTTTTAGCCTAATAGATCTCGTGAAAGCATATCATCAGATCCCGGTATTTGAAGAGGATATACCGAAGACAGCCATCGTTACCCCGTTTGGCCTCTTCGAATTTCCCTTCATGACCTTTGGCCTTCGAAACGCTGGTCAAACTTTCCAGAGGTTTATCGATGAGGTCACACGGGGTCTTGATTTCTGTTTTCCGTACGTGGATGACATTCTTATTTTCTCTGCGGATGAGGCTCTCCACTGCGAACATCTGCGTATCCTCTTCAAACGCCTTCAGGAGTATGGAGTTGTCATTAACTCATCGAAGTGTACTTTCGGCGTTCGGGAACTTACCTTCCTTGGTTTTCATGTCAGCCCAGAAGGTACAAGCCCTCCTCAGGATCGCGTTCAAGCTATTTTGGATTTTCCAGCTCCGAAAACCGTCCAGGGCGTGCGTCGTTTTCTCGGTATGTTAAACTACTACCGTCGATTCGTACCCCAGGCCGCGCAATTTCAAGCTCCATTGATTGATGCAGTAGTTGCCACAAATGGTAAAGGCAATAAACCATTCACATGGTCGCCTGAACTACTGGAGCAATTTGAAGATTGCAAACGGAGTTTGTCCAGGGCTACGCAATTGCAACATCCGGTTAATGACGCACCTCTTGGACTGTTTACAGATGCATCTTCGGTACATATTGGGTCCTGTCTTCAACAGCGAGTCGATGGTGAGTGGTTTCCTCTTGCTTTCTTTAGTAAGAAACTTACTAAAAAGCAGACAGAGTGGCCGACTTACTATCGAGAGTTGCTGGCGGTGTACGAAAGTGTACAGCATTTCCGCTATATTTTGGAGGTTCAGAGCGTCACTATTTATACGGATCATAAGCCATTGCTGTACGCTTTCGTACAGCGCAGGGAGAAACTGCCCCCTGCCCAATTAAATCAGCTGTCTTTTATCAGTCAATTTACAACTGATATTAGGTATATTAAAGGTGAGGACAATGTCGTGGCTGACGCCTTATCTCGAGTCGAAGCTATTGCTCTTGAACAGGACTATGAAGCCCTCGCGAAGTCGCAAGAGTCAGATAAAGAACTATCAGACATGCGTGAGAGCTCCAGTCTCCAGTTGACAAGCGTCGTCGTTCCTGGTACAAACATTTCCATTATTTGTGATGTATCTACAGGTAAGCCACGTCCATATTTGACCCCTTCCTTTCGCAAAGCAGTTTTCGATAAGTTTCATAACTTAAGCCATTCTGGCGCACGTGCAACTGCCCGCCTTTTGACAGAGCGTTACGTCTGGCCTTCTGTCAATAAGGATTGTAAGCAGTGGGCACGCGCTTGCGAAGCTTGTCAACGAGCTAAGGTCTCACGTCACAATTCTTCTCCGTTAGGTGATTTCAACCTTCCATCTGGTCGTTTCAGTCACATACACATTGACATTATTGGTCCTCTACCTTTATGCAATGAGTATCGCTATTGTTTGACAGCAATTGACCGAGTAACCAGATGGCCTGAGGTTTGGCCTATGCGCTCCATTACCGCAGAAGAAGTGGCAGACACCTTAACTAGAGAATGGGTTTCGAGATTTGGGGTACCATCAATCATCACGACAGACCAAGGTACTCAGTTTGAGTCTGACCTGTTTCGTCGACTGATGATTCACTTTGCCACTAAACGAATAAGGACCACATCTTATCACCCATGTGCTAATGGCATGATCGAGCGAGTACACCGCCAGCTTAAGGCTGCTCTCATGTGCCATCATGATTCTTGGGTGCGTTCACTTCCTTTCGTTCTTCTTGGCATGCGTTCCGCGTTCAAAGAAGACATTAAATCCACAGCCGCGGAGATGCTCTATGGAGAACCTCTTCGTTTGCCAGGTGAGTTATTTATTTCATCAACCCCATCAGATGTAATTGATAACCCATCAGATTTTGTCGTACAACTACGTCGTAAAATGTCAGTTGTAAGACCTATTCCTGCATCTCGACATTCATCACCATCAACTTTTATTTTTCAAGATCTTTCTTCTGCATCACACGTTTTCTTAAGGGATGATACAGTTAGACGTCCTTTACAGCCACCTTATACGGGTCCTTATAAAGTTGTTAATCGTGCCAGCGATGGCAAAACTATGACTTTGGACATCAAGGGCAAAAGTGTTGTCGTCAGTATCGATCGTGTGAAACCAGCTTTTGTTGAACATACTGTCACCCATCCAGAGCAGATTGCAAAGCCTGCGTATTCTGATCGTCCAGAGCAGACTGCAAAGCCTGCGCCTTCTGTTCGCTCAGGGCCAACTCCGGCCATCGCTACCGCGCCGTACACTACTCGGTCTGGTAGACGCGTCAAATTTAGATGTTTATAATTTCTACTAGGTTTTCCTTCTCCGTGGGGGGGTGGTGTGGCGTTCTTGTAATGCGACCGCCTTTGATTGTTTGTCTATGTTTGACAAACACAATGTTTTTCACTAAGTGACAGTTGTCAAATTAATTAGATGAGAATTTTATTCCGAGCTAGAGAGTATGGTAATTTTCTAAGCCTTGTAAATATTATTTCCGATTTATTTTTATTGTCCAGTTTGTATATATTGTAACCGTGTACATATTTAGAAGTACAGTCAGTTACTTTTATGAACCCTGCCTTTTACTACCACGGAACACATCCGCAACCACCAAGATTGCACCCGGCCATACAACTTCCCAAAAGAATCGCAGTGCTAGGATATGGCCCTCATGTGGGTCATTATTAATTCTTGCATTTATAACTCAAGTATGACGTACGTCCCAAACACAACGCTCGATCGCACATTTATCTTACACGTGTCTCGCATGAGTCATTTAACCAACGCGTGGCCCACATATTTAATTTGTCCCTTGGTCACCAATGACCCATATGTGGGACATGCGCATTGAACATACCCACGTATGGGCCATATGTTAATTGCCATTGCTAGCGTAGCCCACCCGTGGGACACGTATATTACACATGATCCACATATGGGTCATGGGTTAAATGTACCGAGCAGGTGCGCGTGCAGCCCGCGCGCCTCCAGCGCGAGCCGGCAGTGCGGGCAGCGCGCCAGCAGCACGCAGCGCCGCCAGTAGTGCGCCTCCAGCGCGTCCGCGCGCACGCGCCGGCCGCACCAGCTGCACGTCGTGCTGCAACACACGGCGGACTTGGACATGGGCTACTGCACTGCACTATCATTTCACTAGGGGGCATAGATTATGATGGTTAGAAAAAGAATTTCGAAAAATTAACCACCAAAATCTTTGTACTAATTTTTCTAACATTAATATAATTCTGAAATTTAAATCGACTAGGGGACATTAATTTGACACCCCTATAGTCTGACAAGTTCGTGCGCGGCCCTCCTGCGGTACAAGGCGGGGACGGGGCACTCTAGATACTAGGCTGGGCGGGCGATGCGGGGGGGGGGGGAGCGAGTTTTCCCTCCTCACCGCATCACCCGCCCCCGTTAACATCCAGAGCGCCCCGACCCGCCACCGCCCCTCATACCGCAAGAAGGTCGCGCACGAAGTTGTCGGACTATAGTACACCTGTCCCTATCATAATATTATATCATAACAGGCATGAGGACTAAGAAGACCGAAGAAGCGATGGATGGATTGTGTAAAAGATGATATGCGAAAGAGGAGTTCATGCTGAGCTCACATCTAATAGAGGAAAGCGGAAGAAGAAGACATGTTGTGCCTACCCTACTTAGAGTAGAATTAGGGCAGGGAGAAGAAGAGGCATGATGACTAATTTTGAAAAACTAAGCCACGTTATTTTCCGTACGTATCCATTAAATATTAAGCCTAAACAGTCTGTGTGACGTCATGATTTCGTAAAACATGACAGTTTCTATAGTATAGAGAACGATTTTGATAAAGTCGTCACGCGGCGTTTGACCAAATATGGCGGATTGCTCAATTTTGTATTTTATTTTATAATAATTTATCAAACATAAGTATAATCCGGGAACAAGTGATTTTTATGAAATCTCCTTATCCTAAATTATTATTATAAATCATTATTTCAGTGATTCTTGTTGGTTTCATCATCCCTATTGCTCTAGAGTCTTGTGCAATTATGATAATATGAGTGTCTAGAATAGTCAGATTAAGGGCTTACTGGCATGCAGGCTCCGGCGTGCTATCACTGGGTTCTCCTCCCTCATACTGCTCACTGGTTGGTTGCTGTCTGCGACCTTCAAAACAATAAAAATAACATCATTTGAGCAGTTCGATCCAATAACGTGACTATGATAGATTAATTTACATTATTATTTTTAGCCGCCATGGTACGCCCACCGGAATTAAGATTTAGAGGTCCCAGGTACCTTAATATGGCTTTAGCAAGAAGAAACTTAATGTTCTCTTATATTTGCACGAGCACTACACATTTGAAATAAAACAACTTATACGGATTAGACTCGCGTATATATAGATTTATTTCAAAAGAAGATACTTACCAGGACTATAGTAACCGCTCTCATCCATCTGGCTATGATCGTCCAGATGCAAGTTCCTCAAGCCCGCGACCAGCTTGGGCGATTCCAGAACGCTCTCCCTGTAGTAATCGGCTTTCACTTTGGGCGAGTCCAGACTCCTGTCGGAATCGCATCTCAGATCAGTCCGGGACATCTGGGGGGAGTCCATTGGCAAAGAGTCCATGCTTCGGCGGTCGTTTTTGGAGGTTTTAGGGGAACCCAAAGAGGGGGAATCTCGGTAGTCGATGTGTAGAGGCTCGTAGACGGTCACGGGTCGTTCCCTCAGTTGAGGCTTGGAGGGCTCGTGGTCGTAGTGGATCATGGAGTGGCGGTTCTCTGGGTTCCGGTTGGTCCGTCTAAGGACCACCTCTTCGGGTTGGCTCTCTTGGAAGTGTACCTGGAATTGATACCGGAGAGGCGTGAAAATTGCGACGGCTGCCGGTTAACAATGTGGTCAAATGAATACTGGGCCTAATATCTATGGTGCTAAGTCACAACCAGATTACCAAGACCTGCCCGGCTAGCATGAACACCAAAACACGATATGATAAAGCCATTTATCGCGGTCAACTTACAAAAATCATTGGATTTTTGACAGTTCAAAGCGATAAATGGCTTTATCTATACTTAAAGCCATATAGGCTATATGATATGCCAGCCGGGCTGAATCACTATAACCAAACTTCTGGCTCTACTTAGAATATTTGAACATTGTTTAGCTGAGATTGCGTCAACTAAGCAACATAACATTGCTTAGTGAGATTGCGTCAACTAAGCAACATAACATTGTTTAACGAGATTGCGTCAACTAAGCAATGTTCGCTTAGGCCGATGGCTGATCAAAAATACACTATCTTGAGATTCTCGAGATAGTGTATTCTCTTATGTAATTCGGGAGACACGTTAAGCCGTCGCCTCCGGCTGCATCTGCAGTTGTTAATACCTACCAGGCCGCACTGTTTCATCGTGGTGGGATGGCCCATTCTCGCATTATTTTTCAATCCATAGGGAAGGCCTGTGCCCCAGCACTGGGGACATTATAAGGGCTGGTGATGATGATAAGGTCAAGAGTACCCGAAACTGACGGACATGCCTGAAGACATTAATGAGATTGGATGACGCTAAAGAAGTATGTAAGGATCCTAGCAAGTGGAAAGAAGTGATCTCTGCCTATCCCTGTGGGAGAAAGGCGTGAGAAATATGTATATGTAAATAAAAATCAGAATATTAATATTACCTTTTCAGTAGCGTTGGCAGCGACTTTAGGGGAGTGCTTGGGGCTGATAGCACTGTCCAGCCTCAACTTGTTATACCCTGGATAGTTCGCGAAGTCCTTAGCAGTTCTCGTGGGAGTGTAGCGCTTAGTCGGAGATTTCTTGAGGCTGCTTTTGGTCCTGGACGCTGTAAAGCTGCCGCTGAGGCTGGAAGGTGCTAATGTTGAGCCTGAAATCCAATACAGACGATAAACTACTTAATATTCACCTCCCTCCCTGAGGCGGCGTCCAGAATCTTTTTAAAACAAAGACTACTGCAGATGGAAACATAAGTCAGACAATAATATTTTATGATCAGTTTTATAAGAAATTAATATTTTACTACATTTAACGCGGTTTAATGTCAGACCTTCTAGAACAGACTGTTTAAGTGAAGTAGTTAACTTCAGGTACTATGTACTAACATTTTCAGTGGAATCCTTAATTCCTGCATGGTGACAGAGAATTGTTAACAACACACTTAGGTAATTAATGTTTTGCTTCCAGTAGGCCTGCAATAATCGATAGCATGTCGTCCATATAGCAGAAGTAATTTATTCAACATAGATCTCACGAGAGTGATTCTTTCTTGTTGATCTGGGAGGGAAAAGTATTGCATATTTTGTTAGTGTAGACTAAAACTTATCTACGAGTAATCGTATCTAATAATACATTGCTTACCAGAGGTATGCGAGGTCATAGACTTGAGGCTGTAAGAGGAAGCGTCCCCCATTGACTGGGACAGGCTGCAAGCAGTAGTCCCGCTGCGGCCCGACACGGACACAGCGTCCGTGTCCTGGTGGTCGGCTAGGGACTGGTCGGCCAGTTGGTCTTCCGCCGGCGCTTGGTTCAGCATTTTCTGGAACGTTTATTTTGAGGTTACGTTATGTCAGAGGAGCTCGCTAGCGCAATGGCATCTGCGCTCGGCCTGCAATTGCGTAAACTAAGCAATGTCGCCAAGACCGGTCATTGGATGTTTGACCAAATTTTATTATTTCGAGTTCTTCCACCCACCAACAAACCACCATTGGGCCAGCAGCAAAGGTCCGTGCCCCAGCAGTGGGGACATAAAAAGGGCTGGTGATGATGATGAAAGTAGAAATGTACAAACAACATCGTGTAGTCTTTCAAAGTCAGTCACCATGCCTATTGTCACCCACCTGCATATCCATTCGGTCGAACTGCTGAAACAGGTGCCTGTAGACGAGTCTTTCCTAGCGACGGTTTCGTCTAATGGATGCAGCTGTCCAAACATGCCACGCACCTGCATATCCATGTGGAATTGCTGGAAGAGTCCCTTAGACGAGTCTTTCCTAGCGACGGCTTCGTCCAACGGATGCAAATGACACCCACCTGCATATCTATCCTGTCAAACTGCTGCGAGGTAAAGTTTTTCAAAATTAGTCATCAAGCCTATTGCCTACTACTCACCTGCATATCCATCCGGTCGAACTGCTGGAACAGGTGCCTGTAGACGAGTCTTTTCTAGCGACGGCTTCCAATGGATGTAAAAGCCATCCACCTGCATATCTATCCTGCCGAACTGCTACGTGGTGTAGTTTTCTTTTCAAAATCAATCATCATCCCTACAGCCCACCTGCATATCCATCCGGTCGAACTGCTGGAACAGGTGGCGGTAGAAAAGAGCCTTTCCTAGCGTAAGCTTCGTCCAATGGATTCAGCTGTCCAAAAACGTCACGTACCTGTATATCCATCCTGTCGAACTGCTGGAACAGGTGCCGGTAGAAGAGCCTTTCCTAGCGTTTCCTAGCTTCGTCCAATGGATTCAGCTGTCCACAAACGCCACGCACCTGCATATCCATCCGGTCGAACTGCTGGAACAGGTGCCGGTAGAAGAGCCTTTTCTAGCGTTTCCTAGCTTCGTCCAATGGATGCAGCTGTCCAAAAACGCCACGCACCTGCATATCCATCCGGTCGAACTGCTGGAACAGGTGCCGGTAGATGAGGTTGCGCCTGGTGACCGCGTCGTCGGGCGGCAGCTGCGCCCGCACCACCCTCGGCGAGCGCGCGTAGGCCGTCAAGAGCAGGCGCTCGGCCGCCGCCCGCACCGAGCCGGCCGCGTGCTGCGCGCCCGCCGCGCCGCACTCCGCCAGCCGGCGCACCGTCAGACCGCTGCCGGAAACACTATTCTTAACCGACGAAAAAACGGAGGAGGCTACTCAATTCGTACCCGTATGTTTGTTTTATTTTATTTTACTTGAAGGACCTAAAGGGCCTGTTGCCACAAGACAACTCTGTCGCAAAAGAAGAGGCTCTGAAAAGAGCCGTTTTATCAGGACTTC